>CM075968.1:3294743-3894743 GCA_038048745.1 Coluber constrictor foxii
CTATTCTATTCTATTCTATTCTATTCTATTCTATTCTATTCCATTCCATTCCATTCCATTCCATTCCCTATTCTATTCTATTTCCTATTTCCTATTTCCTATTTCCTATTTCCTATTTCCTATTTCCTATTTCCTATCCTATCCTATCCTATCCTATCTAAAATAACTATGATGCTAAAATAACTCTCGGGGTAAGAGCCAAGGTGGCACAGTGGTTAGAGTGCCGTACTGCAGGCTACTTCAGCTGACTGCTACCTGCAGTTCGACAGTTCGAATCTCACCAGGTTCAAGGTTGACTCAGCCTTCCATCCTTCCGAGGTGGCTAAAATGAGGACCCAGATTGTTGGGGTCAATAGGCTGACTCTGTAAACAGTTTAGAGAGGGCTGTAAAAACACTATTAAGGGGTATAGAAGTCTAAGTCCTATTGCTATTTAAAGATCAGTTTAAGCCAAATAAAGAGCTTACTGAAGACCTCTGCAATTAGTGGCTTTCTAGGAAATCAAGGATGGCCCAATCACAAGTCCAACTTCATCATCATCATTTAATGACCCCATAATCCCTTGCAGGAGGGAGTCTGGGCAACTGAATAGAGCGTTTTTAACGGCCGGATGCTCTTCCTGTCGCCAACGTGGAGTTTTGTTCAGCAGATATATTCTTTTTTTTTTATTGAAAAAGTTTTGCAATACAATTTTTATACCCCTTTCCCCCCCCACTCCCCCCACCCAACTACCACCCCCTCCCTTTCCCCCTATCCCTCCCCCCTTCCCCCCCTGACTTCCATTATTAACCAATCATATATATCAATCATCATCAAACAACAACAAAAAAAAATAGGTGAGATCCAGCTAAAAATATAACAAATTTAACCTTAAGTAATAAAAAAAATTAATCTAAACTTCTAACATCTTTTACCCCCCTAATTCAAATATATAGTAACCATAAATCATTTATAAGAACTCATGGCAGTCTAACAAATATTATAAATATGACAAATATATAAAAAAACTAATTTTGAGCATCATAAGTTTTTAGAGTAAAATGTCATATAAATATTTAAATATAATTCCCAATATTCAATTTTAGTAATATTATTTAAAAAAGTATATAGAATTCAAATAATACATCATAAATTTCTTTTTAAAATTAGATAATATAAGGCTAATCTATCAGATGTATAAACTTATTTTTAACATTATAATGTATCTAAATATTAATATAAATATATAGCATAATAAAAATATAAATTCAAATATGTAATAAACTAATTAATAATAATTAAATATGTAATAAAATAATTAATAGATATAATTATGAGCCAAATGCTAGTTGAAACTTCTTACTTTGATATTTATTCTGTGCAGAGCAGAATGAATTGGGCCCAGAGAGAGAAATATCTGCCTCTACCTAGGATCGAACTCGCAGAACTCCTGATTGTGAGGCCAGAAGCTCCACTACTGGGCCACCGTACCACTCCGCAAGTCCAACTCAATGAGATTCCAAAAAATATCAATGAGATTCTCTGTGACCTCGAATGGGGTTCTTAGGATCCAAACCACCAAAGTGTCCTAGATCGGCTACTAGTTGCCTTTTGGGACTCTGCAAAAACCCACAGGGCTGTTGGCCACAGCGTCCTCTGGATCCCTTTGCTCCAAGCCCCCAATTACCGCTGTTCATTCTCCTTTTTCCTTTCCATCGTAATTTCCCAGGGAGAACATATGGTAGATTTCAGAGCCCCTTTCGGTGGCTGGCAGTTAAAAAGCTTCTGTTGAATGTTTTTCACTCCCAGCAGCTGTGTGTACAAAACACGAGCCTGGGCTTGCCAGAAAGTGGCATTTTTTGATGCTTGGCAGAGAGGAGGAGGAAGAAGTTGGCAGGGACGGATGAACTGCCAAGTGGGTTCCCTCCGTGCCCTCCCTACACAGTTGGAGATGGGAAACTTGTGCCACTCAGCACAACCAGTGGCTCCTGGTGGCTTTAATCAGAATAGAACAGAACAACGGAATGGAAAATAGAATAGTGGTGGCGCAGCGGCTTACAGTGGTGTTAAAGTGACACCAGCTGCCTGCAATTACTGCAAGTTCAAATCTCACCAGGCTCAAGGTTGACTCAGCCTTCCATCCTTCCGAGGTAGGTAAAATGAGGACCCAAAATTGTGGGGGTGATAATCTGACTTTATATAAAAAAAGAATACCGCTTGTGTATGTGTGTGTGTGTGTGTGTGTGTGTGTGAAAGCCCTTCTAAGCAGGTATATACAAAAGTATGAAGGCTATTGCTTAACGCATTGTAAGCCGCCCTGAGTCTCCGGGGAAGGGCGGCATATACATTATATTAAAAAAAAATAGAATATTCATTTCTTACATTCATTTGTATATTAATACTAAATAATAACAATACTGATAAAATAACATAAACCTAACATTTCCCTTCTTTACTTATCTATTTTTACAATACATTGCTTTCATATGTATGCTCTACCATTGATAAAATAACGCCCATATATTATAATAATCTGATTCTTCTTTTTCTTGAATTGTGATCTTTCTGATCGACAAGCTAGGCATCTCAACCACTGAGCCACCACGTCCCTTAACTTCTCACTCGTGCAGCCCTAAAGGCTTAGGACCTGGTTATTTACGGGACTGCCTGCTATCACCAATAGCCTCCCACCAGCCGGTACGCTCTCATAGAGAAGGGCTCCTCCGGGTGCCATCGGCCAAACAGTGTCGACTGGCAGCCCGTAGGGGGAGGGCCTTCTCTGTGGGGGCACCCACTATCTGGAACGAGCTCCCCCCGGAGATATGGAGGATCCCGGATCTTCGCACCTTCCGCCGCGCTCTCAAGACCTTTTTATTCCACTAAGCAGGCCTGGCCTAATCTTTTCCCCTTTTTTAATAATGTAAATTTTAATTTGTTTTAAATTATTGAGGTGTTTTAAATCTGTCTGGGGCCACACTGTTTAATTTGGTTTTATTTTGTTTTTAAATTTTGTATATATGCGTTTTATTTTGTGGCTGTTCACCACCCTGAGTCCTTCGGGAGTAAGGTGGTATACAAATCCAATTAATAGTAATAGTAAGTAGTAATAATAATGATGATGATGATATTATTATTATTATTATTATTATTATTATTATTATTATTATTATTACCTCTGGAACGAGTTACCCCCAGGGATTCGATTAATCCCAGACCTCCGCACTTTCCGCAAGGCATTAAAGACTTTTCTATTCCAGGAAGCCGGGCTGGCTTAACGTAGATTTTAATGGGTGAATTTTAGGAGGGATTTTAAATTTGGGGAAGCCAGAATTTGATTTAATTACATTTTTAGATTATTTTTTAACTTTTATATTGCTTGTACTTTAATGTTTTAATGTTTGGCTGTTCACCGCCCTGAGTCCGTCAGAAGGGCGGTATATAAATCTAATAAACTAACTAACTAACTAACTAACTAACTAACTAACTAACTAACTAACTAATAATAATAACAGCAAATGCCGCCTCTGTAATGAGAAAGATGAGACAGTCGACCACCTGATCAGTGGGTGCAGCAAAATTTCACAAACCGACTACCTACAACGCCATGACCATGTTGCTAAGATCGTTCACTGGAAATTGTGCCAGAAGTTTGGATTTGAGTACAGCAAAAACCACTGGGAACATCAGATTGAGAAAGTTCTAGAGAATGAGAAACTCAAGATCTTGTGGGACTTTAGGATTCAGACTGACAGGCCCTTGGTCCACAACACACCGGACATAACGGTAGTTGAAGAGAAAAAAGTATGGTTCATTGACATTGCAATACCTGGGGATGCACGGATTGAAGATAAGCAGCAAGAAAAAATCACAAAGTACCGGGACTTGCAAATTGAAGTTGAGCGACTGTGGAAAAAGAAATCGTGTGTTGTCCCGATTGTAATTGGAGCCCTTGGAGCAATACCCAAAGGGCTACCCCGCTATTTAGAAATTCTAAATTTATCGGACTTGAACATTTTGACTCTACAAAAAACCACCTTACTCGGAACAGCTTACATCCTCCGACGATACCTTAACAGTTCCTAGGTCCTTGGTTAGGACTTGAGCTGCTGAGCTATTAACCAGCCTCAAAGACTGTGAATCTCACTACAGATTAAATAATAATAATAATAATAATAATAATAATAATAATAGTACTGGTTTAAAAATGAGCCTCATTCAGCTACTAGCTTTCGGCTGCAGACAAGTGTGCATCGTGCCTTTTTATTCGCTCTTCAAATAAACTGGTTCTTTTAAAAAAAACAGCTGTGGCTGTTTTTAAGCTTTGGGTGTTTCCCCCACGGACCCTCTCATCTCAGCCCTGTTCCAGCTGGAGAAGCAACTCAAGAATTTCCCGAAGCATCGCAGAGAAAACGACAGAGAAGCCAATACAACGCACCCACAAAAGTGCTTTTTCTGCATTTGCTGGGAGGTGAAGAGGGCTTCAGGCAGGAGATCTAACCAGAATTGAAAAAGGGGAAGGGAGAGGAAGAGAGAGAGAGCCCGGAGGTGCCACATGGCTTTGCTCTGGTGGGGGAGCCAAAGGTCAGCGGTGCTGGGCACCCTCTGCAGAAAAGTTGAGTGTGGGGGGCACTGATGCTCCTCCCGGGGGAGGAATGACCGTCTGGGTTAACAAAGCATCTGTTTGTAAGGCAGGCAGCCTTAGTGGGAGAAATGCTGCTGAGTCTCTTGGAAAAGGAATATAGTATAACAGTGGGAAAACCCTACATTTTTCTTGGCCAATGGCTGTCCAATGTCAATCAAGTTCAATTTAATTGTTTGATTTAATTGTGTCTTTCCTCTCCTCTTTTTTGCCTTTTTCCTTTCCTTCCTCCCTCCCTCCCTCCCTTCCTCCTGAAGAAAGTTAGCACCCACCCCTCTCCCAGAAGAATGAAATATTCTAGGAAATGTTAAAAAGGCAGAATATTCTATTTCCCCGGGTGAGAAAAGGAGAAACATGTTTTTAAAGACAAAGCAGCTCCCTGCCCCACTGGAGCTCCAGGGTGATGGGATTAAGACAGGGCCCTCAGGACATCATAGGATTAGCCCTCTACCCATCTAACGGCAGGGCTCACCGCATTGTGAAATCACCTGGGGACATGGCATCCAGACTTATCTCAGACAATCGCCTAGAATTTGCACATGACCCCGTACAGCAACCAATGGGATACCTGCCCTTGCGCAGGAACAGGAAGCTCTAGGGCAAGGCCTAAGAGAGGGTATAAATAAATCTCTCTCTCTCTCTCCACTCCATGTGTTCAGCTACCCAGAATCACAAGTACTTAGTGGGTCTGCTTCACCATCTTTCCAAGCAGTGTTTCCAGTGTCTTTTTCCCCACTTGGAACTGAACCCAGATAGACATTTCTTCCCACACTCCTTCCTTCCTTCCTTCCTTCCTTCCCTCCCTCCCTCCCTCCCTCCCTCTGAGGCAGAACATAAAATGAAATTGGATATAAAAGTGAAATAATATGGGGTCAGCCTAGAGGATCTCTGAAGGACCCTTTAACTAGTAAATATAAAAGACAAATACAAATACAAATACAAAAAGTTAAACCGCAGAATTAACACACTTTCTACAGTTGGAGAGTTCAAGAATTCAAACCGCAGAGCTACTACATCAAAATGCAGAACTAACCCACATGGCCTGCCTAAAGCAATAGGGGAGGGGGGCTAGCTAAAGAGGCAGATCTAAGATAGTTCCTGTTTTTGTTCTATATACTGTAGATACGTGTCTTAAAGAAGGACTTTTGTTCAGATGTTAGAATTTATATTAAGCTATCTGAACCTTTTGGCCAAAATAAATAAAAGCTTTTTCTGATCTCGAAATTCAATTCATTCATTATTTTTCTGCAACACTTCCTTCCTTCCTTCCTTCCTTCCTTCCTTCCTTCCTTCCTTCCTTCCTTCCTTCCTTCCTTCCTTCCTTCCTTCCTTCTCTCCCTCCCTCCCTCCCTCCTTCCTTCCTTCCTTCCTTTCCTCCCTCTCTCTCTCCCTCCCTTCATTTTCCTTCCTTCCTTCCTTCCCTCCCTCCCTCCTTCCTTCCTTCCCTCCTTCCTTCCTTCCTTCCTTCCCTCCCTCTCTCTCTCCCTCCCTCCCTCCCTCCCTTCCTTCCTTCCTTCCTTCCTTCCTTCCTTCCTTCCTTTCCTCCCTCTCTCTCTCCCTCCCTTCATTTTCCTTCCTTCCCTCCCTCCCTCCCTCCTTCCTTCCTTCCTTCCTTCCTTCCCTCCCTCCCTCCTTCCTTCCTTCCTTCCTTTCCTCCCTCTCTCTCTCCCTCCCTTCATTTTCCTTCCTTCCTTCCTTCCTTCCCTCCCTCCCTCCTTCCTTCCTTCCCTCTCTCTCTCTCTCACTCCCTCCTTTCCTTCCTTCCTTCCTTCCTTCCTTCCTTCCTTCCTTCCTTCCTTCCTTCCTTCCTTCCTTCCTTCCTTCCTTCCTTCCTTCCTTCCTTTCCTCCCTCTCTCTCTCCCTCCCTTCATTTTCCTTCCTTCCTTCCTTCCCTCCCTCCTTCCTTCCTTCCTTCCCTCCTTCCCAGTTCCCTCCTGAAAAAGCATCTTTAGGACAGCCATGACTTGGATGACTGAGAATCTCCACAGACATTTCCCCATCCTTTGCTTCTTGTCCTCCCTTCAGGCGCTTTGGAGAATAAGTCGGCAGCTATCACAGATGCTATCCTATCAACCCTTGTCCTTCTCTTAGTTAGACCGGGCATAACAAGTCCCAACTACGTCCATCCTCCCTGGTCCCGTGACTTCATTTTGGGCCACCAGACTGCCTTCCCAGCTATCCTCAGCTCCCCCCAGTCCCATGAACACAATTTACAATGTTATTGCCGGAAAAAAAGAGTTTCTGGCAAAACCTGCCTCTTAGAGAACAATGGGTTTGTATTATGACGGCCACGCTTGCTTAACGACCACACAAAAAAGGTAATTGGACGTGATTTGCTTTATAACCCTCGCAACATATGACCAAATTATGGTCTCATTTACAGTTGTAGGTCAACAATTCCCTATAATTACGTGATTACAGAATCATAGTTCTGGAAGGACCTTTCGAGATTTTCCAGCCCAACCCGCTACGTAGAATTATTCACTTTCATCTTGCAGCTCCCAATTATGCAGAGGGCTTATTTGTCTCGTTTCTAGCTCCCAATTATGCAGAGGGCTTATTTGTTTCTAACTAAAGAGGCGAAGATGGCTTAAAGAGGGTCTGTTTTCCCTGGCTCTCCTTTCAGAGGCAGGAAACCCAGGATGGTTTCCAGATAGCACAGAGCCTCTGGGGCTGGGAAAGGGGCCAGCTTGAAGGAGAAGGTCTCACCCTTGGCCATGTCAAAAAACAACAACAACAACTCTACAGAATTCCCCAGTTTTGATGTCAGTTGCATGGCCCAGAGGATGCTGTTTCCATGGCAGCAGACAAGGGAAAATGCAGAAGATGCTCAGGTAAAATAGAAACTTTTAAAAAAGACGCTTTCTTATGCAAAAAAAAAAGGGAAAAATAATACATTTTTTTCTGATGCCAAGCTCCACCACGGAATGCCAACATTGATACCTGGCACATATTTATTTATTAAATTATTCATGCCACCCATTTTCACAAGGCAATTCTGGGTAGCTTCTAGCTTTATTTATTTTTTTAAACCCAGTTTGTTGAACAAACCATGACAGCCCCTTTCTCACTTCTCGCCTAAGCCAGTTTGCAAACAACCCACAAGAACCCCCATCGGTGGTTTAGCCTGATGGGCATCTGCAACGTTTACGACAATCCTGTGAGGTAGTCTGCGATTATCATCAGGTCAGTACAGGAATCGGTAAAAGTTGCCGAAGACATTCAAAATGTAGTATTTTGAGTGGGAGGCTCCGATTCACCTGGTTATGCTCCGAAACAGTCTTGAAAGGGTTAATTCTGCTTTATTTTAAATCAGCAGCCAAAGCAAAGGGTTTGGGTGTTTATTTATTGATTAAATTTATACACCACCCACCTCACTATCAAAACATAGCCCTGTTCACACTAGGCAGACTGTAGAGAGCTGCAGAGCAGAAAACAGAATAATAGAGCTGAAAGGGGCCTTGGAGGTCTTCTAGTCTGACCCCTTGCAATCCTAAATTGCATTGACAAAGGGATACAGTCAAGATCAAGGGAGGTACTAATATCACTCTATAAAGCCCTAGTAAGACCACACCTAGAGTCCTGCATCCAGTTTTGGTCACCACACTATAAAAAAGAGGTTGAAACTCTAGAAAGAGTGCAGAGAAGAGCAACCAGGATGATGACGGGACTGGAGGCTACAACATACGATGAACGGTTGCAGGAACTGGGCCTGGCTAGTCTAGTGAAGAGAAGGACCAGGGGAGACAGGAGAGCAGTCTTCCAATATTTGAGGGGCTGCCACAGAGAGGAGGAAGTGGGTCAAACTATTTTCCAAAGCACCTGAAGGCCAGATAAGGAATAATGGATGGAAACTGATCAAGGAGAGATTCAACCTTGAAATGAGGAGGAACTTTCTGACAGTGAGAACAATCAACCTGTTGTGGTCTGACAGCGGAGTCGGACAGCGATGAGGCTGAGGAAGAACATGGGCCCGTCCCATGTTCTTCCTCATGGAACGCCCAGATGAGGGCTCTGCGTCAGAGGCAGAGATGGAGCCAGGGCCATCTGGGAGTGATGTGCAGACTTCAGAGCCTCCAGAGGCTGATGGTAGAGAGGCAGAGGAACAGGAGGAGCCTGTTCCTAGTGCACGTATGAGAAGAGCTGCCAGAAGGCAGGAGCAACTAAAGCAGAGAGGACGACTCGGGAGTAGGGCCAAGAGATGATTGGCCCTTCCCATAAGGCTTAAAAGACCAGCAATGGCTCTTGGCCTCTTTGCCGGAAAACAACCGTTGACAGATTTGCTTCGTGTTTGACTGTATTTCTTTCTTGTCAGCATCTTCTGTTCCTGAACTGTTGCCGAGAAAAGACTTTGGCAGTTTGCCTAATTATCCCAAGGTCAGAGATAAAGTGAAGGATGGTGTTTTAAGGCCTTTTGCTTTAATCTGTTAAATTAAAGCAGGAGGTCCCGTTTTGGACAAATGGATGTCCAGTTTCTCCTTCAAAATCTCCAGTGATGGAGCTCCCACAACTTCTGAGGGCAAGTCATTCCACTGGTTAATTATTGTCACTGTTGGGAAATTTCTTTTTAGTTCTCGGCTTCTAAGGGTTGGGTCTTTCTACCTGTTACTTCTGGTCCTGCTCTCATGTTGTAGAAAGAGGAGACTGAACAACATTCCTGGGTCAGCCAGAGACAGTTTATTGCGCAGTTTCAGAATCAGATTTGTATCTGCAATTCTGAACAAAGAAGAGCTCTGATACAATTGCTTTTACACTTTAACATGATAAACGATTTGATGAGCACAACAACTTTCCATATATGGTTAACATATATTTGTTAGGTGATGATTGATACTTTCGTCAGTTTTCTATATTACTAAATTCCTACATTAATTTATAGTACATGAGATCATCTTAGCTAAACATCCTTTATTATTTTTGTGTTCGGTGATGCGTAGGTTAATGGCTACTTTGGATAATAAGTACTGTATTTTCCTGCGTATAAGACTACTTTCTAACACACAAAAATCTTCTCAAAAGTCGGGGGTCATCTTATACGCCGGGTCTCATTCTCCTGTAACGAGGCAGACCAGCCCATAAGGTTCTGACAAGCCTTAAATGGCTCTGAGGAGGGTCGTCTTATACGCCGGAAAATACGGTAACTTTTGTTTCATATGGATGTCCTTGCATTCTTGACAACCAGGCCCATCAGAAGATATATATTACCAAGAATGGAATTTAGCTGACTTAGTGTAATCTCTAAAGAAGCACATTTCTTTCTTATAATAATGTGAATAACGAGGGTCCTCCAGTGTTCATATAGCTGACCCTGTACCATTCCTACGTCATTCACATTACTCAGGTGCTTTGGACTCCGTCTTCTCTGTGACAGCCCTTCAAGTACTGGAAGACTGCTATCATGTCACCTCTAGTCCTCTTCATTAGACTAGACATACCCAATTCCTGCAACCGTTCATCGTACGTTTTAGTCTGCAGGCTGCTAATCATTTTTGCTGCTCTTCTCTATATCCTTCGTAGAGTCTTAACATCTTTTTTTGCATCTTGTTGACCAAAGGATGGACACAGAACTCTTAAGTGTGGTGTTACACTTGGAATATTGCATCCAGTTTTGGCCGCTATGATACAAAATAGATATTGTGACTCTAGGCACAGTCCAAACCTTTACAGGCCAGAATTGATAATTCTAGGATTCACACAATACACTAAATCAGCGTTAGGAAATTTTAACAGAAGTTCATTATATGAAATTCAGGTTAAGTCCAAACTTTGGCCTCCTACCGCCCAATACGCGCCCACAGAGAGGGCCTCCTCAGGGTGCCGTTGGTCAAATTATGTCGACTGGTGACCCCTAGGGGGAGACCCTTCTCTGTGGGGGCTCGTGCCCTATGGAACGAATTGCCCCCGGCGATACGTAAGATCCCCGACCTACGTAGCTTTCGCCGTGCCCTTAAGACTTTATTATTTCAACAAGCTGGTCTGACAGAATAATGATTTTAATGGGGTATTTTTTAGTCTTGGGGTTTTTTAAAGAAATAGGGCCATATCATTGAATGCGTTTTAAATAGTTTTAATTTTTGCGTTATATGTGTTTTACTATGGGCTGTACACCGCCCTGAGTCCTTCGGGAGAATTTAATAAAATAAATAAATAAAATAAACTTTGAAACAGAGAGGGTTGATTTATACAGAAGGCTATCAAATACCAAGCCTTGGTGATGCAGCAGACTAAAGTGCTGTTAACTAGCACCAGTTGCCTGCAATTACTGTAAGTTCGAATCTCACCAGGCTCAAGGTTGACTCAGCCTTCCATCCTTCCGAGGTGGGTAAAATGAGGACCCGGATTGTGGGGGCAATAAGCTGACTTTGTATAAAAAAGACCATCGCTTAGGGGCCCCCGAAAGCCCTACTAAGCAGATATATACAAAAGTATGAAGGCTATTGCTGAATGCATTGTAAGCCACCCTGAGTCTCCGGAGAAAGGGCGGCATATAAATTGAACTAATAAATAAATTGATTAATTAATTAAAAACACACAGAGAGTGAATAAATAGTTCATGATGACAGAAGTCAATCCCTGTGATTTGCTAATCTTGGTTTTAACAACTTTGGCCACTTTCATACTTGTGGACTTCAACTCCCAGAATTCCTCAGCCAGCTTTAGAATTCTGGGAGTTGAAGTCCACAAGTCTTAAAAAGTTGCCAAGGTTGGAGATCCATCCCTGCTTTAAGGCTTTGCAAGCAGTTTTATGACATCAAGTTGCAAATATACGGGCGGCCACTAGGGAGCAGCAAAGGGAAAGAAAATCCCAATTCTTTGCTTTCTATTTTGCTCCCCACAAGTAATATTAGGTTCAGCACTGAGTAAAGAAACCAAGTTTGAAACGAATCATAGCTTGTCAGTCCCAGTCTTTTGATTGGTCATTTTGCACTGGCCACATTTTTAAGAGGTTTGAAAATCCGAGTCCCTCCTGGACTTCCTCAGGTTGAGGAATAGTAGCCCGGCGGGTCCACGGGGCAGCCAGTGAATCACAGTAACAGTAAAAAGAGTGGGAAGGGACCTTGGAGGTCATCTAGTCCAACCCCCTGCTCAGGCTGGAGGCCTGTACTAGGGATTCGAACCGCCGACTTTTCTGATCGACAAACTCAGTGTCTTAGCCCCTGAGCCACCTAGTCATGGGTCAGTTCCCACGATGCGCTTCATGGTCGCCCTGGAGACCCCTACCCCAAATTCCTACAATCACCAGCACCCCAATATTTCTAAATTGCAAAAGTTGCTTTTGGTGCTGCAAGCAATGAGTTGGCGACTAGACTCCTGAGCATGTCAAGAGTGCTTTCTTTAGGAGGGGGGAAAAGCGTCAGCAGCCCGACACCCAACAGGGCTGGCTACCCCCCCTCCCCATGCCAGAGAGAGGGACTTTCTCGGGGACGGCCGGGCGGAGACTCTCCTGGCCACCGGCTGAGACCCCTTCCCCACCGCAGGCTCCGGAGACGGGGGCTGGCGGAGGGTCTTCGGGGAATCCAGTTAAGCCAGCCACGGTTTAAACACCCCGGGTTCCTTTCAGCAGCTTCCCGGGAGAACCAGGACCGTTCCCACAAACAGTTAACCCAGGGGAGAAGAGACAAACCTTGACTTGACTCGGTTGTCTGAATGCGCTGGACCGAGGCTGTGTTGCCGGGATGGGAACGCCGCGGATGCAAGGGGGAAAGAGATCTTCAAGGAAAGGGGGGGTTGTCTTCATTGATTCCCCCCCCAAGGGCTCTGTGGGTGCTGCAGGCGGGCCCACCTCGGGGTGGACGTCAGGATGCTCAGATCCATGTTGCGGGTCGCACATAATCCAAGAAACTCCCCAATTGTGGGAACCCCAATTCGGGATGGAAATGCATGAGTCCAAATTTACAGCCTGAGCGAAAATAACACGAGACAAGTAGCAAGAGTGGGAAGGGACCTTGGAGGTCATCTAGTCCAACCCCCTGCTTAGGCTGGAGACATGTACTAGGGATTCGAACCGCCGACCTTCCTGATCGGCAAGCTCAAGCGTTTTAGCCACCTAATCAAACAATAAGGGTTTGTTGAATAAATAAATCCTACATCGGGTCACTATGTTGGGTTCTAAACCAGGGTGGAGAATTAATTCATCCTTTTTTTTTGCCAGGTTCGGCAACAGGCTGGGATTGCTCAGCTGCAAAAAAAAAAGGAAAAAAAAAGAGTAAAAACAGGCTTAGCAAATGGTGCATACCGAACTTGCAGGTCTGGTGTGTTGTGTGAACATGATATTTGCAGGAAGAAAAAAAAATATTCCCCAATTTATTTCAATTTTAAATTATTCTTCAGCTTGTCATCAGTGAACTGATCATGTTCTTTGGGGATCCCCCACAGATCACTTGACACACGAGCCAGAAGTGCCACCTCAAAGCAAACAAACAAACTATGGTTTAAAAAACTTGTACCTGTGGCATACAACCCAGTGGTGAGAACTGGTTAAACGGGGTAGCACGGAAGGCAGTTCGGTGTAGCGGTTAAGGAATCCGGCAAGAAACGGGGGAGTCCCTGAATTGGGCACCAAACCAGAACTGTCTGAAGGCCTGGGCCTGAAGGGCACTTGCCGTGGGCCCCACGATCATAGGGGCCCCATACCAGGGGTGAAATCCAGCAGGTTCTGACAGGTTCTGGAGAACCGGTAGCGGAAATTTTGAGCAGTTCGGAGAACCGGCAAATACCACCTCTGGCTGGCCACAGTGGGGTGGGAATGGAGATTTTGCAATATCCTTCTGCCAGGAGTGGGGAGGGAATGGAGACTTTGCAATATCCTTCCACCAGGAGTGGGGAGGGAATGGGGATTTTGCAATATCCTTCCCCCAAGAGTGAGGTGGGAATGGAGATTTTGCAATATGGAAGGCTGAGTCAACCTTGAGCCTGGTGAGATTTGAACTTACAGTAATTGCAGACAGCTGGTGCTAATCACAATGCTTTTAGTCTGCTGAGCTATCCAGGCTCCCATCATGCTGTTATCACGGCCCTGCATCAAACCCCTGGGTCCAACCTGTCAGAGCTCTTAGGAAGGGAGCCATGGCAACCCCCTTCCCGGGGGGGGGGGGGGGAGACCCTTGCCAGGGTCTCCAGGTTGCCTCCACCTGTAACCTCTGGAAGCTAAGCAATTCTGACTGGCTGAGTGGCTGGTTTGCAGCTGTTGGCAGCTGTCTGTTTGCAGCTTTCCTGCCCGGCAGCAGGAAAGCCTCGAACTTGGGCAAGGCTGAGTTTCAAGTCCTCATGAAGGCGGCAGAGGAGGGAGGGAAGGAAGGCAGGCAAGGCAAAGAGACACCCCCCCCTCTCCAGACAGCTGATTTGGCCAGCCTCTCCTCGGAGGGAGAGGCGGGGCAGGGGAGGGGCTCTGACGTCAGGGACGAGGGGGAGACCCACTCAGACCAGCCTTCACCCTGGCAGCGCAGGCAGAGCGGATGGACGGGCAGGAGCCCTTCTGGGGGGCAACCAGCGGGCGCCTGCACTCCAGGTGAGGCACGGAAATTGAGGGGGGTGGGCTTGAGCCACACTGGTGCTGGCACCTCCTTTCCTGGGCGCCTGTAGGGAGAGAACCCTCCAGGGGAGAGGCAGGGAGGAAATGGGGCTGGGGGAGCCCCAATCTGCGCCTGGCTTGCCAGATTTCCTCCATCCTGGTTTAAGGGGTTGTGTGAAGCAGGAGCACGAGCATTTCTTCTCTTTGGGGGAGGTAATGCTTCTCTCCCCCCATCCTTATAGAACTGAGCAAGCTCCATCAAGCATCATGGCATGGGTCATGTAGGTTTGGGGGTCTCCTTAACTTGGATTGCGAAGAAGGAAGCCTCTTTCCTAAGCTGTGTCTGGGGTATATAAACTGACTGAATGGGCCACCTTCACAGCATCCAGGCATTCCTTTAGTGGTTTTTAAACAAGATGGGCACATTCTCAAGCTGGCATCACCCACAGTTTGGTCCTGAATTTAAGAGTTGAGTTGAACGAACCTAACCAGGGGAACGACGTCGCGTTCTTAATCAGGGTGGGGAATCAAACCCACTTTTGGGAAGTGGGTTGGGTTGGGGAGGCACAAACCTACTTGGGGTGCAAAAAGAGCCTAACCAGGTTTAGCGAAAACGGGGCATCCCCCCAGCCTGGTTTGTGTGTTTGCAGGGAGAAAAGTGTCCCTGGCTTATTTCAGGGATGAGCTGATGTTTGCTGAAGGAACGTGCTTTGGATTTCCCACAAATTCGCCGACTCTTCCTGGGCTCAACAAACCATGGTTATAATTTACAAGTGTGAATGCAAACGGACATGGCTGAAGTAACCTGGTTAATTAAGTGGCTTGGAGGGATAGGACCAGAGAGGCATAAATGGTTAAGACATCAGGCAAGAAATTGGGAGTTCAGCACAAAGCCAGCTGGGTGACCCTGGGCCAGCCACTCCCTCAGAGCCCCAGGAAAGAGGCAAGGGAAAAGCATTACTAGTCAGCTCCACCTGTGGCTTTTTTTTTCACAAATCTTCATGTACAGCTGGAGGAGGTTTTGCTGTCCTCCTTGCAAACCCAGTCCAACGATCCCAACCGGCGGAACGGATTTTTGTAGCTGGTTGAACAAGTTTCAAGTCCTCATGAAGGTGGCGGAGGAAGGGGAGAGGCGACGGAGCAGGGAATGGGGGCTTGCAGGGACTCCAGACCCCTAATGTGAATATAGAATAGCAGAGTAGGAAGGGTCCATGGAGGTCTTCTAGACTGACCCCCTGCTCAGGCAGGAAACCCTATACCATTTCAGACACATGGCTGTCCAATCTCTTCTTAAAAGTTTTCAGGGATGGAGCACTTCCAACATCTGGAGGCAACCTGTTCCACTGGTTCATTGTTCTCACTGTCAGAAAATTTCTCCTTAATTTCCAGGTTGCTTCTCTCCTTGATTAGTTTCCAGCTGTTGCTTCTTCTTTTTTCTTTTTTTTAAAATTTGATTTATATGCCGCCCTTCTCCGGAGACTCAGGGCAGCTTACAATGCGTTAAACAACAGCCTTCATACTTTTGTATATTTTTAGTTTAGTTTAGTTTAGTTTAGTTTATTTGGATTTATATACCGCCCTTCTCCTTGCGGACTCAGGGCGGTGTACAGCCAATTAAGAACAATATACAAACATACACAAGTTAAAATTTCTTAAAATAATAATATAAATGGCCGTAAAATTTAAAATTAACATATTTAAAATACAACTCTAAAAATACTAAAATGTTATAGGGATCAGGCTAGGCCGGCGAGCTGAAAGAGATGGGTTTTTAAAGCCCGCCGAAAGGTTGGGAGGTCAGAGATTATTCTTAACTCTGGAGGCAGATCATTCCAAAGGGTGGGTGCTGCCACAGAGAAGGCTCTCCCCCTGGGGGTCGCCAGCCGGCATTGTCTGGCTGACGGCACCCTGAGGAGGCCCACTCTGTGGGAGCGAACCGGCCGGTGGGAGGCAATTGGCGGCAGAAGGCGGTCCCGTAAGTACCCTGGCCCTAAGCCATGGAGCGCTTTAAAGGTGATTACCAACACCTTGAAACGCACCCGAAAGTCCACCGGCAGCCAATGCAGCTCGCGCAGGAGAGGTGTCACGTGGGAGCGTCCCGTCGCTCCCATAATCCCCCGCGCGGCCGCATTCTGCACCAGTTGGAGCCTCCGGGTGCACCCCAAGGGGAGCCCCATGTAGAGAGCATTACAGTAGTCCAGACGGGAAGTGACAAGAGCATGAGTGACCGTGCGTAGGGAGTCCCGATCTAGAAAGGGTCGCAGCTGGCGAATCAGGCGGACCTGATAAAAAGCCCCCCTGGCCACGGCCGTCATATGATCCTCTAAAGACAGCCGTGAGTCCAGGAGGACGCCCAAGTTGCGAACCCTTTCCGTGGGGGCCAATGACTCGCCCCCAATAGCCAGCGATGGAGTCAGCTGGCTATATCGGGACGCCGGCAGCCACAGCCACTCGGTCTTGGAGGGGTTGAGTCGAAGCCTGTTTCTCCCCATCCAGACCCGCACAGCTTCAAGGCACTGGGACATCACTTCCACGGCATCGTTGGGGTGGTCTGGGGTGGAAATGTACAGCTGAGTATCATCAGCGTACTGATGGAACTCCACCCCAAAACCACGGATGATCTCACCCAGCGGCTTTACATAAATGTTGAACAGGAGGGGCGAGAGGACCGACCCTTGCGGCACCCCACATACCAGGTGCCTCGGGGTCGACCGCTGCCCCCCTGTCAACACAGATTGCGACCGGTTGGAGAGGTAGGAGGAGAACCACCGTAAGACGGTGCCCCCCACCCCCAGTCCCTCCAACCGGCGCAATATGATACCATGGTCGATGGTATCAAAAGCCGCTGAGAGGTCTAACAGCACCAGGATAGAGGAGTACCCCCTACCCCGGGCCCTCCAGAGATCATCCACCAACGCGACCAATGCCGTTTCGGTGCTGTACCCAGACCTGAAGCCGGACTGGAGCGGGTCTAAATAGACGGCTTCATCCAGGTATCGGGGGAGCTGCCACGCCACCACACTCTCAACAACCTTCGCCAGGAAGGGAAGGTTGGAGACAGGACGGTAATTTGCTAAAACAGCTGGGTCCAGGGAGGGCTTCTTGAGGAGGGGCCTCACCACCGCCTCTTTCAAGGCAGGCGGAAGGACACCCTCACTCAAAGAAGCGTTTATAATCTCCTGGAGCCAGCCTCGTGTAACCTCCCGGGAGGCCAGCACCAACCAGGAGGGACATGGGTCCAGTAAACATGTGGTTGCGTTCAGTCTTCCCAGAATCCTGTCCACGTCCTCAGGAGCCACAGGATCGAACTCAGCCCAAATAACACTCTCAAGACCTGGCTCAGTCACCCCGCCTGAACCCACCCAGTCGGCGGCCAGGTCGTCCCGAATCTGAGTTATTTTATCATCCAGATATTGAACAAAATCCTCAGCACGTCCCTGTAAGGGATCCTCCCGCGCTCCCGAATGGAGGAGGGAGCGGGTCATCCTAAACAGGGCGGCTGGGCGATTATCTGATGACGCAATAAGAGCGGCAAAGTAATTAGACTTGGCCGTTTTTATCGCCACTAAGTAAGTCTTTTATACAAGGTCAGCTTTATACAAGGTCAGCTTATTGCTCCCACAAACTGGGTCCTCAATTGACTTACCTTAGAAAGGATGGAAGGCTGAGTCAACCTTGAGCCTGGGGAGATTCAAACTTACAGTAATTGCAGACAGCTGGTGTTAATCACAATGCTTTTAGTCTGCTGAGCCACCAGGCATAAGGTATTTTATTGTAGACAGCTGAATGTTAATAACAGGTTTTAGACTGCTGAGCTATCCAGGCTCCTTGTCCTGCCTTTTGGTGCTTTGGAGAATAATTTGACTCCCTCTTCTTTGGGGCAGCCTTTCAAATATTTGAATACGTCACCCCTAATTCTTCTTTTCTTTTAGACTAGCCAGACTCAAATCCTCCCACCGTTCTTTTTATATTTTTATATTGTGGTGCCCAGAATTGGATGCGGTGTTCCAAATGTGGCTTTACTAAAACTTTATAAGCAGTCCTAAAATGTTGCATGAGCTTGATTCTATCCCTCTATTAACATAGCCAAGGATTGCATATCCTGTTCTAAGCCAAAGGGGTTGAAGGGGTTCTGGGAACCATTAGACTGGGATGGTGGAACTGCCTTGAGGAAGCCAGCCCCGTGATTGTTGTACAGGCAGTGCTCGGCTTAACAATTGTGTGCTCGGCCACAATTGAGCCCCAAATTTATGTTGCTAAACGAGACGTTTGTTAATTAAGTTTTACCCCATGGCACGACTTTCCTTGCCACAGTTGTTAAGTTGCAGTTGTTACGTTAGTAACATGCTTGTTAAGGGAATCTGACTTCCCTTTGATTTGGCTTGTTAGAAGTCGCAAAACCGTCATAAATATGAGTCCATTGATGAGCGTTTGAATTTTAATCATGTGACCATGGGGATGCTTGCCATGGTCGTAAGTGTGAAAAATGGTCCTAAGTGACTTTTTTCAGTGCCGTTGTAACTTTGAACGATCACGTCGTAAGTCAAGGACTACCTCTGTGTTTGAAGCTGTTAATCAGCTTTGAGTGTCGGAATGTAAAGGACATTTCCAGCAAAAATATGACAATATTGAAATTTGGACTTGCTTCATATTTATCAGGGGGACGCGATGGCTCGGTGGCGAAGACGCTGAGTTTGTCGATCGAAAGGTTGGCAGTTCAGTGGTTCAAATCCCTAGTGCTGCATAACGGGGTGAGCTCCCGTTCCTTGTCCCAGCTTCTGCCAACTTATTCGAAAGCAGGTAAAAAATGCAAGTAGAAAAATAGGTACTACCTTTGGTGGGAAGGTAACAGCGTTCCGTGCATTTTTGGTGTTGAGTCATGCCGGCCACATAACCACGAAGACGTTTCCGGACAACGCTGGAACGCCGTTTCGGCTTTGAAACGGAGATGAGCACCGCCCCCTAGAGTCAGGAATGACTAGCACATATGTGTGAGGGGAACCTTTACCTTGCATAGTTATCTGTACCAGGAGCTCGGGCAAAACTAAGCAGAATCAGACCGAGCAGATGGGAGACCACTAGGAAAGTCTAGATATTTATATATATATCTAGATATTTATAATATATATATGTCAGTCTTTGGTTATTCAGATGTTCTCCCGCGTAGAATTGGATGTGTCTTGGCGACGTTTCGATGAAGTCTCATTCGTCATCTTCAGGCTGGTGTTCTCGGCTTTGTGCTTCCAGGAGCAATGAATACATATATGTTTTCTGAGGTTTTCGCGAGTGTTTATATGTCGGTCTTTGATTATTCGGGTGTTCTCCTGTGTAGAATTGGATGTGTCTTGGCGACGTTTCGACAAAGTCTCATTCGTCATCTTCAGGCTGGTGTTCTCGGCTTCATTGCTCCTGGAAGCACGAAGCCGAGAACACCAGCCTGAAGATGACGAATGAGACTTCGTCAAAACGTCGCCAAGACACATCCAATTCTATGCGGGAGAACACCCGAATAATCAAAGACCAACATACACACACACACACACACACACACACACACACACACACACACCTGAGAGGAAAGCTGTGGCAAAACCATTTCCCCGCAACTCGAAGGAAACCGCCTGGTTTTGAAGTGAGACTGTGTTGAAGCTATTGAAGTATGTTGGAGTCGCACTGCAGGAGGAAGCCCTGATATGTTGGCTTGTTGGAAGGAAAGTGGGGGTGAAGGGTTTATAGAACCTTGGCGGTATTTGAGGAAAGGATGCCAGCGTTGTTGACTCACAACCCTCTCCGGGGTTGCGAAAGGAAAGGTTTTGCAGCACAGCGGCGGATAATGGGAACTGTAATTCAGCACTTGTCCTGAGCCAGAGGTTTAAAATATCATCAGTTCCCCACCCCCCCAAAAGGAAAAAAAAATTATATATCTGAAGACCCAAATAAAGGCCTAAAAAACAGACATTGGTCTCATTTCTAACCACACTGAAATGACCAAGGGTTGTCCTTGGCTCCCAACTGGAATGTTGTATATTTTTAATCCCTGGAGCAACCGGCCATCAAAAGCGGTTGCCCAAATCGGATCTGGTTCCTTGTTAGTTCCTGCAGTGGCTTACTTGTGGGTAATACTTGGAGAGCAGTGCAGAGTAGAGGAGGATGGGTATTATAGTCCAGTCTCGCTGGAAGGCAGCAGATAAAGGAGGCTGCGCGGATAAGCAGATTGTACCTCCAAGTAGTTGTTGAACAAATGGTTGTAAGTTAAGGATTGTTGCTATTGTTAGTTGTGAAGTCATATCCAACCCATCACGACCCCATGGACCACGTTCCTCCAGGCCTTCCTGTCTTCTCCCATCCTCTGGAGTCCATTTAAGCTCACGCAGACTGCTTCAGTGATTCCATCCAGCCACCTCCTTCTCTGCCGTCCCCTTCTTCTTTTATCCTCCATCATTCCCAGCATTTGGCTCTTCTCCAGGGAGTCCTTCCTTCTCATTAGGTGGCCAAAGTATTTGAGTTTCCTCTTCAGGATCTGGCCTTCTCAAGAGCAGTCAGGGTTGATCTCCTCTAGGACTGACCAGTTGGATGGCCTTGTAGTCCAAGGGACTCGCAGGAGTCCTCTCCAGCACCAGAGTTCAAAGGCCTCCATTCTTTGGCCCTCAGCCTTCCTTATGGTCCAACTTTCACAGCCATCCATTGCAACTGGGAAAACCATCGTGTTGACTATACATTCTTTTGTTGGCAGGGTGATATCTCTGCTTTTTAGTAAGCTACCTAGATTTACCACGGCTTTCTTCCCCAGGAGCAAGCGTCTTTTAATTTCTTAGCTGCAGTCCCCATCTGCGGTAATCTTGGAGCCCAGGAAAATAATATCTGTCCATTTCTTCCTCATCTATTTGCCAGGAATTGAGAGGATTCCTGTATGCTAAAATGGGAGTGGGCTGTGGGTACCCAGCCCTTTCCTGTGTAAATGCGAAGCAGGTCATTATGCTAAGGCGACATCTGGTTTATAACTTTGGGCATGGCACATTGTGCCACCATAGCAATTCTCTTTCAATAAGGTGGGTTGAGTGTGGTGTGGGATTTACCCACAAGTCAGGGTAAATGTGTTGCCCAATGCAGTCTCCATTTGCACACAGAATTAAAAACTTTTTATAGGATCTGCCTTTGGATTTGGGGTCCATGGCTGACCAGCATGGCAACATTCACAAGAGAAATTTCTGTGGAGATTCTTCCATCATCCAGATCATGGTTGTCCCACAGGTGCTTTATTTCAAGAGGAATCTGGACCAGGGGTGAAATACTCTCGGTTCGGACCGGATCACTCGATCCGGTAGTGATGGAGGCAGGTGGTTCGGAGAACCAGTAGCAAAAATCCCTGTCCCACCCTCCCCATTGCCCAACTGAGCCACACAATCATCAGAGGCTTTTTTTTTAATTTTTAAAAGCATTTTTTCTACAACCTCTTTGGCTGAAAAAATGCTTTGAAAAGTAAAAAAAAAGCCTCTGATGATCGCGCGGCTTAGCTGGGATCATCAGAGGCTTTTAAAAGCATTTTTTTCTACAAAAAAAAGGTTATAGAAAAAATGTTTTTAAAAGGAAAAAAGTCTCTGCCGATCAGGCAAGTCAGCTGGGATTGTCAGAGGCTTTTTTTAAAAAAAGAAAGCCTCTGCCGATCAGGCAAGTCAGCTGGGATCGTCAGAGGCTTTAAAAAAAAGCTTCTGATGATCAGGCAAGTCAGCTGGGATGGTCAGAGGCTTTAAAAGCATTTTTTAAAGCCTCTTCAGCCGAATGGAAGGATTTATATTCCTTGCAGACAGCTGGTCATTTGCATCCTTTCTGAGGGTCGTTGAGGCCACTTGAAGGTTTCTCTGTGTCCTCAGGGTCACCTGAGTGGTGCAAATGGTTCCTGTAGTCTGCAATTGTTCTCTGGAAATCCATTCCTACTTCCGCCCCATTTCAAGGGTGTTCATCCCAAATTGTAGAGCTAAAAGTAGAAATGGATATCCAGAGGAAAAATTGTAGGCTACAGAAACCTGGAGCATTAACTCAGATGATGCAGAGGACACAGATAAATCTCAAAATGCTTCAACAATCCTGGAGAGCAGAGGTCTTCAAACATGGCCGCTTTAAGACTTGTGGACTTCAACTCCCAGAATTCTCCAGCCAGCTATGCTGGCTGGAGAATTCTGGGAGTTGAAGTCCACAAGTCTTAAAGTGGCCAGGTTTGGGGACCCATACTGTAGAGTAATGGAGAATAGTGTACATTCTCATTGTGCCCAGAGAGAGAATATATTCTCTTCCAAAAAGAAGCTGTGATGATGCGTGCAAATTTGCAGGGCGTTTGCGGATCTGAACAACTTTTGCTGCCCTGTCCACAGAAGCATATTTTTAAAAGGAAAAAAATATTCCTTTGGACTCAAAAAGTGGGAGAGCAGGAGGATCACTTGGAATCTGGTCGTCCCTCCTGGGACAAACTTGAGCTGAGCGCCAGAGAGAGGAGAATCTTGGCAATGCCATGGGGTGCCACGTCCAGCCACATGAAACGTGGCTGGTTCTCCCAGGCTAATTTCCTCTCTTCTTGTTTTTCTTGGATTCTCCGGTTGTCCTCTGGCGGTTGGTCCTCAGCGGAGCCTGTAATCAAGTTTTAGCCGACAAGAGCCCTCCGGCTGTGCCAAATCTTCCCCGGCTCCTAACGTTGGCCTCGCCTGCCTTGAGTAAATACAGCAGCTTGTTTTTCCATGCTTGGTGAGGTGTTTTTCCAGAAGTGGCTATTTTTCCTTCCCTGAGTTGAAAACCTCCAGTTTTGTTGCTCACGAAGGTCATTGTGGTTCTCCTTGAACTGCTCCAAGAATGCAGGGTGAAAGAGATGCATATTTTGCAAAAGCCTAAATGGTCATAAATGGGATGAATTTTATAGTGCTGGAGGGAGCCTGTTGCAAAACACTCTCCCCTCTTCAAGGCTGACCATGGAGATATATATATTTCCATGGTCACATATATATCACATATATAAGGGACGCAATAGCTCAGTGGCTAAGACACTGAGCTTGTCGATCGAAAGGTCGGCAGTTCAGCGGTTCGAATCCCTGGCGCCGCGTAACGGGGTGAGCTCCGGTGACTTGTCCCAGCTTCTGCCAACCTAGCCGTTCGAAAGCACGTAAAAAATGCAAGTAGAAAAATAGGGACCAGCTTTGGTGGGAAGGGAACAGCATTCCGTGCGCCTTTGGCGTTGAGTCATGCTGGCCACATGACCATGGAGACGTCTTTGGACAGCGCTGGCTCTTCGGCTTTGAAACAGAGATGAGCACTGCCCCCTAGAGTCGGGAACGACTAGCACATATGTGCAAGGGGAACCTTTGCCTTTATACACATATTTTTTTAAAAATTTGATTTATATGCTGCCCTTCTCCGAAGACTCAGGGCGGCTTACAATGTGTTAAGCAATAGCCTTCATACTTTTGTATATATATACAAAGTCAGTTTCTTACCCCCACAAACTGGGTCCTCATTTTACCTACCTTAGAAAGGATGGAAGGCTGAGTCAACTTTGAGCCTGGGGAGATTCAAACTTACAGTAATTACAGACAGCTGGTGTTAATCACAATGCTTTAGTCTGCTGAGCCACCAGGCCCAGGTATATACATATATATACATATACACATGTATACACACACATACATATACCATGTTTCTCCTAAAAACACGACCTACCTCAAAAAGAAGGCCCAGCACTGTTTTGTGTGCTTGCGTTAAAATTAAGCCCTACCCCCAAAATTTGGCTCAATTTAAGTGCATGCGCGGCCAAGCTTGCCAGAGTGATTGACGGCAGGCTCTTTCCGGTGGACCGTTACCGGTAGCGGGAGTGACCGTTACAGGTAGTCAAGGGTGCACAATGGGTGAAATCTACCTTCCTTACCAATTCGGAAGTGCACATGCCACTCGCGTGTCACATGCGTGGCAGACCCTCTGTGCATGCGCAAAACCTTTTGCACATGCACAGAGGGTAAAAGACACATTACTTCCCGGTTAAAAACAGGAAGTAACGACACCCGGGCGGGTGGGTGGAGGCTTGCGCAGCCATTGCTACCGGTTCTCCGAACCACCTGCCTCAATCACTACTGGATCACCCTATCTGGTCCAAACTGGGTTAATTTTCACCCCTGGTGCGCGAGGTGTGTGGGTTGCGCTGCTTGCTCTTTTCGGCCGTGAAAGAAGCGGCCAGGTGGCCAGGCTAGGCGCGTGGGGGGGAAATTAAGACACCCCTCAAAAAGAAGGCCTCGCCATTTTTTCGGGGGTCAAAAGAAAAGATCCGGTCATATTTTTGAAGAAACATGGTACATACATATACACATAAATGCATACATCTTTTACTTGCCCGTCCTGAGACATCAAAGATAGATACATAGACAGAGAGACATAGCATTTAGACTTATATGCTGCTTTACAGCCTTCTCTAAGTGGTTTAGCATGAATGACGGCCTTACAACGTCTTCCCACGGAGTGAACCAAGTCTTTTAGTTCTGCAGCTGTTCTACTTTGAAACCAAGATTGAAGGATGGCTTCTATTAACTGGGTTTTACTGCTGGGTCGCTTCTGACTAACCAGTTTCTTTCTTTCTTCCTTCCTTCCTTCCTTCCTTCCTTCCTTCCTTCCTTCCTTCCTTCCTTCCTTCCTTCCTTCCTTCCTTCCTTTCTTTCTTTCTTTCTTTCTTTTTTATGGAACTTGTCTGCCGCCCCATCTCCAATGGACTCGGGGCGGCTCCCAACAATTAAAGCAAACAAACCATTAAAACAAAACTCCAGGATTAAAATTAACAAAAATTCAATAAAACCCAGTTAAAATTCTATTAAAACCCCCATCAGTCCAGGGCGGCCAAGTGAAATAGCCACGTTTTTGGGGCACGGCGGAAAGAGCGACGGTCGGGGGACATCCGGCACTCCAGAGGGAGTTGATTCCAAAGGGTGGGTGAACCCACAGAGAAAGCTCTCTCCCTGGGAGTAGACAGCCGACACTGTCTGGCCGACGGCATCCTGAGTAGGCCCTCCCTGTGGGAACGCACAGGGCGATGGGGAGCTGTTGCTGGCTGCAGATGGTCCGCCAAATATCCGGGGCCTAAGCCATGTAGGGATTTATAGGTAGTCACCAGCACTTTGAATCTCACCCGGAGGGCAACCAGCAACCAATGCAAATCACGCAGGAGAGGTGTAACGTGGGAGTGTCGAGACACTCCCATCACTACCCGCGCGGCCACATTCTGCACCAGCTGAAGCCTCCAAGTGGTCTTCAAGGGCAGCCCCATGTAGAGAGCATTGCAGTAGTCAATACGGGAAATTTTCAATTGGGTGAAGGTCTGGGCTATTCCTAGGCCTATTCCAGCAGTGGAATAGTTTAGTTTCGTTTAGTTTATTTCGGATTTATATACCGCCCTGTCTCCCAAAAAGGGACTCAGGGCGGTGAACAGCCAGAAAATTAAAAGACATAAAATACAAAAGTTATAAGGAACTAAAATGAATAAATTTAAATCCTTGGCTTCTCAATTTAAAACCCCCAAATCCATAAAATTCCAATTTAAAACCCTGAATCCATATACTGTATTTTCCTGCATATAAGACTACTTTCTAACACACAAAAATCTTCTCAAAAGTCAGGGGTCGTCTTATACGCCGGGTTTCATTCTCCTGTAACCAGGCAGACGAGCCCGAAAGGCTCTGACGAGCCTTAAATGGCTCTGAGGAGGGTCGTCTTATACGCCCAGTCGTCTTATACGCCGGAAAATACGGTAATTTAAAAACCCTATTAAAAAACCCTTTGGGCTAGGCCGGCTTGTTGGAATAGGTAAGTCTTTAGAATAGAATTATCTTGAAACTCCAAAAAAAAAAAAAGTGGTGTTATGAGCCATCAAATCTCAAAAATACGCTTTTCCTAAAAGTTTTCCACAGTTTTGGCCATTACTATAGAGTTGTGATAAGGCAGAGAGAGACAGAGAAGGTATCTTTACGGATGGAGAGTGTGGATCTCTGATTTTCCACAATTCCTGGACAAAAACTTGATCGAGACTCGCAGAGATGTGTTTTCCGATGTTCTGGTGTTGAACCGGTGGCTTTTCTCCTCCTTGCCCTGCATGGAGCCTCACAGATGTTTTCAAAGGTTTTAAAAATTCCCAGTTCGACCATGCCCAGGAATAGTGGCCATGGGTCACCACAGCAGAGAGGCTGGGTGTGTATAAAATAAATTAAAAAAAAAAAGGGAATGTGGTTATTATCCATTGCTGGCTTGGCTACCCTGCCCGGCGTTGAGAGAAATAATTATTACTCCCTCTTTTTAGAGTCTTTTTCTAAGTCCTATTTATGGATCTTCGTGCCGCCTAAATTGAGGGAAGAGCCCTCAATTTTTCACGCTCATCTTCCAAACGCATTCGCCTCCCATCATCCTCAGCCAGGCAGGTGGCAAAGACAGAGGTTTGTTCCCCAAGAACAACGTTTCTCAACCTTGGAAGCTTGAAGATGGGTGGACTTCAACTCCCAGAATCCCCCAGCCAGCTGGCTGGGGGATTCTGGGAGTTGAAGTCCACCCATCTTCAGGCTTCCAAAGTTGAGAAACACTGCCCAAGAAAGAGTTACAGATTTAGATTTATTAGATTTAGATTTCTTAGATTTATATACCGCCGTTCTCCCGAGGGACTCAGGGCGGTGTACTGCCATGATAAAAAGACAATAAACCCTACAACATTTAAAACCCCGTTAAAACAAAATGAAACAAATTTTCGCCTTCTTAGTGAAAACCCATAATTTAAAATACCCCGTCCAAATTTTTAGTCAGCCAGGCTAGCCTGTTGAAATAACAGAGTCTTGAGGGCCCGGCGAAAAGTACAGAGATAGGGAATCATGGTTATCCCAGGGGGTAGTTCATTCCAGAGAGCGGGTGCCCCCACAGAGAAGGCTCTCCCCCTGGGGGTCGCCAGCCTACATTGTCTGGCCGACGGCACCCTGAGGAGCCCCTCTCTGTGGGAGCGCGTTGGTCGGTGGGAGGCCATCGGTGGCAGAAGGTGGTCCCGTAAGTATCCGGGCCCTAAGCCATGGAGAGCTTTAACCGCACCTGGAAGACCACCGGGAGCCACTGTAGCTCACACACATGGGTGCGACAGAATTGTGGGTTCAGCGGTTACAACCAGACATAAATAGCCACAGTCCTGGAATAAGGTATTTTTGGTCCACTGTGGTTTTGGACATGAGAACCTGACTCAGAATTTGGAAAAGTTTTGCAACTCTACCCAAAGTACGAAATGTCAGGAAGTGGCTGAATTTGCAGGGTGTCCCGTGTTTTCCTCAGGGTTGGCTTTCCCTAAGGACCAACCGTGATGGGTTTCAAACCACGATTGGGGTTAGGATTACATTTAAGCCCCATTGTGGCAGATTTGGCTTCTCGTGGCCAGAACAAATCAGACGTTGCGCATTTTTAAAAATGTATTTATATCTCGCCTTCGTTATTTTAGCATATAGCTCAAGGCGGCGAGCATACCTAATAACTCCTTCCTCCTCCTCTTTGTCCCACAACAACCCTGGGAAGTGAGTTGGACCAGGGGGTGGGCTCTACTTATCTTTACTACTGGTTTGCAACAGGGCCAAATGAGCCCATTCGCTTTGCTCATGTGTGTGCTCTTCTGCGCATACGCAGAAGCGTTCTGATGACATCGGGGTTGGTTGGTGGAGCCTCCTGCCGTTTTTACTACCAGTTCTATAGAACCGGTCCGAACTGGGGTCAACCCACCACTGGGTTGGACTGAGAAAAAGTAACGGGCTCAAGGTCACCTAGTTGATTTTCATGTTAATCCGAGACTAGAACTCACCATCTCCTGGTGATTGACTGCAAATCACTCAGTCTACTTTCATGCCTAAAGGCGGGATTAGAACTCACCATCTCCTGGTGATTGGCTCAAAGTTACCCAACTGGCTTTCATGCCAAAAGATAAGACTAGAACTCACCATCTCCTGGTGATTGGCCCAAAATCACCCAGCCCTCTTTCATTCCTAAGGCGGGATTAGAATTCACCGTCTCCTGGTGATTGGCCCACAATCACCCAGCCCACCTTCATTTCCTAGGCGGGTCTAGAACTCTCAGACTCCTGCTGATTGGTCCAAAGTTACCCAACTGGCTTGCATGCCAAAAGGCGGGACTAGAACTCACCATCTCCTGGTGATTGGTCCCAGATCACCCAGCCCACTTTCATTCCTAAGGCAGGACTAGAACTCACCGTCTCCTGATGATTGGCCCACAATCACCCAGCCCACTTTCATTCCTAAGGCGGGTCTAGAACTCTCAGACTGCTGATGATTGGTCCAAAGTTACCCAACTGGCTTTCATGCCAAAAAGCGGGACTAGAACTCACCATCTCCTGGTGATTGGCCCAAAATCGCCCAGCCCTCTTTCATTCCTAAGGCGGGATTAGAATTCACGGTCTCCTGGTGATTAGCCCACAATCACCCAGCCTTCTTTCATTCCTAAGGCGGGTCTAGAACTCTCAGACTCCTGCTGATTGGTCCAAAGTTACCCAACTGGCTTTCATGACTAGAATTCACTATCTCCTTGTGATTGGCCAAGGTCACCTAGCTGGCTTTCACGACTAAGGCAGAATTAGAATTCATGATCTTCTGCTTTCTAGCCTGGAGCCTCCACCACTAGATCAAACTGATCTATTTAGTACGCAAAGCCGGCCAATGAGTGATGACCTATACAGTTTAGTTTAGTGTTTTTACAAAATGGAGGTAACACCTTGAGAGTTGTTGGTCTACATCAGTAGTTACTTTCAAATCCCGTCACTACTGGTTTGCTCGTGTGTGCGCAATACTTCTGCACATGCGCAGAGATGTCTGGGCAGGTGGGCGGAGCTTCCCGCCACCACTGCTACCGGTAACAACCCACCATTGGTCTACATCACTGTTTTCCAGCAACCTCATCTTCCAAAATTCCCAGGCCAGTATGTGGACTGAAACAGCCTGAATGGATGGAGGTTGATTTATTTTTGGCGTTAATGTGGCACGCCATGCTGGGAATTTACAATGGTGGAGGATGTTTGCCCCCCCCCCTTTTTTTTTTAGAAAGTTTAATATTTATCCTTTGGGTTTGGCTGAGTGACAAGAATAATTACAATGGCATTCGGACAAGGATGCATTATATACAATAATCCATTATTAATACACCCAAAGGCCAGACGAGAAATAATGGATGGAAACTGATCCAGGAGAGATTCAACCTGGAAATAAGAAGAAATTTTCTGACTGTTCGAACCCATGGAACAGAAGTTGCCTTTGGAAGTTGTGGGAGTTTCATCACTGGAGGCTTTCAAGAAGAGACTGAACTGCCCTCTTTCAGAAATGGTGTAGGGTCTCCTGGCTGGGCAGGAGGTTGGACTAGATGACCTCCAAGGTCCCCTCCAGCTCTATTCTATTCTCGATTCTCTGGTTCTCAAAAGTCTGAATTTTCCTCCTTAGTTAAATTTCCTGGCCAGCATCCGCCAGCTTGGATGGCTCGTAAATACAGACCCACTTGCAGGATTTTGTGGCTGCTAAAAAAAAAATAAAATCAATAAATACACAAAAGAGCCTTCATTTTAACCGATACTGAATCTGAGTTAGTCTTAATTGGCTGTCATTCTCATCAATTGGCCCCATCTACTTATTAGTCCCGAGTCCACTTCCTACTTGATGTGTGGTCGAACCTCTAAACTGTTTCAGCCCAAATCAATATTTTACCCAGATTTTTCTTTAAAAAAAAATCAATGTTTGCAAATACTTTAACACGCTGTTGCTTAATAGCATATGTTTTCCTTGCTTTATTTAAATCTTCCTTGTGTTCTGCAGTGTTTACTGAAAATCAGCAGAGGCTCCTGTCTGCAAACAAGGCTGAATTTATAAACAGCAAAGGAAGAAACTGAAAAGCTTTTAATGGGATAATTTTGCACACTTGACGTGCTGCGTTTGTAGATACTGTTTGACCAGATGTTGTACAAGTTCATTAGATGTTTAGGAATAACAGAATAACTCACCAACTCCTAGAGATGAAAGGGACGCTCGAGGTCTTCTAATCCAATCCCCTGTTGAAGCAGGAAACCCTATACTACTTCAGACAAATGGTTGTCCGATCTCTTCTTTAACAAATTAACAGAATTGGAAGGGACCTTGTAGGTCATCTAGTCTAACCCCCCACCAAGCAGGAGACCCTACACCATTTCTGACAAATGGCAGTCCAGTCTCTTCTTGAAAGCCTCCAGTGATGAAGCTCCCACAACTTCTGAAGGCAACTTCTCTTCCATGGGTTGATTGTTCTCACTGTCAGGAAATTTCTCCTTATTTCCAGGTTGAATCTCTCCTTGGTCAGTTTCCATCCATTGTTCCTTGCCTGGCCTTCAGGTGCCTTGAGAAATAGCTTGACCCCCTCCTCTTTGGGGCAGCCCCTCAAATATTTGGACATTGCTATCCTGTCTCCCCTGGTGCTTCTCTTCACTAGACTAGCCACACCCAGTTCCTGCAACTGTTCATCATATGTTTTAGCCAGTGGTGAAATCCAAATTTTTTTACTATCGGTTCTGCTGGCATGGCTTGGTGGGCGTGGTGTGGCTTGGTGGGCGTGGCAGGGGAAGGACATTGCAAAATCTCCATTCCCACCCCACTCGGGCCAGCCAGAGGTGGTATTTCTCGGTTCTCCAAACTACTCATAATTTCCGCTACCGGTTCTCCAGAACCTGTCAGAACCTGTTGGATTTGACCCCTGGTTGTAGCCTCCAGTCCCCTAATCCTCTTGGTTGCTCTTCTCTGCACTCTTTCTAGAGTCTCGATCTCTTTTTTATAGTGTGGTGACCAAAACTGGATGCCGTACTCTAGGTGTGGTCTTACTAAGGCTTTATAGAGTGGTATTAGTACCTCCCGTGATCTTGATTGTATCCCTCTGTTCATGCAATTTAGGAGTGCATTGGCTTTTTTGGCTACCGCTGCACACTCTTGGCTCATATTTAATTGGTTGTCCATTAATTCACACTCAAACAACCATGATGGGTGGATGGCTTTGATAGAGAGTTATTCCTCCAGGTTTAAGCCCTCTCTGAAAACCCACCATGGGCATCATTCCCGGATTTCCCAGACAAGTCGATGACATGCTTCTTTCTCTCGCTCTTTTTTTTAAAAAATTTGATTTATACGCTGCCCTTCTCCGGAGACTCAGGGTGGCTTACAGTGCATTAAGCAATAGCCGTCATACTTTTGTATATTTTATACAAAGTCAGCTTATTGCCCCCACAAACTGGGTCCTCAATTCACCCACCTTAGAAAAGATGGAAGGCTGAGTCAACCTGGAACCTGGGGAGATTCGAACTTACAGTAATTGCAGACAGCTGGAGTTAATTACAATGGATTAGTCTGCTGAGCCACCAACTTTTGGATTTGGTCACCATTTTTTTTTAAAAAGTATACAGCATCCCCCATTTTCCCAGTTATTCATAAACCTAGGCAGCTTCTCTGGCACAAGCGAAGAATTTCTAGAAAATGATGTTTTGACAATGATTGTTTGTCTGTTTCCATTAGGAGGATGGAGGCCTCGTGCTTGGAATTAGCTCTGGAAGGGGAGCGAGCGTGCAAGGCAGGGGATTTCCCTTCCGGAGCCGCCTTCTTCGAACACGCAGTCCAGGTGGGGACAGAGGATCTGAAGACCCTCAGCGCCATTTACAGCCAACTGGGCAATGCCTACTTCTATCTGAAGGACTATGCCAAAGCTTTGGAGTACCATAAACACGATCTCACGCTGGCCAGGTAAGGGTTCGGCAGCCAGAACTGAGGCTCTGGAGACATGAAGGAGGAACCGAGTTTGGGGCTGCAACCACGGGTGAAATTGAAAATATTTCCCTACCGGTTCTGTGGCTTGGCGGGCGTGGCAGGATACTGCAAAATCCCCATTCCCTCCCCACTTTGGGGCCAGTCAGAGGTGGTATTTGCCGGTATTCCGAACTACTCAGAATTTCCGCTACCAGTTCTCCAGAACCGGTTAGAACCTGCTGAATTTCATCCCTGGCTGCAACGCTCAAGCCATGCCAGGTTGGCAAAACTTCTACCCCCAGGAAAAGAAAACCAGAATGTTCAACCATCTGATTTTCCCTTTTGGGGTGGACTGGAAAAAAAAAAGACACATGATCTGTGGGAGATGGAAGAGCTTTAAGAGGTTAAAAAAGATGCCTTAATTTCATGCCGTAAACATCATCACCACCCCTCATAAAAACATGGAACTGCTGAGAGAAAAGCCAACGTTTTCAATTCTTCTCCCTTGGATGGTATTTGCCAAGATACCATGCCTCCACACAGCCAGGGGTGGGATTCAAAAATTTTAGCAACAGGTTTGCTGCCCAGTTGCTGGGTGGGCGTGGCCTATTTGGCCCCCTGCACTGCAATGGTGGGGGAGCATTTTTGCCCTCCCCAAGCTCTGGAGGCTTTTCTCGAGCCTTCGGGAGGGTGAAACGGCATCTCCTGGCCTCAGGAGGCTGGAAATAGGCCCGTTTCCAAACTTCCAGAACATCCTAGAGGCCCTTTTTTGCCCTCCCAGAACCTCCACATAGGTGTTGCACTTACCTTGGATCCAAAACAGACTGCCTGGAGAGTCCTGGGAAGGCAACTACCAGTTCAGCGAACCGGATGTAAAATTAGCATCCAACGCCCGAACCGATCCGAACCAGCTGAATCCCACCCCTGCTGTCAGCCCCTGAGCAAGGCCGAAGGAGGAAATGCAGCGCCCAACCTGAAAACACTCTCCCCACCCATCCCACCCCAGTCATTCCTCACTTCCACCTGGCTTCCTTCCAAGAAAAACTCCCAGCATCTTTTCCCAATTCCCCCAGAACCATCGGGGATCGGATCGGAGAGGGCAAAGCCAGCGGCAATCTTGGCAACACGCTGAAAATCCTGGGTCAGTTCGACGAAGCCTTGGTTTGTTGCCAGAGGCATCTGGACATCTCACAGGAGCAAGGAGACAAGGTAGGAAGTTGACCCCTCAGCGACCATCCAGCCTCTGTGGCCAGGGAAACAGGAGGATTAGGTGGGGAAGAGTGGAGAGGAGACACCCTCGGCCTTACACAGTTGTAGGGTGGTGGCTTTTAACACTCTTGAACATTGGCAAAGTCTGGGGTTGGGGGGCTTGAGCAATTGCACACTGCAAAGAAGATGCTTTCCACATTGCTTCAGTTGTTAACCCGATATCTTTATTAGGCTTGTTTTAGTGGGAAAACTGAGCGGCCGAGGGGGAAGTTCCAGGGCAGAAAAACACTGCAAAGAGAAATTGGAAAGCATCTTAAGCAGAGGTGGGCATCAAATACTGTAACAACCAGATCACTCACCAAACGGAAATGTGAGCGCGTGCCATTCACGCATGCATGCGCGTGGCTTCCACATATACTTGCGGCATCAAAAGCACAGTGATATAGGACGGGATTGCGCCCGATGCAGTGGAGACAGATTGCTTAATTCCCATGGGTTTCTGGGAAGACGACATGGCTTTCCTTCTGAGGGTCTAAATTTCTGAATGCAGCTTTGGATGGGGGAGGAGAGTCCTCCCCATCCCGATACCAGTTGTCAGGTCTGCCATGCATCCTGCCATCAAAGGCTAAAGGGGAGGAGGGGGACATGGGGTGGAGCAAAATGGGCAATCAAACTGCAAGTGTATGTGATGGGGCAGAGGGAAGGGGGAAAGATAAATTGATGAAGAGCAGGAGAGCTCGGAACTAGCTTGTGCCAGCGATCAAGGCCATGCACCCTGAGAAAGAATGTGAACTACCCTAAACATCACAGCGTTCCCAAAACATCAGAGTCTTATTGGCTGACAATGGACTGGTTGTGGGAAGAGGACTGGGATGTGGGTATTGTTTTGAGCATGGTAAATTCGGTTCTAGCCAGACTTTATTGCAGCCAGCGTCTTTTAGTAAAAGAACCGATCACTTCCACCAAATGGAGTCGAGGGTTTTTCTTTCCTAAGGGATCAGACTGGGGCAGGTCTGACACCAGCACCTGCACAGTGATAGGACTGTGAAGGCGGCAATCATTGGAAAGACCCCACCCCATGAGCTCTTTTCTTTTTTCTTTTTGATAGGTGGGGGAGGCTCGAGCACTGTATAACATCGGCAATGTCTACCATGCCAAAGGCAAGGAGGCATTGTGGGCCCTGTCCCAGGAGGAACCAGGCCAGGTGCCCCAGGAGATTCAGGAGGCTCTGCAAAAGGCATCCGAATTTTACAAGTGAGTGAGTGGTCTTGTCCAGGTGGAGAGGAGTGGGGGGAGGGGGGGTTTGTCGCATTGAGGCCCCACAATATTCAGGGTGGCCCTTGTCAGTGGTGGGATTCAGCCAATTTGCACCACTTCGGGAAAACCGGTTGTTAACTTTCTGAGCAGTTTGGCAAACTGGTTGTTGGAAGAAATCATTATGGTAGAAAACCAGTTTGTTGTGGCTCCGTTGCCTGAGCCTGCGTCATCAGCAGGGGAGGACTCTGAGAGTGAGGGAGAGGAGTTGGCAAGGCCTCCTTCTCCAGGACTCTCCTCTCTGGCAATGCCTCCGGAGGACAGCAAAGGGCAGGAGATAGGCCCAGAGCCAAGCTCGTCCCCGCAGCCACAGGAGGACATTGACGAGGGGAGTGAGTTTTGGTTGGATCCTCGCCAGCGTTGGAGAGACAGGAGAGCCCAGCAGAGGAAAAGGCGTGGTCGTGATTAGCTGGTGGACCACGCCTCCCAGACTATATAAGAGAGGGATTTCAGCCGTATCTTTGTGACGAACAAAACAAAGATTCATGGATCCCGGTTTTGAATCGGGCCTGCGTCTCAGCTTTGGTGGTGTGTATGTGACTGACCTATTAATAAAGACGTTGGCAAGCAGCTGCGGATTGCTGCCGACCTTTGTTATCAGCTTACTTGGTTGCCTGCCAGTTCATTAGACTCTGATTGACTGAGGGGAGGTTATTTCTGGGCACGGGGCCAGAACACAGTTCCCACCACTGGCCCTTGTGCACTCACAATGTCTCCAGGAGCTCTCCTGGGTTGCAAAGAGAGCCAAGCAGAGCTGAGACTGGGGCTTCTCAAACTTTTCCTTCATTATCCAAAATCGGAAAGTCTTATGACACTTTGTCATAAGTCTTTTCCTTCAGCACGGTCATAACTTTGAATGGCTGTTGAAAGAATGGTCCTAACTCGAGGACCACCTATGTTATAAAAAAAATATCATGGAATGATTTTTTTTAATCTTCACACTATCGTTGGAATACTTTGGGAGAATTTTGAACATACCTAGATACCTGTGCCAACCTTTACGTCAATTTACACGGCCCTGTTTGTGTGGAAAAATCACTTTTACTCAGTTTTGGTGTAAAATTGTTTTGGGAAGCACTGCCTTATGGTCAGGTTGAAGCTTCTGATTTCCTGGAATATTGGGAGGTGGAAAGTCTTGCTCTTCCCTTTTTTTTTTAAAAAAAAAAGTTTTTATAAAGATTTTTTTTTTACAGAATATCGGGAATATAAGCTTAGAAAAAAATGTGTGAACTGGTAATAGGGAAAAAAAAAGAGAAACAGTTTTTGATCTTCTTCATGGCGGTTATGAATAGGAATGTGTGTTTGTGTGTGTGCATAAGTGGTGGGTTGCTCCCGGTAGTAAAAATTTGTAATAGTTCGGAGAACCAGAAATAACATTGGCTGGCCACGCCCCCAACTGGTCCCTGGCCCGGGCGCTGCTCGCTTACCCCGCCCACCTCATCAGAGGCTTTTTAAAAATATACTTTGAAAAGCATTTTTTCTACAACCTCTTTGGCCGAAAAAATGTTTTTAAAAGTAAAAAAAAAAAAAAGCCTCTGATGATCGCTCGGCTCAGCTGGGATCGTCAGAGGCTTTTAAAAGCATTTTTTTCAGCCGAAGAGGTTGTAGGGGAACAAAAATGCCTTTAAAAGCCTCTGGCGATCCCAGCTGAGTTGCCTGATCGTCAGAGGCTTCTAAAAGCATTTTTTTCTGCAACCTCTTAAGGTTGTAGAAAAAATGCTTTTAAAAGTAAAAAAAAAAAGTTGGCCATGCCCACCCAGTCACGTTACCCCCCCACCAAGCCACACCCACAAAATAAGCCACGCCCACAGAACTGGTAGTAAAAAAATTTAGAACACACTCCTGGTGTGCATGTGATTGGGAGAGTCTATAAAACTTCTTGGGAATACCAAGAAGTTGGTGAGAAACTCTCTTGGCAGGTCTGCCTCCCCTTCTCAACCACTTCAGGTGGTTAGATTTGACCTAACTTTTTTCTGTAGCTTTGCCTCACTTTGAGAAGTTGCGAGAATGAATTTACCTCATAGACATTCTAACCCCACCCCACCCAAACCTTCCATCTCCATTATTAGTGTAATGAAGTTCTACAGTGGATTATTTATCTGTGTTGCTCCTTAAAAAAAGAAAGCCTCAGCAGCAGGAAATTTTGGCCTGCCTTGTCTGGCTTTGGAACGACATCCCATTACAGTTGGGAGAGGAGACCACAAGGAAATCTCACAGCGCTTTTTAACATCCTAAATGAGCCACGGTGGCAGAGCGGTTAGAGTGTAGCACTGCAGGCTCCTTCTGCTGACTGCCGGCGGCCTGCAATTTGGCAGTTCGAATCTCACCAGCCTCAAGGTTGAGTCAGCCTTCTGTCCTTCCGAGGTGGGTAAAATGAGGACCCAGATTGTTGGGGGCAAGAGGCTGACTCTGTGAACTGCTTAGAGAGGGCTGGAAAGCACTGGAAAGTGGTATATAAGTCTAAGTACTATTCTATGCCCCCTTCCTTCCTTCCTTCCTTCCTTCCTTCCTTCCTTCCTTCCTTCCTTCCTTCCTTCCTTCCTTCCTTCCTTCCTTCCTTCCCAGTGGTTAGAGTGCAGCATAGAAGACTGATTCTGCCCACTGCCAGCAGTTCAATCCTCACTGGCTCAAGGTTGACTCAGCCTTCCATCCTTCCGAGGTGGATAAAATGAGGACCCAGATTGTTGGGGGCAAGAGGCCGACTCTGTAAACTGCTTAGAGAGGGCTGTATAAGCACTGTAAAGTGGTATATAAGTCTAAGTGCTATTGTCAGCCTCTGCCTTTTGCTGCTTTGGCTGCCATGGTAATGGGGGGGGGGAACTAGCTGGAAGCATGCTGGAGGGAGAAATGAAAGTGATTCCTAAGATATAGTGCTGCATCTTTGAAGCTGCTATCGGGTCAACGGCCACAGCATTCCGTATTGATGACACTGCCAGACGTGTGCTTCCACCTGGCTCCTGGGAGACCTTTGGATTGGATGATTTACTCTGGACAGTGGGAGTGGATGCCTTAATTCTGCAATTTTCACACTTTTGCCTCAGATTCTGCTTTTCCTTGGTTGCGATCACTTCATTTTCCAGTAAAAGAACCTTGCTCTTTAAAACAATGGAGTTGGGGTCATTCTTTCTTGGACTTTGAAGGAAGCTGTTGTGGCCCCGTCCTCTGAGCCTATCCCATTGGAGGAAGGAAGCTCTGAGCATGAGGAAGAGGAGCCAGCCAGATCTCCCAGCCCCCCCCCCTCTGGCGCCGTCTCAGGTGCCAGCTGAAAGAGAGCAAAGTAGTGGGGAAACAGGTGTCTCAGATGAGAGTGAGGGAGAGACGTCATTCCTGGACGCACGTCAAAGAAGACGAGATAAGCGCTTACAGCAGCTGAGGAGACGTGCGAGGGAATAGACCTGAGTCACTGGACTTGAGTCACAGGACCAATGAGTCACTGGACCACACCCAGAGACTATATAAGACAGGGTGGTGGTAAATGATCTCTGTGACGAACAAGAACTCAATTGGGTAGTCATTGGAGCTAAAAGCTGAAGCTGATCAGAGACTTTGCTGAATATTTGTTGTGATTTTCTTTCTGTGTACTATTAAAGCACTTGGCAGACGGTGTGCATATCGCTGCCAAGTTAGAGATAAGAACTGGGGTGTGTGCCAAGTGCTTCTTTAACCCTCGACTGGCTGTGTTTTTGTGGGTATCTGTAGAGGGGGACAGATCAGAAGCATACCTGACAGCTATTTGCTAAATGTGCCTCAGGAGGGCAGGATCTGAAACCGAACTCCAGACAAAAGCCTGAGTTTTTAACAGGAAAAGGGAGAAGTGATAAGTGAGGAAATGGAAGAGTGGCAATCAATGATGGAAAATCGCACATTCCTGAATCGATCAATGATTCAGGAACGTGCGATTTTCCTATTTGAAATGGCTTTCTGGGCCTTTTCTAGAGCATTAAGGACTGTTTTTTGTTCTGGCTTACCTGTAGGAGGAACCTTTCCCTCGTGAAGGAGTTGGCTGACAGAGCTGCTCAGGGCCGTGCTTATGGAAATCTTGGCAATGCCCACTACCTGTTGGGCAACTTCAGCAAAGCAATCGTCTTCCATAAGCAGGTGAAACATGGGATGGAGGTGGGATGTCTCCTTTCTGACAAATTGTAGAGATCTACTGCATTTGGGGGGAGGGAGATGAGAATCAGGACCCTGCAGACCCTTATGAAGATACGCTGGGGGCCACACTTAAAAGATTTATTACAGCAATGTTGTCAAGTTCGAAGCGTGCTTGCCAATGAATCAGAGGGGAGGGAAGGGGAATTGGAATGCAGGCCCCAGACATCGCCCGAGACAACCTGTGGGAACCAAGGACACTTCTGCAGGTGTTTGCTGAAGCTTAAAGACATTTTCCCATAACAATATACCGACACTCAATTGGACAATGTGCACTAATCAAGAGAGGGGGAAGTCTATTCTTTAACTGTATGGGTTTGCGCTGCAATTAACCAGAGTTGGTTTTGGTTTTCATCTGTGCCCAAATGATGTACTCAATAAAGTTTTGCACTAAGATATCGGATTGTCTCGGCAGTGCTTGCTTGCTTGGGTTCATCAATCAGAACCTTGATAAATATCTACAAACCTTACCAATAATTTAACTATTAACTATTAATGGGGTCCAATTCTACTGATGACTGCAGTGACTAACGATGGAAATTCCAGTCCCAATTCTGATCATAAGTCCAAGAATTATGTGTAAATAAAACCGGGTGGGAATTTGGGGGCCCCCTGAATGTTGAACAAAGTAATAAGCGTGTCAATGTGCTTTTTGGAACTCCTTGGTTGCCAAATGTACTCTCAGCATTCCAAGTAATGCACCCATAAAAAACAGAACTCTGAGGCAGGCAAATTCCTCAAAGAACAATTTATTGGATACATCCTATTGGCACAAGTGGTGAAAGCCGACTCTGAAAGTTCCCGCAGCTTTCACCTAATTAAAAAATAAAAATTTCCCCTTTCTCCTAAGTCACTGGTCACGCTGTCCAATCAAGGTGCTGGCCGGTTGCTTGGTAACTTTGCTCCTCCTCTGGCCAGCCACCTGTGAGAATGTCCTTGGTTCCTACAGGAAAACTTCATTGCTTTGGCTACAAGACCCCTTCTAACTATTTCCCTCCTCCCACTGTTGTGTGGCAACCCTGAAGCCAGGTTCACTTCAGGATTGACATGTATGTCAGCGGGGGAAGTCTAGAATGATGGTCACCTAATAGAAGTGATATCCCTGCAGTGACACCCATGACTTTATCCATTTCAGAGGCTGAACATCGCGAAGGAATTTGGAGACAGAGCCGCCGAGAGGAGAGCGTACAGCAATTTGGCCAACGCTCACATCTTCCTGGGGAGCTTCGATATTGCCGCAGAGTATTACAAGTAAGCAGTGGGGAAACCAGTACCCTCCAGATCTGATCTGTTTGGATTCCTGGCAGTAGATCAGCAAAGGGGTGCTGTGTCCCCTGAATGGAATGGAATAGAAGGAATAGGAATAGGAATAGGAATAGGAATAGGAATAGGAATAGGAATAGGAATAGGAATAGGAATAGGAATAGGAATAGGAATAGGAATAGGAATAGGAATAGGAATAGGAGAGGAGAGAATGGAAGGGGAGGGGAGGGGAGGGGAGAATAATAGAATAGAGTAGGAGAACAGAACAGAACAGACTAGACTGGACTAGACTAGACTAGACTAGAGTAGACTAGACAGGAATGGGATGGGATGGGATGGGATGGGATGGGATGGGATGGGATGGGATGGGACAGGAGAGGAGAGGAGAGGAGAGGAGAGGAGAGGAGAGGAGAGGAGAGGAGAGGAGAGGAGAGGAGAGGAGAGGAGGAGAGGAGAGGAGAGGAAAATAATAGAATAGAATAGAATAGAATAGAATAGAATAGAATAGAATAGAATAGAATAGAATAGAATAGAATAGAATAGAATAGAATAGAATAGAAGGAGAGGAGAGGAGAGGAGAGGAGAGGAGAGGAGAGGAGAGGAGAGGAGAGGAGAGGAGAGGAGAGGAGAGGAGAGGAGAGGAGAGGAGAGGAGAGGAATAGAATAGAATAGAATAGAATAGAATTAGAATAGAATAGAATAGAATAGAATAGAATAGAATAGAATAGAATAGAATAGAATAGAATAGAATAGAATAGAATAGAATAGAATAGAACAGGTGAGGAGAGGAGAGGAGAGGAGAGGAGAGGAGAGGAGAGGAGAGGAGAGGAGAGGAGAGGAGAGGAGAGGAGAGGAGAATAATAGAATAGAGTAGGAGAACAGAACAGGAGAGAAGAGAAGAGAAGAGAAGAGAAGAGAAACTGGAAGGGACCTTGGAGGTCTTCTAGTCCAGCCCCTTGCTCAAGCAGGAGAACTTATACCATTTCAGACAAGTGACCGTCCAGTCTCTTCTTAAAAACCTCCAGTGATGAAACGTAACTTTCTTAGTGACAGGAGGAGTGCAGAGAATTCACTTTTGTTGTCCAACCATTTTTCCTTGTAATGCATACGTATTCAAAAAGGATATCTCAAAATATTAAATTATATAACAGTATTAATGGGATTAAACTCATGTAAACGTTTTCAGAATTTAACAGCCTAATACACTAAAGAAACACGCCTTTTGATTCTTAGGGCATCTCCAACAATATGATCATTTATTTGTTCCATTTCCAGGTAAACATAATAGGATCCAGTTTAATCTGACCTGTTATAGTTGTTTTGACCCAATAAAATCCATTGATTCGTAGGTCTTCATAAACTGGGGGTCTCCAGATGTACAAGAATTCTTTCAACCTTTCAACAAATCTGGAATACCCCAGTTTGGGGAAGGTCATCTTTCAATACGGGCAGAACATGCGGTGACTTCAGTGTTTAGTTGAAGAATTGTTCCATCTCCCCTCTCTCCTAATTTAGGAAAACCCTCCACCTCTCCAGGCAGCTGAAGGACCAAACAGTGGAAGCCCAGACATGCTACAGTCTTGGAAACACGTATACCCTTCTTGAAGACTACGAGAAGGCTGTGGAATATCACCTGAAGCATCTGGCCATTGCCCAGGAGCTTGGAGACAGGTGAAGAAATATCTATTTTCTGTGCTTTTTTGGGGGGGGGGGGGGGATCTGATGTTGATCTTGAGGTCTCTTTTGTTAAAATGACAAACATGAAGTTTAGGAAGTTAGTTCAGTTTACGGTGAACCGGGAGGAACCATCCTCCAGCTCATGCTGGTGAGAAACGAATGGAATGGAAAGGTGATTTGGTACGAGATGCTGACTCCCAAGGATAGTAGCTATGTTAGGCTTGGCTTGGCTTAGCTTAAATTAGCTTGGCTTAAGTTAGCTTGGCTTGAATTAAGTTGGGTTGAGTTGGCTTCACTTCCATTGAATTAAGTTGGGTTGAGATGGCTTCACTTCCGTTGAATTAAGTTGGGTTGAGTTGGCTTCACTTCCGTTGAATTAAGTTGGGTTGAGTTGGCTTCACTTCCGTTGAATTAAGTTGGGTTGAGTTGGCTTTACTTCTGTTGAATTAAGTTGGGTTGAGTTGGCTTCACTTCCGTTGAATTAAGTTGGGTTGAGATGGCTTGACTTCCGTTGAATTAAGTTGGGTTGAGTTGGCTTCACTTCCGTTGAATTAAGTTGGGTTGAGTTGGCTTCACTTCCGTTGAATTAAGTTGGGTTGAGTTGGCTTCACTTCCGTTGAATTAAATTGGGTTTAAGTTGGCTTCACTTCCGTTGAATTAAGTTGGGTTGAGTTGGCTTCACTTCCGTTGAATTAAATTGGGTTGAGTTGGCTTCACTTCCGTTGAATTAAATTGGGTTTAAGTTGGCTTCACTTCCATTGAATTAAGTTGGGTTGAGTTGGCTTCACTTCCGTTGAATTAAGTTGGGTTGGGTGGTGAGGTTTTCAGGCACTAAGCCTAAGCTCACCCTCAGAGAGAATCAGAATCAAAATAGAGCTGGAAGGGACCTTGGAGGTCTTCTAGTCCAGCCCCCTGCTCAAGCAGGAGAGCCTATACCATTTCAGACAAGTGTCTGCCTGGTCTTTTGTTAAAATCATCCAGTGATGAAGCACCCACAACGTTTGAAGACAAGCTATTCCACTGATAAATTGTCCTCACTTTTAGGAAGTTTCTCCTCAATTCCAGGTTGCTTCTCTCCTTGATCAGTTTCCATCCCTTGTTTCTTGTCCTGCCCTCAGGTGCTTTGGAGAATAATTTGACCCCCTCTTTGTGGCAGCCCTTCTAATACTGGAATGCTGCTATCATGGTGTTCTGTCCCCGTCTCACACACGCAACCCCCACAGACGGCCCAGAGTTAATAAGACACACGACAGAGACTTTGAAGATAAAGCTGGCAGCAACCCAGTGGCTGGCTGCCAATTTAGACTTCACTTACACAAAACAAAGATAAGTCCACAAGCCTTTCGATAAGGCCAAGTTCCAGCAATACAAGAATTAATCCGAATGCAGTCCACTTAAGCAGGTACAGTTTCAGCAACACAGAGTCCATGGATGATTTCTAGTTTTGCTCGTCACAAACTGAGCCGGCCACCACACCCACATTTATACCCTGTGGGGTGTGGTCCAGTGACTCAGCTAATCTCTGGCAAGCCTTGTCCTCTGCTGTGCACGCTTCTCCCTGCGCCACTGTCGAGGATCCAGCCAGCACTTATCTCCTTCCTCGCTGTCCATGTGGCTGTGGGGATGTGCTTGGCTCTAAGCCTATCTCTTGGCCTTCGGTGTCCTCCGGAGGCATTGCCAGAGAGGAGGGTCCTGGAAAGGGAGGCCTTGCCGATTTCTCTCCCTCACTCTCAGAGTCTGCATCTGTTGATAGCCCAGGCTCAGGCAACGGAGCCAGAACACATGGCTCCCCTACTCCTTCTTTTCTTACGACTAGCCAAACTCAAATCCTGCAACCGTTCTTCATATTTATTTATTTATTAGATAGTTAGTTAGATTTATATGCTGCCCTTCTCCGGAGACTCAAGGCGGCTTACAATGCGTTGTAAGCATATTCTCTGGGCCTTTTAATCATCTTAGTTGCTCTTCCCTGCACTTTTTCCAAAGTCTCAACATCTGTTTTATAATGTGACCAAAACTGGATGTACTATTCTAGGTGTGGCCTCACTAATGCTTTATTAAACAGTATTAATACTTCACCTGATTTTGATTCTATGCCTTTGTTTCTACAACCAAGGATTTTATTAGCTTTTCTGGCTGTTGCCGCACACAGCTGGCTCATGTTTAAGGGATCATAAACTAGGACTCCAAGGTCCCTCTTACAGTTACTGCTTTTGAGCCATGTTTCACCTAATTGTATTAAGTATCTAGTCAAATCTTTACTTAAGTCTGTCCAGCTTTGGATGGCCAAATTGGGTGCTGCAAATCAAGATAAAATCTGAGGTATCTTCCCAACCCTAACCCTAACCCTAACCCTAACCCTAACCCTAACCCTAACCCTAACCCTAACCCTAACCCTAACCCTAACCCTAACCCTAACCCTAACCCTAACCCTAACCCTAACCCTAACCCTTCCCAAACCTATCCCTGAAATGAAGCACCATTTTTTCTCAGCCTACCATACTACAAGTCTGTAGAGATTCTACGTCATCCAGATCATGATTGTCCCAAAGATTGTCGTCGCCCACCAACGACCTGCGTGGATCATGGCTGATCCCGACGACAAGGAGGCTGGTGTGGGGTCGCACCAGCAGCCTGCGCAGCTGGCACTCACATCAGACAGCGAGGAGGCTGAAGAGGATGTGGTGCCAGAGGCAGAGACTCAGCCTGGGCCTTCAGAACGTCCAGAGGCTCCTTCAAGTGGAGAGAGCGAAGTGGAGGAGCCTCTCCTCAATGCTCGAGCATGTAGGGCTGCCAAAAGGCAGGAGTGGCTACTCAGGAGGAGGAGGAGGTCTCCTCAAGAGTAGGGTTTGAGGATAATTGGCCACTCCATTAGCTTATTTAAGTCGCAAATTAGTAATTTCTTGCTGGAAACAATGTGTAATTATTACAGAGCATTTTGGAGAGTGAGTGTCTTATCGTATCTTGTTTTCTGGGCTGGTTGCCAACCTTTGCTTATTCTTGCTGCGTTATAACTTTGATATTCTTGGTGCGTTATAACTTTGATAAGGACCGTCGGTGTGTGTCACAATCCTTGGGAATCTGGAGCTGGGGCAGAACAAAGGTGCTTTTTCAGGAGGCAACTGGACTTTCCTGTTTTTTCTTTTGAAGACGTTTTGCTTCTCATCCAAGAAGCTTCTTCAGCTTTGACAGGACAGTGGGGAATGGAAGGATTTATATTCCTTGCAGACAGCTGGTCCTTTGCATCCTTTTAGAGGGTCTCTGAAGCACCTGGAGGTTTCTATGTGTCCTCAGGCTCACCTGAGTGGTGCTCCTTGTTCTTGTAGTCTGCAATTTTTTCCTCTCTGGAACGCCATTCCTCCTCCCACCCCATTCAAAGGGTGTTCATCCCAAATTGTATAACTAAAAGTTCAACCATCTCTGTTCTTTATTTTCTCGTTTTAACCACAAGATGGCATTGCCATCTTTTCTTATCGCTTTTCCCCTGGTAAATTTCCTAGACTTAAAATGCAAGGGCCATGCCACCCGGCACAGAAACGTCATGGCAGAACATGACCTGTTGAATGTCTGGCTGCGTTTCTGTGCATTTGCTGCATTTGGGTTCCGCCAAAACTAGACACAACTAACTTCCTGAGGTTTTGTTTTGACTGTCAAACCTGGATGGCTTTGGGACAGGCGGGGTTAGGGACTGGTGGCGATGGGGTCCGTGTGTCCTGATATAAGACACTTATTTATTATAAAACAGTGTTATGGATTGAAGTGACCAAGCAACATGGGTCAGTCAGAGAGAGAGGTTTTATTTGCGCAAAGACTCAAAAACCAGGTTCCAATCTTGGCTTAGAGTAACGTCTCCATGCTTGTATGACACTTAATATACTTTCTTAAACAAAGGATTCTGCTAACACAGCAACTTTCCCATATATGGTTAACATACATTTGTTATTTTTAATTGACATTTCTTAATTATTAAAAGTTTTACATTATCTATATCCAACACTCATAATTCTTCTTGTAACTGGCTGAAGTACAAATTCTTCTTTTGATATTTGCTTCCCGTTCAGGTGCTATTCTCTGGCCTAATCACCCTTGTCTATGTTTCATGAGGATGCTCCCTTTTCTTCTGACAAGTTAGGGGGTTACTTAGAGTATCAAGGGAGTTCATGCTGACATTGTATTTTCTCTAGCTGGCGGTATTTTCTGCCTTCAGAATATAGTTGCTTTTAGAATATCTTTTAGAATATAGTGAATATAAAATTATCCAGTGGTCATCCAAACGGTCCCACTTTAACAGTGTTGCTCCACCTCAGCAGTTTAAGATATGTCAACTTCAGCTCCCAGAATTTATCCTGGATGGGAATTTCTGGGAACATCTCAAACAATAATATTTGTCCCTCTGGTTGTAGGAAGAGCCTTTCCAATGCAGGTCCCATCTTAATTCATTCAGTCACTTTGTTCCTTTTAGTTTACAAAAAAGATAGTTGAGACTTTGGGAAAAGTACAGAGAAGAACAAATAAGATTATTGATTGATTGGTTCGATTTATATGCTGCCCTTCCTCCGGAGACTCCGGGCAGCTTACAATGCGTTAAGCAATAGCCTTCATACTTTTGTATATACCTGCTTAGTAGGGCTTTTGGGCCCTCCCTAAGCGGTGTTCTTTTTTATACAAAGTCAGCTTATTGCCCCCACAATCTGGATCCTCATTTTACCTCCCTCGAAAGGATGGAAGGCTGAGTCAACCTTGAGCCTGGTGAGATTCGAACTTGCAGTAATTGCAGGCAGCTGGTCCTACTTAACAGCACTTTAGTCTGCTGCGCTACCAAGGCTCTTTAGATTAAAGGCCTGGCGACAAAAACATAGGAAGAATGCTTGCAGGAAGTGGGTATGGCCAGACTAGAGAAAAGAAAGAGTAGGGGGGAACATGAGAGCAGTCTTCCAAGATTTGAGGGGCTGCCACAAAGAATAGGGGAGGGGGTCAAATTATTCTCCAAAGCCCCTGAGGGCAGGACAAGAAACAATGGATGGAAACTAATCAAGGAGAGAAGCAACCTGGAATGAAGGAGAAACTTCTTAACTGTGAAGACAGTGGAACTGCTTGCCACCAGAAATCATGGATGCTTCACCAATGGAGGCTTTTAAGAAGAGACTGGACAGTCACTTGTCTGAAATAGTATAGGGCAATGGTGGCTAACCTTTTTGCCATCGCGTGTCAGGAAGGGTGGAGGGGGGGTTCGAATGTGCATGTGTCTACCCCCATAATTCTATGTGACCCACCCACCCTGCTCCTGGCACACAATGGCTCGGTAGGCCCGTTTTTCTTTCTCACCTGGCTCCAGGACCTCTCTAGGCACCTGGGGAGGGCGAAAACAGCCTTTCCCACCCCTCCGGAGGCCAAAAATGGCCTGTTTGACAACTTCCAACCCCATAGGAAGCTGTTCTGTCCCCCACCCCATGCACACACACCAACAGATGTTCAGGAGTTAAAGACCAAACCAGCCAGCAAAATCCAGCAGTCAGCAAAATCCAACCTAATGGCTGCCTGCCAAGAGTTTATTATTTACAAAGAGGAGAGATAACTTCTCCCCACTTCTGATACATCAAAGGAAAGCAGCTCAATAATTACAGAGTCAATCAAGTCCAGAGATAATCCAGCAAAGTCTATAGCCAAAAGTCCGGCAATGCAGAATGGCGTGGAAGCTTTCAGCTTTGTTCTTCACAAGGTTTGACTGGCCACCACGCTCCCTTTTATATCCTGTGGGGTGTGGTCCAGTGACTCAGCTAATTCTCTGGCACGCCTTCCCCTCTGCTGTGCACGCTTCTCCCTGCGTCGCTGCCGAGGATCCAGCCAGCACTTATCTCCTTCGTCGCTGTCCACCTGTGGCTGCGGGGACGTGCTTGGCTCTGGGCCTATCTCTTGCCCTTCAGTGTCCTCTGGGAGCATTGCCAGAGAGGAGGGTCCTGGAGAGGGAGGCCTTGCCAACTCCTCTCCTTCACTCTCGGAGTCCTCTCCTGACGATGACACAGGCTCAGGCAACGGAGCCACAACAGAAGCTGAGCTCGTGTGCCCACTGATACGGTTACCATATCAGTGGTGATGGTGCCATAGGTTCACCATCACGGGTATAGGGTCTCCTGCTTAAGCAGAGGGCTGGAATAGAAGATCCCTTCCAGTTTTATTTTGATTGATTGAAGCTGGACAAGAAGATTTCAAGCTCACCAGTTTGTCTGGCTCTCTCCTTTTGGATTTGAAAGGAAGCCCAACATGGATCAGCTAAATATGGTCACGTTTTAGAATAGCATTTCTCTAATTTAGCAATTTTAAACTGTATGGACCAACTTCCAGAATTCCCCAGCCAGCATGCTACCATCTCACCGTCAGGTAAACATTTCAAAATCCTTTGTTAATAACTTTTATTGGCAATTAAGTGTCTTTACTGACATTTTTTTGGCCGTCTTCAAGGTTTCTTGATGGGCTCGAAAAGCACATAACAACCTGAGAGCACGTGAGCCTCTCCAAGGTTGGAACTATTTGCAGTATTATCATTCTGGCTGGAAATGTTAGGGCTTGTAGTCCCTCTGCCCTTGGAAACGCCCTCCCGCCCCAAGTGAAATAAGATGGAATGAGGGAACTGGTGGTGCAGCAGACTAATAACTGTTATTAACAGTTATTAACATCAGCTGCCTGCAATTACTGCAAGTTCAAATCTCACCAGGCTCGAGGTTGACTCAGCCTTCCATCTTTTCTAAGGTAGGTAAATTGAGGACCCAGTTTGTGGGGGCAATAAGCTGACTTTGTATAAATATACAAAAGTATGAAGGCTGTTGCTTAACTCATTACAAGCCGCCCTGAGTCTCCGGAGAAGGGAGGCTGTATGGATCTGGATGGGGAGAAACAAACTCAGACTCAACCCCTCCAAGACTGAGTGGCTGTGGCTTCCAGGGTCCTGGTATAGTCAGCTGGTACCATCACTGACAATTGGGAATGAGACCTTGCTCCCCACAGAGAGGGCCCGCAATTTGGGTGTCCTCCTGGACTCACGGCTATCTTTAGAAGACCATTTGACGGCCGTGGCCAGGGGGGCCTTTTATCAGGTTCGCCTGATCCGCCAGTTGCGTCCCTTTCTGGATCGGGATGCCTTGCGCACAGTCACTCATGCCCTAGTCACCTCCCATATGGACTACTGCAATGCTCTCTAAATGGGGCTCCCCTTGAAAAGCACCCGGAGGCTCCAACTGGTCCAGAATGTAACCGCACGGGTGATTATGGGTGCATCTCGCTGCACCCATGTAACACCTCTCCTATGTGAGCTGCAGTGGCTCCCGGTGGTCTTCCGGGTGCGATTCAAGGTGTTAGTTATCACCTTTAAAGCGCTCCATGGCTTAGGGCCTGGGTACTTACGAGACCGTCTTTTGCCACCAATAGCCTCCCACCAACCAGTTCGTTCTCACAGGGAGGGACCACTCAGGGTACCGTCAGTCAAATTGTGCCGACTGGCGACTCCCAGGGGGAGGGCCTTCTCTGTAAGGGCTCCAACCCTTTGGAATGAACTGCCCCCGATATACGAAACATCCCTAATCTCTGTGCTTTCCGCTCTGCCCTCAATACCCTGATGTTCAGTCAGGCGGGGCTAAGCACGTTAACTGGGAATGATTAAAATATTATCTAATTTTGGGTTTTAATTAATTTGGGCTACACTATGCTATAATTTTAATTATCAATTTTATGATGTTTATGTATCTTTTATTTTTTTCTTGACTATACACCGCCTTGAGTCCTGCGGGAGAAAGGTGGTATAGAAATATAATAAATAAATAAATAAAAATCAAATTTAAAAAACAAAACAAAACAAGGGTTGTCCTGAGATGAGAGAACAAAGCATGAGATAGGATGGCAGGAGGGTGTTGTGGCTCCGTTGCCTGAGCCTGCGTCATCAGCAGGGGAGGACTCTGAGAGTGAGGGAGAGGAGTTGGCAAGGCCTCCTTCTCCAGGACTCTCCTCTCTGGCAATGCCTCCGGAGGACACCGAAGGGCAGGAGATAGGCCCAGAGCCAAGCACGTCCCCGCAGCCACAGGAGGACATTGACGAGGGGAGTGAGTTTTGGTTGGACCCTCACCAGCGTCGGAGAGACAGGAGAGCCCAGCAGAGGAAAAGGTGTGGTCGTGATTAGCTGGTGGACCACGCCTCCTACCAGACTATATAAGTGAGGGATTGTCACCATATCTTTGTGACGAACAAAACAAAGATACGTGGATCCCGGTTTTGAATCAGCCCGGCGTCTTAGCTTTGGTGTGTATGTGACGGACCTTTTAATAAACACGTTGGCAAGCAGCTGCGGATTGCTGCCGATCTTTGTTATCATCTCACTTGGTTGCCTGCCAGTTCCTTAGCCTCTGGTTGTCTGAGGGGGGGGGGGTATTTCTGGGCACGGGGCCAGAACAGAGGGGAAAAAAACCTGCAATTCTTCTTTTTTTTTTAAAAAAAGGGTTTTTTAAATGTCATATTTAAAAAGAAATTGGACATAGTGCAACCGTCTCCGCCATACACATGATGGTGAACCTATGGCACTTATGCCACAGGTGGCACGCGGAGACATATTGGTGGGCATGCAAGCTCAGCTCTGGCACACATGTGCATGCCGGCCAGCTGATTTTCGGGCCTTCTGGGCCACCTGGAAGTAGGGAAACAGGCTGTTTTCTGCCTCCTGAGGGCCTGGTGGGGGTGAGGTAGGGGAAGACCTGTTTTTTTGCTCTCCCCAGGCTCCAGAGTCTCTCTAGGAGCCTGGGGAGGCCGAAAATGGCCTCCCCCCCACCTCTGAGGCCCTCCGGAGGCCAGAAACAGCCCGTTTGCCTATTTCCGGTCCCACTAATTGCAGTCTACTGTCACATCAAGCCATAGTTCAGCTTGGTTTGTGGCTGATTGAGCAAACACAATTGGTGTACTCTCCATGAAATTCTAAACTCAAATCAAGCAGGTCCTGCAAAGTGTGAATTGGATTCCCTCAGCCGTCCATGCAAATATTGACTAGAGGTTCTGTGATCAAGATTGACCTCTAGAAAACTGGATTTTAAAGCCCTTTTAGGTTTTCCTAACATACATTCCTGATCTTGCAGAGTGGGAGAAGGAAGAGCATGCTGGAGTTTGGAGAATGCTTACGTTTCACTTGGGAAGTATGAACAGGCCTTACACTTCGCGGAAAAACATCTCGAAATCTCCCAAGAGGTACTCCATCTTAAAATCTCTCTCTCTGTGTCTCTCTGTGTCTCTTCCCTTCCTCTCTCTCTCTCTGTCTCCCTCCCTCTCTGTATCTCTCTGTCTCTCTCTCTCTGTCTCTCCCTCCCTCCCTCCCTCTCTTTGTCTCTCTCACTCTGTCTCTCTGTCTCTCCGCCCCTCCCTCCCTCTCTCTTCCTCCATCTCCCCCTCTCTGTGTGTGTCTCTCTCTGTCTCTCTCTCCCTCCTTCCCTCCCTCCCTCCCTCCCTCTATCTTTGCCTCTGTCTCTCTCTGTGTCTCTCTCCCTCTCTTTGTCTCTCTCACTCTGTCTCTCTCTCTCTTTCTCTCCCTCCCTCTCTCTCTCTGTCTCCCTCCCTCTCTCTGTCTCCCTCCCTCTCTGTCTCTCTCTCTCTTTGTTTCTATCCCTCTCTCTCTTTGTCTCTCTCACTCTGTATCTTTTTCTCTCTCTCTCTCTCTTTCCTTCTCTCTCTGTCCCTCACTCCCACTCTCTTCCTCCCTCTCTCCCTCTCTCCCTCTCTGTGTCTCTCTCTCTCTGTCTCTCCCTCTCTCCTTCCCTCCCTCTCTCCCTCCCTCTATCTTTGCCTCTGTCTCTCTCTGTGCCTCTCTCCCTCTCTTTGTCTCTCTCACTCTGTCTCTCTCTCTCTTTCTCTCCCTCCCTCTCTCTCTCTGTCTCCCTCCCTCTCTCTCTGTCTCCCTCCCTCTCTCTCTGTCTCCCTCCCTCTCTTTCTCTTTGTTTCTATCCCTCTCTCTCTCTTTGTCTCTCTCTCTCTTTCCTTCTCTCTCTGTCCCTCACTCCCACTCTCTTCCTCCCTCTCTCCCTCTCTGTGTGTCTCTCTCTCTGTCTCTCCCTCCCTCCCTCTGTCTCTCTCTCTGTTTCCCTCCCTCTCTTTGTCTCTCTGACTTTGTCTCTCTCTCTTTCTCTCCCTCCCCCCACCTCTCTCTGTCTCTGTGTAAATACTACAAAATTTCTCTATGTTGCTGTTGGAAGGTTTTTGTCACATGTCAAAAAGACATTTTTGCAGACTGAAAGAAAATCAAAGCATGGTATCCTATTTTGCACGACGTTGCTTGGTGACCAAAGCAGGAAACTGATTTCTAAAGGTGACTTGAATGGAAAGAAGGAAGTCAGATGTGGCCACAGACCTCATAACTGGAGAAAGGGAATTGGGGAGTGCTAGGAAGTGCAAAAATGGGGCTAGAGGCCGTTTTCAAAGAGGGACAGTATAGTACTAAATAGACATTGATTAGTATTTATCCCAATTCCAAAGAAAGGCGATACTAAAGACTGTCCCAACCACCAAATCATAGCCTTGATACCACTTGCGAGGAAAATTCTCTGGAAGATCCTCAAGCAACATTTGAATCCAACTGCCAATAAGAAAATGTCAAGCTCTTCTCCAAAGCCCCTGAGGGCAGGACAAGAAGCAATGGGTGGAAACTAATCAAGGAGAGAAGCAACTTAGAACTAAGGAGAACTTTCCTGACAGCGAGAACAATGAATCAGTGGAACAACTGGCCTCCAGAAGTTGTGAATGCTCCAACACTGGAAGTTTTTAAGAAGAAATAGGGCAACCATTGGTGTGAAGTGGTGGAGGGTTTCTTGCCTAAGCAGGGGGTTGGACTAGAAGACCTCCAAGGTCCCTTCCAACTCTGTTATTCTATTGTCTATTGATTTTGGAAAGGAAGAGGAACACCAATTTACGTTGGAGGAAAAAGCCAAAAAGACCCCTACATGTGCTTCAATGACTAGACCTTTGATTATGTAAATCAGAGTTTCTCCACCTTCCTTGTTATAAGATGGGTGAACTTCAACTCCCAGAATTGCCCAGCCAGCCATGACCGACCGAATGGCTGACAACAATAACGATTTAGTGTGGCTTTACTTGCAAAGTTGCTTTGGGAGGAAATGAGTTGACGGTCTGGTCCAAAGTTTTTAATTTCTAGGATGGAGTCATTTGATCAACAAGAAGCAAGTCAGATACGTTATAAATAAAATCCTAAAAGGAAACTAAATCAAGTCTAGCAGAGGCAGGGAAGTCAGCCGTGAAGTTTGAGGGCCAGAATCTTAGGATAAGGCATTTTACGCCTGCTTCTCTCGCCCTAGAATTAAACTGTCAGCTGCTCCAGATAAATATTATTTGCTGGGTGCAATTTGGGCTTTGCACTTTGTGGCGGGCTGATTACTCAACTCCAGATGGGAAGGGAACAATGGACGTTTCTGGGCAGGGGGGCGGCTGGCATTGTGGGAAGAGGGTCCCCCTAATTACTGGCTCAGAAGAGAGGGAACCGACAGGTTGTCTCCCATTTGAGGGTGGGGGGAAGTATGGAGGCGGAAGATGTTCCTTGTGTGTCAAGATTCCTGGAAGAAGAATCTCTGCTCCGCGCGGGATTGTACAAACTGCAAAGGAAGCCGAATCCTGGTCCCTTGAACCAGGATGAGTGAACTAGCATAGTTAAGTTGCATTAACAGAGAGAATCAATCAAGATCAAATGAGGTGCTTATACCACTCTATAAATCCTTAGTAAGGCCACATCTAGAATACTGCATCCAGTTTTGATCACCACATGATAAAAAAGTTGTGGAGACTCTAGAAAAAAGTGCAGAGAAGAACAACCAGGATGATGAGGGGACTGGAGGCTAAAAGATACGATGAACGGTTGCAGGAACTGGGCATGATTAGTCTAGGGAAGAGAAGGACCAGGGGAGACAGGATAGCAATCTTCCAATATTGGATGGTCTGCCACAGAGAGGAGGAAGCGGGTCAAGTTATTCTCCAAAGCATCTGAAGGCCAAACAAGGAACAATGGATGGAAACCGATCAAGGAGAGATTCAACTTGGAAATAAGGAGGAATTTTCTGACAGTGAGAACAATCAACTCATGGAACAGAAGTTTGCTTTCAGAAGTTGTGGGAGCTTCATCCCTGGAAGCTTTCAAGAAGAGACTGGACTGCCATCTGTGAGAAATGGTGTAGGGATCATTCTAAAATAGTTGAATGTAGGGTTGGGAGATATCTTGGATATCATCTTACCCAGTGTTTCTCAACTCTGGCCACTACTGGTAGTAGACTTCAACTACCAGAAGTCTTCGGTCAGCATGCTGGCAGGGAATTCTGGGAGCTGAAGTCCACAGAACATTGGCAAACGCTGCTCTTCTCCAATCCTCTGACCTGAGCAGGAATCCATCATGGACATCCCTCTTCAACTGAGACACTTCAACTGTTGAGAATCCACCTTTTTTGTGTGTTCTGCTCTTAGCACAATGATTTAAAAGAGCCTATTTTTAAAACAAAGTCAAAGGATTTGTGCAAGAACAGCTCTGTGCTTAAGGCTGAAGAGGGGCCGATAAATCTCAGCTTCTAACAATTAACGAACCAGTTAACAATTCCATTAACTGTCACCCTAGAGTGCCAGTAGGCTTTCTAATTTAGGAAAGCAAAGGAGGGTTGCACAACACAAAACACACCTGCACGGAGGAAATTAGTAAAACAGAGTAACAGAGTTGGAAGGGACCTTGGAGGTCTTCTAGTCCAACCACCTTCTCAAGAAGGAGACCCTATACTGGATTGGAATAGAAGACTCCAAGCTCCCTATTCTGATTATTATCTTCTCCAATTGTTGTGGCCCGTCAGCGGCCTGTACAGCTAGTAGATGATTCCGACAACGAGGAGGCTGGTGTGGTGCTGCGCCAACAGCCTGTGCAGCTGGCACTCGAGTCACGACAATGAGGAAGCTGGAGAAGAGGTGGTGCCAGACGCGGGGATTCAGCCAGGGCCTTCAGAACCTCCAGAAGCTCCTTTAAGTGAAGAGGACGAAGAGGAGGAGCCTCTTCTCGATGCACGGGCGTGGAGAGCTACCAAAAGGCAGGAGTGGCTCCTTAGGAGGAGGTCTCCTCGAGAGTAAGGCTTGGGGCTAATTGGCCACTCCCTTAGCCTATTTAAGGAGGAAGGCCGACTGAAGCAATTTGCAGGGAACAACTTCGTTCACTCTCCTTCGCGTCTTGATCTTGGTTCCCTGCAAGTTGCTTCTGGGCTTTCTGCCAACCCTAGTAAGATTACGATTATTTACTCTTTGGATTCTTGTTGGCTGTTAAGAAAGTTAATTAACACCCTTTGTTTGAAAAAGACTGATTTAATTTAAGTTTTGTACAGACTTTGTGTGTGCTGCGTTCTTTGGGGTCCGTAGCTGGGGCTGAACACCAATATAGTTTTCTAGTCTGGCCTAGTCTTTAGAATAGAATAACAGAGTTAGAAGGGACCTTGGAGGTCTTCTAGTCCAACCCCCTGCTTAGGCAAGAAACTGGTCTGATTGGTCTGGTCTGGTCTGATTTATCCTATCCTATCCTACCCTACTCTATCTTATTTGGCCCTAAATTTCCAACTAACAGGTTTCATTTAAAGGCATACACTCAGAAAGGCTTAGGGATTTACATAAAATTTGCTAGCTGAAAAAGCTGTTACCAGATTCCTTGCAATTTTCAGGGAAAATGGGCAACAAAATTGGGCATGGCAGTGCAAGAGGCAACAAGGAACATGGTTATCTACGGGACCGCCTACTACCACCAATAGCCTCCCACCGGCCGGTACGCTCTGATAGAGAGGGGCTGTTCCGGGTGTCGTCAGCCAAACAATGTTGACTGGGGGCCCCTAGGGGTAGAGCCTTCTCTGTGGGGGCACCTATCTGGAATGAGCTCCCCCAGATCTGCGCACCTTCCACCGCGCTCTCAAGACCTTTTTATTCCACCAGGCGGGCCTGGCCTAATCTTTTTTCCCTCTTTTCTTTTAATATGCAAATTTTAATCGGTTTTTAAATGATTGGGGTGTTTTAATCTGCCTGGGCCAAATTGTTTAATTCGATTGTATTCTGTTTTTAAATTTTGTATTTGTGTATTTTTACTGTTTGGCTGTTCGCCGCCCTGAGTCCTTCAGGAGTAGGGCGGTATACAAATCAAATAAAGATAAAGATAAGAAGATAAAAGCATCTCTGGAAATAATTACCCTGTTTCCCCGAAAATAAGACATCCCCTGATAATAAGCCCAATCGGGCTTTTGAGTGCATGCGCTCCCCGAAAATAAGCCCTTCTCAAAAATATTTAAACACATGTGCAGCTGGTCCCCACCATTTCCTCTGGTTAGGGTTAGGGAGACAGAACTGGAAATCAGGTAAGACAGCAAGAGGAGCCCCACCTTGCTCCATATGCCCCAAAATAATAAGACCTCCCCGAAAATAAGGCCAAGCACTTATTTCGGGGTTAAAAAAAGATAGATCTTATTTTTGGGGAAACATGGTAGGACTCTTCTACATGGTAACTGAATCTTCCACAATAAAAGCCTCCAGGGATGAAGCTCCCACAATGTCTGAAGGCAACTTCTGTTCCATAGGTTGATTGCTCTCACTGTCAGGAAATTTCTCCTTAGTTCTAAGTTGCTTCTCTCCTTTATAAATTTTAATTTACAAAAATTAAATGCCCAGCGAGCATGGCACGGGCCTTCCTCGAAAATAAAAACGATGGGTTGGCTCACAAGACTCTTTCAGGAATGAATAAAGGGCATTGGAAATTCACTTTTGCAAGCTACTGTAAGAGCAGGCATCCATTTTTAAAAATCAAATAACCACAGTAGTTGCTCCTTTGCAGATTGGGGATCCCGCTGGCGAGGTGACAGCATGCACAAGCATTGAACAGCTGCGATCAATGTTGGGCTCAGAGCAGAGCGGTGAGGGGACTGAGGCCTCGGTTTCTGCCGGATATGAAATCCAAGGTAAGTCGTGTTCTTCCAGGATCTTTTCTTTTTGTCCTTCCAATTTGTTCTCTGCCTTCTCTTGGTCTGGTGAACAGCAAAACTGGTCAAAGAAATCAGTTGGAGAAATCTGTTTTGTGGACTGGCTAAGATGTTCAGCGAAGATTATTTTTCCTTCGTTCATGAGTCTGTTCTGTCCTCCGGTAGAAAGTTTGCCTGTCTCTCTGGGGCAAAAGTAGGTTTTTTTAAAAACACAAATTGCATTTGATGGAGGAGGTGATTAAGAGCTGCCATGGAGATGGGGAAAGATTTTCTGTTTGCCTCCATGTACGACGTTGGAACAGAGATTGGGGGATTGCCAGAGATCATGTGATGCAAGCACAGTTAGTCCTCAATGCTTTGAAATTATAACTGTGGGGAGGGGGGGAATGACTTATGACTGCTGTTCGCACTTATGGCCATCACAGTGTCCCTGCAGTCATGTGTGTCAGGGTTCCGACAGATTCCCTAATTTAAGCCATGAGCCTCGAGCCAAGTTTCAAAAGAAATCCAGTTATTTATTAGGAGCAACATGTCAGTACGTACCCAAGTGAAGTCAGCTCTGCCCCATGTAATTTACGGCCCAACTATGACCCTGTTTCCCCGCCCTCCTCTCAAGGTGTGTCATAAATCACATTCTCCAACAGAGCACTTTTGCGGGCTGTAGAGATCACGTCTCTCCCCAGCTGGTTTCCGGTAACCTGGGATACAGCCTTGAGAAAGATATGTGTGGAATGTTCTTCTGGTTGTAGCTGCCATGCTGCTCCGTCAGTTTCATCCCCTCCTTTCTATGGCAACTTGAGAGCAAGCCAAGGATGCTTTACGAGTTGACAATGTGATTGTGATTTGGGTGCTTGGCAACCATCAGACATTAATTAATTAATTAATTAATTAATTAATTAATTATCAGACTTATATGCCGCCCTTTCTCCATGAAGATTCAGGGCGGCTCACAACAATAAAAACACCAGACACTAAAAATTAAAATTCCCATTAAAACCCCATTCAGTCCAGGCCAGCCTGGCGAAACAGCGGAAGGAGCGAAGGTCGGGGGCTACCCGGAGCTCCAAGGGGAGCTGATTCCAGAGGGTAGGTGCGCCTACAGAGAAGGCTCCCTCCCTAGGGGCCATCAGCCGACACTGCCTGACTTATGACAAATGACTTATCACCGTTTTCCACACTTACGACCATTACAGCATTCCCCGCGTGATTTACATTCGGATCCTTGACAACTGACTCACATTTATGACGGTCACACTGTCCCGGGGTCACGTGACCCCCCTTTTGCGACCGTCTGATAAGCAAAGTCCACGGGGAAAGCAGATTCACTTACTAATTTAAGGGCTGCAGTGATTCACCTGCATCAAAGGCATCGAGAAAAGTCGTAAAATGGGGCAAAAGTGACTGAACAAATTTCAGGACTGGATGAAGAATGCTGATCCATCCTTCCAACCAGCCAGCCTCTTTTCTCCTGAATCTCTGGAGCATTAAATCCTGATCTCTCTGTGTAAATTACAGGAGAAAGTGGTCAGGAACAAGAACGCAGCTTAAGTAAGTGTTGCTGTTGTTCTTTTACAGCTTTAATGAAGCCATAATAGTCTCATGCATCAGCATAGCATCATTCTCAAGGTCAAATTGCGGAGGACCAAATAAATTTAAAAGAAAAAAAAGAAAGAAGTGTTTGTATGGAATAAAACAGGCCCATGGCTGAGTGAAGTCAGGATAGCACCATTCCCCCCCCCCAACCCTTTAAAAAAATTTTTTTTACAGTGGAGAAGAGACTTTTTAACAGATTCACAGAGTTAGAAGGGACCTTGGAGGTCATCTAGTCCAACCCCTTGCTCAAGGGGAGGCCCTAACACCATTTCTGACCGAGGGCAGTCCAGTCTCTTCTTGAAAGCCTCCAGGGATGAAGCTCCTACAACTTCCAAAGGCAACTTCTGTTCCATGGGTTATGTGTTCTCACGGTCAGAAAATTTCTCCTTATTTCCAGGTTGAATCTCTCCTTGATCAGTTTCCATCCATTGTTCCTTGTCTGACCTTCAGGTGCTTTGGAAAATAGCTTGACCCCTTCCTCCTCTCTGTGGCAGCCCCTCAAATATTGGAAGATGCTCTCCTGTCTCCCCTGGTCCTTCTCTTCACTAGACGAGCCATTCCCAGTTCCTGCAACCGTCCATCCTATGTTGTAGCCTCCAGTCTCCTAGTTTTAGCTAGGGGTTTCAATAATGGCCAAACTGCTCTAAATTATTTTAATAGTTTTAATTTTTGCGTTGGGTTGTTTTAATATGGCTGTACACCGCCCTGAGTCCTTCGGGAGAAGGGTGGTATAGAAATGTAATCAATCAATCAAATCAATCAATCAATCAATCATCCTGGCTGCTCTTCTCTGCACCCTTTCTACAGTCTCAACCTCTTTTTTTCTTTTTCTTCCTTCTGGAAGATTGATTTGTACCTGCGGCGATCTTATAAAATCTGATGTGTTGAGGCAGAAAAGGACAAGATCCGTGTATTTGTCCTGTCCGATCGCTCTTTGTATTTTTAAGGAACAGGGACAGATTTACAGCTGGGGTAACCGATTCTGGTTATTTTGAGAGTGCGGCTGTGCTCCTTCAGTGACACTCTTGCTCTGTCATGTGGTTGCATGTTGAATGCCCACAACCAGCTCACTTTTACAGCGGTTTACACTATTCTAGTCATGTAACCACATTCAATGGTTTTGCCGAAAGCCGTCATTTACTTCCAGTTTGTTGTGGCTCCGTTGCCTGAGCCTGTGTCATCGGCAGGAGAGGACTCTGAGAGTGAGGGAGAGGAGTTGGCAAGGCCTCCTTCTCCAGGACCCTCCTCTCTGGCAATGCCTCTGGAGGACCCCGAAGGGCAAGAGATAGGCCCAGAGCCAAGCACGTCCCCGCAGCCACAGGTGGGCAGTGATGAGGGTAATGAGTCTTGGCTGGACCTTCGTCAGTGTCGCAGAGACAGGCGCGCGCAACAGAAGAAAAGGCGTGCCCATGATTAGCTGACTCACTGGACCACACCCCACAGGCTATAAAAGGGGGTGAGTTAAGCATTCAGGCTCTGTGACGGACAAAACTAACTCATTTGAGTCACATTGCATCTCTGGAAAACAGCAATCTGGGCCTTGGAAATATTCGAACAATTCTGACTGTGAGTATTTTTGTTTGTTGATAAAGTTCTTGGCAAGCAGCTGCTGGGATTGCTGCCAAGCACCTTATCGGACTAATTGGTTGCCTGTCAGTTTATTTAACCCCCGGCTGTTTGTCTGAGTGTATGTGTGTGTGGGACGGGGACAGAACACAGTTTTTGGCAAAACTGGCCATAGAGAATCATTGGTTCACAGAACAACCGTGAAGTTTACTTAAACAATCATCACAAAAATTGGATCAGTCATGTGGATGATCCATTTGGCGGCCATCACAGCTTTCAACGCTGATGGTCAGTCTGCTTATAAGTCACCTATACGTAGAATTCTAACCAAGCTTCTCTCTCAAAGATTTCATCCTAATTCTCTTTTTTAAAATAGATTTTTAAAAAATCTATTTAACGACCCCATATATCGGACATTAATACATTCGAGATATTTTATGAGAAGAGTCCTCCATTCCTCTAACCGCAATAAAATGCCTTATGCCTGGTGGCTCAACAGACTAAAGCATTGTGATTAACACCAGCTGTCTGCAATTACTGTAAGTTCGAATCTCACCAGGCTCAAGGTTGACTCAGCCTTCCATCCTTTCTAAGGTGGGTAAATTGAGGACCCAGTTTGTGGGGGTAATAAGCTGGCTTTGTAGAAATATACAAAAGTATGAAAGCTATTGCTTAACGCATTGTAAGCCGCCTTGAGTCTCCGGAGAAGGGCGGCATATAAATCAAACTAAAATAAAAAATAAATAAAAATGCCACCAGACTCCAAATTTTGGGCTTAGACAATTTAGAACTATGCCAACTTCAGTCTTACCTAAGCATAGTACATAAAATTATCTGCCACAATGTCCTTCCTGTTAATGACTACTTCAACCACAACAATACACGAGCAAATAATAGATACAAACTCAAAGCAAACCGTTCCAAACTTGATTGCAGAAAATACGACTTCAGTAACAGAGTGGTCAATGCCTGGAATGCACTACCTGACTCTGGGGTTTCTTCCCCAAACCCCCAAAAACTTTAACCTTAAACTGTCTACTGTTGACCTCACCCCATTCCTAAGAGGTCTGTAAGGGGCGTGCATAAGTGCACCAGTGAGCTACCGTCACTGTCCTAATATTCCTTTTTACTTACCCTTTTCATATATTCAAATTATGTATATACTTTTACCTGTTATATATGCTTGACAAATAAACTTATGATTATGATTATGCCCAACAAATATATTTCTGGTTTCGGATTTATATTCCGTTTAGTTATCTTTTCCAGCCAACTACGTATTTTCTCCCAATATTTTCTTGCTTTGATACATGTCCACCACATATGATAGTAATATACCGTAGTTTCTGGAGTATAAGACACACTGGAGTATAAGACACACCTACCTTTATAGGTGAGGTAAAGAAGAAAAAAAAATCTCTCTCTGCCTCTGAGCAATTTTGCCTTTGCAGCAAACAGCAAACAGCCTGCTTTACTTTCATTTTCGTTTTCAGCATAGCTTGATTAGCACAAGGAAAAAAAAAATCTGCTCCAGCTATTTACTTCTTTGCAGCAAACAGCAGAGGCCTCCACAAAACAGCTGAGAGTCCAATCAACTTGTGCTAATTAGGCTGTGCTGAAGCTGAAAGGAGCCGTTTTCTTCTTGCTATTTGCTTGCAAGGAGGTAACTGCTGCAAGGCAGAGGGCAAAGGGTGGGGGCCAGTGGGCGGGCGGGGCTACATCCATTGTATAAGAGACACCTAAATTTTCACCCTCTTTTAGGGGGGGAAAAAGGTGCCTCTTATACTCTGAAAAATACGGTAACCTATTCTTCCTAACCACCAAAACCATAAACCACAAAATCATTTTCCCTTTCTTATGCAAAAAGTTCAAAAGGGGGGCTGGGTTTCACCCAAGTTCTGGACCATTTGCCCACCCCTTGGATGGGACTCTGAAATGGAGCCTCTTTCTCTGGGTTGCCACCGAAGGCTCCGGTCTCCAAGGGGTTCGGCTGTCTGCAGAGGGCTGGCTCTGAACTGGCTCCACAGTAAACCTTTATCTGGCTTGTTTGCACACTCCAAGGTGACCGAGGCCAGCAAAGTGTGTACCACGGAGCGCTTCAGACCATGAATGCCTTTCCTTCTCTAGTTCCTTTTATTTATTTATTTTGCTTTTGACTAAAAACGTATCAACCGTCGCTGTTCCAGCTCTTGACGGGCGGAGGAAATTTAACGTAAGTAGCCTTTTGCCCTTCCCTTTCTCTCAACAAGTCAATCTTGCTAAAAATGGGGGCATCCCGCATCTATGTTTATAAAATGCTGTTAAAGTCAAAAGCTGGCAAAATTTTGCAGCCCCCAAACGAAGGTAGGGTGGGTGATGGGACCCCGTTCTGCTACCGAGACACCTTGTGGTGCAGCCACAAGAGTGTTTCGTTCCTCAAAGCTTATGTACACCAAGCTGCCATTGAATAACGTTGGCACTGCAATAAGGTTTGTAACGGCAAATCCTAGGCTGGTTGAAAGGGTCTCTTGGAGGCCATTCAGTCCACCCCGTTGGTTTGGGTTAAGAAATAAGAGCCCAGTTTGGTCTAGTGGTTAGAAAGCAGGAGATCGTGAGTTCTAGTCCAGCTGGGTGACTTTGGGCCAGTCTCCCTTTTCTCACCTCACAGGATTGTTTTTTGTGCGGAAACTGGATATGGCGTCCTCCTGGACTCACGGCTGTCTTTAGAAGAGCATTTGACGGCCGTGACTGGGAGGATTTTTCATCAGGTCCGCCTGATCTGCCAGTTGCTTCCCTTTCTGGATCGGGACTCCTTACTCACAGTCACTCATGCCCTCGTCACTTCCCGCCTGGACTACTGCAATGCTCTCTACACGGGGCTCCTTTTGATGAGCACTTGGAGGCTCCAACTGGTACAGAGTGCGGCCACGTGGGTGGTGATGGGAGCAACGTGGTGTTCCCACATAACACCTCTCCTGTGCGAGCTGCACTGGCTCCCGGTGGTCTTCCGGGTGCGCTTCAAGGTTTTGGTTACCACCTTCAGAGCACTCCATGGCTTAGGACCTGGTATCTGCGGGACCGCCTACTACCACCAATAGCCTCCCACCGGCTGGTACACTCCCATAGAGAGGGGCTCCTCCGGGTGCTGTCGGCCAAACAATGTTGACTGGCGGCCCCCAGGGGGAGAGCTTTCTCTGTGGGGGCACCTACTATCTGGAATGAGCTCCCCCCGGAGATATGGAAGATCCAGGATCTGCATACCTTCCGCCGTGCTCTTAAAACCTTTTTATTCCGCCAGGCGGGCTGGCCTAACTTTTCTTCCCCTTTTAATATTTAAATTTTAATCTGTTTTAAATTGATTGGGGTATTTTAATTTGTCTGGGCCAAACTATTTAATTCAATTTTATTTGGGTTTTTAAATTTTGTATATATGTATTTTTAATGTCGGCTGTTCACCGCCCCGAGTCCTTCGGGAGTAGGGTGGTATATGAATCAAATAAAATAAATAAATAAATAGTGGTTAAGGCACCAGGCTAGAAAGCAGGAGATCGTGAGTTCTAGTCCAGCTGGGTGACTTCGAGCGAGTGTCTCTTTTCTCACCTCACGGGATTGTTTTTTGTGGGGAAAATTGTGGGGAAACGGGATACGGCTAGTCTAGAGAAAAGAAGGACTTGGGGGTGACATGATAGCAGTATTCCACTATTTGAGGGGCTGCCACAAAGAAGAGTGGGGGTCAAAAGCACCTGAAGGCAGGAGAAGAAACCATGGATGGAAACAATTTAAAGAGAGAAGCAACCTGAAATTAAGGAGAAACTTCCTAACAGGGAGGACAATTAACCAGTGGAACAGTTTGCCACTGGAAATCATGGGCGCTCCATCAGTGGAGGTTTTTAAAAAGAGTCTAGAGACAGAGACACAGTGGCTCAGTGGCTAAGACGCTGAGCTTGTCGATCGAATGGCAGTTCAGTAGTTCGAATCCCTAGTGCTGTGTAACGGGGTAAGCTCCCGTTAAATTGTCCCAGCTTCTGCCAGCCTAGCAGAAGCTTCCTATAGTCTCTTCCAGCTCTATTCTGATTGATTGATTGATTGATTGATAGGAGGAAGGTTAATTTTAGTTATTTTAAAAATAACTTATTTGTAAAAATAATGACAGGAACCGAATAAATAAATGAGCCTGGTGGCGCAGTGGACTAAGTGTTGTTAAATAGCACTTAGCTGCCAGCTGCCTGCAATTACTGCAAGTTCGAATCTCCCCAGGCTCAAGGTTGACTCAGCCTTCCATCCTTCCGAGGTCGGTAAAATGAGGACCCGGATTGTGGGGGCAATAAACTGACTTTGTATAAAATATACAAAAGTATGAGGGCTAATGCTTAATGCATTGTAAGATGGCCTGAGTCTCCGGAGAAGGGCGGCATATAAATCGAACTAATAAATAAAATAAAATAAAATAAAATAAAATAAAATAAAATAAAATAATAAAATAAAATAAAATAAATAAAATAATAAAATAAAATAAAATAAAATAAAATAAAATAAAATAAAATAAAATAAAATAATAAAATAAAATAAAATAAAATAAAATAAAATAAAATAAAATAAATAAAATAAAATAATAAAATAAAATAAAATAAAATAAAATAAAATAAAATAATAAAATAAAATAAAATAAAATAAAATAAAATAAAATAAAATAAAATAAAATAAAATAAATAAAATAAAATAAAATAAAATAAAATAAAATAAAATAAAATAAAATAAAATAAAATAAAATAAAATAAAATAAAATAATAAAATAAAATAAAATAAAATAAATAAAATAAAATAAAATAAAATCACCATTGTCACTGCTCATTCAGTGAAGGGGTAGGGAGAAGTTATCCTGTCTCCCCTGATCCTTAGACAAACTCCATTTCTGCAACCCTTCATCGTCTGTTTGAGCCTCCCGCCCCCTCATCATCCTCGTTGCTCTTCTCTGTACTCTTTCTAGAGTCTCAACCTCTTTTGCGCCTGAGTGAACCGAAATGAGCAATGTGTATTTTAGGGTGGCAGCTTGCAGAAGTTATTTTTCTCGTTTTTCCCAACTCTGCGTCTGCTTTAGCAGCCACTTCCAACCTCCCTCTTCTTGGCCTGACCTTCTGGGTGCCAATCTTGGGGATGTGGTGGTGGTGGGGGGGAGGCTGTTGACTGGGAGACACAACCCTTTCAGCAAAGAATTTAGCTGTGGGTTCCTTCTGACAGCAAGACAAGCTCCTTCTCCTCTTCCCCTCCTCCCTGCCGAAACTGCTTTAATTACGGTTGTTTAGCTTCTCCAAGAGGCTGTCCGACATAATTGCCGCTTAGCTTCGAATCGGCTGGGATTTGTTGCGGCGTCTCTGTGTATTTAATCTTTCATGTATTTCAAGCAGCCTCTCTGGAAAGAAGTTCAAAAGGGTGCAGAACGTAGGAGAAAGGTGGTGGGGTGGGGTGGGGGGTGTCTTCCGTCCATGGGAAGGGAGGGGGATGGATGGGCCTTGCCCCCCATAAAGATGAGTTGTGCAGTTCCAGATGCAGGCTCTCACCCATACATCTTCTAGAGGGATCAGGCATAGGACAGTTGTTTCCATAAGTTTGGAGATCTGGGGGAAGGAAGGTGGATCCTCTTTGTATCCCAGGTCTTAGCACCTGCTTTGCATAAGGGGAATGGGGGGGGGGCAGTCACTAGAGCAAGCAATTCTAGGTCCAAATAAGATGATTTCCAGATAATGGTGTGTACAAATTTACTTTGCCATTTCTTGCAAATTTCATTGCCTTATGAAAGAGGCTTCCATTTCTCTAGCTTGGGAGTTCGTTTTCTCTCTCTCTCTCTCTCTCTCTCTCTCTCTCTCTCTCTCTCTCTCTTCCTTCCTTCCTCCCTCTCTCCCTCCATTCCTTTCTGTTTTTCTTCCTTTCCTCTTCCTTCCTTCTTTCTTTTTTCCTTCTTCCTTCCTTTCCCTCTTCCTTTTTTCTTTTCTTCCTTCCTTTTTCTTCCTTTTCCTTTTTCTTCCTTTCCCTTTTTCTTCCTTTCCCTTTCTTTCTTTTTCTTTCTTTCCTTCCTTTCATCTTCCTTCCTTCCTTCATTTCTTCCTTTCCCTTTTTCTTCCTTTCCCTTTCCCTCTTTCTTCCTTTTTTCCTTCCTCTTTTCCTTCCTTTTCCTTTTTCTTCCTTTCCCCTTCCTTCCTTCCTTCCTTCCTTCCTTCCTTTCTTCCTTCCTTCCTTCTTCCTTTCCCTTTTTCTTCCTTTCCCTTTCTTTCTTTCTTTCTGTCTGTCTTTCTTTCTTTTTCTTTCTTTCTTTTTCTTTCCTTCCTTCCTTTTTTCTTCCTTTCCTTTTTTCTTCCTTTCCTTTCTTTCTTTCTTTCTTTCTTTCTTTCTTTCTTTCTTTCTTTCTTTCTTTCTTTCTCTTTCTTTTTATCTTTCTTTCTTTTTCTTTCTTTCTCTGTCTCTCTCTTTCTTCCCTTTCTTTCTCTCTCTTCCTTCCACCCTCCCTCCCTCCCTCTTGAAAAAAATGATAGCAGCCATCTCTCTATTCTATTCTATTCTATTCTATTCTATTCTATTCTATTCTATTCTATTCTATTCTATTCTATTCTATTCTATTCTATTCTATTCTATTCTATTCTATTCTACTCTACTCTACTCTACTCTACTCTACTCTACTCTACTCTACTCTACTCTTTATTCTATTCCTTGTTCTGTTCTGTTCTATTCTATTCTATTCTATTCTATTCTATTCTATTCTATTCTATTCTATTCTATTCTATTCTATTCTATTCTATTCTATTCTATTCTATTTTCTATTTTATTCTATTCCTTATTCTATTCCTTGTTCTATTCCTTGTTCTGTTCTGTCCTGTCCTGTCCTGTCCTGTCCTATCTTATCCTACCCTACCCTACCCTACCCTACCCTACTCTACTCTACTCTACTCTACTCTACTCTATTCTATTCTATTACTTATTCTGTTCTGTTCTGTTCTGTTCTGTTCTGTTCTGTTCTGTTCTACTCTACTCCTACTCTACTCCACTCCACTCCACTCCACTCCACTCTACTCTACTCTACTCTCTTAACCTGTATTATGGTTTTGAAATGATGCTCTGGTTCACCCCTTATGGCAGAAGCAGCCATTTGCATTGGCACAACCACAATTTACACAATCCTTGTCTATTGTGTTGTGTGAATGCAGTCAATCCTACGCCTGCATTTTGTGCAACTGAAGGTCACATCATATTTGAAGGGGGAGGAACGGGAGGGTCTTTATTGCTCTTTGGGAGAAGTTGCATTCCTGAATTGGAATTAAGGGGGTTTTTGAGGGGGGGGGGAGAAAAGTGGAGGCAGCTGGCAAGCGGGGAGCCTTTGTGTCAGGAATGAAAAGCTGGTGGCTTTGAGCCAGTGAGAATTGCCATAGATCTTTTCTAAGGGTCCCATCTACGCGCTTCCTACTCAGAGAGAATTTCAATGAATGACGAATAATAAAAGCATTTCTCTTCCCTCTCTCAGTAGGAATGCTGAGAAGTGTTGGTCGGGTTAACCTAAAAGTTTGGGGAAATAAATCCGGTACTTTTGACCCTCTATCAAAATTCTCTCACTAGGAAACTTATGTTTCTCTCTAACCTGCCCCAATAACAAGGGACTGATGTCTTTATTTATTTATTGGTTCGATTTATATGCTGCTGTTCTCTGGAGACTCAGGGAGGCTTACAACGTGTTAAGCAATAGCCTTCATACTTTTGTATATACCTGCTTAGTAGGGCTTCCGGCCCCCCCTAAGCGGTGTTCCTTTTTTTATACAAAGTCAGCTTATTGCCCCTACAATCCGGGTCCTCATTTTACCCACCTCGGAAGGATGGAAGGCTGAGTCAAGCTTTAATCTTCACTCTTGGAGTAAGAGTATTTGGCATTTTGGAAAACTTTCTTGGGCGAAGTAAAGAAAAAAATCTTTCAAGTTGGAAACTTCAATTCCCATTTTAGCAGGGGTGGGGTGGTGGGGAAATGAAAGGAGAGAGGTGAGAGGAAATCAATCAATCAATCAATCAGAATAGAGCTGGAAGAGACCTTGTACATCATCTAGTCCAACCCCCCCCCACACACACACCCAAGAGGAGACCCTACACCATTTCTGATAGATGGCAGTCCAGTCTCTTCTTGAAAGCCCCCAGAGATGAAGCTCCCACAACTTCTGAAGGCAACTTCTGTTCCATTGGTCAATTGTTCTCACGGTCAGGAAATTCCTTCTTATTTCCAGATTGAATCTCTCTTTGTTCAGTTTCCATCCATTGTTCCTTGTCTGGCCTTCAGGCTACCTAAAGCACCTTCTCAAAATACAGAAGGGACCCAAGAAGGCAATATGAAAATAGAAAATTAGAGCAGAGCAGAGCAGAGTAGAGAAGTTGGAAAGGATCTCCTAGTCCAACTCCTTGCCTAGGCAGGAAACCCTACACCACTTCAGACAAATGGTTATCCAATCTCTTCTTATAAACTTCCAGTATTGGAGCATTTACAACTTCTGGAGGCAAGTTGTTCCACTGATTAATTGTTTTAACTGTCAGGAAATTAAAACTCCTTAGTTCTAAGTTGCTTCTCTCCTTGATGAGTTTCCATCGTTTGCTTCTTGTCCTGTCCTCAGAGGCTTTGGAGAATAGCTTGACTCCCTCTTCTTTGGGGCAGCCCCTGAGATACTGGAACACTGCTAGTCCTTCTTTTCATTAAACTAGACATACCCAGTTCCTGCAACCGTTCTTTATATGTTTTAGCTTCCAATCCCCTAATCCTCTTCTCTGTACTCTTTCTAGAGTCTCAACATCTTTTATACATCGTGGCGAGCAAAACTGAATGAAAACATATTACGGGGAAGATTTCATTTCTTGTACTTTATTGAGAGTTATCTCAAAGATGGGGTTTTTTTGCACGAAAAGGTGACTGGATTGATTCTTTTTGAGGAGGAGGAGGAGGAGGAGGAGGAGGAGGAGGAGGAGGAGAATTTCGCTTCCCGTCCAGGGAGCTTCATTGGTTGAACTGGTGGTGGTAGAGATGGAAGGATAGGTTCTGATCGGATGATTGGATGTGCGTGCTTGTGTGTAAATGGAAGGAATATGTTTCTTTGCAGTCATCTGGTCATTAGCAGTCTCTCTGAGAGCTCTTGAAGGCTTCTTGGGGTTTTCACTTGAACCAGAAAAGACAATCCTTCCATTCCCATTCCCATTCCCATTCCATTCCCACCCACCCACCCACCCTCCTGTCAGAACCTATCCTTCCATCCCCCACACAATCAGGTACTCTCAACTGTCAGTACCTGTCCTTTCCATCCATCTCCCCCACCACCACCATCAGTAGAACTGATGAAGCTTCCTGGATGGGAAGTGAAATCTCTTTTTCTTCATCTTCCTCAAAAAAATATGGAAGGGACCTACAAGGTCATCATATTCTTTCATTTGTTCTCTAATTCTTGTGTGGGTCTTTCTATCTTGTCTCGTGATGCTGAGCACATCTCTGTCCATGGCTCTTTGCATCACTCGTAGCATTTGTGTCGATTGTGAGGTTAATGTCCATGTTTCCCCGGCATATGTTAGAGCAGGTAGCACGCATGGATTGAAAACTTTTCAGGCGTAGGGGGAGGTTGTTCTTGAAAATTGAGATCTTTTGCCAAGGTATATGTAGTGGGCTAACGGTTAACGGTTCCCCTCGCACATATGTGCTAGTTGTTCCCGACTCTAGGAGGCGGTGCTCATCTCTGTTTCAAAGCCGAAGAGCCAGCACTGTCCGAAGACGTCTCCGTGGTCATGTGGCCGGCATGACTCAATGCCAAAGGCGCACGGAACGCTGTTTCCTTCCCACCAAAGGTGGTCCCTATTTTTTTCTACTTGCATTTTTTACGTGTGTTCGAACTGCTGGGTTGGCGGAAGCTGGGACAAGTCACAGGAGCTCACTCCATTATGCTGCACTAGGGATTCGAACCGCTGAACTGCCGCCTTTTCACCGACAAGCTCAGCATCTTAGCCACTGAGCCACCACATCCCTTGGTGGGCTATTACATCTACATACTTCTTCTCCAGATATTTTTCTTTCTTTCTTTCTTTCTTGGGTGAATTTATTAACCATGAGAAAATAGGTGGTTCAAATGAATACCTTCGCAGGGTTAGGATTTGAAAAACTCTGCAAACACACCCAAACGGCTTTGACATTTCTAAAAATAGGGATGAATCGTTCCAGTGTCTGCTCTTCTGGCCCAGATTAGAGACTTTTGACAAACCTTAAAAGATAGAGGAAGCATTTAGAAATGTCCCTGTGGATTCTCCCCTCCTCATTTTTTTACTTGTTTTGCAGGGCCCGTTGGTAAACATGGCAATAACGAACGCAGGAGAGTAACAGAGCATTGAAGGAGGAGAAATGTTTAAAGTTTCCATTCCCCTCCATCTTAGCTATGGAATCCTGTGTTGTCAAGGGCTGCTGATCTGATGGGGTGGGGAAGGTGCGATCAAATTCATTTTTAATTGAATTTGGGGGATAGCGGTAATAGAGGGAGAAATAGTGCCGACTGCAGAGATAGGCAGTATCAGTGGCTGTTTGAAATGCATCTAATGTTACTTTCTGAGCCAGCTAAAAAGGTACCCAGCACTGAAGAAACAACAGTTTTTTTTCTGGTTCAGGTGAGTATATGTCCTGTTACCTTTGATGGAAAAGTAAGCAGAACATTGTTTCTGCTTGCAGAGAAATGAGGCATAGTTTAGGGTTTTTAAAAATCTGGCTTGGGGGAAGCGAAGATTTTTGAAGATGCGATTTGGATCCTGGCTCCTTCTCGTGGCCTTGAGCATCATCTCAATGGGATAACCTCAGTTTCCCCTTTGTAAAATGATGGGAATGCCCAGTTGGTTGGCAAGATGTCTTAACAGGATGAGAGGCTGGCTGGGGAGAGAAGGAGGAGGAGTTTGGAGTTGCGTTTTAATCTGCTTGTTAAGTTTAAAATCTTTCCGATTTTTTTGTTTTTTTACCTTTCTCTTCCTCCTAAAACTGTTAAATTGTCGTTTTGAAGAGCATTGGCAAAGGGTTTTCTAGTTGTTTTCCTAAGAGGAAGTTATAATGTCAAGATTTCTTGTGGGTGGTAGTTCCACAGTTTGGGGCAGTGTTTCTTAACCTCAGCAACTTTCAAAGGTATTGGAAGATTGCTATCCTGTCTCCCCTGGTCCTTCTCTTCCCTAGACTAGCCAGGCCCAGTTCCTGCATCTGTTCATTGTATGTTTTAACCTCCAGTCCCCTCATCATCTTGGTTGCTCTTCTCTGCACCCTTTCTAGAGTCTCCACATCTTTTTGACCAAAACTGGATGCAGTATTCTAGGTGTGGTCTTACTAAGGCTTACTAAGGGTTGGACTAGAAGACCTCCAAGGTCCCCTCCAGGTCTGTTCTGATTGATTGAAAGAGTAGCATCCCATCAAGACTTACCATGCTTGCTCAGTGAAAGAGATGGTTTTCCTAGCAGAATCCATTTATTAGGATTCTGCTGGGGCCTTGGGGTCTTGTGTTATTAAGAAGGATTTTGACGTTACTAGAGGAAAAACGGGGGAAAAACATTTCCCCCCCCTCCCTTTTCAGTAAGGTCAAAGTATTTGAAAGAATACAATACATTTTGTAAGTAAAAAATGGTGACAGTTCATAGAGATTACTAGTTGCAAATAGAAATGCACATTATTTCCATAGCAAGGAAAATAAAGCAGGAAGGGTTAAATCGATTGTTTCAGTCAAAGAGGAAAATATGTTCTTATTTGGATATCGCTCCTGGAATGTGCCCTTGTGAAGAAGAAAAAAATGAAACTTTGACTTCGGTTTTGTTGATTAGAAAGATTTGGTGTTATAGGAGTGGCAAGTTATATATTAATGTGTAAAGGCAAAAAGTTGAGGTTGGAGTGTGTTTATCTCGTATTGTGCTAAGAGCTGGAAGTCAGTGCCCCTTTCTTTCTTTCTTTCTTTCTTTCTTTCTTTCTTTCTTTCTTTCTTTCTTTCTTTCTTTCTTTCTTTCTTTCTTTCTTTCTTCCTTCCTTCCTTCCTTCCTTCCTTCCTTCCTTCCTTCCTTTCTTCCTTCCTTCCTTCCATCCCTCCTTTCTTTCTTCCTCTTTCTTTCTTCCTTCCTTCCCTCCTTCCTTCCTTCCTTCCTTCCTGCCCTGCCCTCCTTTCTTCCTTCCTCTTCCTTCCTTCCTTCCCTCCTTCCTTCCTCTTTCTTTCTTCCTTCCTTCCTTCCTTCCTTCCTTCCTGCCCACCTGCCTGCCTGCCTGCCTGCCTTCCTTCCTTCCTTCCTTCCTCTTCCTTCCTTCCTTCCTTCCTTCCTTCCTTCCTTCCTTCCTTCCTTCCTTCCTTCCTTTCTTTCTTTCTTTCTTTCTTTCTTTCTTTCTTTCTTTCTTTCTTTCTTTCTTTCTTTTTCTTCCTTCCTTCCTGACTTCTTTTCTTCCTTCCTTCCTTTCTTTCTCCCTCCCTCCCTTCCCTCCTTTCTTCCTTTCTTCCTCCTTTCTCTCTCTCTCTGTTGCTTTCTTTCTCTCTTTCCCCTTGTATCTTGCGCCTCCTTTTATCTGCTCCCTTTCCCTCCCTTAATTTCCTTTTTTTTATTTCTTTCTTTGTATTTTATATAATAAAATAATAAATACTAAAAATAACCAAAAAAAAAAAAAGGATTTTGGCAACCAGGAATGGCCTTTCCTCCCTTTCCTCAAAACCTCCGTCCCTTGCTCCCTCAGAAACAAGATGCCGTTACCAGTTCCGCCAATAAAAAAAATCTGATTTGTTTGTGGAGTTTCCTTGCTTGGCACTGATGAATGAAGCTGCCATTCATCTGGAAAGAAAACGGGCAGTTTCTTGGCAGCAGTGGCAGCTTGCAGGGCATGTAGTGCCAGCCAGCCAGCCACCTTCACCCCTCGAACAATCCGTTGGTACGCTGGCAGCTTGCAGTCTAACCTGCTTTACAAAATAAATCCCTTTGGCCTGCTAGTCCCAGCACAGACATTTTATATTGAGGTGACTTTTTTCTTCCAGAAGAGAATCACAAAGCAGCCGTCAATAAATATCTCACAATTCAGCAGCAGAAATCATGAGTCGCTTTATTAGGATAGAATAGAGGAGAGGAGAGGAGAGGAGAGGAGAGGAGAGGAGAGGAGAGGAGAGGAGAGGAGAGGAGAGGAGAGGAGAGGAGAGGAGAGGAGAGGAGAAGAGAAGAGAAGAGAAGAGAAGAGAAGAGAAGAGAAGAGAAGAGAAGAGAAGAGAAGAGAAGAGAAGAGAAGAGAAGAGAAGAGAAGAGAAGAGAAGAGAAGAGAAGAGAAGAACAGAGTTGGAAGGGACCTTGGAGGTCTTCTAGTCCAACCCCCTGCTTATGCAGGAAATCCTATACCACTTCAGACAAATGATTATCCAACCTCTTCTTAAAAACGTTAAGTGTTGCAGCACTCACAACTTCTGGAGGCCAGTTGTTGCACTGATTAATTGTTCTAACCGTCAGGAAATTTCTCCTTAGTTCTAAGTTGCTTCTCTGCTTGATCAGTTTCCACCCGTTGCTTCTTGTCCTGCCCTCAGGGGCTTTGGAGAAGAGCTTTGCTCCCTCTTCTTTGGGGCAGCCCCTGAGATACTGGAAGACTGCTGTCATGTCTCCCCTAGTCCTTCTTTTCATTAAACTAGCCACGCCCAATTCCTGCAGCCATTCTTCATATGTTTTAGCCTCCAGTCCCCTAATCCTCTTTGTTGCTCTTCTCTGCACTCTTTCTAGAGTCTCCACATCTTTTTTACATCATGGTGACCAAAACTGAATGAAAACATATTACAAGAGAAGATTTCATTTCTTATACCTTATCGAGAGTTATCTCAAAGACGGTTTTTTTCACCCGAAAAGGCGACTGGGTTAATTCTTTTTGAGGAAGAAGAAAACTTTTGCTTCCCATCCAGGGAGCTTCATCAGTTGAACTGGTGGTGATAGAGATGGAAGGATAGGTTCTGACAGGATGATTGGATGTGTGTGCTTGTATGGAAATGAAAGGATTGTGTTTCTTTGCAGTCATCTGGTCATTTGCACTCTCTCTGAGAGCTCTTGAAGGCTTCTTGGGGTTTTCCCCTGAACCGGAAAAGACAATCCTTCCATTCCCATTCCTTTCCATTCCCACCCACCCACCCACCCACCCTCCTGTCAGAACCTATCCTTCCATCCCCCACACAATCAGGTACTCTCAACTGTCAGTACCTGTCCTTTCCAGCCATCTCCCGCCACCATCAGTAGAACTGATGAACTGATGAAGCTTCCTGGATGGGAAGTGAAATATCTTTTCCTTCATCTTCCTCAAAAAAACATGGAAGGGACCTACAAGGTCATCATATTCTTTCATTTGTTCTCTAATTCTTGTCTTGTGCCTGAAGACGTCTCCGTGGTCATGTGGCTGGCATGACTCAACGCCAAAGGCGCACGGAACGCTGTTCCCTTCCCACCAAAGGTGGTCCCTATTTTTTTCTACTTGCATTTTTTACGTGCGTTCGAACTGCTGGGTTGGCGGAAGCTGGGACAAGTCACAGGAGCTCACTCCATTATGCTGCACTAGGGATTCGAACCGCTGAACTGCCGCCTTTTGATCGACTGGGTTAATTCTTTTTGAGGAAGAAGAAAACTTTTGCTTCCCATCCAGGGAGCTTCATCAGTTGAACTGGTGGTGATAGAGATGGAAGGATAGGTTCTGACAGGATGATTGGATGTGTGTGCTTGTATGGAAATGAAAGGATTGTGTTTCTTTGCAGTCATCTGGTCATTTGCACTCTCTCTGAGAGCTCTTGAAGGCTTCTTGGGGTTTTCCCCTGAACCGGAAAAGACAATCCTTCCATTCCCATTCCTTTCCATTCCCACCCACCCACTCACCCTCCTGTCAGAACCTATGCTTCCATCCCCCACACAATCAGGTACTCTCAACTGTCAGTACCTGTCCTTTCCAGCCATCTCCCGCCACCATCAGTAGAACTGATGAACTGATGAAGCTTCCTGGATGGGAAGTGAAATCTCTTTTTCTTCTTCTTCCTCAAAAAAAACATCACTCCAGTTATTTTTTCAAACAAGAAAAGAAAAACCCACCTGAGACAAGTCTGGATGATGGAGGCTCTTCACAGACACTTATCAAGAGAGGGAACTATTTAATTTCCTTCCTTCCTTCCTTCCTTCCTTCCTTCCTTCCTTCCTTCCTTCCTTCCTTCCTTCCTTCCTTCCTTCAACATACATACATACATACATACATACAGGTACTTCTTGACGTACAATAGTTTGTTTAGTGACTGAAGTTACAAATTCACTGAAAAAAGTGACTCTTATGACTGTTTTTCACACTTTTTTAAAAAAAAATTGATTTATATGCCGCCTTTCTCCGGAGACTCAGGGTGGCTTACAGTGCGTTAAGCAACAGCCTTCATACTTTTGTATATTTATACAAAGTCAGCTTATTGCCCCCACAATCTGGGTCCTCAATTTACCTACCTTAGAAAGGATGGAAGGCTGAGTCAACCTTGAGCCTGGGGAGATTCGAATTTATAGTAATTGCAGACAGCTGGTGTTAATCAGAATGCTTTTAGTCTGCTGAGCTACCCAGGCTCCTGGATAGGACCTTTGTCGCAATGATATAGAATCTATATTATAGATGATAGAAAGTTAAATGAGGGATAAGATAAAAAAAATAGAAACTCAGATGACATCAGAGTAAATGGAAAAGGGGGATGGGGGTGGGGGAAGAAAGAAGATTATAAATATAAATGTACAATTATGAAATGATAGATTAGGTAAAATGGGAAAGAAATTGAAAAGAAAGTATATATTAGTAGAAAATTGAAGTTGCTCGGATACCAAATGAGGGAAAGATTGCACAACAAAGGAGAAAGAAAGGAAAGAGGAGGAAAGGGAAAGAGACGAATGAAAGAAAGGGGAAGGAGAGGAAGAAAGGATAGGGGAGAAGAGCAGGAGAGAAGGTGAGAAAAGTGGAAAGAGGGGAGGAGTGGAGGGAGAGGAAGGGGAAGTAGGGGAGTAGAAGAGAGGAGGAGGAAGAAAGTAGAAGAGAGGGAGGGAGAGAGGGGAAAGAAAGAAAGAAGAAGGAGAAGAAGGTTTGTTGTCAAAAGGGGGAAAAGAGAGGGTAGAAGAGCAACCCCAAATGTAATTAAAAGGTCTTATTTTTATGCTTTCGTTAGAAAAAATATGTAAATATATGGTCAATTATGGATAACAGAATGCACATTTACATTATGTGTATAAGAAATAAAAACAAAAAACTTTTTTCAAAAAAAGAAAAAAGGACCATTGTCACATCCCCTGCGTGATTTACATATCGATTGCTTGACAGATGACTCGCACTTATGACGGTGCCAGTGTCCCGGAGTCACAGGATCTCCTTTTGCGACCTTCTTGTCAAAGTCAATGGGGAAGCTGGATTTGCTTAACAACCGTGTCCTTAATTTAAGACGTGCGATGATTCCCTTAACGAAGGGAGTGGCGAGAAAAGTCGTAAAATGGGGCAAAACTCACTTAACAACAGTCTTGCTTAATAGCAGGCATTTTGGGCTCAGTTGTGGGCCTAAGTCGAGGACTATTTCTAAAAGGGAGAGTCGGTGGGAAACGGTAGAGTAGTGGTGACAATGGCCCATGGCATTCAGAAAGCTGTTGTTGAGTGTGAGGCAAACTTTGCAGTAATGATCTATGAGAGGCATAGAAACGGATTCAGGTTTTACCTCCTAATACCGTTCTGTATAGTCCCATCGCAAGAGAGGAATAATTGTCTCTGGATAGTATAAAAACTTAATTCCTAGCAATCACGTTCTATAAATATTTCCTAAAAACTTTCCAAGCAGCATTTACGACTTGGTCTGTTTCTATTTATCTCCAAGCCAAACAGACTTTTCTTCCTGTCTGTGGGGCATTGCAGTCATCTGCCTGTATAAAAAATAATAATAATAATAATCCTGGAACTTGCTGTTTATTTGCATGTCTGATTTTTAGGTACAATATTTTTATTTGCAATCATTCTGGAATAAGAGAGCCGTGGGCTCGATCGTCTTCTTTGCAATATCCTTTTCGGTGTTTGAAAGGGATAATTATATCCCCCTCAGTTTTCTCCACTTTAATCACTTTTCATAGGATTTAAATTTCCATTTTCCTGACGCTTCTCATTCCCTCTGCCTCCTTCTCCTAACGTGGGCAAGCTACCAGATTTAAGCATGGTGGGACCACTGCAGAATCATATACAGCAAATTACTTCCTGTATTTTGGAAGCTAAACTGCAGATGTAGAAACAGGACATAGAATATAGGTCTGTCATGGCAAACCTGTGGCACACGTGTCCAAGGGGCACACAGAGCCTTGTCTCCTGGCACACACGGCACCGGCATTCCTCTTCCGGGTTTCTGGCGTGCATTCGCGTGTGACAATCAGCTGGCCTTCATGCTTGCATCAGTGCCGGAAATCGGAAGAGTTGGTCTTCCATTTTCCAGCGTGACCATGTGCACTGGCCAGCTGATCGGTGTGTAGGCATGCGTGGCAGTAACCTAAAGACTTGCAGCCGGCACGCATATGCGTGTCAAAAACGAGAGGTACATTTTCCGGCCTGCACTCGCCAGTTGATCGGCACATGTGCATGCACGGCAGTAACCTGAAGACTTGCCGGCAGTAATCTGAAGAAACTGCAAGTGATCCGGTGCGTGCACGCCCCTGGGCAACTTCCTGCTCTCGGCCTAGACAAGTGCACACGAAGTGCTCCCTTTTTGGCACACGGTGCGAAAAAAGTTCGCCATCACTGATATAGGTAGTCCTTGTTTTACAATCATTAATTTAGTGAATTGTTGGTAGAGAAATCAGGTCCGGTTCCAAGCCGGGAGAAAGATGCTGGAAAGGAGGAAAGAAGGTCTGTCTTTATTTGGATGCTAGACACTTCAGTGACAGCAGCATGTTTCTGGGGTAGCTGACAAAATGGTGTTGAGAGTAGGTAGGTTTTTATACATTCTTTGGGGCTTTGTGATTGAGATGCCTGTTCCTGTATTAGAGTGTGTCCTTTAATATTTTAATGACTGTTGCCAGATTCCTATGGGGTCATGTAGAGGTCATGGCTGGCTCTACAGGCAAAAGGGGAAAGGCAAATCCTAGGTGTTTGTCTAAGCTAATCTTGTCAGCTTTGGCTAGACTTAATTGTGCTGCTTATTTGGAGTCTCTTTGCTTATGAATAGATTGGCCCAGTCTTTCTGAATGTATACAAAATCTACATTCCTAAAGCTTCTGCTTGAGGCTGTTTTCCTATGGCAGGAAGACTGGGCCTGCTTCCTGCCTTCGATTTTTCCTCCTCTTCTCCTTCACGGGAAATATTCCATCCTGCCTCTTTTTAATATTAAGAATAAAGAATATTTTAATCTGGGGAGGCCTTCCTACACACTCTTCAAAGTTGCAACGGCATTTAAAAAAGCGTCTGTTTTTCCCACTTACGACCATTCCGGCATCCCCATGGTCACATGATTAAAATTCAGGCCTTTGGCAACTGACTCAGATTTATGACCACTCAGCGTCCTGGGGTGATCTGATCACCAAATGTAACCTTTCCAGCTGGCTTCCGACGAAGTCAATGGAGAAATCCAGATTCACTCAACAACTACGGCAAAAATGGTTCTAAAATGAAGCAAAACACACTTAACAATTTCTCTGCTTAGCAATGAAAATGTTGGGCTCAATAGTGGTTATAAATTGAGGATTACCTGCCATTGGCCCTTTATGTTGCCTCTTCATGCCACAGACTCAAAGGCTTTATGGTTAACTATTAAGATCTCTTTCCCAAGCGTAGTAACACAGACAGAAGTGCACATTTATCATTGTGAAATTTGTTACGCTAAAGTAACGCACAAAGACACTCCTGGTTTTAGTGGTGCTGGATTGCTGGATTGGATTGCTGATAAATTACCTGTGGTAGTTGCCTTTGAGCTTGTTCTGTCTCCACTTCACACACACACACAGACAGACAGCTGGGGGTAAAATAAACTGGCAGACAACCAATTCTTCCGATAAGATGCTTGGCAGCCACCCAGTAGCTGCTTGCCAAGAACTTTGATCAACAAATAAAATACCCATGGTAAAGAATTGTCCAGTTCACAGAAATAAAACCAAGGCCGATATCGCTGTTTCCAGAGATGCAATGTGACTCAATAGGAGTTAGTTTTGTCCATCACAGAATCTGAATGGCTAGCTCACCCCATTTTATACCCTGTGGGGTGTGGTCCAGTGACTCAGCCTAATCTCTGGCACGTCTTTTCTTCTGTTGCGCGCGATTATCCCCGCAACGCTGCTGAGGATCCAGCCAAGACTCATTACCCTCATCACTGTCCACCTGTGGCTGCGTGGACGTGCTTGGCTCTGGGCCTATCCCTTTCCCTTGGGTATCCTCCAGAGGCATTGCCAGAGAGGAGGGTCCTGGAGAGGGAGGCCTTGCCAACTCCTCCCCCTCACTCTCAGAGTCTGCATCTGCCGATGACACACGCTCAGGCAACGGAGCCACAACAGAGCTTCATGATTTTGTTTAAATGAAATATAGAGGGTCACAAGCCACCTCGGAAAGCTTTGTTTCGGTGTTGTGTATGTCAGTGATGGCAAACCTTTTCGGCACCAAGTGCCAAAAAGGGAGCGCGTGCAGGGCACCATGTGCCGAAAAGGGAGCACTTCATGTGCACTCGTCTGGGCCGAGACCAGAAATAGGAGTTGCCCAGAGGCGTGCATGCACCGGAGAATGTACTTGCGGTTTCTTCAGATTACTGCTGGTAAATTTTCAGGTTACTGCTGCACATTGGCATGTGCCGATCAGCTAGCAAGCGCACGCTGGAAAATGTACTTCCGGTTTCTGATGTGCGCCAGCCAGCAAGTCTTCAGATTACTGCCGCACCCATGCACTCGCCAATCAGCTGACCAGCGCACATACTCACACCGGAAAATGGAAGACCAGCTCTTCCGATTTCCAGCACTGAAGCAAACACAAAGGCCAGCTGATCGTTGCGCATGCATGCATGCCAGAAACCCGGAAGAGGAATAGGTGATGCCGTGCGTGCCAAGCAACATGGCTCTTACGTGCCACTTCGGGCATGTGTGCCATAGGTTCGCCATCACGGGTGTATGTAATATGTGAACATGAAAGTTGTGCCTTGTACAGGTAGTCCTTGATTTACAACAGTTCATTTAGTGACCGTTTGAAGTTAGAACAGCACCGAAAAAAAGTGACTTAGGTCCATTTTTCACACCTAACAACCACTGCAGCATCCCCAGATTGAAATTGATCAAAATTCAGATGCTTGGCAACAATTCATAAATATGACAGTTGTGGCCCATCAGCGGCCTGTGCAGATTGTAGCTGATTCTGACAACGAGGAGGCTGGTATGGTGCAGCACCAGCAGCCTGTGCAGCTGGTGCTCGAGTCGGACAGTGAGGAGGCTGGCGAAGATGTGGTGCCAGAGGCAGAGATTCAGCCGGGGCCTTCCGAACCTCCAGAAGCTACTTTAAGTGAAGAGGAAGAAGAGGAGGAGCCTCTTCTCAATGCATGGGTGCGCAGAGCTGCCAAAAGGCAGGAGTGGCTGCTCAGGAGGAGGTCTTCTTGAGAGTAAGACTTGGAACTAATTGGCCACTCCCTTAGCCTATTTAAGGAGGAATGCTGATTGCAGCAAGCTGTAGGGAACAACTTTGGTTCACTCTCCTTTGCGTCTGGATTCTCTGCAAAATTGCTTCTGGGCTTTCTGCCAACTCTAGTAAGACTGTGATTACCTTATCTTAGAATTCTTGTAGGCTGTTAAGACAGTTTATTAACAGCCTTTGGTTGAAAAAGACGGAGTTATTTGAGTAGAATAAGCCTTCTATAGATTTTGTGTGTGCTGCGTTCTTTGGGGTCCGTAGCTGGGGCAGAACAGGTTGCAGTGCTCCAAACTTCTGATAACGGGGGAAGTCGGATTCACTTAACAACCATGTTACTAACTTCAGTGATCCACTTAACAACAGTGGCAAGAAAGGTAGTAAGATGGGGCAAAATTCACTTCACAAATGTCTCACTTTAGCAACAGAAATTGTGGTTGTAAGTCGAAGGCTAGCTGCGTTCCCGGCTTGCAGTTTCGTTTGTCTTGAAATCCTCGTCAATGGCTGCCCCTTTCTCTTCCAGGAGCCAGGCCAAAGTGGGCCCAAGCCAACAGCATGAACAACCTTGAGCTCCTGAGGTTCCCTTCTGAAAAGGTAAATAGCAATCGAAGTTGGTCGTGAAAAAGACCAGCATTCTTGTTGTTCTAATACAACCAGCAGAGGGATTCACTTTATGTTACTACCGGTTCAACCTGCCTTGTGCACATGTGCCCGGCCTTCCGTGCATGCTCTTTGCTCACGCAACCACCTTCTGTAACATGTGCCCGGCCTCAAAAATGTGGCTAAATAGGATAAATAGAGGTGGACTTTAGCTCCCAGAATTCTCCAGTATGGCCTTTGCTGAGCATTTTGGGAGTTAAATGATTGTCTTCTGGATAGAGCAGTGTTTCTCAACCTTGGAAGCTTGAAGATGGGTGGACTTCAACTCCCAGAATCCCCCAGCCAGCGCTTGAGAAACACTGGGATAGAGAGACTTCAATTCCCAGAGTCTGAACCTTGCTGAGAATTCCGGGAATTGAAAAAAAATGTCATTTTACACATTGCACATTTTACGTGCTTTCGAACTGCTAGGTTGAACAGAAGCTGGGACAAGTAACGGGAGCTCACTCCGTTACGCGGCACCAGGGATTCGAACCGCCGAACTGCCAACCTTTCGATCAACAAGCTCAGCGTCTTAGCTACTGAGACACCGCGCCCCTCCAATTTGAAGCATAGTTAGTCTCTTTTTCCAACATCATCATCCTGTATTAACATTACTTGCATTTTATGGTTATCCAAGGGTTTGATTTTATTTTACCTACATGTTGCATTTTATATTATTCACGTTTCCTTGGAAATGGCCACACAATGTGCAACAATTGTCAGCAAAAAACCACCCATCGGAGTGTCTGCCTGTTTTTTGCTGGCAAGCAAGGAACAAGATATGTCTTTGCAGTGTCTGACCAGAGTTCTGACGCAAATCCCACATTTGTGTAAAAAAAACCCACAAATATGTAAAGGAGAAGTGAGGCCTTCCCGGAGAGACCTCTGCTCTGGGGAAAATTGTCCATAAATTCCTTTTTTTATTCTTTTCAGGATCAGAATGGAGAGACCCTTCACTTAGGAGACCTTGGAACGACTGGGAAAGATTCCTTGCCTTTCTCTGCTAGCTCCCATAAATGTCGGCAAAATCCCTCGTTGTTGGAGGGTTACGGTGAATCTCCTCTGGAAACCAGTGACGTCCAAGTCCAGTTATCCCAGCTGGTAAGAAGGAAAGTGGCCAAATGTTTTCCTGGTGACAATCAGTGCTTTATTTTCAGGGGTTCTTCTGATTGCCTACATGCCGGTGCTTCTCCAAAAATAAGACCAGGTCTTATATTAATTTTTGCTCCAAAAGACGCATTAGGATTTATTTAGAATATAATTTTAGAATAGAATAGAGGTGGAATACTCACACACCAATGGTGGGTTCCTCCTGGTTCCGGCCAGTTCCGCTGGCCAGTAGTGGTGACGATATGATGTCACTGAACTGGTTCTGCCCCCCCCTCCCCACCCCCCACATTATTCTTACCTTTTATCTGTCCCCACCCCCAATCTACTGCTGCCTCCTGAGTCCCAGCTGATCAGCTAGAAGGAAAAAAACTGTTTAAACTCTTGTAGCGGGGCTTCAAAGGGCCGCCCTACAGCTGATCAGTGTTAAAAGGCAGTGATCTCCAAAAACAAATGAGTAGACCGGTACAGCTCTGCAAGCAGTTAAAAACCTGGTAGACCAGTAACTCTGCTAAATCCTAAAGAATTGTCACATGACCATCAAGCCACGCCCACAAAATAAGCCACACCCACAGAACCAGTAGTAAAAAAATTTAGAACCCACCCCATACACAGTGTATGTCACACACATATATCAGTGTTGAAATCTGAACCAGCTTGTTACCGGTTTGTTGGCCACGCATGCGCAGTTCACACCAAACGTGTGCTGCACACGCATGCACACTTACGCACCAAAAGGAGGCTTGGGAAGGTAAGTAGAACAGCGAGGGAGAGGAATCAGCTGTGGCACACAATCTTGGAAACCTTTTTAAAAACTTTTTAAAGGCATATTTTACTACCGGTTCAAGTGAATAGGTAATTAAAAATGTTTTTTTAATTACCTTTTAAAAAAGTAAAAAAAAAGTTTTTGACAATCACAGCTGTGCCGTGGAAGATTGGAAGCTTTTTAAAAACTTTTTAAAAGCATTTTTAAACTACCTATTCATCCGAACTGGTAGTAAAAAAAATGCTTTAAAAAAAGTTTTTAAAAAGGTTCTGACGATCAGCTGAGCGATGCGCGATCATGGATCTTTTTTAAAACATTTTTTACTACCAGTTCGGCAAATCGGACCGAACCGGTAGCATTTCACCCTGATATATATGTGTGTGTGTGTGTGTGTGTGTGTGTGTGTGTGTGTGTGTGTGTATACACATACAGAGAGAGAGAGAGAGAGAGAGAGAGAGAGAGAGAATGTCACACACACACGTGTGTATACACAGACACACAGACCTTAAACCTTAAGAGGTTGCAGAAAAAAATGCTTTTAGGAGCCTCTGAAGATCCGGCAACTCAGCTGGGATCGCCAGAGGCTTTTAAAAGCATTTTTTTTTCCTACAACCTCTTTGGACAAAGAGGTTGCAAAAAAAAATGCTTTTAAAAGCCTCTGACAAATCCAGCTGAGCCGAGCGATCATCAGAGGCTTTTTTTTTTCCTTTTAAAAGCATTTTTTCGACCGAAGAGGTTGTTGAAAAAATGCTTTTAAAAGTAAAAGAAAGCCTCTGATGATCGTGCGGCTCAGCTGGATTCGTCAGAGGCTTTTAAAAGCATTTTTTTCTTAAGGTTGTAGAAAAAATGCTTTTAAAAGTTAAAAAAAAAATGTTGGCCATGCCCATCCAGTTCCATTACCCACCCACCCACCAAGCCACGCCCACAGAACCGGTAGTAACAAATTTTAGATTTTATCCCTGGCTCAGACCATATGCGTCAAATTGGCAAAAGGGCACTTTATAGAACAAAAAGTTCCAAAGTTTTTCCTTCCAGGTTTCGGAGCACCTCCAAAAAGCGGGAAGCATTTTCAAACTGGTTCCTTGCATTTCAAAAGTCATTTTCAAGTGAAGAGCTTATTTTTTTTCCCCCCTTTTAATCTTTATTTAGAAATACAGTTCTTGCAGTATTTTTCCTGGGTGTAGGCTAAAACCTGTTTGCACTAATTAAAACTCGTACGGGGGAATTAACACAGTGCTAAAACGTGGTGAAGCTTTTAAGAAGCGGTGTGTAGTTCTCAACAGACGAGTTCTATCTTTGTCATTGAGCGAGAGGCGTTTTCGTTCTGAGCCCAGGATTAGAAAGCCTCAAAAACGAGCAGCGGCTGAAAAAATCAACATAGAATGAAGACAAAAGAGCACAAGTATATGCATGAGAAAGAGAGACAAATCCTGCAAGCCAAAAATGCAAAGCTGCCCCAATCACCAAAATTCACCTTTTCTGAGTTGTTTGATTCTTCGCACGCAGAAAGTATAGATGTATAATTCCTAATGCGGTTACGTTGATGCTAACCTGATTGTTGACCAGTGTCTCCAAGCCAAGGCCATTTATAGGCACTGGATGGAAAGGGACAGCCAGATGCACGCTGGCTGATGAATTCCAGACCTGTACAGCTTCATCTGTTTGGATTTTGAGCCATTTTTTATGTCCTGTTAGCACTAAACTGCCATTAAGATTGGGAGCCTTGCTTTGCAAAGAGAAAAAAATAACATAATAAAACCTTGTAGGAAGTAAAATGGCCAGGGCTATTTTTCTTTTAGAGCTTACTTGGTCTGCTGTGCATCTGAGACACTGAGAATGACAACAATTTTCTTCATTAATTAAACCCAGTGGATGCCATGATTCTCCTTGGGTTAAATAATTGTCCGGATCTCCTGCTCTAATCACTGTAAAATAAAGATTTAGTCCCACCAGGTCCAGCAAAGGAAGAAAGACCGAGCTAGGAAGGAAGCCCATATCCTGAGTGGAAAGCATAAATAGCTATGAGGGGTCCTTGGTTGCTCTCTGAGCTGGGGATTGTTTCCTTGCGCATGTTTCATTATAACATTATTTTAAAAAAAAACTTTTAAAAGCATTTTTTCTACAACCTCTTTGGCCGAAAAAATGCTTTTAAAAGTTTTTTTTAAAAAAAGCCTCTGATGATCACGTGGCTCAGCTGGGATCGTCAGAGGCTTTTAAAAGCATTTTTTCAGCCGAAGAGGTTGTAGGGGGGGAAAAAATGCCTTTAAAAGCCTCTGGCGATCCCAGCTGAGTAGCCTGATCTTCAGAGGCTCCTAAAAGCATTTTTTTCCTGCAGCCTCTTAAGGTTGTAGAAAAAATGCTTTTAAAAGTAAAAAAAAAAAAAGTTGGCCACGCCCACCCGGTCACATTACCCGCCACCATCAAGCCACGCCCCCAAAATAAGCCGCGCCCACAGAACCGGTAGTAAAAAATTTTTAGAAGCCACCCCTGATTTCAACCCTGAGCTATAACTATTTTGAAATGAATAGAATAGAATAGAATAGAATAGAATAGAATAGAATAGAATAGAATAGAATAGAATAGAATAGAATAGAATAGAATAGAATAGAATAGAATAGAATAGAATAGAATAGAATAATAGAATAGAATAGAATAGAATAGAATAAACTGTTCCACTGGTTAATTTTCCTCACAGTTAGGAAGTTTCTCCTTAATTCAATGCTTCTCTCTTTGGTTAGTTTCCAACTATTGTTTCTTGTCCTGCCCTCCGGTGCTTTGGAGAATAATTTGACCCTCTCTTCTTTGTGGCAGCCCCTCAACTACTGGAATATTGCTATCATGTCACCCCTAATTCTTCTTTTCTTTAGACTAATCAAACCCAAATCCTGCAGCCGTTCTTCATACATTTTAGACTCCAGGCCTTTGATCATCTTAGTTGCTCTTCTCTGAATTTTTTCCAAAGTCTCATCATCTTTTTCGTAGCTTGGTGACCAAAGTTGATCAGAAGCTCTGCTTTATCTCTTAAAAGAGGACCAAAAAGTGAGATTCTAACCATCTTAAATATTTGCTGTTCCATGAATTGTTGTAGAACCCTCATTCCTTTCCAAAGGTGTCTTTTCAAGAGGCAACTGGACTTTCCAGAAAGAAATTCTAGTTGACTCTTTAAAAAAAGCACCTTTGAGACAATCATGACCTGGTCAACTGAGAATCTCCATAGACCTCATCCCTTTTGTTTCAGTAACAAAGGGAAATACTTAGATAGGTATTCGGAAGAATCTCTTGATGGCACAAGGACTTTTGACTGGAAACTTTCTTGGATACTGGTGATAATTGGTGTGATACCCATGGAACCAATGCTTCTGCCTCTCCATTTCGCTGTGTTCAGACAATTCAAGAGATTGTCTGGTCTACTTGGCCTAGAACAGGGGTCAGCAATCTTAAAGAGCCACAAACTGGAAACCCCCCATTCAATTCTGGTGCCAACCGAAAGTCCGGTTCCCACACCATAGAGTCTCCTCCTAGCTTGGCATCCTTTTTGTCACTGCGTTTTTATATTTACCAGCAGAGCTATTATTTCGGGACTGTCAGACTTACCGTAGTTTGCCAAGTTTCTTATCAGCACCTACTATGCATGTCCGCATTCTTTTACTCTTTTTCTAGAAACCTTCCTTTGTTCTCCAGCCAGCTAAGGTCAGGCTGGGGATTCTTTGCCAACATGTAATCTAATTTAGATAGTGAGATGTCTTTATTTTCTTACAATAAACATGAGTTTAATTAGAAGGTGTATTCCGGGTTTTTTTGATCAAAGTATATAGAAGGATAAAAGCCACGATCCAACTCAAAATGAGGGCAGTTACCCCACGCAAGGTAACGGGGCTGATTGCCGCTCTGACACTTTTTCCTCTGCCGACCAGAAGTCCGGTTCCCCCACCATAGAGTTTCCTCCTAGCACAGCATTCTTTTTCCTCTACCCGTCCTAACAGAAAGCCCTATCAATTGTGGAGCCGATCAGTGACAGGGAGCTGCAGCAGATGAATGAAAGAGCCACATGCGGCTCCAGAGCCACGGGTTGCTGACCCCTGGACGAGAAGATCAATGTTTTTCAAAGGGAAATTCCGGGAGTTAAAATCCATGCATTTTAAGGTTACAAAGTTCGAAAAACACTAGGTTATAATGGTATCTTCCCTGTCTGTGATTCTATGAGTCATTGTATGCTGGATTTTTAGGAAATCTGTAAGCTATTTTGAACAGAAAACTGCCAGGTAGCATCTTTGGCTCAAGTTAATTGGCGGGTAAACATAACATACATAAATATAAGCTTATGTTTAATTCCTGGGTTTGCAAAATGCATGCTGTAAAATGTATCTTTTTTCCATTCACTTATTTTAGGGTGGATGGTAAAAACAGTATCTTTATTTTTAGCAAAACGAGAAAGGATGGGAAAAAAAGAAAGAGAGATGTCACTTCAAGGGCAACAAGGAGAAAAAAATTACAATTTTATCTTAGAACTAGCTGTACCCGGCCACACGTTGCTGTGGCCCAGTCTTGTGGGTATACAATATTTTTTCACCGAGTGCCAATAATTTCCCTCTGTAACTCAGGTCATGCCTACTTTGCCTCCGTCCCACCAGTCTTTTCACTCAGTCGATTGGATTCAGACCTGAGTTGCCTTTCTCTACGTTTCTTTTGGGACTTTAACGTCGCTTAATCAATTGCTTTCTTGGACTTTTACCTATTTGGTGCTTGTATTGGGAGAGCTGTGCATCGTGGGATTGGTGGAGGCCTCCGTCTGGGCTGCTGTCAGTGAGTTTGCGTTCCTGGGGCCCTGGGACGCTGGCCGCCAACAAATAATTTGAATCCATAATTTGAATCTGGAGGTTTGTCTTCGGACACCTTTGAGGATACTTTGCCGCGGGTGTAAGAGCTGGTTTCCTGGCTTGCTAGTATAACCGCCTTCATCTTCGCAACTCTCCACACCACAGGCGGCATCGGGGTCTCTGCCAAAGGTACGGCATACTCCGTTAGTTGGGAGGACGCTTTGCGGCGGTTGACATTTCCTGCCATTTTGCTTATGGGTTTGGCGGCAGCAGCGCTGAGAGGAAAAGACCCGGCTCGTGCCTGCCATTATGGTGCTGTGATGTAGTATAGCATGTGTTGCTTTTACGTCCAACAGATGGCGCTGTTGGATGCCAACATGCTAAAAAGCATGTTTTTACCTGTCACATGTGGGACATCTATATAATATAGGTATATAAAAACATGCTCGTATTTGAATGCAACGTTGTGTCAAAATTTCAAAGCAATCGGTGAAGAACTTTTGGAGATTTACGATTTTGAACAAACGAACATTTACATTTTTATTTATATAGATTTCTGAAGACAACTCACAACCTCTCACTCAACCTCTTTTAGAGGTTTTTCTAACACTGGGGGCCATGATACAGTTTATTCAATTTTGCAATTATTTATACCAGTATGTAGCTAAAGCTTTTTATAGCTTAGACATTAGTTGTGATATTTTAAGGGGTTTTTTTTTTTTTGCTTTACATTTTCAACACTTACATCATGCCTATTAATTTTAGCAGTTTAAAACCATAAGCTGCAAAATCTAAGCCTCCAGAGAAGCTGAAAACGAGTTAGGTAAGATGAAACTAGCCAAAACAAGAGAGAAAGAAAAAATCTGCAGAAACTTAATAACGTGACCTGAAAAAACTCTTTAAAACCATCTCAAACCAACCCTTAAACATAGAGAAAATAGAGCTTTGAAAGAAAAGAAAGGCCCTTCAGCTGTGAACATGTCCAGAAAATGATTCTGTCAATCAAGGATCATTTCTGAGGAGTTATTTTTCCTGGGAATCAACCAATGTGGAGAAGAACCTCTCAAGCTAATCCATCCAGTTTTGGTCGCTATGATGTAAAAAAGATGTTGAGACTCTGGAAAGAGTGCAGAGAAGAGCAACCAAGATGATGAGGGGACTGGAGGCTAAAACATATGAAGAACGGTTGCTGGAATTGCGTATGTCTAGTTTGTGGGGGCTCAGTGGCTAAAACACTGAGCTTGTAAATCAAAAGGTCAGCAGTTCAGCGGTTCGAATCCCTAGTAAGTAACGGGGTGAGCTCCCGTTACTTGTCCCAGCTTCTGCCAACCTAGCAGTTCGAACGCACGTAAAAAATGCAAGTAGAAAAATAGGGACCACCTTTGGTGGGAAGGTAACAGCATTCCATGAGCCTTTGGTGTTGAGTCATGCTGGCCACATGACCACGGAGATGTCTTTGGACACCGCCCCCTAGAGTCGGGAACAACTAGCACAAACCTTTACCTAGTTTGATGAAAAGAAGGGGTGACATGATAGCAGTGTTCCAATCTCTCAGGGGCTGCCCCAAAGAAGAGGGAGTCAAGCTATTGTCCAAAGCACCTGAGGGAAGGACAAGAAGCAATGGGTGGAAACTCATCAAGGAGAGAAGCAACTTAGAACTAAGGAGAAATTTCCTGACAGTGAGAACAATTAATCAGTGGAACAGCCTGCCACCAGAAATTGTAAATGCTCCAACACTGGAAGTTTTTAAGAAGATGTTGGACAACCATTTGTCTGAAATGTGTAGGGTTTCCTGCCTAAGCAGGGGGTTGGACTAGAAGACCTCCAAGGTCCCTTCCAACTCTGTTATTCTATGTTCTAATGCACAGTTCCTAGTTGGAAATTGTTCATCGGAGAACATTAGTAGTTTGTCTCTTCTAACTCCAGAACTCCATTGTGTACAGCACCACGCTGACAGTCAGACTTACTGGATGTCTTTGGCAGTACAATAGTGTAAAGATAAAGCGGGCAAAACAGCTAGTCCTTGATTTATGGCCACAACTGAAAACAGAATTTCTCTCCCTAAGCTATGAGATCATTGAGTCATGCTTGATTTTAGGAGCTTTTTTCTGCTGTGGTCAGTAAGCAAATGTGTCTATTTCCCTCACTGACTTTGCTTGGATGCTGCAGCCATCATGCTTGAATTTTGACCACAGTCATTAAGTGCAAGGACTGGTCCTAATTTTTTTTTTCAGCTTTATTGAAAGTTCAAACTTTCGTTCAGTGAATGGTTGTAGGTTGAAGAATTGCTTTGCTGTTTTGTCTGCCATGGTATGGTAGGCGAGATCAGTGGTGAAATGTAAAATTTCTTACTACCGGTTCTGTGGGCGTGGCTTGGTGGGGGTGGGTGGGTAATATGGCTGAGTGGGCGTGGCCAACTTTTTTTTTCTTTTTTAAATCATTTTTTCTACATGCTTTTAAAAGCCTCTGACGATCCCAGCTGAACTTGCCTGATCGGCAGAGGCTTCATTTTTACTTTTAAAAGCATTTTTCGTCTGAAGGGGTTGTAGAAAAAATGCTTTTAAAAATAAAATAAAAAGCCTCTGATGATTGCGCGGCTCAACTGGGCATGGGAGTGGGGGCTGGGAGGGATTTTTGCTACTGGTTCTCTGAACCACCTGCCACCATCGCTACTGGATCGGGTGATCCGGTCTGAACTGGGAGCATTTCACCCCTGGGTGAGATGTATTAAATTCTGGTTGAATGCAAGGTTCTGATGTGATCTTCCCCATTGAATAGAATGGAGTGAATGAGGTGGAAGAGAACTTGGAGGTCTGCTAGTCCAGCCTCCTGATGAAGCTGGAGAATCTATACCATTTCTGATAAATGACTGTAAAGCGTCATTTGCACATGCGTGCTAGTTGTTCCCGACTCTAGGGGGCAGTGCTCATCTCCGTTTCAAAGACGAAGAGCCAGCGCTGTCTGAAGACGTCTCCGTGGTCATGTGGCCGGCATGACTCAGCGCCAAAGGCGCACAGAACACTGATCCCTTCCCACCAAAGGTGGTCCCTCTTTTTCTACTTGTATTTTTTCCGTGCTTTCGAACTGCTAGGTTGGCAGAAGCTGGGACAAGGAACGGGAGCTCACTCCATTACGCGGCACTAGGGATTCGAACTGCTGAACTGTTGACCTTTCGATCGACAAGCTCAGTGTTTTAGCCACTGAGCCACCGCATCCCTGTCTCTAGACTCTTCTTAAAACCTCCAGTGATGGAGCGCCCACGATTTCTGGAGTCAAGCTGTTCCACTGGCTAATTGTCCTCACTGTTAGGAAGATTCTCCTTAATTCCAGATTGCTTTTCTCTTTGATTATCTTCCAACCATTGTTTCTTGTTCTGCTTCTCTGGTGCTTTGAAGAATAATTTGACCCCCCTCTTCTTTGTGACAGCGTCTCAAATACTGGAATACTGCTATCATGTCACCCCTAGTTCTTCTTTTCTTTAGATTAGCCAGACCCAAATCCTATAATGGGTGTCTCTTAATTGCAACGGGACTCTGAGAGGTGTTCTTGCAATATGCTTGGAGGGTGTCAGCTAAGGTGGTTGTGAGAGTCATGGAACCTCCATGGTTAGAGAGAGTACGTCTTTGAAACAGTGGGGGTCCACCATCGTGTCCTGCCATCCTGTTGGAGAAGGAGAAAGGCTGGCATTTTTTGGATGCTTTCGCTTTTGCTGTAGCTTGGGGATTAGGTTCCAAGGCCATCATGTCCTGAGAGTGACCTGCTATCTGCTTAGCACCTCAGAGTTCTCAAAACATTATCTCGGCATCACATTGGCTACCGGTGGACTCACCAGGCGTGTTGGGATTGGGAAACCGAAGGAATTGCTTTATGCTTTGTACGGGCTCCTCAGATTTTACCTAATTTTGCTGCAACCCCTTTCTCTCAGTTAAAGTTCTTTTGATTCTATAGCAATAGCAATAGCACTTAAGACTTATACACCACTTTACAGTGCTTTACAGTCCTCTCTAAGCTGTTTACAGAGTCAGCCCTTGCAAATGAGGACCCAACAATTTGGGTCCTCATTTTATCTACCTTGGAAAGATGGAAGGCTGAGTCAACCTCGAGCCTGGTGAGATTTGAACTGCCAAATTACAGGCAGTCAGCAGAAGTCACCTGGTAAAAGGTAAAAGCCTCAATTTGTTGGCCCACTCTAATTTTAATTAGATTTGGCCATCAAAAGACTCACAGGAGAACTCTAGTCTGTTTCTTATTTAGCTTTATGGACAAGCCAAGATTCTTGATTTCCTCAAACAAAAATCTCAAAGCCCAGAAAAGGAGTCATTTCAGATTCTGGCTTGTAGAAGAACAAACTAAATTTGGGATATTCCAAATTTCCATACAGAACTAACTAACCAAATATTGTTTTCCTGATTTGTAATCCTATTTTGACAAAAAGGAGTCCAGCAAGAAACCCACCTGGATGACCCAGTGATCAAGTCTTTCGCATCCTGGCTATAAACCAGTGGTGAAATCCATTTTTTTTACTACCAGTTCTGTGGGCGTAGTTTGGTGGCAGAGGTGGGTTTCATCAGGTTGTGACCAGTTCTGGAGAACTGGTAGCGGAAATTTTGAGTAGTTTGGAGAACCGGTAGTAAAAATTCTGACTGGCCCCGCCCCCATCTATTCTCTGCCTCCCAGGTCCCAGCTGATAGGGAGGAAATGGGGATTTTGCAGTATCCTTCCTCTGGAGCGGGGTGGGAATGGAGATTTTACAGTATCCTTCCTCTGCCATGCCCACCAAGCCACCCCACACCCACCAAGCCACACCTACAGAACCAGTAGTACAAAAATTTGAAACCCACCACTGCTTGGTGGGTGTGGTGTGGCTTGGTGGGCGTGGCTTGGTGAGCGTGGCAGAGGAAGGATACTGTAAAATCTCCATTCCCACCCCACTCCAGGGGAAGGATACTGCAAAATCTCCATTCCCACCCCACTCCAGGGGAAGGATACTGCAAAATCTCCATTCCCTCTCCACTCTGGGACCAGCCAGAGGTGGTATTTGCCAGTTCTCTGAACTGCTCAAAATTTCCACTACCAATTCGCCAGAACCTGCTGGATTTCACCCCTGCTATAAACCTGTAAATGGATATATATGATCTTTTCCTTAGTTATCCTTACAAGATATTCTTTCCACCAAGATGCTTTTGCTGGCTCTCCAAAAACGGATGCTCTTAAAAAGGCAACTTGCTGGAACAGAGAATAATAAATCCAAGTGGCCCACAGTCTATAAATCCCCCAATATTTTATTGTCTCCAAGAGTCTGGAAATTCTTATTTGTCTTAGAGGTGTTTTGGAGGCCACTGGTTTGCGTTCTGCATGTCATTTCTAATATTTCCTCACTCTCCTGCTTTTAAAAATTACGTCGGTGCAGTCAGATTATTATTATTATTATTTTGCTCAAAAGTCTAAAAACGGCATTCACTCGATATTTTTCAGCACCTCCTCCTTTGCAAATATTCGAAGCATGCTTTCTGGCAATCTTGTGGTCTATGCTAGGATGAGAAATCAAGATTATTATTAATTTTAATCCCTTCAACAGAAATAGATACGGAGGACAGTATCCTCCTTCTGACAAGCACTTGCTGGGCCAAATCTTTGTCAAAGTTTCCAAAACAAGAAATACACCTATCACCATGCAAATTGAGGAAAGGTGATCAGCAAAATGGTTGCAAGCATTTGTACCTTGCTCCAGATTGCTTGAGATGTGAAGGACCTGTGGCTAGGAATCATGCAAAGTTTCAGGGATGAGTCACCCCATTCCCAAGTCACCGTCTCGTTTCTCATCTTCCCATCTTTCCTAGTATCTTCCCCTATTGGTCTCTTATGATTTATCAATTGTTATTTCTAACTTACAGTATGATTAATGATTGTAAGTATGACTTATGGCCTATGGCCTATTACTTGCTGTTTATATGTACACTGTGAGCTTATGCAGCAGAGACAAATTCCTTTTGTGTCGGATCACACTTGGCCAATAAAGAATATATTTTGTTCTCTTCTCTTCTAAATTCTCTTCTTTTCTCTTCTTTTCTCTCCCTATCCCCATCCCTATCTTCTGTTCTCTTCTAAATCTCTTCTCTCCCTCTCCCTCTCCCTCTCCCTCTATTCTGTTCTCTTCTAAATATCTTCTCTTCTAAATTCTCTTTTCTTCTTCTATTCTCCCTCTCCCTCTCTCTAAATTCTCCTCTTCTCCTCTCCCTCTATTCTGTTCTTTTCTAAATTCTCTTCTCTTCTAAATTCTCTTCTCCTCTCCCTCTCCGTCTATTCTTTCTTTTCTAAATTCTCTTCTCTTCTAAATTCTCTTCTCTTCCTCTTGTCTCCCTCTCCTCGCCCTCTCTCTATATTCTCTATATTCTCTTCTAAATTCTCGTCTCTTCTCTTCTCTCCCTCTCCCTCCCCCTCTATTCTGTTCTTTTCTAAATTCTCTTCTCTTCTAAATTCTCTTCTCTTCTCCTCTCCCTCTCCGTCTATTCTTTCTTTTCTAAATTCTCTTCTCTTCTAAATTCTCTTCTCCTCTCCCTCTCCCTCTTCCCTGTCTCCCTCTATTCTGTTCTCTTCTAAATCTCTTCTAAATTCTCTTCTCTTCCTCTTGTCTCCCTCTCCTCTCCCTCTCTCTATATTCTCTTCTCTTCTCTTCTCTTCTCTTCTCTTCTCTTCTCTTCTCTTCTCTTCTCTTCTCTTCTCTTCTCTTCTCTTCTCCCCTCCCCTCCCCTCCCCTCCCCTCCCCTCCCCTCTCCTCCTCCTCTCCTCTCCTCTCCTCTCCTCTCTCCCTCTCCCTCCCCCTCTATTCTGTTCTCATCTAAATTTTGTTCTCCTTTCCCTCTCCCTCTCCCTCTCCCTCTCTCTTCTCTTCTCTTCTCTTCTCTTCTCTTCTCTTCTCTTCTCTTCTCTTCTCTTCTCTTCTCTTCTCTTCTCTTCTCTTCTCTTCTCTTCTCTTCTCTTCTCTTCTCTTCCCTTCCCTTCCCTTCCCTTCCCTTCCCTTCCCTTCCCTTCCCTTCCCTTCCCTATTCCTATCCCCGCAAAGAATGACATCCCATAAGTGAGGGCGCTGAGACTTTCAATGATGCATTAAAAAAACATCTTAACTAGATTCACACAAGGCAAGCAGCTCTTGTTAACAGAATTGCTAAGTAATCCTCATCTTACGGCCCTTCTTTACTGACCGTATGAAGTCAGGATCAAGTTGAGAAATATGACTTAAAAGCTATACTTACTGTGACAATATCTCCAGTTGTGTGATCAAAATTCAGCACTTGGCAAAAAAAATGATTGGCAGTTCCTTCCATTTCTGAGTGGAATAGGGACATCGTTGTGGCCAAGATGTTGACCCAGGTTGATTCCCCTTCTGCCGGAGAAGCTTTCTTTGAGATTTTTGGCTCGGCCTTCCTCACAGGGTTGGTGTTGCAGAGATAAACCAGAAGGAGTCCTATTGGCCTTTCGGTTCTGGATGAAAAGTTATATCTAATCAAACCAATAACGTAAAATAAACTTAGCCTAAAGACAAAACCCCAAACTTTCCCCAAAGTTCTCAACCCCAGGAGAATATCAAATGCCTGGCCTCACCAATCTGCAAGAGAGTCCATTGAGTTAAAATGGGTACTTTCTGGTTTGCACTGGGTTGTGCGAATGCAGTCATGAACCGGTAAGACAAACCATTACGTTAAGCCTGATATCACTTATGGAGGAATCACAAAACCAAAATCGCAAAACCAGGTCACCTAAACAGCTATTGGCTGCATCTACAGGTTCTTAACATGCCGTTCACCTTGATTGATGAAGGTTTTTCTGTCACTGAACCTGTTTTGAACCTGCAAGCTATCGGGCTTAATTCGTTATGCAAAGCCAGGGAATTGGCTTCATTAAGAAACCAGGTTATTGTGTCTTCCGGGAACGTAACCTATTTTGCTTCAGGGTTTTAAACCATAGGGTGACCCAGTCTGAGTTTTCCTTCCCACCTGGACAGCATTTATGCCCTGAAATTGTAAAGTTTGCAAGGGTTGGGTTGAAGGCATGCTTTGCTTTAGTCTCTCTCTCTCCCTCTCTCTCATTCTCTCTCTCTCTCATTCTTTTTTCTCTTTCTCTCTCATTCCCTCACTCATTTTCTCTCTCTCTTTTCTCTCTCATTCTTTCTCTCTCTTTTTTCTCTCACATTCTCTCTCTCACTCTTTTTCTCTTTCTTTCTCTCTCTCTCATTCCCTCTCATTTTTTCTCTTTCTCTCTCTTTGTTTTCTCTCTCTCTCATTCTCTCTCCCTCCCTCTCATTCTTCTTTCTTTTTCTCTCCCATTCCCTCACTCTTTTTCTCTTTCTCTTTTCTCTCTCTCACTTTTTTCTTTCTCTCGTATTCTCTCTCATTCCTTTTTCTCTTTCTCATTCCCTCTCTCATTTTTTCTCTCATTCTTTCTCATTTCTCTCTCTCTCATTCTCTTTTTCTCTCATTCCCTCTTTTTCTTTCTCTTTCTCTTTTTCTCTTATTCCCTCATTTTTTCTTTTTCTCCCTTTCTTTCTCTCTCCCCCTCTCTCATTTTTTTTCTTTCTCTCTCTCTCATTCCCTTTCCCACTCCCTCTCTCTCTCGTTCTCTTTTCTTTCTCTCCTCTCTTTTACTTTCTCATTCCCTTTTTTCTTTCTCTCTCTCTCTTTCTCTCTCCCTTTCTTTCTCTCTCATTCTCTCTCTCTTTCTCTTTCTTTCTCTTTCCCATTCCCTCCCTCTTGACCGTGTGAAGTTACGTCCCTGAAAATGACTTCCCCATGGCTCTGTGACCAACATTCGGATTCTGAGAAACCAGAGCTTAATTTACGAGGGTTCAACCATCGCGGGGGGTCATGTGATCCCCACTTGCAACCTTTCCAGATGGCTTCCAACGAGCAAAATCAATAGAGGAAGCTGCCTTCGCTTAACGACGACGTGATTCGCTTAACGACTGAACTCATGTTGTTAAATGGACTCACTTCGTATGGGTAGTTCTCGACATACGATCACAATGGAGCACAAAATTGTTAAGTGAGACCAGGGGTGGGTTTTTACTGTTTCGCAACAGGATCATGTACGCGCCTTACTTCTGCACATGTGCAGATTGCCAGTGACGACATCTGGGGCAGTGGGCAGGGCTTCCTGCTGGTTTTCCTACCGGTTCCTGCAAACCGGTCCGAACCGGGGGCAACTCACCACTGAATGAGACCTTTGTTAAGTGAATTTTGCCCTATTTTTCGACCTTTCCTGTCGCAATTGTTCAATGAACCAGTGCCGTCGATAAGTTGTTAAGTGAATCCGGCTTCCTTTGCTCCTCAGAAGGTCACAGAAGGGGATCACGTGACACCCACCCACCCACCCCCGGACACTGCAACGGTCATAAGTATGAACCGGTTGCCGAGCGCATGAGACGAAGATGGCAGGTGTGAAAAACGGTCATCAGGCACCTGTTTCAGTGCCATTGTAACTAAATGAACTAAATGTTGTAAGTCAAGGATTCCCTGTAACTGCTTTGCTTAGCGAGGGGAATCCCAATTGTGGTCCCAAGTCAAGGACCACCCGGTAACTGATACGGGCTTGCCCGTTTTGCAGAGTGATAGACCAAAGTCGAGTGTTGTTTTCCCTCCAAACTCAATCTAGGTTTTGCAACGTGACCCCTTAACCGGGGAGTGGGGGGAGGATGGGTGGGTGCCACTTGAATTCCCCTGTCCTTCCCTTTGCAAAACATAACCTGCCCTGGAGATTCCCTCCCCGGCCTTTTATTTTCTTTTAAATTTAGATTTCTTCTCTCACCGTCTCGACCCAATGGGCCGGCGTAGGATTGTAAGCGTGGGAGGACTAAATTTAGAGACCTGGTCTCGTTCCATTGAGTCTTCCTTGCTGATATAATAGTCTCTCGGGTCATTTGAAAAACATTAAATTCCTGCTGCCCTTTAAAGTCCCCGGGACTTACTTGACAAGGTTATTCTTTGTCAAAGAAAGAAGGGACGTGACGGATCTCTCCTCCGGGGGTGGGGTGGGGAGTGAAATGCGGACAGTTTTTAACAGATTAACAGAGTTGGAAGGGACCTTGTAGATCATCTCGTCCAACCCTCCTCCCAAGCAGACCCAAGGCCATTTTTGACAAAGGCAGTCCAGTCTCTTCATGAAAGCTTCCAGGGATGAAGCTCCCACAACTTCTGAAGGCAACTCCTGTTCCACAGGTTGATTGTTGTCACTGTCAGGAAATTCCTTCTTATTTCCAGGTTGAATCTCTCCTTGTTCAGTTTCCATCTATTGTTCCTTGTCTGGCCTTCAGGTTACCTAAAGCACCTTCTCAAAATACAGAGGGGATCCAAGAAGGCAATATGAAAATAGAAAAGTAGAGTAGAGTAGGGTTGGGTAGGGTAGGGTCGGGTCGGGTCGGGTCGGGTAAAGTAGAGTAGAGTAGAGTAGGGTAGGGTAGGGTAGGGTAGGGTAGGGTAGGGTAAGGTAGAGTAGGGTAGGGTAGGGTAAGGTAAGGTAAGATAGAGTAGAGTAGAGTAGAGTAGAGTAGAGTAGAGTAGAGTAGAGTAGAGTAGGGTAGGGTAGGGTAGGGTAAGGTAAGGTAAGGTAGAGTAGGGTAGGGTAGGGTAGGGTAGGTTAAGGTAGAGTAGAGTAGGGTAGGGTAGGATAGGGTAAGGTGAGTAGGGTAGGGTAGGGTAGGGTAAGGTAAGGTAGAGTAGGGTAGGGTAGGGTAGGGTAAGGTAAGGTAGAGTAGAGTAGAGTAGAGTAGAGTAGGGTAGGGTAGGGTAGGGTAGGGTAGGGTAGGGTAAGGTAATGTAAGGTAGAGTAGAGTAGGGTAGGGTAAGGTAGAGTAGAGTAGAGTAGAGTAGAGTAGGGTAGGGTAGGGTAGGGTAGGGTAGGGTAAGGTAAGGTAAGGTAAGGTAAGGTAAGGTAGAGTAGGGTAGGGTAGGGTAAGGTAGAGTAGAGTAGAGTAGGGTAGGGTAGGGTAGGGTAGGGTAGAGTAGTTGGAAGGGACCTTAGAGGTCTTCTAGTCCAACTCCCTGCTTAGGCAAGAAACCCTATACCAGTGTTTCTCAACCTTGGAAGCTTGAAGATGGGTGGACTTCAACTCCCAGGAACCCCCAGCCAGCGCTGCTGGCTGAGGGATTCTGGGAATTGAAGTCCACCCATCTTCAAGCTTCCAAGGTTGAGAAACACTGCCCTAGACCATTTCAGAAAAATGGTTATCCAGGCTCTTCTTGGAAGTTTCCAGTGATGAGGCTCCCACAACTTCCGAAGGCAACTTCTGTTCCACGGGTTGATTGTTCTCAGTGTCAGGAAATTTCTCCTCATTTCCAGGTTGAATCTCTCCTTGATTAGTTTCCATCCATTATTCCTTGTCTGGCCTTTGGGTGCTTTGGAGAATAGCTTGACCCCCTTCTCTCTGGGGCAGCCCCTCAAATATTGGAAGATGCTATCCTGTCTCCCCTGGTCCTGCTCTTCACTAGACTAGCCAGGCCCAGTTCCTGCAACCGTTCATCCTATGTTTTAGCCTCCAGTCCCCTCATCATCCTGGTTGCTCTTCTCTGCACTCTTTCTAGAGTCTCAACCTCTTTTTTATAGTGTGGTGACCAAAACTGGAGGCAGTACTCTACATGTTATCTTACTAAGGCTTTTTAGAGTGGTATTAGTACCTCCCTTGATCTTGATTGTATCCCTCTCTTAGTGCAATTTAGGATTGCTACTGCCATACACTCTTGGCTCCTATTTAACTGGTTGTCCACTAAGATTCCCAGATCCCTCTCACAGTTACTACTAGTAAGCCAGGTTTTGTCTTCATTTGCACCTCTGAGACCAGCTATCATAGCAACCAGGGGCTCTGTTTGACTGCCCAGTGAGTTTCTGTTATGGAACATCCTCACTGGCAACACTGGAGGGAGAAAAAAAATCCCATTAATAAAATTTTAAAATAATAATTCTAATAACAATCGTGTTATTATTATAAAAGCATAATCTTGTTTGGCATCTCTCGAAGCTCAGCCAAGAAGAAAAGAAGGATTTAGGATGCAGGAAAGCGGAGTGAATTTGGATCCTGTCTTGTCAAGCAGCACCTCTTCTCCCTCTTCTCTCCCGGCCCCCTCTCAATTTGTCACTATTTTTAATTCTTCTTCCCCAGGTAATCAAGTCTAATTTAAAAAAAAAAATTACCTCTCTGCCTTTGATGAAGGTCCTTGGCCTCTTAAGCACGAAAGTCTCAGTAGGATTGGGCGATGTTCCTGAGCGATCTAGCCTTACCTCGTTTAATTGGGAAAGTGATTCAAGAACATTTACCCAAGATGGTCAAAGGATGGCTGTGTATTTGCTGGTGTCTAGTTATGTGCAAATAAATCCAGCTGTCTGCAATTACTTCATGTTCGAATCTCCCCAGGCTCAAGCCTTCCATCCTTTCTAAGGTAGGTAAATTGAGGACCCAGTTTGTGGGGGCAATAAGCTGACTTTGTATAAATATACAAAAGTATGAAGGCTATTGCTTAACTCATTATAAGCCGCCCTGAGTCTCCGGAGAAGGGCGGCATATAAATCAATTTTTTTTAAAAAACTATAGCGAACACAGAGTTTTGTAGGACGATCCCCTGAGATTTTCATAGAAATTCTGAATTTGGTCTTTTCATGCCAACGGAATTCATCCATCACCTGAAGCGGCTTAGAAAGGGCTCGCAATCTGGGTGTCCTCCTGGATGCATGGCTGACTTTAGAAGACCATATGATGGCTGTGGCCTTTTTATCAGGTTCGCCTGATTTATTCAGTTGCATCCCTTTCTGGACCGGGACGCCCTGCGCACAGTCACTCACACCCTCGTCCCGTCCCGTCTGGACTACAGTAATGCTCTCTACATGAGGCTCCCTTTGAAGAGCACTCGGAAGCTCCAACTGGTCCAGAACGTGGCTGTGCGGGTGATTATGGGAGCGACTCGACGCTCCCATGTGATGCCTCTCCTGTGCGAGCTGCACTGGCTCCCAGTGGTCTTCTGGGTGCGGTTCAAGGTGCTGGCTACCATTTTTAAAGCGCTCCATGGCTTAGGAGCCGGATACTTACAGGATCACCTTCTCCCACCGATAGCCTCCCACCGACCAACACGCTCCCACAGAGAAAGACTCCTCAGGGTGCCATCGGTTCAACAATGCAGACTGGCGATCCCCAGGGGGGAGAGCCTTCTCTGTGGAGCCTTCCCCAGTTGGCTGGGGAATTCTGGGAGTTGAAGTCCGCCCATCGTCCAGCAGCCAAGGTCGAGAAACACTGCTATAAAGCCTTAGTAAGACCACATCTGGAATCCTGCATCCAGTTTTGGTCACCACATTATAAAAAAAAGAAGTTGAGACTCTAGAAATAATGCAGAGAAGAGCAACCAGGAGGATGAGAGGCTTGGAGGCTAAAGCATACGGTGAAATCCATTTTTTTTTTACTACCGGTTCTGTGGGCGGGGGTGTGGCTTGGTGGGCGTGGCAGGGGAAGGATACTGCAAAATCCCCATTCCCACCCTATTCCTTGAGAAAGGCTATTGCAAAATCTCCATTCCCACTTCACTTCTGGGGCCAGCCAGAAGGTGGCATTTGCCGGTTCTCCAAACTACTCAAGATTTCTGCTACTGGTTCTCCAGAACCTGTCAGAACCTGCTGGATTTCACCCATGGGTAGCAGGAACCGGGCATGGCTAGTCTAGTGAAGAGAAGGACCAGGGGAGACAGGATAGCATCTTCCAATATTTGAGGGGCTGCCCCAGAGAGGAGGAAAGAGGTCAAGCTATTTTCCAAAGCACCCGAAGGCCAGACAAGGAATAGCGGATGGAAACTAACCAAAAAGGGATTCAACCTAGAAATAGGGAGGAATTTTCTGACAGTGAGAACAATCAACTCAATGCAACAGAAGTTGCCTTCGGAAGTTGTGGGAGCTTCATCCCTGGAGGCTTTCAAGAAGAGACCGGACTGCCATTCTGTCGAAAATGGTGGAGGGTCTCCTGCTTGGGGGTGGGGGTGAGGGGTTTGAACTAGATGACCTCCAAGGTCCCTTCCAACTCTGTCAACCTGTGTGTAACCTGTGTGTGTCACTGAACTCTGCTCCATGTTGGGCTTGAATTGGCAAAGATTTTGTCCCTGAAGAAAACCTCTTTTTGAAGGCCTTCCTGAAAGGAAGCCAAAGATCCCTCAGCAATGGGTGTGCAGTTGAAGGCTTCCCTCGGCCTAATTGAAGGAATTGCAGTTCTTCGCATTCCAGGAAAATAACTGAGCCAGGGAGGGAAGACTCTACTCTTCTTGCATTTTTTTCTTCTTCTTTTCTTTCCTTCTTCATTGACTGTGGGACCATCTGCTAAGCTTGTCACTAGGAACGTAGCTGGCAGGGCCCTCTTTAAACTGCCCACCTCATCATGCAGGGGTTAAGATCTCTGGCTGGTTGAAGGAAAACGTGGCTACCTTGCCATGGCATCTGTGCCCGTTTTCTCTGGCTCTGCAGCTGGGCCAAATCTTGGAACTGAGTTCCATCCAAATTGAGAGCAGCTGCTTTGCTCCGGTGATGTTTTTTGTCGTGTGAGAAAGGACACAAATCGTAACTCTGCCATCTTGGGATGGGCAGCTGTATAAGATGGATGAGTAAATAATATATAAAATAATACAGTGCCAAGAGCTTCCTCTGTTGCCATTAAGAGAGGGATTGACTCAGGATCCTAATTCCACTCTATAAAGCCTTAGGAAGGCCACACTTTTTTAAAAAAATTTGATTTATATGCCGCCCTTCTCCGAAGACTCAGGGCGGCTTACAATGTGTTAAGCAATAGCCTTCATACTTTGGTATATTTATTGAGTCCATAAGGAGAAGGGCGGTATATAAGTCTAATTAATAAATAAATAAATAAATAAATTTATACAAAGTCAGCTTATTGCCCCCACAAACTGGGTCCTCAATTTGCCTACCTTAGAAAGGATGGAAGGCTGAGCCAACCTTGAGCCTGGTGAGAATCGAACTGGTGTAATTGCAGACAGCTGGATTTTAATTATGGGGCTTTAGTCTGCAGAGCTAAACCAGGCTCATGCTATAGATTGGAATCCTGCATGGTCCCCTATAAAAAAAGAGGTTGAGACACTAGAAAAAGTGCAGAGAAGAGCAACCAAGAGGATTAGGGGGCTGGAGGCTCAAACATACGATGAACAGTTGCAGGAACTGGGCATGGCCAGTCTAGTGAAGAGAAGGACCAGGGGAGACAGGATAGCAGTCTTCCAATATTTGAGGGGCTGCCACAGAGAGGAGGAAGGGGGTCAATCTATTTTCCAAAGCACCCGAAGGCCAGACAAGGAACAATGGATGGAAACTGAATAAGGAGAGATTCAACTTGGAAATAAGGAGAAAGCAGAAAAAGTACTTTCCAGAATTTTAAATCTTGTTTTCCTTTGGAGGGGAACTTTCTACGAGTGGAACTTTTTGAGTATCAGGCGTTCTCTGTATTCTGCTGCTTCTCCTGGGAGTAGACAATGGGGCCTCCCAGGATGATAGGGGATGCTGGGATTTGTAGTTCAGCTATGGACTAGGGCAGGGGTCTCCAAATGTGGGCACTTTAAGCCTGGCGGACTTCAACTCCCAGAATTCCCCAGCTGGCTGGGGAATTCTGGGAGTTGAAGTCCGCCAGGCTTGAAGTATCCACAGTTGGAGACCCCTGGACTAAGGAGTGATGAAAGATTTCTGCTGAAGGAATTAGAGAATGACAGAATAAGAGAATTGGAAGGGAGATCTTTTAATCCAACCCCCTGCTGAAGTGTAGTGATCCTACACTATTTACACAAATTACTGTCCAATCTCTTCTTGATGGAGTGATGGAGCTTCAGCGATGAAGCTCCCACATCTTCTGGAGGGAAGCCGTGGAGAAATTACTCTCACTGTCACTGAAGGGCCTGGTGGCTCAGCAGACTAAAAGCATTGTGATTAACTCCAGCTGTCTGCAATTACTGTAAGTTCAAATCTCCCCAGGCTCGAGGTTGACTCAGCCTTCCATCCTTTCTAAGGTAGGTCAATTGAGGACCCAGTTTGTGGGGGCAATAAGCTGACTTTGTATAAATATACAAAAGTATGAAGGCTATTACTTAACACATTGTAAGCCACCCTGAGTTTCCGGAGAAGGGCAGCATATAAATCAAATTTTTAAAAAAAAAACTGTCAGGAAAATTATCTTTAAATCCAAATTGGATCTCTAATGATCTTCCACCCAGTTACTTCTTGTCCAAAAATAGAATACAATTAGGAGGTCTTCTGGTTTAATCCCTTGCTGAAATCCCCAGTCTCTTCTTGAAATCCTCCAGCGATGGAGCCCCCCCCCCCCCCCCCAATTCTGGTGGCAAGCCGTTCCACGGATCAACCATTCTCACCATCATTTGGGATCTTCCTAAGGAAGCCGGAGTCGTTGTTCTCCACCACCCCACACACCCACAAAAAAGGGGGCAGGATTTAGAGAGCTCTTGGCTCTCCCTTCTGAGCAGCCCCTTCTCCCCTACTCCCCCCCCCCAACTCCAGAGCAAACAGAGCGGCGTCCCCGGCACATTACTCCAGCTCCGGCTCGGACGATTCGTGGCTTGCCGGGGCGGAGCTGCTCCCGGCTGCTCGGAGCGGAGGAGGAGGATGAGCCGGGCCGGGTGAGTAAGCCGGCTGGGCTTCAGGAACGGCCGAAGGAGAAGGAACAGCTCCGGCGGCTGCAGCGGGGTTCCTGCGCGGGGTGCATTTGCAAGCGGGCGCCCGCGGGCGGGTGGGGACCGTCGCCACAACGGGCAAGTTGGAGAAAAGTTTGCGTGTTTTGTGTTTGTGTTATCCCCGCTTTCTTCCATCGCGGAGGGGGGGGGTGCTTCCCACCAACAAGCAGTAACGTGGAAATGAAATAAGGTAGAGATTTTTTTTTTTTTTACAATCCCAAGAATGGTAGAAAGATGTGAAATGTAACAATTAGAATGTATGATTATTGGTTAGATTCGGGAGGTTGGGATGAATGTTCTAAATAAAAATGAACTTGAATCTTAAAAATACTTGGAACGATAACGAGGGGGAGAACTAGTCATATTCCAATAAATGATGAATGAGGATAACGATATATAAGATATATATTAGGTCGATGATAAGGTAAACTTGTCAATTGTATGAATTTGGTGAAGGATGCACAAAAGACTTGTGGACTTCAAGGCTGTTTGTCTTGAAGATGGTTTTATGTATGTTTGTTTAAATATAAAAAACGGGGGAAAAAAGCAGTAACAGAGTTGGAAGGGGCTTTGGAGGTCATCTAGTCGAACCCCCTGCTCACACAGGAGAGCTGTACTAGGGATTCGAACAGCCGAACTGTCGACATTTGCTCAGCGTTTTAAGTCAAGCCACGATGATCAAAAGCCAAGCAGGGGCATCTCGGTTTAAAGGAGAAGTGTGGAAGCCCGAATGGGGAGGGAGGAGCTCCAGTGGGGTTTTTTTCCACATTCCCTTTGTGGGCATAAAAACCCACTCTGGGAATTTTGCCACGGGTGCCTTTAACAGCTGATTTCTCTTCCTCCCTCCCCCCCCCTCCATCTCCAAGGTGGTTTAAACTAACCCACATTTCATCTAGCTCGCTTCGTGGGATGCTCAGGACTCCTTGGTCCTTTTCCAGAAAAGCCCCCTTCTCGATCTGCCTACCTAGAGCGCTGCTTCTCAATCTATAGCAACTTTCCTTATTTATTTTTTCTTTATTCCATGTATTTGCCAGCGTGGGAGACTTTTTAAAGTTTTTTTTTTCTGGGTGTCACTCAAGGTGCTGGCTGTCACTTTTTAAAGTCCCACCTGGCACAGGTGTTGGGTTCTCTTGGGAAGCACCTTTCTCTAATATCCATCCCCGCCAGGTCAAACAGGGTGGGAATGCGCTTACTTAGCCCCTTCCCCTAAATATTGCCATTGGGTGAAGATAGGAAGGGTAACCTTTTCGGTGGTAGCCCCTCCCTCGGTCCTGGTTGGTTGTATGGCCCTGAAGTGTGGCAGGTCTCGGCTCACCTTCCGTAAAACTTGGGAAAATCTGGCTTCCGTGCCAAGGATGAATGCAAATTAGAAGATTGACTTGGCACCCAGTTTTTGTTACTTTTAACGTTTTAATGCAGAGGTCTGCAAACTTGGCGACTTTAAGACTTGTGGACTTCAACACCCAGAATTCTCCAGCCAGCTATGCTGGCTGGAGAATTCTGGGCGTTGAAGTCCACAAGTCTTAAAGCCGTCAAGTTTGCAGACCTCTGTTTTAATGTGTTTAGTTTTGTAGTTTAATATGGTTTTATATGTCATTGGGAGCTAGCCACAATTAGTTAAAAGATGGGCAGCTAAATGTGTGTGTAAGAGAGAGTGGGGGACGGAGGGAGGGAACGGGAAAGGGAAGGAAGAAAGGAGAGGAAAGGAAAGGAAGGGAAGGAGAAAGGAAAGGGAAGGAAAAAGGAAGGGAAGGAAAAAGGAAAGGAAAAAGAAAAAGAAAAGAAAAGGACTGCCAGTAAGTATTCTGGGAGCATGCTGGCTGGAGAAAATTCTGGCAATTATCCACAATAATGTAAACCTAGTAAACATTGAGAAATAACTGCGGTAAAGAGATTACAAATTCTGTGCTGTCCAAGGTTTCTTTAAACAGTGGGTGGAGAGGCTAATTCGATGCAGTGGCCATTTTGCATCGGAAAATGGGAGTTTTCCACGGTTGGACTTTGTCCAGTTTAATCTGGAGGAGGGGTGGAGGGTTTCAGTGACACCCAACTGCTTCAGTGACACCCAACTGTTGTTAGATGCCGCTCAGTCCTGTCCGTGGCCTTCCACCGCCTGGTAGACGCACAGTACACTGAGTGCTTCCCTTCTGTCTTTCTCTTGCAATGTAAGTCCCCGCTTCGTGGTGGTGCGGTGGTCAGAATGCAGTATTGCAGGCTAATTCAGCTCACTGCCAGGAGTTCGATTCTGACCGGCTCGAGGTTAACTCAGCCTTCCGAGGTGGGTCAAATGAGGACCCAGATTGTTGGGTGCGATAGGCTGACTCTGTAAACCGCTTAGAGAGGGCTGTAAAAGCACTGTGAAGCGGTATATAAGTCATAAGGGCTATGGCTATCTATCTCTATGTCTGTCTCTCTATTTGTTTATTTTTTTTAAATTATTTCTTTTATTTGATTTATATGCTGCCCTTCTCCGGAGACTCAGGGCGGCTTACAATGTGTTAAGCAATAGCCTTCGTACTTTTGTATATTTATACAAAGTCAGCTTATTGGCCCCACAAACTGGGTCCTCAATTTACCCACCTTAGAAAGGATGGAAGGCTGAGTTGACCTTGAGCCTGGTGAGTTTCGAACTGGTGTAATTGCAGGCAGCTGGATGTTAATTGCTGCCTAAGTAGGAGGCATTAGCCTCCTACGCCACTCAGGCTCTATTTAAGAGCTATGGTGGCGCAGTGGTCAGAATGCAGTATTGAGGCCTAATTCTGCTCACTGCCAGGAGTTCGATTCTGACCGGCTCGAGGTTGAGTCAGCCTTCTATCCTTCCCAGCTCAATAAAATGAGGAGCCAGATTATTAGGGGCGATAGGCTGACTCTGCAAACAGCTTAGAGAGTGTCGTAAAGCAATGTGAAGTGATATATTAAGTGCTATTGTTTTCCGCTTCAGCTTGGATCCTTCCCCACCTCCTTTGCCTTTTAGCTGATCTCATTTTGGACACGGCCTTACCCCAAAAGACCCGTGTTTCAAAATAGCCGTGTGTCAAAAATTAACTCCCTTTTGCTCCATCCCACATACTTATCCTCCTGCATCCCCTCCGTGCCAACAACCTATTCCAAAGCATCCTAATTTACTCTGCCTCCAGTTGTTTCAGTTTTTGGGAGAGCGATCGATCGGGAGAAATTTGCCAGCCTCTTCATGCAGACTGTGTGTATGTGTGTGTGTGTTAAAAGTCAGCTCAATTTGCTGTTGTGCAGGAGGAGCTGGCGAAGAGAGCTTTTGTGCCAACTCAAAGGCAGGTGGCAGCAGTCCTCCAGAAAGCTGCACATCGTTGGAGGGAGCGCAGCCCAAATACACACACTGAGCAAAAGTGTGAACTCTTGGTTTAAATTAGGGATTGCCAGGAGGCAGAGGACCGTGGCCGGTTGCTCTGCCGTTGGCATCGGCGGCCACCTTCTCCTGAAGCCGTGTGATGAAAAAGCATCGGTTTTTTCAGCTTTGAATCCAATGGGTTGGTCAGAAAGGGTGAGACCTCCTGAGTTTTTGCTGTGGCAGACTTAACACACCTTCTGCCCAACTTTTTTGCCATCACATGGCGGGGGGGGGGGTCGCACACCCATAATTCCACACCCAGAGAGGGGGGGGTCGCACACCCATAATTCCCACACCCATAATTCTATGCGCCCCGCTCCTGGCATGCATGTGCCCCGCTCCTGGCACGCATGTGCCCACACCCATAATTCTGTGTGCCCCGCTCCTGGCACGCAATAGCATAATAGGCCCATTTTTTGCTCTCCCCAGCCTCCAGAGCCTTTCTAGGAGTCTGGGGAGGGTGAAAACGGCCTCCCCCCCCACCCGGAGGCCGAAAACAGCCTGTTTGCCAACTTCTAGTGGGACTGGAAGTTTCGTTTCTGGTGGGACCAGAAGATGGCAAATGGGCCGTTTTTGGCCTCCAGGGGGGTGGGGAAGGCCATTTTCGCCTTCCCCAGACTCCTAGAAAGGCTCTGGAGGCTGGGGAGAGAGAAAAATGGCCCTTCCCCACACCACTCCATCAGGCCCTCCGGAAGCAGGAAACAGGCTGTTTCCCTACTTCTGGTAGGCCCTACTGATCACACCTTTGTCAGGTGTGTCTGACACCTTTGAGTCTTGCAGCCTCAGCAATTGTAAAGGGCGTGGACTTCAACTCCCAGAATTCCCCAGGGTGAGTTGAAATCCACCCATCTTAAAGCAGCCAGGATTGCAAAAACGGAAGCTGGCTCTTCGTCTATAATGAAATTTTGGACATCCTTATCCGACAGATCTTATATTGCTTGATTCTGTGATGCTTGCCAATTCCCAGCGTATTATTTTTGAGAGTCAGGTTGAGAAACGGGGGCTTAGAGGAACAACACCCTTGTGAGGTAGGCTGGGCTGAGACAAGCGACTGAAGCAGTGTTCCCCAGGAAGCTTCTGCGGTTGAAGGGTGGGGGACTGGAACCTGATTCTCCCCATTCCTCACCCAGAGCTTCCCTGCTGGATCATTGTATGGACAAGCTGTATAGGCTAATAGGCTAGACAAGGAGCTGACCACAACCTGTCCCAGGTCATAAGCATCTGAAGAACAAATGCTGTTTTTCTGGAGGGTTTCTTTCTTTCTTTCTTTCTTTCTTTCTTTCTTTCTTTCTTTCTTTCTTTCTTTCTTTCTTTCTTTCTTTCTTTCTTTCTTTCTTTCTTTCTTTCTTTCTTTCTTTCTTTCTTTCTCTGGCAGGGAAATTCTGGAGTTGAAAACCACAGGTCTTAAAATTGTCGAGAAACACTGGTTGACAATTCGTCAGCTTCAACTTCAGAAGTTGTAGGTGCTTCATCACGGGAAGAAAAGACCAGACAGCCAATTGTCTGAAATGGTATAGGGCAGTAGTCAGCAACCCGTAGCTCTGGAGCCGCATGTGGCTCTTTCATCCCTCTGCTGCGGCTCCCTGTTGCCGGTCGGCTCCACAATTGATAGGGCTTTTGGTTAGGACAGGTAGAGGAAAAAGGACGCCGTGCTAGGAGGAGACTCTATAGTGGGGGAACCGGACTTTCGGTCGGCTCCAGAATTGAACGGGGACTTCCGGTTAGAATCTTTGTGGCTCTTTGAGTGTTTAAGGTTGCTAACCCCTGGTATAGGGCCATGATGGCGCGCATGCCAGCGGTAGCACACAGTGCCCTCTCTGAAGACACGCGAACGAACCGTCGTCCCAGTTCAGCTCCGCTGCTCATGCATGCATGCCTCGCGCCGACCAGCTGATCTTTGTGTTTCTGCCATGCATGCGGGAGGGTAGGATGCATGCAGGGGGCCATGCACACATGCGGGGGCATAAGGAGGGCATGTGGGGGTGCTCGTGTATGTGCAGGGGACACACGCAGGGGGCATGCATCAGTGGTGAAATCCTACCAGTTCACAGAAATTCAGGTGAACTGGTAGTGATAAAAGCTACCGGTTGGTCCGAACCAGTATTTCCAACGATCAGCTGTGCCGTGCGATTTATATTCGCTAGAAAGCAGGAAATCCTGCTTTCTAGCAAATCTAAATCGCGCGGCACAGCTGTTCCTCCCCCTCGCTATTCTACTTACCTTCAAACAGCTCCTTTTTCCACCCGAAGCGTGCGTTTAGTGCGTTTACTTCACACGCAGCGGCGTCCCGAAGAGGATTTCACCACTGGCGTGCGTGTGTGCGTGGGGAGTGGGGCGCATGCACAGGGGCCGTGCTTGCCTTGCATTTTGGGGGTTTGAGTGCAAGTGCTTGTGCTTTGGGCACTAGGTCCGGAAAAGGTTCGCCCTCACTGGATATAGGGTCTCCTCCTTTTTTCTTTTTTTTTTAATTTGATTTATATGCCGCCCTTCTCCGGAGACTCAGAGCGGCTTACAATGCGTTAAGCAATAGCCTTCATATTTTTGTATATTTATACAGAGTCAGCTTATTGCCCCCACAAACTGGGTCCTCAATTGACCTACCTTAGAAAGAATGGAAGGCTGAGTCAACCTTGAACCTGGTGAGATTCGAACTTACAGTAATTGCAGACAGCTGGAGTTAAATTACAATGCATTAGTCTGCTGAGCTATCCAGGCTCGCGTGAGCAGGGGGTTGGGCTAGAAGACCTCAAAGGCCCCTTCCACCTCTATTCTGTTTCTGACTTACGAGTTTATGTTTATAGCACAGAACAGCTGTTGCGAGTCAGAGAAAAGGTTTATAAATATGGCTAATCTGGGCACACGGTTTAGAAATAATCTCGGCGAGCAAAGCCGCGTGGAACGCGCTGTCCTCCTCCTCCTGCCTCTACAAGGCCAGGCTGTTTTTAAAATCGCAGCCAATAATTTTAGACTCTTACTTCTAAATACGACTTCTGGGAAGATGGACGGCCTGTCCCCACCTCAGCCCAGCCTTTCCGTGTCTTTGGGATATTTCTGTTTCCTTGTCTTTCAGCACCGTAAGGCGGAAAGCTAACTTTACAGTATTGTGGAGACAACAAGCTAAGGTTTTGTGGGGGTTTTTTTGCAGCGGGAGCAGGGAGAGATAATTTAGGGCAGGAACAGTATTTATAACCAGCAGGTGACATCGCTGTGAAACTTTCTGTTGAAGGGAAAAGTTTAACTCTCTCCAGTGTGGAGTTTAACAGAAGCAGCTGAAAGAAACTCAGGCCTGGAAAGCTTTATGAGTTGACATTATATACCAGTGATGGTTAACCTTTTTGCCATCACGTGCCAAAAGTGGGCGGAGCGTGGTGGGGTCACACGCATCCATAATTCTATGCGCCCTGCCCCACCGTGCTCCCCCCGCCTTTGGCACACGATGGCACAGTGGGCCCAGTAGGCCCGTTTTTTTTGCTCTCCTCAGGCTCCAGAGCCTTTCTAGGAGCCTGGGGAGGACAAAAACGGCCTTCCCCACCCACCCACCACCCCCAGAGGCCCTCCGGAGGCCGGAAACAGTGTGTTTCCTGACTTCTGGTGGGCCCAGAAGGCCCAAAAATCAGCTGCCTGGCACACGCATGCATGCCAGAGCTGAGCTCGCATGCCCACCGATATGGTTCCGCGTGCCAGCTGCGGCACCCGTGTCATAGGTTCGCCATCATGGGTATATACGTTGGGCTATTTTTTTTAAAATGCATATTACTTTTCAATGTCATGTATGTTTTGTGTTTTTTAGGGATTTTTTTTTTTTTGGTTAAGTTTTCAATTTTGGGAGGGGGGAGTTTTCCATTTTCACTTTTCTTTGAATGAAATAAACGTCCTTGGATTCAAAAGAAATAAGGCCAAGCTGGAAATGAAGGCTGCTTTAAGATCTTTTTCCGAGTTGGCGGAGGGGGAGAAATGCAACCCAGGGATGATGTTCAGGGATGGGCAACGTATCTCCTTTCTTACAACGTCTCATGGCCATCATCCTTGCAGAAAATCGAGCGAGGCCCTTCCGGTGAGGACTGCTTCTTTCACCTCCTGAGCAAATTCCAGAGCAATCGGATGGAAGACCAGCGGTGTCCTTTGGAGGACTCCCAGAAGGAGTTGGATGAAGCAGCTGCTACCCCTCTCCCTGCCCTGGAAGAGGCACAGAGTAAGTAGGCCAACCTTAGTAAGTAAGAGTAAGTGGGCCAAGCAATAACTGTGAGGGGGATCTTGGAGTAAGACTTGTAGTGGACAACCAGTTAAATATGAGCCAGCTGTGTGCGGCGGCAGCCAAAAAAGCCAATGCAATCCCAAATTGCATGAACAGAGGGATATGATCAAGATCAAGGGAGATACTAATACCACTCTATAAAGCCCTAGTAAGACCACACCTAGAGTACCGCATCCATTTTTGGTCACCACACTATAAAACAGATGTGGAAACTTTAGTAAGAGTGCAGAGAAGAGCAACCAGGATGATGAGGGGACTGGAGGCTAAAACATACAATGAACGGTAGCAGGAACTGGGCATGACTAGTCTAGTGAAGAGAAGGACCAGGGGAGACAGGATAGCAGGGTTCCAATATTTGAGGGGCTGCCCCAGAGAGGGGTGGGTGGGTCAAGCTGTTTTCCAAAGCACCCGAAGGCCACACAAGGAATAATGGATGTAAACTGATCAAGGAGAGATTCAAACTGGAAACAAGGAGACATTTTCTGACATTGAGAACAATCCATCAGTGGAAGAGAAGTTGCCTTCGGAAGTTGTGGGAGCTTCATCACTGGAAGAGACTGGACTGCCATCTGTCAGAAATGGCGTAGAGTCTCCTGGGCAGAGGGTTAATCTGTTAATATCTGGGCCACCAGCTTCCCTCAGCCTTCCTTCATGTCCTGACCATGGGTTGTTGTTGAAGAGCTGCAACACAACTTTTTAGATGACACAATAATGACATGGCCAAGAAGCCTCCTTGTGATGGACAGATGGAAATTCCCCCACTTTAGAATGCGGCCGCGCGGGTGATTATGGGGGCGACTTGGCGCTCCCATGTGACACCTCTCCTGCGCAAGCTGCACTGGCTCCCAGTGGTCTTCCGGGTGCGCTTCAAGGTCTTGGTTCTCATCTTTAAAGCGCTCCATGGCTTAGGGCCCGGATACTTACGAGACCACCTTCTGCCACCGATAACCTCCCACCGGCCAATACGCTCTCATAGAGAGGGCCTCCTCAGGGTGCCGTCGGTCAGGCAATGTTGACTGGCGACCCCCAGGGGGAGAGCCTTCTCTGTGGGGGCTCCTGCCCTCTGGAACGAGTTACCCCCGGGGATTCGATTAATCCCAGACCTCCGCACTTTCCGCAAGGCATTAAAGACTTTTCTATTCCAAGAATCTGGGCTGGCTTAACGTAGATTTTAATGGGTTAATTTTATGAGGGATTTTAAATTTGGGGAAGCCAAAACTTGATTTAATTACGTTTTTAGATTATTTTTAACTTTTATATTGCTTGTATTTTAATGTTTTAATGTTTGGCTGTTCACCGCCCTGAGTCCGTCAGAAGAAGGGCGGTATATAAATCTAATAAACTAACTAACTAACTTGGGAAAAAGGAGACAGGCACAGACTTTGACCCAAGGAAGGGCCTGCTGGCCTCTTGACAGCCCTTTGAGGTAAACCAAGTTGAGGAGCAAACATCACATGGATTTGAGGGACATTATAGTTGGAGACCCAGCAATAGACTCTTGAAAGTCTGCTCAAGTTCCCTCTGTCCCTTCTTATGTTAAATGAGAATCAAGGTGGAGTTACAGGTAGTTCCCAACTTAAAGACTATTGTTCGAAATTACGTGTCAGGGTTCCAAGTAATACACCCATAGCAAATGGAACTCCGAAGGAAGCCGTTTCCTCAAAGCAGACGTTTATTGGATATATCATATTGGCACAAGCTGGTGAAAACCGACTCTAAAGTTTCCCGTGGTTTTCACCTAATTAAAAGTTTTTCCCCCTTTCCCAAACAATCAGTCCCGGGGTCCAATCAAAGTGCTGACTGGTTGCTTGGAAACTTCACTCCTCTTCTCTTCAGCCAGCTGTGGGAATGTCCTTGGTTCTCAGGGGAAACTATTTTGTTTTGGCTACCAAACCCCCAGAGATCTCTATTCCCCACTCCCTCTCCCTCAGCACCATTGTGGCAGCACTGAAGCCTTCAAGATGGCCTCGGTCAGACTAGCTTCAGGGCTGAAATTACGACAGCGCTGAAAAATGGGATTTATCATCTTTCCCTGGAGTTGTGGCCCCCCACAATCATGATGAAAATTTAGATTCCTCACAACCTACCTGCACTTACGACTGCAGGGGCTCTCCATTTCTCCCACCTATCTCCTCCCCTTCCCCAATACTCACCTGGCCCATGCAAAGCACCTTGCTCACCTTCACCATTTTTCTCCAAGTACTGATAGGCACATCTAGCCTATGCGAGGCGCAGCCTCCTTACCGAGGCCGTTCTCCAAGCAGTCCATGGTGGCGCAGTGTTAAAATCGGAGGTGGTATTCAACACGTTCTGACCAGTTCTGGAGAACCGGTAGCGGAAATTATGAGTAATTTGGAGAACCAGTAAATACCACCTCTGGCTGGCCCCACCCTTATTTCCCAAGTCCCAACTGATCAGGAAGAAATGGAGATTATGCAGTATCCTTCCCCTGCCACGCCCACTGAGCCACGCCCACCAAACTGGTAGTAAAAAAAAATGAATCCCACCACTGGTTAGAATGCGGCCCTGCAGGGCTAACTCACTGCCCACTGCCAACAGTTCGATCCTGGCCAGCTCAATGTTGACTCATCCTTCCAAGGTCGGTAAAATGAGGATCCAGATTGACTCTGTAAATTTCTTAGAGAAAGCTATAAAGCACTGTAAAGCAGTATATAACTCTAAGGGTTATGGCTGTTGCTCTTCCTTTTTCCCTCCCTTCCTCCCTCCCTCCGTCCCTCCCCCCCTTTCCTTCCTTCCTTCCTTCCTTCCTTCCTTCCTACCTTCCTTTCTCCCTCCCTCCCTTTCCATGGTGTGCCATGGTTAAAATGCAGTATTGCACGCTAATTCTGCCCACTGCCAGCATTTCGATCTTGACTCAGTCTTCCATCCTTCCGAGGTTGGTGAAATGAGCTGAGCTGATACCCCTCCGCCCCAGGTAACTAAGGGTTCCTCCAGGGCTGGCCGGCGTGCTCACTCCTTGGCTGGTTTCTCTCCCAGCTCAGTCCATGGCCTCCCCGCAGACCGAGGAGCTCTTCGACCTCATTGCCAGCTCCCAGAGCCGGCGGCTCGATGACCAGCGGGCCAGCGTGGGGAATCTGCCCGGCCTCCGCATCACGCCCAGCAACCTCGGTCACCTCCGCATGGACGGTGAGGCCCAGGAACCTGGCGACGAATTCTTCAACATGCTGATGAAATGCCAGGTGGGTTTGTTACTCTCCTGCCCTTCCTGCTCTTGGTGGGAAATTCTAACAGAAAATGGGAGGGAAATTCAACCTCTGCCAAACCTCCCAGGGACGAGGGGCTTCTCTCCTTGCTCAGGCCTTCACGTTCGCCAGGTGAGTGTAGAACTCTTTTAGGGTTAACGCTTTGGCCTTGGGGCAAAGGTCTGGGTTCAAGCCATCATTTAGCCACGGGATTCACAGGGGATTTTGAACCACTTGCTTCCTTGCAGCTAAATCTACCTTACAGGCAAGGGAGATAGGGGGGAAGGGATTATTAGAATAATTAGAATTGGAATAATTAGAATTAGAATAGCAGAGTTAGAAGGGACCTTGGAGGTCTTCTAGTCCAACCCTATACCATTTCAGACAAATGGTTATCCCATCTCATTAAAAACTTCCAGTGTTGGAGCATTCACAACTTCTAGTGGCAAGTTGTTCCACTGGTTAATTGTTCTCACTGTCAGGAAGTTTCCCCTCAGTTCTAGGTTGCTTCTCTCCTCTATTCGTTTCTTGTTGAGATGGAGATGAAATGGGGAGGGGGAAGGACACCCCCGACATAGGCCATTTTCAGCAAAGCGGGATATAAATGCAGTAATGAAATGAACGGCATATGGCTGTTCAGAGCAGTCTGGCCCAGATCACGAGACGTTGTGGCTAACTTTTTTTATCAACATTGGGCAAATCTTAGCTTTTGATGGAGGGTCACGGGTGTGGTGCCAGTCCGGAAGCCCCAGGGACTAAGCACAGGCTGCCCTCCATTTGGGGAGCCAAGCAGGAGGGGATAATCCTTTTCCCACTGTAAGGAAAGATCCTGAGAGTGTAGGGCTTCTCCTGCCCGCCCCTCTAGGCAGCTTTAGCCCATCAAACACTGGCTGTCCTCTAAATTAGGTTCCACCCGTCCTGCTTTCCCGTCCTTTTCCTCCCAAGATAATCAGCGCCTTGTATGGTGTTCTTACGGCCTCACACGGAAGTCTCCTGTCAGCCCTGCAAGGACGGCTGGCAAGGAAGCTGGGCCCAGGGGTGAAATCCATCAGGTTCTGACCGGTTCTGGAGAACCAATAGCAGAAATTTTGAGTAGTTCAGAGAACCGGCAAATACCACCTCTGACTGGCCCCGCCCCCATCTATTCTCTGCCTCCCGAGTCCCAGCTGATCAGGAGGAAATGGGGATTTTGCAGTAACCTTCCCCTGCCACGCCTAGCAAGCCACACCCACCAAGCCAGACCACACCCACCAAGCCACGCCCACAGAGCGGTAGTGAAAAACAATGGATTTCACCACTGGCCGGGCCTGGTGGTACCTTCAGGAGCAACCCAATAGAAGGACTTGGCTTAGTTCTCCTCCCTTAAGTCATGAATATGGCGGTTCCCTTCGCTGTTCTGCCAGAGTGATTTGATTTAAATCAAGTCAATATAAATCACGATTTAAATCATTAGAAAAAAGGCTTGATTTAAAACAACTCAGTTTAAATCATTATTTTTAAAGCCCAACTATCATCTCTTGTCCCACAGTGGCGCTTCTCCTGTTGACTCACCCACAGTCCCATTCACTTGAACAATTATAGTTTGTAGTGTGCATAGATTTACAGAACAATGGGATAAAGGAATATTCCTGCACTTTGCTTTATGATTTATCTCATGGTTCCTGTGAAATTGTGTGGGATGGGGTGGCTCAGTGGCTAGGATGCTGAGGTTGTCGATCAAAAGGTTGGCAGTTCAGCGGTTCAAATCCCTAGTGTTGCGTAACGGGGTGAGCTCCTGTTCCTTGTCCCAGCTTCTGCCAACCTAGCAGTTCGAAAGAATGTAAAAAATGCAAGTAGAAAAACAGAGACCACCTTTGGTGGGAAGGTATCAGTGTTCCGTGTGCCTTTGGCATTGAGTCATGCCAGCCACATGACCACGGAGACGTCTTCGGACAGCGCTGGCTCTTCGGATTTGAAATGGAGATGAGCAGTGCCCCCTAGAGTCAGGAACAACTGGCGCATATGTGCGAGGGCAACTTTTATCTTTACCTATCAATGCAGTGCATGTTATTTCAGCTTCCAGAGCTTGGATTCATTGAATGAACTTACCAAAAATGTAAATATTGCAGATTAACTTTTTAAAAAAATCATCTATTTTTATCCACCCTTCTTTTCTGCAGTCGTCCCGTCTGGATGACCAGCGGTGTGCCCCGCCCCATTCCATCCCCCGTGGCCCCACGGTTCCCGACGAGGATTTCTTCAGCCTCATCCAGAGGGTCCAAGCCAAGCGCATGGATGAGCAGAGGGTGGACCTTGCTTCCGGCGAAGAAGACCAAGCCGAGGATTGAGCCCCAGATCACCAGCAAAGGCCCAGCTTCAGTTAGGCCAGAGCAAGCGTCCAGTGGAGGGAGGGACTTGTGGATGCTGCCCCCAGCTGAAGATCTGGGCCGTGGTGCTCGGTGCATTCCTGGGGGAGGGGCAATGCCTCCCTTCTGCACTGTCTCCCCCTGGAGAACATGGCACAGGTGAGAGTGGCAAGCAGAATGGGCGGGCACTTTCTCCTGAGGGCCAACTGGGTGAGATCGGCAACGATGAGGTGTCTTCTCTGCTTGAACATCGGCTATGAAAACCAGGCTCAAGAACTGACGAAGGGGAAGATCTGCACCTAGGAGTCTGGATCAGGGCCACACCCCAAGGGGCTGCTGGAGGGAGGGGTTGACACCCCCCCCCCACAAAGTCAGGTTGACTCTGCCTCTTTAGGCCCGGAACCTGTGCCAACTCGTCAGCAGCCAAGTTGGGAATATGAATTGATGATGACAATCAGTGACTCTGTGTGTGTGTGCAAACTTTGCTTTCAAAATATGCTTTTTGGTGCCCCTTTCATCTCAGGTGCAATCTGATGCTAGTTGGAAAGCTGCTAGGCAGGAGACAAAGGGAAGCAAACATTGGGTGGAACCCATAATTACAGATGGCCTTTGACTTACGATCACAGTTGGGTTCAGAACCGTGGCGGGTGGCCGTTTTGCTCAGCAACTGCAGTTGTACTGCTTGGACAGGTTATTAAGCAGAGCTGGGGAGGGGGATCATGGAGTGGGGGAGATTCAGTGCAGGCTATAAGGCTGCCCAGCATGCAGAAATCTTCCGCAGGCTACAGGGCCCACTTGGCTGATCCGGCACCACTTGTAAATTACTCCACTCCAAAGTGACAATAAAGTCATTCTGAGTCTAGTTCTAAGTCACTCACCTTTAGTATTCTGCATCTCTATAGAAACACGGTAGATGGGTGGGGGTAGTTGCCCCAGTTCTTAAAACAAGGTGGGATGTGATCATGTTGCTTGAGCCTCGGTGGCGCAGTGGTTAGAGTGCGGTACTGCAGGCTCCTGCTGCCTTCCGGCTGCCTGCAATTTGATAGTTCAAATCTCAGCAGGCTCCAGGTTGATTCAGCCTTCCGTCCTTCCGAGGTGGGTAAAATGAGGACCCAGATTGTTGGGGGCAAGAGGCTGATTCTGTAAACCGCTTAGAGAGGGCTGGAAAGCACTGGAAAGCGGTATATAAGTCTAAGTGCTATTGCTATCTTCCTGCCTGCCTTCCTTCCTTCCTTCCTTCCTTCCCTCAGTGATTCTGATTCTGCCCACTGCCAGCAGTTCAATCCTCACCGGCTCATGGTTGACTCAGCCTTCCGTCCTTCTGAGGTGGGTAAAATGAGGACCCAGATTCTTGGGGGCAAGAGGATGATTCTGTGAACCGCTTAAGAGAGGACTGTGAAGCACTGTGAAGCGGTAGATAAGTCTAAGGGCTGTCGCTGTTGCTCAAAGCCTACAAGCACTCCTGTTTGTTAAGATCCTTAAGTGGATTGAATCCCAAGTTAGATGTGCCAGGGGTGTCTTAGGAAGGCTGGGGAAATCCTGAGGTGCCCGAGGCAGGCCGTGCAGGATGGCAGATGCTACAGTGCATCACAAAGTTTGTGTCCAGCCCACTAGGGTTGGGAGGTAGGCCTATTAACACAAAACTCTCTTCACTTTTGCCATTCCTTTCCAATTACGGCCAGGTGGAGCCTGTGTGTGGCAAGGACTCCTTACCAAGGACGCCTTGCGTCACTCTCCCAGTGGTCTCCATTCCCAGGATCCTTCAGAAGTTCTTGGAGTTTTGAAGGCTCATTTCATGAGCCAGAGGAGGGGCAGAGATGGGGTCAGGAAGGGACAGGTGGGGGAGCTACAGTGTCCTTGTTAGTCATCAGTTCAGGCAGGGTGCGGAGTGTTGAATTGTCCTTAGCTGGCCCCAGGGGCAATGGACATAACCTCAGGGATGGGTTATGTCCCTTCATTCAGGAGTGCCATAATGAATGGCTAAATGCGGGCTACCTCTATAGCTATTGCGGCCATCACAAGAATAATATTTTTAGTAACCCATTGAAGGATTTTCAGACAAAACAATAAAACTTTTTAGCCAGATTCTGGCCCTCTTTTAATCTGGTTTCCTTGAAGGTAGAGAGGAGTTATTTTTTTTTCTTTGCTTATCGTGGACTGCTGGTTTGGAGTTTTATTCCTCAATTTAATCAGCAGCTATGGAATTAGACAAAGTTTGTTGCCGGTCCCCTGGGCAATTGACTTGGATTTTTTCTCCTGGTTTCTACTTGTGTGGTACTTTCAAACCTCCTGCTTTTTGAAAAGATATTCTATGGTTCCCCCCTCTGTCAAAATCAGGAGTTGGGTTGCATGCTGCAGCTCCCGAAAGCATCTGCCTTTTCATAAAACGCATTGGTTACAATTGATGCTCCCCAACTTCTGATTCTTTTGCCTTTTGAACATCTCAGAAAGATTGGAAAAACCTCTCAAGAAACGCCAAGGTCCCCAGTGTGTTTTCGATCCTCTCTAGTCTGGTCTCTTTGCTGCTGCCCAGAACAGTCCCGAACTGCAGACCAAGACCCCAGAAAAGGTTGAGAAGGGGGACTCCGATAACCCCAGGGTTCTAGACCTGGACCAGATCAAGGAAGCCTTTGCCCAATGGGTGGAGCCCAAAGGCCTCAATGGGAACCAGTCCAGGCCATCTGCACAACTCAGTGAACCCAGCTGGCTGTGTTTTAAGGGTGCCCTTTCCCCCCCAGAAAAACCTATGAGGGAGCCTCCCACCATTGGGAGGAAAAGGGCCCTTCATGCAACCTGTATCTTGAGCCAAAGGATCCGGGCTCTTGGTGGAGGAGGAGGAAGGAGAAATCTCCCTTTCTGGGCAGAGCCACACCCGGAAAGTCTTTCTCCTCAGTGTCCATAGGCAGTGAGGGAGGCGTGGCGGCTGCTGGGGCAAACAGCCCCACCATTTGCTTCATGCATGTAAGGGTCTCCGTGCCGTGAGGCCAAAGCCCCACTCCGCTTCTGTGCTGCAGAGGGGAAGGTCAGCTGGTGGAGAAGGCCAGGCCCTTCCCGTCCTCAGGGCTGGGGCAGAGCAGAAGAAGAAAAGCTGTTGCAGGAATCACCTTGGCTGCTATTCTTGAAGGTATTGCTAATTTATTGTTTTTGAAGTGTGTCTCTTGTGATTTGTGGGAAGGGCAGGTGGGGAAAGGAAGCAAAGAGTTTTAATTCTTTCCCTTCCCTCTGACAAGTCAAAGAGCTGCCAAATTCATTCAAAAGTACAGAGATCTTAGAGGAGAGAAAGAAAATAAAGTTGTTGAATAAATTGTTTGTGAGCCAAGTTCTTTGGAAATTATTTTCTCAACCCTCCGGGACTAATGCAGGTGTAGGAAGGAAACACTGGGAGAATAAAAAAAGGAGATGTCTACACATCAACACACAAATATGAAAAATAAACAGGGAGAACCTGACATCCCAGAACACTAGAGCAAAGATGAGATTGCTGCCGTTACTGAAACACGGTGGGTTGAAACCCAGGAGGAGTTAAATTTTTTAAAAACACCTAATAAAAAGAGGTGGAGGTGGAGTTGCACTTAAACAGCTGTACCTTTTTAGAAATGCAAAAAGTAAAAAAATGAAGAAAACTTCCTTGAATGCATTTGGGTTAATATGAAAGGAAAATGGAATGAGGTTGCCATAGGTGTAGACAACGGATTGCCCAATTGGAGGAAGTAGATCAGGGGCATCAAACGGAAGGGTGCCCGTGGGGAAGAGATTGGACTGGCCCACAACGCCTCTGCCAGCAAAAGCAGAGCTCAGGAGGGGAGCCTGTAGCCCTACTGGCCCCATTTTCAGGTGCAACGGCTGCCTGCACTCAGCCAGCGAAAATATGGCCTCCATTCCCCCAGCTCCATTTTCACCGGCAGAGGATTAGGAAAACAAACTAAAAGCAAAAGAAATGTTTCCCCTTTTGCATTTGAGCATCCAAGAAAGGACAGGAAAGAGGAAAGGCAAAGAAGGAAAGACGAGAATGGAGGGAGGAAGGAAAAAGAAGGAAAGAAAAAGAAGAAAAGGGAAGGGAGGGCAGGAGGAAGGAAGGAAGATTATGAGGGAGGGTCTGAGGGAAGTCCTGTCATAGCACTTGGCCACCACAGGTGCCCACAAGAAGAGTGAAGATGAGCTGGCCATGCCTACCCAGGGACCCCCCCACCCAGGTCAAACATAACCCTGATGCAGCCCTGAATGAAATAAAAGTTTGACACCACTGAGCTAGATGCACCTTTTGCTAAGCATTTAGCTGATGAACAGAAAGCAGAGGAATGGGGGGTTTTCCCTGACAACTGGGGAACACCCAGTCTCTGCACCTAGGAGGAGGACCAAACAGGTCCCCAATGAGTCTTCTTCGTTTAAAACGTTCTTGTAACTGTAACTCTGTGCAGCTCCCAAAAGGGCGTTTTCAAAAAGGATCCAACACATTAAAACACAAAAGAAAACCCTGGCGCCCATCCATGCCACCTTCTCCTTGTCTGACCTCCCAGCGCCTGGGGAAGAGCCAGGTGTTTAAGGCTAAAGGGGTGGGGGCTTATGTGGCCCATATCTCCCAAAGCTCCCTTGGCCTGAAGAGCCCCTTGTGGGGGTTTCTGCTGGGAGACAAGGGGGCCATTCAGGGAACCCAACTGAGAGCTTCAGATGCTGGGGAGGGTCTTCATAGCCCCCCCCCATTTGGGAAATCCACATGGATGGTATCAAACAATGGGAGGGAGCAGCTCTTTAACACCCCCAAAAATGGAGGCCAAAGGAGCCCCAGATTCAGCCACAGCCGACTGGCTTCCATGGGGATCCGAGTGGGAGGAGCGTTCAAAGGCAGCTTATCAGAATATGGTAGCAAAGAGATTTCCCTCAATGAAAAGAGAGACCGGACCCGAACGTTCAAAAAAAGCCCCGCCCCCCCCCAAGTCCCACCTCCGCCCCAACCGTAATAAGCTGCGGAACTGCGCAGGCGCCATCTAACTTATTGCAGGAAGAAAGACGCTGATTGGTGGCGCTAAGGATGTCGGCGATGGGCAAATAGACTCCAAGGGGCGGATCCTCCAAAGGAAAAGGCGGAACTAGTGGAGAGAAAAGGGCGTGAAGCCTCCACTTCCGGAAACAAAACGGGCAACGTGGGAGCCGCCTGAATCGGCGATAGAGGAGCGCGGGAGATGCAGGTTTGGCGCAGGGGATGCTGGGTGTTGAAGTCCGGGAGGGTCTCTCCGGAGAAAGGAGGCTTGCGAGCCGGAGGCCTAGTCTTGAGGGCGGGGAGGGAGACGGGAGGCTGGGAGGGAGGCCGAGTCCGCCTGGAGAATGCCCGGGAGGCCCGTGGGAGGCAGGTGGTTGGACCTGGGTCTTCCCTGCGGGGAAGGGGAGGCAGCCGTGACCCTCTTCTCTTTCTCCCCTGCAGGAGGACGGAGGATGGCGGCGGATGCAGGAAAGGGGCGCCGTCCGAGAGGAGGAGGAGGAGAGCGAGTCCCACAGAGAAGCCCTGCCCAGTCCCGGCGCAGCTTCCCCGGGAGACGGCAGGGAAAGGCCAGGGGGCTCCGGGGCTGCAGGAGGGAGGAGCCCAGGGGGAGCCCGGGAAAGGCAGCTGCCTGAAGGGCGATGCGGGAAGGAGGAAATGGGCAGAGACCCCGAGACGGGCCTGGAGGGCGGAGGTTCCTTCGGAAGACCCCAACAGCCCCGAAGGATCCAGGAGGAAGCAAAGGAACATCAGTGCCCGGAATGCAAAAAATCCTTCAAAAGAAAAGGAAATCTTCAAAGCCACCTAATTATCCACACAGGAGAGAAACCTCATAAGTGCCTAGAGTGTGGAAAGAGATTCAGCCAGAGGGGAACCCTTTATACACATCAAAGGATCCACTCAGGAGAAAAACTTCATAAGTGCTTTCAATGTGGAAAGAACTTCAATTGGAGATCACATCTTGATCAGCATCAAAGGATCCACTTGGGAGAAAAACCTCATAAATGTCTGGAGTGTGGAAAGAGATTCAGTCTGAGGGGAAACCTTTATAGACATCAAAGAATCCACTCAGGAGAAAAACATAAATGCTTTGAGTGTGGAAAGAGCTTCAGTCAGAGGGGACATCTTTATAGACATCAAAGGATCCACGCAGGAGAAAAACCTCGTAAATGCTTTCAGTGTGGAAAGAACTTCAATCAGAGAACAACTCTTGATCAACATGAAAGGATCCACTTGGGAGAGAAGCCATACGAATGCCTTGAGTGTGGAAAAAGATTCAATCTGAGGGGAAACCTTTATAGACATCAAAGGATTCACTCGGGAGAGAAACCACATAAGTGCCTGGAATGTGGAAAGAGCTTTGGTGATAGTAGCACCCTCTATAAACATCAAAAAATCCATACAGGAGAAAAACCTCATAAATGCCTGGAGTGTGGAAAGAACTTTGGTCGTAGGAGCACCCTCTATGTACATCAAAAAATCCACACAGGAGAAAAACCTCATAAATGCCTTGAGTGTGGAAAGTGCTTCAGTCAATTGGGAAACCTTTATACACATCAAAGAATCCATTGGGGAGAGAAACCGCATAAGTGCCTGGAGTGTGGAAAGAGCTTCAGCCAGAGCAGCAACCTTTATAAACATCAAAGGATCCACTCAGGAGAAAAACATTATAAGTGCTTTCAGTGTGGAAAGAACTTCAATCGGAAATCACATCTTGATCAACATCAAAGGATGCACTCGGGAGAGAAGCCATACGAATGCCTTGAGTGTGGAAAGAGATTCAGTCAGAACAGCAACTTTTATAGACATCAAAGGATCCACACAGGAGAGAAACCACAAAAATGCCTGGCAAGAAAGGTAATAAAGTCCAATTAAAAGATTCACTTTTAATAAATTTAATATATTTTTCTCTTTTAATAAATCCCTTTAGTGTTCCAGGGCCATGCTCAGGGTCCCAGACCTGAGTTTGGCTGCTGTCGATCATTCTTATGGCACCCAGCAGAGCAGGCTGTCCTGGGAGGGGTGGGAGGCCTTGTATGAATGGATGTCCATCTGTCAGTGATTCAGGAATGTTGGATTCTCAACTGGGCAGCTATGGACGAGATCCCTGCCTGATCCCTGTCCCAGGGCTGCAGTCGAGGGCTGCTCGGATTGTTAGACTTTGAAGTTAAAGAATGGAATTCTGAGGCCTGCTCTCAAAAGAACATAGATACACCCATACATATGCTACGTAAACATTAATCACACCCTCCTCGTCTCTTCCCCTAACAATGTGAGGTGGGCTGCACCGAAAGAGGGGCTTGAACTCCAGGTCTCTTGCTTTCTACTGTGGTGCCTTAATCCATGGACCAAACTGGGTCCCCTTTATAGTCTGCTATAAGGTCACAGCCCCAGAAGAGCTCGTGATCTCTACCGGCCTCAATATAGAGCCGGAGGGTGGGGAGGGGAGACTGGATTCCAAATTTCAAGGGAAGCGGCTTGAATCGGTGAAAGTGGGCACAGGGAATGTTTTTTTATTTATTTATTTATTTTATTGCACTTTTATCCCACCCTTCTCCCGAAGGACTCAGGGTGGTGTACAGCCATAATAAAACAGTAACAACACAAAAATTAAAAACCATTAAAACAATTAAATAATTAGGTCATAATTAAAAACCCCAAAACTAAAATCCATTAACACCCATTAAAAATCATTGTTCCATCAGACCGGCTTGATGAAATAATAGGGACTTAAGAGGACACCGAAAAGCACAGATGTCGGGTATCTTTCGTATCTCCGGGGGCAGTTTGTTCCATGTGGCAGGGGCCCCCACAGAGAACACTGTCCCCCTGAGGATCAACAGTCAACATAGTTTGACCAACAGCACCCTAAGGAGGCCCTCTCTGTGGGAACGTACCAGCCGGTGGGAGACAATCTGTGGCAGAAGGTGGTTTTGTAAATATCCAGGTCCTAAGCCATGGAGCGCTTTAAAGGTGGTGCCCAACACCTTGAAACGCACCTGGAAGACCACCGGGAGCCAGTGCAGCCCGCGCAAGAGAGATGTTACATGGGAGCTACGTGTCACTCGCATAATCACTTGCACGCCCACATTCTGTACCCGTTGGAGCCTCCGGGTGCTCTTCAAGGGGAGCCCCATGTAGAGAGCATTACAGTAGTCCAGACAGGAAGTGATGAGGGAGTGAGTGACCGTACCTAGGGTGTCCTCGTCCAGAAAGGGACACAACTGGGAAATCAGGCTAAACTGATAAAAAGCCCACCTGGCCACAGCCGTCATATGATCGTCTAAAGACAGCCGTGTATCCAGGAGGACTCCCAAGTTACGAGCCCTCTCTGAGGGGGGCAAGATCTCATCCCCAATAGCCAGCAATGGCACCAGCTGGCTATACCGAGACGCCAGAAACCACAGCTACTCAGTGTTGGAGGGGTTGAGTCTGAGCCTGTTTCTCCCCATCCAGATCCACACGGCCTCCAGGCATCGGGACATCTTTTCAAGGGCATCATTGGGGTGGTCCGGGGTGGAAATGTACAGCTGCGTATCATCAGCGTACTGTTGACACTTGACCCCAAAACCACGGATGATCTCGCCCAGCGGCTTCACATAAATGTTGAACAAGAGGGGCGAGAGGACTGACCCTTGCGGCACCCCACAAGTAAGTTGCGTCAAGGTCGACCTCTGTCCCCCCATCAACACAGACTGCATACGGTCAGAGGAGGAAGGAGAACCACTGCATCACGGTTCCCCCCACTCCTAGCCCCCCTAACCGATGATACCGTGGTCGATGGTATCAAAAGCTGCTGAGAGATCTAGGAGGACCAGGACAGAGGAGTAACCCCAGTCCCGAGCCCTCCAGAGATCATCAACCAATGCAGCCAATGCCGTTTCTGTGCTGTACCCTGTCCTGAAGCCCGACTGGTACGGATCTAGATAGACAGCTTCATCCAGTATCGGGGAAATTATTGCACCACCACACTCAACAACCTTCGCCATGAAGCCGAGATTGAAGACTGAACAATAATTAGCTAATATAGCTGGGTCCAGGGAGGGCTTCTTGAGGAGGGGCCTCACCATCGCCTCTTTCAAGGCATATGGGAAGACACCCTCACTCAAAAAAGTGTTAGTAATCCCCTGTAACCAGCCTCGTGTAACTTACCGGGAGGCCAGCACCAACCAGGAGGGACACGGGTCCAATAAACATGGTAGCGCTAAGCCTACCCAAAATCCTGTCCACGTCCTCGGGAGCCATAGGATCAAACTCCTACCAGATAACACTCTCAAGACCTACCTCCGTCATTCCATCCGAACCTACCCAATCGGAGTCCAGGCCATCCCGAATCTGAGCAATTTTATCATGCAGGTATTGCATGAAATCCTCAGCCCTACGCTGCAAGTGATCCTCCCGCGCTCCCACCTGAAGTAGAGAGCAGGTCACCCTAAACAGGGTGACTGGGCGATTCTCTACAGACGCAATAAGTGCGGAAAAATAATTAGATTTTGCCACTCTTATTGCCATTAGGTAAGTTTTTTTTAAAATTTGATTTAAAGTCTCTCTTTTCCAGAGACTCAGGGCAGCTTACAACGCGTTAAGCAATAGCCTTCATACTTTTGTATATTTTACAAAGTAAGCTTATTGCCCCCACAAACTGGGTCCTCAATTTACCTACCTTAGAAAGGATGGAACGCTGAGTCGACCTTGAGCCTGGTGAGATTTGAACTTACTAATTGCAGACAGCTGGGGTTAAATTACAATGCATTAGTCTGCTGAGCTATCCAGGCTCTGGATAGAAGACCTCACCAGTGTTTGGTCGGATTCAGTGCGGCTGGCCCTCCAACCGCTCTCTAGGTGTCTTTTCCGGCACTTCATCTATCTCAGCTCCTCGGAGAACCGAGGAGCTAATTTAGATCGGCACCGAGTCAGAGGCCGCAAAGGCACGACGCGGTCCAAAGCTCCGGCGGCCGCCCTATCTCAGGCGACAACCAGTTCTTCAGCCGAGTCATGTGCCAGAGCCTCTGGGAATGGTTCCTGCATCAGGAACCTCTCTGGGTCCATCAGGCACCTGGGACAGAACCACTTAGTTGGTTCCGTCTCCCTGCGACGAAGGTAAACGTCTCGAAAGTCTAACTGAAGGAACGAATGATCTGTCCATGACAAGGGCTTAATAACTAGGTCCCCTATTTCTAGATCATGCAACCACTGACCAGAGACAAAAATCAAGTACAGAGTATGTCCCCCGATATGGGTGGGGTCATGAACTAACTGGGTCAGGTCCATGGCCGTCATGGAAGCCATGAACTCCCGGGCTGCCTCCGATGTTTCACCGACGGCAGGTTAAAATCCCCCATGACCATAAGTCTGGGGGTATCCACTGCCACCCTGGTTATTACATCAAGTAGCTCAGGCAGGACTGCTGCTACGTGGCAGGGAGCCAAGTACGCAGTCAGCAAATCCATCTGCACCTCATGACCCCACTTCACAAGGAGGGATTCACAACCGGCTATGTGAAGAACAGTGGCCTCCCTCGGACAAAGACGTTCCTTAATAATCACCGCTACCCCCCTGCCCCTGCCCTGGGCCCTCAGCTGATGAAATGCACAGAAGCCTGGTGGGCACATCTCAAGGAGGGGAACCTCCCCCCTCCTGGCCCAACCAGTTCTCTGATCCCTGCCAGGTCTGTACCCCCCTCCTGAACTAGGTCGTAAATAAAGGTGCCTTTGTTTATCGCAGACCTGACATTGTACAACATCAGCCGAAGGCTCGGGCCCTGAGCCTCTGCACAACCTGGGATACAAGAAGCGCATTGGGGGCCGGAGCACACCACCGCTCGCAAATAGCGAGTGTGTACTCCCAAAACATGACACAGCCCCCTACGCCCAACATATCTGCCCCTCCCACCCACTGTACTAATAGAATGGCCCTTCATCTTGTTCCTCGGCACCCCATCTAAATCATCTCCCTCTCTCCTCCCACCATGACCCTCAGACTCGCTCTGCCACTCTGAAGCTCTGTAGACCACCCACCAGGTCCATTCCTATACCCAAACAACCCCGCCCCTGAACCCTTTAAAAACTTTGTAAAAACCCCCATTAGAAAAACCCTCACCCTCCTCCTTTCCACATGCCACCTCTTGGGGTTCCAAAAGCCGTCATCAAGGAAGGCCCTCGATCAGCCTGGGGTAAGATGGTATAAGGCCAGGGATTCAATGGTGATAGTCCGAGAAAGGTCCTGGAGAGAATACCCGCCATTCCGGCATGAGTCAAACCGGGCTCCACTGTCTTCTCACGGCAGTGAAGAGGAGTCTCAGGCCATTAAAAACCGGAGGAGCAATGACCTAGCCACCCTCTCACGGCGATTGGTATTCAGCAGATGGACTATCCTATCGGGTAAAGAGCAGCAGTAATCAACTCCCTCAGTGCCCGCGCCCAGGCTTGAAACTCTCCTTACAGCAAGGCGTAGCAGGTGGTAAAGAATGGAATAAAATGAAGTGAAGCTGTAACCGGGGATCAGTCTGTTGACAATATCAGAAGGGACAAGATCGATCCCAAAGGGGTAATTCGATGCAGACGGATTCAGTCCGGATGGTAATGACCTTGATAGCGCCTGAAACCAGGCCATGGGGGGGAGAGAGAGATAGAACAGGTCAGCAAGCCAACTCCCCAACAATCGTCCAGCCCTTCTTGGTCTCATTCAGATCTTCCAATGGTCACCTCGTTCATGAATTTCCAGCCCCCCAGATTCCCAGATCTTCAGAGAGAAGTCCGGGCAGTTCCAGGTTGAAAAGCCTGCACCAACTGCCCTCCCCTCACAACAGCTAGTAAATCGCTCGAGAAATCAGCCAGGGCTGTGCCGCTTCTCTTGGCGGCATCCTAGCAGCCGTAATTGCACTCACTGCCGCCACCATTGTGGCCGCCATTACAGGCAGCCACAAGCTTTCCAGGGAGATCCGACAATGCTGCTGTGTAGCCGCCACCGCCGCCACACCCCCACAGCGGCTCTGGCCGTCGCTGGAGACGCACACCGAGCAGGCCGGCACCGCCCTGACCTCAATCAATCCTCCCGGTGGCGCCACCATCCTCTTGCAGCCCTCCTCGGCTCCTGTCAGCAGCCTGCAACGTTCTAGAGAGCTAAAAAGCTTTCAGCAGGGCTGACAGCTTATTCACCTTGCTGGGCCTGGGCAAAAGATAGAGTTCGACCCATAGAGACTCCTTAAAAGCCAAAATTACCCCATTCGGCATCGGAGGATGAGCCACGAGTCGCCATCTTCGGGCATGCGCAACCTGTTGTTGGGAGTTGAAGTCTGTGGGTGTCTCTTTCGGGTCCACAAGAGGCAGGGTCTTGGGCCTGGACCTCCCCTGCAGGGAAGGGGACGCAGCTGTGACCTTCTTCTCTTTCTCCCCTGCAAGAGGAGGGAAGATGGCGGATGCAGGAAAGAGACGCCGGCCGAGAGGAGGAGAGCGGACCCTGTGGAGCACCCCTGTCAGGTCCCGGCATGGCTTCAAACGTTCTATTAGGATAAAAGTCAACAATGGCATTTTCTTTTCCTTGAAAAGCCAAACCGTGTCTAAGAGGACAGTTTGGGGATTGAGTTGAAATGCAAGTTGGAAAAACAGTGTGGACATTTGAACAATTGTTCAACCAAATTGGGCTAATTTTGCAAATTTGTTGCAGGAAAAAGTTTGACCTCTGTGGGTTCCAATTTGGGGGCTATTTTGGATTATTTTTAGAACACTGTACACAGTCCTTGACCTACAACTATTTGCTTAGTGGCTTAGTGAAGTTTTAGCAGCACTGAAAAAAATGGCCTTGACCAGTTTTCACACTTACGACTGTTCCACCATCCCCGTGGTCATGTGGTCAAAATCCAGACGTTTAGCCACTGGCACGTATTTATGACTGCTGCCCTGTGCCAGTGTCACATCATCCCCATTTGTAACCTTCCCAGCTGGTGTCCCACAAAGTCTTTGGAGGATTCACATAACAACTTCACAACTCACTTCACGACCTGCCAATTATGGCAAAAAATGGGGTGCAGCAACTGTCAACAACAGAAATTTTTGTCTCAATTCTGATTGTAGATCTAGTTAGTACTACCTGTACAGATTGGGGACAATATATCCAACCATCATGAACAATAACCATAAAATACATCCCAGAGACAGTAAGAGGATAGTCAGCCAGGCCCTCCCCCCCCCCCCGGCTGCCTTGCTGGCCCCTCCACAGACCCCCCACACATATGGATTCATCTTCTCCTTTCTCATCCCTCCTCCTTTCTGAAGGGCCCCTTTGGAAAAGTACAGCAGAGGGCGAAAATCACCTCCAATATTGACCCCTGCATATTTGGATTTTTCAACTTTTTTTGAGCCCTTGGATGCTCCAGTTGATACACATATATATTTTCTTCCTACACCCCCTCCCCCTTTCGAGGGGGCTCCTGCTGCTACTGCTGCCCAGGCCGTGTGCCCTGCGAGGTAGCCCTCCACCCATGGACTGGCACCTTTTAAATGACTAACTTAAAATGACACATTAGCCCTTTTAACATGGCAGTCTATACCTCTTTTTTAAGGTTAAGAATGCTGGTTTTTCCCTTCTTAACGAAGGCTCTTTATTTGGTATGAGAGAACTTGCTTTTTCAGCAACTACACAACAGAGTATTCCGAGTGTCTCTAAATACATCTTGAACTTTCAGGAAAGACACAAACCCATCTGGGAAAGACTGACACAAAAATTGGTCTCCTGTGGAATTTTATCCAGAATCAATGTTTCCTGTTTGCGCTTAACAAGCACTCAATGTATTTTATAGTTTCATCATTTCTTTACTGACTTCTATGAGGAAATTCACTAACAGGAACCATTGGCAGGAGGTTCTCGTCCTTAGCTCCTCTTTAAGTGGAGATGGTCTCCTTTTCTGCATGAATTCCTAGTTCTTCTATCTAGGAATAAGAATTGTCCTGGATGAAATGGGGGCCATATAGTTGCTTCTTAAAAACACATTTGTGAGTTGTAGGATCTTATTAGAATCCTGGATTTATTTTTACAAATCAGGGGAAAATTCTCCTTTGTTTCTAACAAAATAGGAGAATATTTGTAGCTCAGGGTTGAAATGAGGAGTATTTTTAGCTCCCTGAGACCCCCACACCCTTCCAGCAACTATGATGTTAGCTAGGAAGTAATAAAATGTGCAACGCGCCCTCCTCCTCTCTTTCCCCAACAACAACCCTGTAAGGTGGGCTGCACCGAAAGAGAGGCTTGAACTCCGGGTCTCTTGCTTTTTACCCTGCTGCCTTAATCAATGGACCAAACTGGGTCCCCTTTATAGTCTGCTATAAGGTCGCAGCCCCAGAAGAGCCGCCGGCCTCAATACGGAGGTGGGGGGAGGGGAAGACTGGACCCCAAAGTTCAAAGAGAGACCCCCCCCCCACCTCCACCGCGGCACTGCGCAGGCGCCATCTGGCTTGTCGAAGAAAGAAGGATGCTGAGTGGTCGTGTTCGGGATGTCAGTGATTGGCAAATGGACTCTGAGGGGCGGATCCTCCAAATGAAAAGGCAGAACTAGTGGAGAGAAAAGGGCGTGAAGCCTCCACTTCCGGAAACAAAACAGGCAAAGAGGGAGGCTGCCTGAATCGGCGACAGAGGAGGCCGTTTGATGCAGGTTTGGCGCAGGGGATGCTGGGAATCGTAGTCTGGGAGAGTCTCTGTGGAGGCCTGGGAGCCTGAGGCCTAGTCTAGTGGGCGGGAGGGACGGAGACGAGAGACTGGGAAGGAAGCTATGTCTGCCTGGAGAATGCCCTGTAGGCCCTTTGGAAGCAGGGGTTGGGCCTGGGCCTGCCCTGCGGGGAAGGGGAGGCAGCTTTGACCCTCTTCTCTTTCTCCCCTGCAGGAGGACGGAGGATGGCAGCGGATGCATGAAAGAGGCGCCGCCCGGGAGGAGGAGAGCGGACCCCTGGGGCTGTAGGAGGATGACTCCAGGGGGAGCCGGGGAAAGGCGGCTGCCTGGACCACGATGCGGGGAGGAGGAAATGGGCGGAGACTTCGAGACGGCCCTAGACGGCGGAGGCTCCTTCGGAAGACCCCAAAAGCCCCGAATGATCCAGGAGGAAGCAAAGGAACATCAGTGCCTCGAATGCAAAAAATCCTTCAAAAGAAACGACCATCTTCAAAGGCATCTAAGGATCCACTCAGGAGAGAAACTTCATAAGTGCCTGGAATGTGGGAAGAGATTCAGCCAGAGCAGCAGCCTTTATACGCATCAAAGGATCCACACAGGAGAAAAACCTCATAAATGCCTTGAGTGTGGAAAGAGATTCAGTCTGAGGGGAAATCTTTATAGACATCAAAGGATCCACACAAGAGAAAAACCTCATAAATGCCTTGAGTGTGGAAAGAGATTCAGTCTGAGGGGAAAGCTTTATATACATCAAAGGATCCACACAGGAGAAAAACCTCATAAATGCCTTGAATGTGGAAAGAGATTCAGTCTGAGAGGAAACCTTTATAGACATCAAAGGATCCACACAAAAGAAATACCTCATAAATGCCTTGAGTGTGGAAAGAGATTCAGTCTTAGGGGAAACCTTTATATACATCAAAGGATCCACACAGGAGAAAAACCACATAAATGTCTTGAGTGTGGAAAGAGATTCAGTCTGAGGGAAAACCTTTATAAATATCAAAAAATCCACACAGGAGAAAAACTTCACAAGTGCCTGGAATGTGCAAAGAGCTTCAGTCAGAGGGGACATCTTTATAGACATCAAAGTATCCACTCAGGAGAAAAACCATATAAATGCCTTGAGTGTGGAAAGAACTTCAATCGGAGATCACATCTTGATCAACATCAAAGGATCCACTCGGGAGAGAAGCCATACGAATGCCTGGAGTGTGGAAAGAGATTCAGTCAGAGCAGCAACCTTTATAGACATCAAAGGATCCACACAGGAGAAAAACCACATAAATGCCTGGCAAGAAAGTTAATAAAATCCAATTAAAACTTTCACTTAATAAATTTAATACATATTTTTCTTTTAATAAATCCCTTCAGTCTTCCAGGGCCATGCCCAGGGTCCCAGACCTGAGTTAGGCTGCTGTCAGTCATTCTTATGGCACCCAGCAGAGCAGGCTGTCCTGGGAGGGGCGGGAGGCCTTGTATGAGTCTGGATGTCCATCTGTCAGTGTTCAGGAATGGATTCTCAACTGGGCAGCTGTGGACGAGATCCCTGCCTGATCCCTGTCCGAGGGCTGTAGTTGAGCTGCTCCGATTGTTAGACTTTGAAGTTAAAGGATGGAATTCTAAGCCTGCTCTCAAAAGAACATAGATACACCCATACATAGGCTACGTACACATTAATCACAGCCCATTTAGATTACATAACAAGAGACTTGGGAGTTCACAAGGTGGATACTTCTTCATAAGGAAGAAAACTGAGTGAATCTAATGTGCTGCTTCGGATACCGCAGAGCCTCTTCCCAGCAGTTGTGGAGAGGATGTGTTGTGTCCCAGACAATCCTGCAGAACCTGGTCAGGCATCGTTTCTAGCTGATTAGAAACCAGTTGAGTTTCTGGGACGGGAAGATCTTCAGTGGGATGAGACGTTTTGTTTTGAATTTGAGAATTCCCATATTTATATCTTCTGAGTTTGCAACACTTTATTGACCTTTATTGAGGATAACATCAGGGTAAAAATCAACAATGGCGGTTAAGTGTGGACAGTTGACCAATTTTTCAACCCAATTGGGCTAGTTTTGCAGATATGTTGCAGGAAAAAGTTTGACCTCTGTGGGTTCCAATTTGTGGCTATTTTGGATTATTTTTAAAGCACTGTAGGGATAGTCCTTGACCTACAACTATTTGCTTAGTGATTTTGGAAGTTATAGCAACACTGAAAAAAGTGGCCTTGACTAATTTTCACATTTACGATTGTTCCAACATTCATGTGATCAAAATCGAGGCGCTTAGCCATTGGCATGTATTTATGACGGCTGTGCTATGCCAGTGTCACATCATCCCCATTTGTAACCTTCCCAGCTGGTGTCCCACAAAGTTATTGGAGGATTCACATAACAACTTCACAACTCACTTCACAACTGAAGGATATGACCTGCCAATTATGGCAAAAAATGGGGTGCAGCAACTGTCAAGAACAGAAATTTTTGTCTCAATTCTGATTGTAGATCTAGTTAGTACTACCTGTACAGTTTGGGGGCAATATATCCATCCGTCATGAACGATAACCACAAAATACATCCCAGAGACAGTAAGAGGATTATGTCAGACAGGCCCTCCTCCCCAGCTGCCTTGCCAGCCCCTCCACAGACCCCCCCCCCCACACACACATATACGTGGATTCATCATCTCCTTTCTCATCCCTCCTCCTTCTCATCTCTCCACCTACACATCAACACCCAAAGTATGAAGAATAAACAGAGGGAACGTGACGTCCCAGAACACTAGAGCAAAGATGAGATTGCTGCCATTACTGAAACTTGGTGGGATGAAACTCAGGAGGATTTAAATTTTTCAAAACACCTAATAAAAAGAGGTGGAGGTGGAGTTGCACTTAAACAGCTGCACCTTTGTAGAAATGCAAAAAGTAAAAAAATGAAGAAAACCTTCTTGAGTGCATTTGGGTTAATATGAAAGGAAAACGGAATGAGGTTGCCATAGGTGTATACGACGGACTGCCCAATCGGGCGTGAAACTGAAGCCTGCTTGGATCTGGCCCGTGGGGAACAGGTGGGACTGGTCCACAATGCCTCTGCCAGCGAAAACAGAGCTCGGGACGGGAGCGTGTAGCCCTACTGGCCCCATTTTCAGCTGCAATGGCCGCCTGCACTCCTCCGCCAGCGAAAATGTGGCCTCCACACCCCCCCCCCCCAGCTCCATTTTCACCGGCAGAGGATTAGAAAAAGAAACTAAAAGCAAAAGAAATGTTTCTCCTTTTGCATTTAAGTATCCAAAAAGGGACAGGAAAGTAGAAAGGCAAAGTAGGAAAGGTGAGAAGGGAAAAAGGAAGGAAAAAGAAGGAAAGAGGGAAGGAGAAAGAAGAAAAGGGAAGGGAGGGCAGGAGGAAGGAAGGTTATGAGGGAGGGTCTGAGGGAAGTCCTGTCATAGCACTTGGCCACCACAGGTGCCCACCAGAAGAGTGAAGATGAGCTGGCCACGCCTACCCAGGGACCCTTCCCAGGTCAAACATAACCCTGATGCAGCCCTGAATGAAATAAAAGTTTGACACCACTGAGCTAGATGAAGCTTTTGCTAAACATTTAGCTGATGAACAGAAAGCAGAGGAATGGGGGGGGTTTTCCTTATCCTGACAACTGGGGAACACCCAGTCTCTGCACCTAGTGGGAGGACCAAACAGGTCCCCAACGAGTCTTCTTCGTTTAAAAAGTTTCTTGTAACTGTAACTCTGTGCAGCTCCCAAAAGGGCGTTTTCAAAAAGGATCCAACCATTAAAACATAAAAGAAAACCCTGGCGCCCATCCATGCCACCTTCTCCTTGTCTGACCTCCCAGCGCCTGGGGAAGAGCCAGGTGTTTAAGGCTAAAGGGGTGGGGGCTTATGTGGCCCATATCTCCCAAAGCTTCCTTGGCCTGAAGAGCCCCTTGTGGGGGTTTCTGCTGGGAGACAAGGGGGCCATTCAGGGAACCCAACTGAGAGCTTCAGATGCTGGGGAGGGTCTTCATAGCCCCCCCCCCCAATTTGGGAAATCCACATGGATGGTATCAAACAATGGCAGGGAGAAGCTCCTTCACCCCAACCATGGAGGCCAAAGGAGCCCCAGATTCAGCCACAGCCGACTGGCTTCCATGGGGATCCGAGTGGGGGGAGCGTTCAAAGGCAGCTTATTAGAATATGGTAGCAAAGAGATTTCCTTCAATGAAAAGAGAGACCAGACCCGAACGTTCAAAAAAAGCCCCGCCCCCTCAAGTCCCACCTCCGCCCCAACCGTAATAAGCCGCGGAACTGCGCAGGCGCCATCTATCTCGTTGCAGGAAGAAGGACGCTGATTGGTGGCGCTAAGGATGTCGGCGATGGGCAAATATACTCCAAGGGGCGGATCCTCCAAAGGAAAAGGCGGAACTAGTGGAGAGAAAAGGGCGTGAAGCCTCCACTTCCGGAAACAAAACGGGCAACGTGGGAAGCTGCCTGAAATGGCGACAGAGGAGGCCGTTTGATGCAGGTTTGGCGCAGGGGATGCGGAGAATCGCAGCCCGGGAGAGTCTCTTTCCGGTCCGCACGAGGAAGTGGCCTTGGGCATGGGCCTCCCGTGCGGGGAAGGGAATGCTGGGTGTTGAAGTCCGGGAGCGTCTATCCGGAGAAGGCAAGCCTGAGAACTTGAGGCCTAGTCTTGAGGGCAGGGAGGGAGACGTGAGGCTGGGAGGGAGGCCGAGTCCGCCTGGAGCATGCCCGGGAGGCCCGTGGGAGGCGGGGGCTTGGCCTGGAACTCCCCTGCGGGGAAGGGGAGGCAGCCGTGACCCTCTTCTCTTTCTCCCCTGCAGGAGGACGGAGGATGGCGGCGGATGCAGGAAAGGAGCGCCGGCCGAGAGGAGGAGGAGGAGAGCGGGCCCTGCGGAACAGCCTTCCCCCGTCCCGGCGCGGCTTCCTTAGGAGACGGCGGGGAAAAGGCGGGGGGCTCTGGGGCTGCAAGGGGGAGGAGGTAAGAGGACCCCGGAAAAGGCGGCTGCCTGGACGGCGATGTGGAGAGAAGGAAACGGGCCTGGAGGGCGGAGGTTCCTTCGGAAGACCCCGAAACTCCCGAAGGATCCAGGAGGAAGCAAAGGAACATCAGTGCCTGGAATGTCATAAATCCTTCAAAAATAATGAAAATCTGGAAAACCATCTCAGGATCCACTCAAGAAAGAAAACATTTGAATGCCTGGAGTGTGGAAAGACCTTCAATTATAGGAGCAACTTTCATATTCATCTAAGAAGCCACTCAGGAGAAAAACCTCATAAATGCCTGGAGTGTGGAAAGACCTTCAGTCACAGCAGTACCCTTTATAGACATCAAAGGATTCACACAGGAGAAAAACCTCATAAATGCCTTGAATGTGGAAAGAGCTTCAGTCTGAGGGAACATCTTTATAATCATCAAAGAATCCACACAGGAGAAAAACCTCATAAATGCCTGGAGTGTGGAAGGAGCTTCAGTCAGAGCAGCAGCCTTTATACACATCAAAGAATCCACACAGGAGAAAAACCTCATGAATGCCTGGAATGTGGAAAGAACTTCAGTCACAGCAGCAGCCTTTATAGACATCAAAGGATCCACACAGGAGAAAAACCTCATAAATGCCTGGAGTGTGGAAAGAGATTCAGTCTGAGTGGATATCTTTATACACATCAAAGGATCCACACAGGAGAAAAACCTCATAAATGCCTGGAGTGTGGAAAGAGCTTCAGTCAGACGAGCAACCTTTATACACATCAAAGGATCCACACAGGAGAAAAACCACATAAATGCCTGGAGTGTGGAAAGAGCTTCAGTCAGAGGGGAGATCTTTATTCCCATCAAAGAATCCACACAGGAGAAAAACCTCATAAATGCCTGGAGTGTGGAAAGAGCTTCAGTCAGAGGGGAGATCTTTATTCCCATCAAAGGATCCACACAGGAGAAAAACCACATAAATGCCTGGAGTGTGGAAAGAGCTTCAGTCAGACGAGCCACCTTTATACACATCAAAGAATCCACACAGGAGAAAAACCTCATAAATGCCTGGAGTGTGGAAAGAGCTTCAGTCAGAGGGGATATCTTTATACACATCAGAGGATCCACTCAGGAGAAAAAACACGTAAATGCCTGGCAAGAAAGGTAATAAAATCCAATTAAAACTTTCACTTTTAATAAATTTAATATATTTTTCTTTTAATAAATCCCTTCAGTCTTCCAGGGCCATGCCCATGGTCCCAGCCTTGAGTTTGGCTGCTTTTGGTCATTCTTATGGCAAGTAGCAGAGAAGGCTGTCCTGGGAGGGGCGGGAGGCCTTGTATGAGTCTGGATGTCCATCTGTCAGTGGTTCAGGAATGTTGGATTCTCAACTGGGCAGCTGTGGACGAGATCCCTGCCTGATCCCTGTCCAAGGGCTGCAGTCGAGGGCTGCTCCGATTGTTAGACTTTGGAGTTAAAGGATGGAATTCTGAGGCCAGCTCTCAAAAGAATAGAGATAAACCCATACATATGCTACGTACACATTAATCACAGCCCATTTAGATTACATAACAAGAGACTTGGGATTCACAAGGTGGATACTTCTTCATAAGGAAGAAAACTGAGTGAATCTAATGTGCTGCTTCGGATACCGCAGAGCCTCTTCCCAGCAGTTGTGGAGAGGATGTGTTGTGTCCCAGACAATCCTGCAGAACCTGGTCAGGCAGAGTTTCTAGCTGATTAGAAACCAGTTGAGTTTCTGGGACGGAAAGGTCTTCAGTGGGATAAGACGTTTTATTTTGAATTTGAGAATTCCCATATTTATATCTTCTGAGTTTTCAACACTTTATTGAACTTTATTGAGGATAACATCAGGGTAAAAATGAACAATGGCATTTTCTTTTCCTTGAAAAGCCAAACCGTGTCTAGGAGGACAGTTTGCGGATTGTGTTGAAATGCGAGTTGGAAACAGTGTGGACACTTGAACAATTTTTCTACCAAATTGGGCTAATTTTGCAGATTTGTTGCAGGAAAAAGTTTGACCTCTGTGGGTTCCAATTGGGGGGCTATTTTGGATTATTTTTAAAGCACTGTTCAGATAGTCCTTGACCTACAACTATTTCCTTAGTGACTTAGTGAAATTTTAGCAGCACTGAAAAAAGTGGCCTTCACACTTAAGACTGTTCCAGCATCCATGTGGTCCAAATCCAGGCGTTTAGCCACTGGCATGTATTTATGACGGCTGCGCTATGCCAGGGTCATATCATCCCCATTTGTAACCTTCCCAGCTGGTGTCCCACAAAGTCATTGGAGGATTCACTTAACAACTTCACAACTCACTTCATGACGTGCCAGTTATGGCAAAAAATGGCGTGCAGCAACTGTGAAGAACAGAAATTTTTGTCTCAATTCTGATTGTAGATCTAGTTAGTACTACCTGTAGAGTTTGGGGGCAATATTTCGAACCGTCATGAACGATATTCGGAAAATACACCCCAGAGACAGTATGAGGATTAAGTCAGCCAGGCCCTATTCCCCAGCTGCCTTGCGAGGCCCTCCATAGACCCCCCACACACACACATACATGCATTCATCTTCTTTCTCATCCCTCCTCCTTTCTGAAGGGCCCCTTTGGAAAACTGCAGTAGAGGGGGAAATCACCTCCAAAATTGACCCCTGCCTATTTGGATTTTTCAACTTTTTTTCAGCCCTTGGAAACCTGATGTTTCCGTTGACACACACACATATATTTTCCTCCTACACCCCCTCCCCCTTTGGAGGGGGCTCCTGCTGCTGCTGCTGCCCAGGCCAGTGTGCCCTGCGAGGTAGCCCTCCACCCATGGACTGGCACCTTTTAAATGACTAATTTAAAATGACATATTAGCCCTTTTAACATAGCAGTCTATACCTCTTTTTTTAAAAAAAAAATATTAGGTATAAAAAGATAAAATATCACATTTAACTACATACATTAAAGTAATGAAAAAGTAATATAAAAAGAAAATGCAAAATAGAAAATACATACTTTATGATTACTAGCTACAATATACACACAAACACACACACACACACACATATATATATATATATACACATATACATATATATATATATACATACATATATATACATATATATATATTTTTAATATTTTTTGCTGATAATTATAAATAAATAAGGGAGGCTGTGATAGATCCTGTGGCCTGAGCCTGTGGCCTGAGAGTTAAATCAACTGCCTTACAAGCAGAAGGCCCAGGTTCAAATCCCAGTAAGGGTATGACTGTCTGACGAGAGCCAATAAGCTCGAAATAGATCTATCACAGCCTCCCTTATTTATTTATAATTATCAGCAAAAAATATTAAAAATATAGAAAATAGCTTGTCGGCTATATTACACTGTCTGGATGGCCCATGAGATTGGGCTGAAAGGCAAAAATTGGAGATTTGTGATATCTCCTCCATTAGTGGAGATCCAGGATGACTTACAGAAACATACATATATATATATATACATACATACATACATACAGCCCTTCTCGCTCCCCAGGTTGTGCAGTGTCTCAGGGCCCGAGTCTCCGGCTGTTGCTGTGCAATGCCAGGTCCGTGGTAAATAAAGCCCCCCTCATCTGTGATCTTGTCCAGGAGGGGGGAGCGGACCTGGCAGGTATTACGGAGACCTGGTTGGCCCAGGAGGGGGGAGTCCCCCTCGTGGATATGTGCCCTCCAGGCTTCCATGCATTCCATCAGCCGAGAGCTCAGGGCAGGGGTGGGGGGGTGGCGGTTGTCATAAAAGAGAGTCTTGATCCGCGGGAGTCCACTGTACCTCAGATAACAGGGTGTGAATCCCTCCTTGTGAAGTGGGGTCGCGGAGTTCAGATGGGTCTGCTGCTTACGTACCTGGCTCCCTGCCACGTAGCAACAGCCCTGCCTGAGCTACTCAACATGATAGCCGAGGTGGCGGTTGATATCCCCAGACTTTTGGTCTTGGGAGATTTCAACCTGCCATCTGTCGGTGAAACATCTGAGGTGGCTCGGGAGTTCATGGCTTCCATGACGGCCATGGACCTGACTCAATTAATTCACGCCCCCACTCACACGGGCGGACACACCCTGGACTTAGTTTTTGTCTCTGGTCAGTGGTCGAGTGGTTTTGATATAGGGGATATAGTCATCGAACCCTTGTCATGGTCGGACCACTCTCTCCTTCGACTAGACTTTCTAACCGCTACACCCCGCCGCAGGGAGGCGGAACCGATTAGGCGGTTCCGCCCCAGGCGCCTGTTGGAACCTGATAGGTTCCAGACGGAGCTTGGGCCGTTTCCTGAGACTCTGGCTCATGATTCGGCTGAAGACCTGGTGGCCGCCTGGGATAGAGCGGCCGCCGGGGCTTTGGACCGTGTCGTGCCTTTGCGGCCTCTGACCCAGCGCCGAACTCAGCCAGCTCCTTGGTTTACTGAGGAGCTGAGGGAGATGAAGCACCGGAAAAGACGCCTGGAGAGTAGTTGGAGGACCAGCCGTTCCGAATCTGACCGAACACTGGTGAGGTCTCATATTAAGACCTACCTAGTGGCGATAAAAGCGGCAAAGTCTAGCTACTTTTCCACTCTTATCGCGTCATCAGATAATCGCCCAGCCGCCCTGTTCAGGGTGACCCGCTCCCTCCTTCAACCGGGAGCTTGGGATGACCCCTTGCAGGGTCGAGCTGAGGACTTTGTTCAGTATCTGTATGACAAAATCGCTCAGATCCGGGAAGGTCTGGCCTCTGACTGGGTACATCCGGATGGGATAATCGAGGCAGATCTTGGGGATGTGGTTTGGGAGGAGTTCGATTCTGTGGCTCCCGAGGACATGGACAGGGTCCTGGGGCGGCTGAATGCAACCACATGTTTATTGGACCCGTGTCCCTCCTGGTTGGTGCTGGCCTCCTGGGAGGTTACACGAGGCTGGCTCCAGAAGATTGTTAACGCTTCTTTGAGTGAGGGTGTTCTGCCGGCCGCTTTGAAAGAAGCGGTGGTGAGACCCCTCCTCAAAAAGCCCTCTCTGGACCCGGCTGTTTTGGCCAATTACCGTCCCGTCTCCAACCTTCGCTTTGTTGCGAAGGTTGTTGAGAGTGTGGTTGCTTGGCAGCTTCCCCGGTTCCTGGATGAAGCTGTCTATCTAGATCCGCTCCAGTCCGGCTTCCAGCCTGGGCACAGCACGGAAACGGCATTGGTCGCGTTGGTGGATGATCTCTGGAGGGCATGGGATAGGGGATGTTCCTCTATCCTGGTCCTATTAGATCTCTCAGCGGCTTTTGATACCATCGACCATGGTATCATGTTGCGCCGGTTGGAGGGGTTGGGGGTGGGAGGCACCGTTCTACGGTGGTTCTCCTATCTCTCTGACCGGTCGCAATCTGTGTTGACAGGGGGGCAGCGGTCGACTCCGAGGCGCCTTGTTTGTGGGGTGCCGCAGGGGTCGGTCCTCTCGCCCCTTCTGTTCAACATTTATGTAAAGCCGCTGGGTGAGATCATCCGTGGCTTTGGTGTGGAGTTCCATCACTACGCTGACGACACCCAGCTGTACATCTCCACCCCAGGCCACCCCAACGATGCCGTTGAAGTGATGTCCCGGTGTCTGGAAGCTGTGCGGGTCTGGATGGGGAGAAACAGGCTCCGACTAAACCCCTCCAAGACTGAGTGGCTGTGGCTGCCGGCGTCCCGATATAGCCAGCTGACGCCATCGCTGACTATTGGGGGCGAGACATTGGCCCCCACGGAGAGGGCTCGCAACTTGGGCGTCCTCCTGGACGCACGGCTGTCTTTAGAAGAACACATGACGGCCGTGGCCAGGGGGGCTTTTTAATCAGGTTCGCCTGATACGCCAGTTGCGTCCCTTTCTAGATCGGGACTCCCTACGCACAGTCACCCATGCTCTCGTGACTTCCCGCTTGGACTACTGTAACGCTCTCTACATGGGGCTCCCCTTGAGGTGCACCCGGAGGCTCCAACTGGTCCAGAATGCGGCCGCGTGGGGAATTATGGGAGCGACGTGGCGCTCCCACGTGACACCTCTCCTGCGCGAGCTGCACTGGCTCCCGGTGGTCTTCCGGGTGCGCTTCAAGGTGTTGGTGACCACCTTTAAAGCGCTCCATGGCTTAGGACCTGGGTACTTGCGGGACCGCCTTCTGCCGCCAATAGCCTCCCACCGGCCAGTACGCTCGCACAGAGAGGGCCTCCTCCGGGTGCCGTCGGCTAGACAGTGTCGGCTGGCGACCCCCAGGGGGAGAGCCTTCTCTGTGGCGGCGCCCGCCCTCTGGAACGACCTACCCCCGGAGATACGTAGGATTCCAGATCTCCGGACCTTTCGTCGGGCCCTTAAAACCCACTTATTCCATCTAGCTGGGCTAGCCTGATCCTATCCTCCGTTTTTAAATTTGAATTTAATTTTAAATTGGGTTGTTTTAATTTTCGGCCAAATGATATTTAATAGTTTTTAATTGTTTTTAATTTTTGTGTACTATGTTTTATTCTGGCTGTTCACCGCCCTGAGTCCGCAAGGAGAAGGGCGGTTTATAAATTGAAAAAATAAATAAATAAATACACACACACATATATATGTTATTGGCGGTATTTAGTTGTTAATTTTGTTATCTTGTGAACTTAGCTTTTGTTTTATCCATTCATGCCATTTGTTCCATACTACCGTATTTTCCGGCGTATAAGACGACTTTCTAAAACAAAAATCTTCTCAAAAGTCGGGGGTCGTCTTATATGCCGGGTGTCGGTCTTCTGTAACCAGGGAGACCAGCCGGAAAGGCTTTGATGAGCCTTAAATGGCTCTAAGGAGCCAAGCTGAATTGCCTGCTGAGTTGCCGCTAATCAGCTGAGTTACACGCAAGCCCCGTGTAAAAGGGAAAAATTTTCCTTTTAGACAAGGCTGGCCATTCCAGCTGAGTTGCCTGATTAGCAGGCAATTCAGATGGGATCCCCAGAGCTTGGATGGCCAAGCCCCGTTTAAAAGGGAAAAACTTCCCTTTTACACAACGCTGGCCATCCCAGGTGCTAATTTTTGCCTGCTAATTGGTATGTAGCAAAAATCCCCCCCCCTTCCAGTTTGCTTACCTTAGCTGCTAGCCGCAATGCTTCCTTTGCCTTGCCTGCAATCCATTGCATCAGCAAACAACTAATAAAATTAGAGGAGGATCTTGTATTCTTTGCCTTTTACCTTTAATCCTTTTACATATTTGTTTGATCTAATTCTTTTGAGTAGGTTTTCCAATGTTAATATAAAGAGTAATGGTGACAACGGACATCCTTGCCGTACTCCTCTATTTATCTCAAAAGATTTTGTACGATCCCTGTTAATTAATATACTTGCTCTTTGTTTTGTATATATTGCGGCTATCATTCTTTCAAATTTGTCTCCGAATTTCATATTTTTGATTTGTTGTATTATAAAATACCAATTGACCCGATCAAAAGCTTTTTGTGCATCCAGGAATATCAGGGCTACCTGTTTCTCTGGATGCACTTCATAGTATTCAATTAAGTTAATTACTGTTCTTATGTTCATTATTTGTCTTCTTGGTAAAAATACATTTTGATTGGAATGTATTCTGCAATTCAGTATTTTTTTAACTCTATTGGCCATAATATTCATAAAAATCTTATAATCTGAATTTAATAGAGAAATTGGTCTGTAGTTTTTTACTTGCGTAACATCTGCTCCTTCTTTTGGGATTAGGGAAATGTAAAGTTCCCTCCATGAATCTGATAGCTTTGCCTCTTTTAGAGCCTCATTATAAATTTCCAACAAAATCCAATTTAGCGATTCACCTAATCTTTTGTAAAATTCAGTTGGTAGTCCATCTGTCCCTGGAGTTTTATTGTTTTTCTGTTTCTTGATTATTTCGCTTAATTCTTCTATTGTAATATCTCTGTTTAATATCTCTTCTTCTGTTATCGTCTGCATACCTTCCCCACTTAGGTATTGAATTATTTCTTCTATAGTTACTTTGTCCTGTTTATACAGTTCTTGAAAAAATTTGGTTACTATTTCTTTTTTCTTATCTAATCCTTGTTGTAACCTACCTTCCTCGTCTTGTAATTGGTGGATTATTCTTTTCTCTCTCTCTTTCCTCAGTCTATATGCCAACCATCGCCCGGGTTTGTTCGCGTGCTCAAACTGGTTTTGCTTTATAAATTTCAATGCATTAACATGTTTTTCTTGTTCTAATAAATTCATTTTATGTTTAGCCATCATCCAATTACCTCTTATTTGCTCATCTCCAGGTTTTCCCTGTAGTTCCCTTTCCCATTTTCGATCTCTTCTTGTATTTTATTATATTCTTTTTCTTTCTGCTTTTTTCTTTTGGCATTATATGCTATTGTTAATCCTCTAATAAAAGCTTTTGTAGTATCCCACGAATTCCTTTGGAGTGGGCTCCTGCTGCTGCCACCGCCCAGGCCTGCGAGGTAGCCCTCCATCCATGGACTGGCACCTTTTAAATGACTAACTTAAAATGACATATTAGCCGTTTTAACATGGCAGTCTATACCTCTTTTTTAAAGAGAGCCTGAGTAGCGTAGGCTAATACCTCCTACTAAAGGCAGCAATTAACATCCAGCTGCCTGTAATTCTGTGAGTTCAATCCTAGCCAGGCTCAAAGTCGACTCAGCCTTCCATCCTTTCTAAGGTGGGTAAATTGAGGACCCAGTTTGTTGGGGGCAATAAGATGACTTTCTATAAATATAAATATACAAAAGTATGAAGGCTATTGCTTAACGCATTGTAAGCCGCCCTGAGTCTCCGGAGAAGGGCGGCATATAAATCAAATTTTAAAAAATAAAAAAAAAGTTAAGAATGCTTCTTTTTTCCTTCTTGACGAAGGCTCTTTATTTGGTATGTGAGAACTTGCTTTTTTAGCAATTACACAACGGAGTATTCCGAGTGTCTCTAAATACATCTGCAACTTTCAAGAAAGACACAAACCCAGCTTTGAAAGACTGACACAAAAATTGGTCACGTGTGGACTTCCGGTTGGCACTGCTGTCGTCATGGACGGTCTTTATGACCGCCAGCCCCGTCATTCGTTAAGAAGCCGCCCTGAAGCTGAGAGGCGGCTTGAAAAAACACTCACTTTGGAGATAAGCGAGAGTAGAGCCGGCGAGCACAGGTAGAGCCTCCTGCGAAGCCCCTGGATTAATTCTGGGGAGGAAGCAGGGAGAGGCTCCCTAAACAGCTTGCTGAAGCTCCGGACCCTGGGACAACTCTGTATTTATGCAGAGCCAGATGACGCGACCAACTTTAAACAGCAAAGATCAAGCAAGTTTAAAAACAAGCAAGGTGAAATCTGGACTGCAAAATTAAAATCGCAAGTATTTGAATTAGCCTTGTTATTGTACTTAAGATCTGAGACAGAATGAAAGTGGCTTTAAAATGGCGTCTGGTTATAGCGGAGAGAAGAAAGTTGAAAGTAAAAGTGATTACTGGGCTTTTGTGCTCTAACGCGCTACAAAGTAACTTAAGTAACTAAAGTTGCCAGAAGAAGAAAATTTTTTAAAGGGAGACGTTCATCTGTTCTCTCTTTCTGAGAGATTGGATTAAAGCTGGGGAAGTTTTTCAAAAGACTCTGTGGTGGTGAAGAGGGGAGGAAGATTTCTTTTTTTGAAAGAATAAGATTGCACAGCAGCATGGCTTCTAAGCAAACAAAGACAGCTTCTAAAGGTGCGGGGGGGGTGGTGTCTCCCCTACGCACCAACAAAAAGCACAGCCATCAGACTTCGAGACTCAGAGTCAAGAGCAGGAGACTGGATTTAAGGATTTGAAGGAATTTATTGCAGGGGCTCTGAATAACCAAACTAAAGCCATGGAAGATCTGAACAAAAAATTTGAAAAATCTCAACAGGAGATTAAAGATGTGGTCCAAGAAAAGTATGACAAAATGAAAAATGATATATTGACAGCAGTTACTCTTTTGTCAAAAGTGGTTGTTCAGATTGATAAAAAAGTGGGAGAAATTAGTTCAGAATTGGAATCTAAAATGATGGAAGCTGATAATAAAATTGCTGATGTGGATAATAAAACCCAAAAATTGAAAATAAACTGACTATGATGCAATTTAGATTTATGGGGTTTGCTGTAAAACTGAGAGGAATAAAAGAGAATAACAGAGAGGATCTGAGAGCAATCTGTGCAGAGGCCCTGGCAGTGATGTTAAAGACTAGCCCTGAAGATATTCTAAGCAGAATTGATAAGGTTTACAGAGTGAATTCTTGGGTGGCAAGGCAAAGACAGCTGCCAAGAGATGTGGTGATTTATTTTACAGACAGAAGAATAAGAAACGATATCTTGTAAAAATCTTTTGTTTCTACTGTCCAAGTGGATGGAAAGGAGATTGGGATCTAGAAAGAGCTGCCACCGAAGATGTTAAGAGATAGAAAGGATTTTGGATTCCTGGTGAACGAGCTGAAGAAACAGCAAATCCAATTTAGATGGGATGCTCCAGTTGGCATAATATTGAGGTACCAAGGAGAAAGATATCGACTAAACACTGTTTTAAAAGCTAAAGAATTTTACTTCAACATTGTAAAAACTGGGTTTGCATCTCCACGTGTATCTTTATCTCCATGTGTAGAGGAGAATGATAAAGAGAAGGAATTTGAACAAGAGTGTGAGGAGTAGCGGAAGCAAACATATGCAGAGGTGGCGGCTGGAATTCAAGGAGCAATAGGAGGGGGGTTATTGGATGAACTATTGATAGATTTCCCCCTGGAAACTACAAGTGGATCACCTAAGAACACAAAGCAAATAGCATTGGACTTTTAGCTGAAACTTCAAAAACCAAGAGATCAATGTATTACCAGAGCAGCATATAAGCAATTACAAGAGAAACAACAGCAGCAGAGGTCCTTGTCACCACAAGATAAGAATGGAGTTAATAGGACGTTACAGAAATCTGAAGCAAAGGGAGGAGCCAGGCCAAAGACTACTACATTGGAACAGGAATTTCAGCAAATGCTCTTAAAGCTTCAAAAGGCCACAGATGGCAATTAAATTTTTATCTTGGAATGTGAATGGATTAAACTCACCACAGAAGAGAAGAAAAATATTTCATTATTTGAAGCTATTTAATAATGATGTTATCTGTTTGCAAGAAACTCATATCAGATTACTAGACCAAAAATACTTGATAAACTCCAAATTAGGTGCACAATTTATAGCATCAGATTTAGAGAAAAAGGATGGGATAGTGATTTATGTGAATAAAAGAATATCAGTCAAAATAATAGAGGCAGATGATTATGGAAGATATTTAGCGATTGAATTAAATGAACAAAATGGATTAATATTGGTGATTGGAATTTATCGCCCAACCAACAACAAGAAAATTTTTATAAATTTTTGACTTCTGGTGGCGCCTCCGTCGTTGTCGGCAGTCACTTCATGACTGCCGGCCTTGCCGCGTGTGAAAGAGCCGCCTCACAGCTGGCAGTCGGAAGAGCTGGTAGAGCTACTAGGGGTGCGGTAGAGCCCCCTGAATTGCCCCCAGGACTTCTTTTTTGTCCTGGAGAGGGCTCAGGATGACGGCTCCCTATTCACCCCCACAGAAGCTCCGCGCTGCGAGGATCGTCGTGAACAACACCACAGATCAACTGAAATCTACAAAAAAGCAAGCTGGTGAAACCTGGATTGACTAGAGGAGGAAAAACGCAAGTATTGTTTTTTATTAATTTCTGGGAATGAGAAGAGGAAGAAGAAGAGAGATTGGAGAAAGTGTTTTGACAATGGCGACTGGCTTTGCTCGGAAAATGCTTGAGAAAATGGAGAGTGGAAAGTGAAAGTAAGAGCTTAGCCAGCACCAAAGTATTTTAAAAGAAACATCCTAGCAGGGAAAAGGAAACAAATTGATTTAAACAGGACCTTTTGGGGGGGGTTTTTGAGAAAAGTTAGAATTTTTTTGGAAGTATGACTCCTAAACAAAAGGCAAGGTGGGGCTCCCTTACAAGTCAGACAAATGAAAAAGTAGAAATGATTCCAAAGCACTTGCAGGGAACTGTAAATGAGGACTTAAAAGACTTTATAACTAGGTCTCTAGGAAGTATTGCTGAGAAGATAGAAAACTCAAAAGAATCTTGAAGAGCTGGTACAGGGAAAATATGATGAATTGAACCAAATTATCACTACAGTAGTTACTGCAGTTTCAACTGCGGTGACGGAAATAGGGAAGAAAATAACTCAAATCAGTAGAAAGCTTGATTCCAAGATGAAAGATCTACAGGAAAAATTTGTGGAAGCTGATGCCAAAAATCAGGAAATCCAGAATGATGTGATGATGCTCCAATTTAAAGCTATGGAGTCTGCTTTGAGATTAAGAGGTATAAGAGAGAATAACAGAGAAAATTTGAGAACACTTTGTGCTAAGGCATTAGCTGTATTTTTAAATTTGGAGGATGACCAAATTCTTGGCTGTATTCAAAAAGTCTACAGGGTCAATTCACGTGTTGCGAGACAGAAGAACCTACCCAGAGATGATGTTGTCTATTTCACTGATAGAAGATTAAGAAATGATATTTTACAAAAATTTTATTCAGCTACTTTAAGGGTAGAAGGTCTACAAATCAGGGTCTATAAAGAGTTACCATCTAGGATTTTGAGATACAGAATAGATTTTGGATTTTTGGTGAAGGAATTGCACAGAAGAAAGATTCCATTTAGATGGGATGTACCAGTTGGTGTAATTTTGAACTATCAAGATGTGAGATATTGTTTAAATACCGTTGGAAAAGCTGAACATTTTTATAACAACATCCTTAAGGGAGCCCCCGTGCTTTTATCTTCTGCTATGTTGTCATCTATGGAAGAAGACAAGCAAGATAAAGAGTCTGAAAGAGAGGTTGAGGAACAATGTGTGCAGATGGAATTACAAAATCAAAATAATCAAAGTGTGTCAAAAGAAAAAGGAGCGTTAGGTGGTTTTCTAGATGATGAGATTATGGAATATCCAGATCTGAAAACAAAGCATTCCAGAGATGCAAGAGAAGTGGTACCGGGCCTTGAACTGTTGAAGCAAGATGAAAAACAAATATTATTGAGACAGCAGAGGCCCAGTATTCCACAAGCGGAAAAGTATGATAAGGAGAAGCAACAGAAACTACAAATCAAGAGAGGAAACAAATTGAAAACCACTGAAACTGAACTGCAGCCGAAAATGTATCCTTTGATGGAATTGCATGGTGAATCCTAAAGGTTAATTCTGAACAGATGGAATCTTTTACATAAAGGACTATTTGAAATAGTTTGGAAGATAACCATTGTTATATTAAATTTTTATATGATATGGGACTTAAAATTTGTTACAAAACTCATCCTGATTTGGATTTGACATCTCGAGAAAGTTAAACAGATCACTGCAAAATATGCAGAGGATCTGTGATTACCCTATTATAATTTTATTGGAATTAATTATCTAGATGAGGAAATTGAAGATGAAAACATCTTGGAAACCCGAAGGAAGGAGGTGGAAAGGTTGGCAGGATTTGAAAGAGTTTTAAAGGAACATCTAGAAGTGCAGCTTGTATAAGCTGCATTTGTTTTTCTTTTAAAGGATATATTAAGAGTCAGGTTGAATGATCTACCTAGAGGATTACAAGATACCTTCGTGGTTGGATTTTACAAATACTAAGTCACTCGGTGGGATTTATACATGAGATGTTTGTTGCTGATGGGGCAGCTCGAACAAGAATAAGAACTAGTTTATAAATACTGTGTTAGAAGATAGTTGTCCAACTTTAATCAAGATCAAGATGAGGAGAAGATGAAAATCTGGTTATTGAGATAGAAAATTTATTTGATAAAGTCACTTGGGGGGATTTCTATCTGGAGAAATGTTTTTTGCTGATGGAGGCAGCAGGAATACAAAGTTTATTAGAACTATGTTGGATATTTAACTTCAATCAAGATGACGAGAAGATTGAAACATGGATTGTTGAGATAGAAAATTTTTGGATATAATTGTATAATTATAATTATATATGTATAATCATATATGATATTTTATTAGAATAGAGAAATGTTTTATGTTTTTGTTTATTAGTTGATGGGCCTAGCTGGGATAAAATTATTTGATATGTATATGGATGTGATTTATTATATTTTATTATTAGGGGGATTGATTTTGGTATATAATTAGTAATATTAATATCAATGGATTAGAGAAAGGTATGATATCATTTAACTGGGTTTAAATATTATAAGTATGGTATTGATTGATAAATGAATATCGATGGTTGATGGTTGATTAATGAGGCAAATTTTATTATTGTTAATATTAGGAAAATTTTATTATTCATAGGTTTATTTGTTATATTATTTTGTTACATGTATTTGTTTTTTTTAATTTGTAGCAGAAGTCAAGGGGGGATGGGGGAAATGGGGTTGGGGTGGGGGAGGTTTGGGGGAAGGGGGGTTTGGGGGGGGAAATGGAAAAATTTTGTATTGTAAAACTTTTTCAATAAAAAAGAAATTTTTTATAAATTTTTATATTCTAAACCATTGCAATGGGACTACAGATCTATTTTGCTTATGGGAGAGTGGAATGGTGTAATAGATACTAAAAAAGATAAGAAGAGTCTGGCAAAGTCGTCAATACGTGCCAAATTATCACAAATATTTTTTGATATTAAAGAAGATTTGGAACTTAAAGATATATGGAGAGAGCAAAACTCAAAAGAATTGGACTTTACCTTTTTCTCAGATAGACAGTGATCCTTCTCTAGGATTGACTTTATTTTAATTACAGCTGATCTAACTTCTAGGACAAAGAAAACGAAGATATTTCCGAGAACTTTAACTGATCATAGCCCGGTGTGGATAGAATTAGAAAAGGGAAAAAACGAGAGAAGATCATGGAGAATAAACGAAAATCTGTTTAGATATGAAAAGAACATAAATGAACTTAAAAAACAAATGAAAGAATTGTTTGCAATTAATTTGAATAAGGGTACCCCTATTGAAATTGGGATACTAGCAAGGCCTATATGCGGGGGGGGGGCGGGTACTAATACATATGAACTCTAGACATAAACTGAACCAGCAAAAACAAAGATTAGAAATGAAAGCAGAAATAAAGAAAAAAGAACAATTACTTATAAGAAACCTGGCAGATAAAAAACTACAAGAAATTATAAACCTTCTGAAAGATCAATTTCAAATGCTTATAGTGGAGCAAACAGCAACTAATTTACAATTCGCAAAACATAACACGTTTTGTAATGCTAATAAACCGGGCAGATGGCTGGCTTATACATTTGAGGAAGCAGCGGAGTTCTTGAGTTATTGGTAGAATTGAGTATGGAGGGAAGGAAGTTTTCCAACAAAATGCAATTAAAGAAGCCTTTTTAGATTATTATACAAAACTATATGCCAAAGATGTTATACAGAATGAACTTGTAGACAAATACTTAGAAGAAGGGAAAGTTATGAAAATTACTAAGGAGCAAAAGGAAAGAATGAATCAACTAATAAGAGACGAGATTATTATTGCAATTAAACAATTGAAAACAGCTAAAGCTCCAGGAACGGATGGCCTAACAGCGGTGTATTTCAAGACTTTCAAGAAATGCTTGAACACCTGAGAGAGTTATTTTGTAGCATACAAAAAGGGGGCAAAATACCCCCTTCATGGAAAGCAGCTTTTGTATTGTTGATACCAAAAGAGGAAACAAGTTGTACAAAAGCAGAAAATTTTAGACCAATTTCCCTCCAGAATACAGATTATAAAATTTTTGCAAAAGTATTAGCCAACAGAGTAATGCCAGTTTTGCAAGAGGTGATTCAACATGATCAAGCAGGATTTATAGAAGGCAGATATATGAAGTATAATGTGAGGCAAATTACAAATTTATTGGAATATCTTGAGAAGAGTAAGCAGATCCCCGCAGTGCTTGTGATTTTGGATGCGGAGAAGGCCTTTGATCGAGTTAATTGGAACTTTCTATTAAAGACACTAACAAAGATGGGTTTGGGGGATGAGTTTGTGCAAGTGGTTACAGCAATTTATCAAGATCAAACTGCATTATCAATGGAAGTTTAACTACAAGCTTTAGTATAGAGAAAGGGACAAGACAAGGTTGTCCACTATCCCCACTGTTGTTTATTCTAACTTTAGAAGTTTTGTTGAATAAAATACGAGATTCGAGTATTTTGAATGGAATAGTTATAAGGCAAGAGGACTACAGAATAAGGGCATTTGCAGACGATCTGGTTGTTACCCTAACACGGCCTATGGAACCGGTAATGCAGATGAAAGACATAGAAGAATATGGTATGGTGTCAGGATTTAGACTGAATCAGAAAAAAACCAAGATGATAGTTAAAGGTGTCAGATGCTCAGAAAAAGGAACTTGAAAGGAAGGCAGGCTTTGAAATAGTAGCAAAGATGAAATATCTAGCAATTCATTTTGCAGCTTCAAATACAAAACTTTTCAAAAATAATTATGAGGTGTTGTGGCAAAAGGTACAAAGAAAAATGGAAGCTTGGAAAAACTGCAACTATCCTTACTTGGTAGAATAGCAGCAGTTAAGATGAACTTTCTACTTAGATTCTTATTTTTGTTTCAAATGATTCCGGTGCTTAAAAATAATAAAAATCTGACTGAATGGCAAAAAGGAGTGAACAAGTTTATTTGGAATGAGAAAAAACCAAGAATTAAGCTAAAAATTATGCAAGATGTTTGTGAAAGAGGTGGCCTTAAAGTTCCAAACCTACGGCTGTATTATGAAGCAGCAGCTTTGACGCAAGCGAGTGATTGGTTTGGAATGACAGAGAGCAGAATATTAAATATAGAAGGCCATGACTTGGTGCATGGGTGGCATGCATATTTATTTTATGAAAGTAAAGTGGATCAAGTATTCAAGAGTCATAATAGAAACTCCTTAATGAGAGTATGGAAGAAGCACCATCTTAAAGTGGATTATAAAATACCTTTGTGGTTGAATCTTGCTCATATTACACGGAATATAAACATAAAGTCACTCGGGGGGATTTTATATAAAGTACTTTTTAATGATGGGGTAGCTTACAATTAAAAACATTAAATACACTGTTGGAAGAAGGGGTATCTTTAAATTGGTTACAGTATAATCAACTTCAATTGAGATGGATAGAAGATCAAAAAACTGGTTTAATGCTATATGAAGAAGATTTGGTAAGACAGATAAAAGATAAAAGCCAAATGCATATTAAAAGGGTGTACAATGCTTTGTTAGAAAGAGATTCTGAAAATGAGTTGGTTAAAGACTGTATGATGAAATGGGCGCAGAATTTTGCAGAACCAGTCATGATGGAAACATGGGAAAAAATGTGGGTTCAGAATGTTAAATTTACGCAGTCACAGAATTTGAGGGAAAATTTTTATAAAATGTTTTACAGGTGGCATCTAGATCCCAAGAAATTATCATGTATGTATCCTAATGTGCAGGCAAAATGTTAGAGATGTGAATGCTTAGATGCTACATATTATTATATATGGTGGACTTGCAAGAAAGTGAAGGCCTTTTGGATTAGAATATGGTGGGTTATGCAAAATGTTTTGAAGAAAAAATTGAAATTTTCTCCTTAATTGTTTTTATTGGGGATAGTTAAGGATTCTTCAATGACTGAGACAAAAATGATATTATACATGATTATAGCAGCCAGACTACTGTTTGGCCAATACTGGAAAAAAGACTCCATGCCTACTATAGAAGAATGGACTTTGAAGGTGGCCAGTTTTGCAGAAATGGCGAAAATATCAGCATATTTGAGGGATCTGACCCAAGAAACTTATATGTTAGAATGGAAGAAATGGATAGATTATGTGCAGAACAAATATCAAACAAGGAAGTAACAGATAGTTTTTAGTTGAATGTTAAGATGCAGAAATTTGTAGCGTAGTTAGGGGTTAGGGTTGTAGGAGAGTAATGTGTTATAGTAAATGATGGTATGATTTGGATTTCATCCGGGGAAGTCGGGGGGAGGGGCAGGGGGTTAGAGGAGGGGGGGCTGGGGGAGGGAGGGGTTAGGGGAGAGGGAGGGTAAGGGAAGGAGGGGTTAGGGGAGAGGGGGGCAAAAATGGGGGGGAAATTTGTAATTGTAAATTTTTTTTAATTAAAAAAAAAATTGGTCATGTGTGGAATATTATCCAGAATCAATGTTTTCTGTTTGCGCTTCACAAGCACTCAATGTTTTTTGTGGTTTCATCATTTCTTTACTGACTTCTATGAGGAAATTCACTAGAAGGAACCATTGGCAGGAGGTTCTCCTCCTTAGCTCCTCTTTAACTGGAGATGGTCTCCTTTTCTGCATCAATTCCTAGTTCTTCTATCTAGGAACAAGAATTGTCCTGGATGAAATGGAGGCCATATAGATGCTTCTTAAAAACACATTTCCGAGTTGTAGGATCTTATTTATTAGAATCCTGGATTTATTTTTACAAATCAGGGGAATATTTTCCTTTGTTTCTAACAAAATAGGAGAATATTTGTAGCTCAGGGTTGAAATGAGGAGTATTTTTAGCTCCCTGAGACCCCCACACCCTTCCAGCAACTATGATGTTAGCTAGGAAGTAATAAAGTGTGCAACGCGCCCTCCTCCTTTCTTTCCCCAACAACAACCCTGTGAGGTGGGCTGCACTGAAAGAGGGGCTTGAACTCCAGATCTCTTGTTTTCTACCCTGCTGCCTTAATCAATGGACCAAATTGGGTCCCCTTTATAGTCTGCGATAAGGTCGCAGCCCCAGAAGAGCCCCTGATTTCTGCTTGCCTCAATACAGAGCCGGGGGGGGGGGGGCGGGCGGGGAGGCTGGATACCAAATTTCAAGGGAAGTGGTTTGAATCGGCGAAAGAGGAGCCCGGATGATGAAGTTTGGTGCAGGGAATGTTTGGAGTCGCAGTCTGGAGGTCTCTTTCGGGTCTTCAAGAGGCGGGGTCTTGGGCCTGGGTCTCCCCTGCGGGGAAGGGGACGCAGCCGTGACCCTCTTCTCTTTCTCTCCTGCAGGAGGACAGAGGATGGCAGCGGATGCAAGAAAGAGGTGCTACCCGAGAAGAGGAGGAGGAGAGCGGGCCCCACGGAGCAGCCCTTCCCAGTCCTGGTGCAGCTTCCCCGGGAGATGGCGGGGAAAGGCTGGGGGGCTCTGGGGCAGCAAGAGGGAGGAGCCCAAGGGGAGCCCGGGAAAGGCGGCTGCCTGGAGGGCGATGCGGGGAGAAGGAAACTCACGGAGACCCCGAGACGGGCCTAGAGGACGGAGGCTCCTTCAGAAGACCCCCAAAGCCCCGAAGGATCCAGGAGGAAACAAAGGAACATCAGTGCCCGGAATGTGGAAAAGCCTTCAAAAGAAAGAGAAATCTTGAAAGTCATTTAAGGATCCACACAGGAGAGAAACCTCATAAATGCCTTGAGTGTGGAAAAAGATTCAATTGGAGGGGAGACCTTTACAGACATCAAAGAATCCACTGGGGAGAGAAACCATATCAGTGCCTGGAGTGTGGAAAGAGTTTCAGTCAGAGAGGACATCTTTATAGACATCAAACAATCCATTCAGGAGATAAACCACATAAATGCCTGGAATGTGGAAAGAGCTTCAGTCAGAGAGGACATCTTTATAGACATCAAAGAATCCACTCAAGAGAGAAACCACACAAATGTCTGGAGTGTGGAAAGAGCTATACTGAGCATAGTAGTCTCAATCGACACCTAAGAACTCACATGGGAGAAAAATGAAAAAGACACCTGAGTGTGAGAAGCCCTTCTGTCATGGTGTATCTCGGGAATTGAATTGTATATTTAATTTGGCTAAGTGTGAATAGAAATTCTAGGAATTTACCTAGTGCATATTCATGATAATTATAATAATTCCAATAAGAGGAATTATTGGTATTTACTCCAAATGAGTAAAGAAGACAATAAAGGTAAATAATAACTGCCAAATAAGGGACTTTCTCAGGCTGAATAATAAAGGACTTTTTCAATTGCACATGCGAGATCTTTCAACTGGTCTAAATTGTACCTTTTCACCACAGACATGCCATTTCCCACGTGAATGTTCTTTTAATGCAAGGCTCATTTCAATGGTTATGCTTAATATTATGGGATGTTACTGTCCATGTCTCTGATATAACTGTAATTGAGCAGGATGATTTCTTCCAAGGTGGATTTCATTTAAATCATGTCAGTTTAAATCATTATGTAAATCGTTATTAAAAAGATTTAAATCAACTTTTTAAATCATAATTTTTAAAAAGCAATTGTTGTCAGCCTCCAGTGCTGACATAGTAAAGAGGGGGTTAAATTCCTGTGGGATTAGTAAGAGAGACTGCCGTAGAATGATTTAGATAATGACCAAGAGGATAAGGAAGCAAGCCAGGAAAGGGAGGGTTTATGGAGCAGAGGTCATTTCCTGACTGCATATGAGTCCGTGAAGACGTTGTTCTAACAAATAAAAAGTTTTTTTTTCTTTATTATCAAAATGTGAGAGGCATCTTATTTCTAAGACAACTCTAGTCGGACAATTGTCATGTCTGTCCCGCAGCAGCCCCTCCTTTGAGCCGCTGTTGACTTGCCGACAGTCCCATTCATTTTAATGGCTGGTGATGTATCAGTGACTCAACCAGGTGAGGGACATGGCTGGCAGCAGGTGAGTGGATGCCCTCTCACAGGTCTTGCCATAATGGATCTGAAAAACCCGTTTGGACTACTGTAATGCTCTTTACATGGGGCTCCCCTTGAGGAGCAGCCGGAGACTTCAGCTGGTCCAGAATGCGGCCGCGCGAGTGGTTATGGGAGCAACTCGTTGCTCCCGGGTAACTCCAATCTTGCGCGAGCTGCACTGGCTCCCGGTGGTCTTCCGGGTGCGTTTCAAGGTGCTAGTCACCATCTTCAAAGCGATCCATGGCTTAGGACCGGGATATTTACAGGACAGTCTTCTGCCAATGAATATCTTCCACCACCCAATACGCTCTCACAGAGAGGGCCTCCTCAGGGTGCCGTCGGCCAGACAATACCGGCGGGCGGCCCCCAGAGGCAGAGCATTCTCTGTGGGAGCTCCAGCCGTATGGAATTAACTACCCCCGGATATAAGAAAAATTCATGAGCTCTGTGCCTTCCGACGAGCCCTGAAGACTCTACTGTTTCACCAAGCCGGTCTGACTTAAATTTGCGTTAAATTTTAATAGGGTTTTTAGTAGGTTTTTTTTTAATTGAAAAAATTTTACAATACAAAATTTTTCTATTTCTCCCCCCAAACCCCCCTTCCCCCTACCTCCCCCCACCCCAACCCCATTCCCCCCCATCCCCCCCTTGACTTCTGCTACAAATTAAAAAAAAACAAATACATATAACAAAATAATGTAACAAATAAACCTATAAGTAGTAAAATTTTCCTAAAATAAACAATATTGTAATTAAAAAAACTAATAATAATAAGATTTACCTCATTAATCAACCATCAACCATCAATATTCATTTATCAATCAATACCATACTTATCGTTAAACCCAATTAAAAGATATCATGCCTTTTTCTAATCCATTGATATTAACATTACTAATTATATACCAAAATCGATCCCCCTAATAATAAAATATAATAAATCACATCCATATCCATATCAAATAATTCTATCCCAACTACACCCATCAACTAAAAAACAGAAACATAAAACATTTCTATTCTAATAAAATATAATATATAATTATACATATACAATTATAATTATACAATTATATCCAAAAATTTTCTATCTCAATAATCCATGTTTCAATCTTCTCTTCATCTTGATTGAAGTTAAATATACTATCTTCCAACATAGTTCTAATAAGCTTCATATTCCTGCTGCCCCCATCAGCAAAAAACATCTCTCCATATAGAAATCCCCCCGAGTGACTTTATATTGGTAATATCCAACCACGAAAGGTATTTTGTAATCCTCTAGGTAGAACATTCAAACTAGCTAATGTTATACCACCTAAAAAAAGAAAAAACAAATGCAGCTCCTCCTAAATTTCCAAGCCTTATATATATATATAAAAACTGCAAGCCCCATTCCCAGATGTTCCTTTAAAACTCTTTCAAATCCTGTCACCCTTTTCACTTCCTTCCTTCGGGTTCCCAAGATATATTGCAGCAATCTGCATATATTGCAGCAATCTGTTTACCTTTCTCAACATGTTAAATCTCGCAATTGTAGATGGGGTGACTTTCTTCCCCACGGTAGTAGACTGGAATGATACAAATAGTGATTCAGACTTTCTGAATGAAGCAGTCCTATCAATGTATTTGCGAAGTGCCCTATGAACATCGAGCGTGTGCCAACGTCGTTCTTTAGGATGTGCTGGATCAGGGCAAAAGTTAGGTAAAACCACCTCTTGTGTCCTATGAAACCAAGAATTGACTTTTGGTACGAAAGTCGGGTCCAACCTGAGGACCACTCTGTCAGAGTGAAAGATGCATAGATCTCTACGTACCAACAGTGCCGCCAGTTCGGAGATCCTCCGTGCAGATGTGATTGCTATCAAGAAGGCGACCTTGAAGATAAGTAGTCTGAGGCTGGCAGATCCTAAAGGCTCGAACAGAGCAGACATGAGCGTTTGTAGGACTAGGGGCAAGTCCCAGGAAGGATACCTATGGACTGGAGGAGGCTGTAAGTTAGCAACCCCTCGAAGAAAACTCCTCACCTTGGGGTGTTGAGCGAGAGGAATAGGACCGTCTCCATGTAGAATAGTTGCTAAGGCTGCCACTTGTCTGCGGAGCATGTTGGCAGTAAGTCCCCGTTTGAATCCTGAGTGCAGGGAACTCAAGACGTCCGGAAGGGAAGCTGCCCTGGGAAGAATGGGCAATTTTCGACACCAGCTAGAGAACGTTGACCAAGTGGCATCGTAAATCCTGGTGGTAGATGGACGACGGGAGGCCTGGATGACGGAAATGACTTCGCTCGAGAATCTGGAGTCCCTCAGGATTTCCCGCTCAATCACCAGATGGCCAGTTGAAGCCACTGGGCTCGGAATGCTGAACTGCCCCCTGGCTCAGGACAATCCTGCCTGACGGAATCCTCCATGGGTGAGACACTGACAGAGACACTAGGTCCGCAAATCATACCCTTCTGGGCCAGTGCAGAGCCACCAACAGAATTTCTGCCTGCTCGTCCAGAAGCTTCTGGATGACCCTCGGTAGTAGAGGTGTTGGAGAGAATGCATATAGGAGGCCCCGAGGCCATGGCACCCGAAGGGTGTCTGTCGCTTCTGCCCCCGGCATTGGAAATCTGGAAAAGAACCATGGTAGGTGAGTGTTCTTTGGGGTTGCAAACAGATCCATGCATGGTTGGCCGAACCTGGTCATCAGTTGGTGAAACAGGTCTGGATGGAGATGCCACTTGGAGTGGTCGACGGTTGTTCAACTCAACCAGTCCGCCTGTTCATTGTATGTGCCTGAGATATGTTCCGCCTGGAGAGAGAGCAGGTGTGATTCCTCCCAGAGACTGAGGCTCGCTGCTTTGGACATCAGGTCCTTGGACCGGGTGCCTTCCTGCCTGTTCACGTGTGCCTTGCTGGTGACATTGTCGGTTAACAGCAACACGTGATGGTTGGTTAGCGAGAGGTGGAAATGACGGAGAGCTAGATGGGCAGTTCTGAGTTCCAACCAATTTATGTCGTGTAAGAGATCCTGTGGTGACCATCTGCCCTGTGCAAGCTGGGAACCCAGGTGAGCCCCGCAGCCGAATAGACTGGCATCTGAAATCAGTGTTAGACGTGGCAGTTCCTTGAAGAGGCAGCCTTTCTCCAGGGAAGGTGACATCCACCAATTCAGGGAATGGAGAACTTTTGGGGGCACTCTGACTCTTGTGGAGTGACTGATGCCTGCTCTTTGGCTCGGTAGGAGGAACCATTGTAAGGTTCGGGAATGTAATCTTGCCCAAGGAACTATGGCCAGACATGAAATCATTTTCCCTAACAAGTGGGACAATACTGCGAAGGAGACAGTCCTGGCTGACCTGACCTGACGTATTAAGACTCCTATGCTGACTAGACGTTCTGGTGATAGAAAGACCTGACAACTGACTGTGTCTATCCGGGCACCTAAATGAAGGATAGAATGAGATGGAATTAACTGGTTCTTTTCTAGATTTACTGAAAACCCATGAAGTTGCAGAGGCTGAATAGTCTCTGACAAATCCTGTCTCGCCTGCCTGATAGATGAAGATTGAATCAAAATGTTGTCTAGGTAACATTGAAGTCTGATTGGGCGAGCCCGCAGATGGGCTGCCACCACGTCCAGGAGCTTTGTGAACGTCCTGGGGGCAGAGGACAGGCCGAATGAAAGGGCCCTGTATTGGAAGTGTTGCCCTGCGTAACAGAATCTGAGATATTTCCTTTGTGAAATCTGAATTGGTATGTGCAGGTAGGCTTCTTTTAGATCTATGGATGTAAGCAGATCCCCGTCTGATGCAATTTAGAATAGAAGTTAAGGATTGCATCTTGAATCTCTTGAATTTGATGTGTTTGTTGAGTCTTTTTAGATCCAGTATTCCCCTGCAACCCCCTGATTTCTTGGGAACCAGAAAAAGGATCGAATAGAAACCGAGACCCTTCTGCGAGACAGGCACCTGGATGGAAAGTCGATGAAGGATCTCAACTTCCATCAGAGACCTCTTGATGGCATCTCTGGGAAGAGTGCAAGAAATGAAACTCCTTGAAGGGAGGGATGAAAACTCCAATGTGAGACCGAGCCGGATGTTTTGCAGAGCCCAGGTGTCGGTTGTGATGAGCTCCCATTGGATTGAGAACCTCATGAGATGGCCTCCAATGGGAACCTGTGATTGGGAGTCATTTGGACCTGCAGTAAGGTCTACCGCCGGCCCCTCAAAAGGGTCTCCTAGACTGGGGTTGTCTAGACCTGTCCCTGAACTGAGCTCTATCCTGGGATCGGTCTGAAGATGGGGGGTAAGTCCTCTGATAGATTGGGGCAGAATAACCGCCCTCCACCCCATGAAAGGACGATAATATGGAAAGTATCTCCTGTTGGTCCTCCTGTGAGACAGGGGAAGTACCTTCCTTTTATCCTTGGTCTCTACCAAAATGGGATCTAAAACATCACCAAACAAATTATTGCCCTGAAAGGGAGCAGACACCAATTTCCATTTGAATTTCATATCGGCTTGCCAATGGCGAAGCCATAACAATCATCTGGAAGTCACGTTAGAAACCAGGGCCCTGGAAGTGAATTTAGCCGCATTAAGGGTTGCATCAGCAGAGTATTCCGCTGCAGCAATTAATTTGTTGATGTCCTGGTGTAATCTGACATCTCCAGGGGAGGCCCTTGCCTGCATTTGGCGTAGCCACAGGAGGGAGGTTCTATTAAAGAAAGAAGCTGCCGTGGCTGATCTGATCGCCCAGGCAGCTGCCTGATGTGTCTTACAAACTGACATCTCAGCTTTCCTATCCTCGGTCTTCAGCCCCTCTGCAGAGTCTGAGGGGAGAATATTGGAAGATGCTAGATTGGCAAAGGGAGTATCTATTGTAGGCAACTTAAGCATGTCCTCTACCTCCTGTTCTACAGTGTACATCTTTTTGTCTAATCCGCTGGGATTAGACAAGGACGCAGGTTGAAGCCATTGCTTCTTGATAATGTCTATGAATAATCTGGGAGAAGGAACAGCGTCCTGGGTAGTTCTGTAAATAATCGAGCATGGGGAATCCTGCTCAGCCGACCGGTCAGAGGCTCCAGCCACAACCCCTAGATTAGCAGTGGTTTTGGCCTTGTATAACAAGGTCTTGAACATGCTAGGGTTGAAAAGGCCAGTGAAGGCTGGTTTGTCTGGAGATCTGCCTTCATCTTCAGAAAGATCATGATCTGCGAATTCTTCCTCCTCCCCAGTATAATACCATTCACTGCCCTGAGACTCATGAGGTGAGTGAGGGGCCCGGGAATAAACCCTATCCTGGTGGGCCTGGTGAACATTGGAAGTGGTACCAGCTGAGGCAGGAGCAGGGATACCCCTCCTAAGGAGGGCAGAGTCTGTGCTCTGTGCAATGGTCTGAGCTAACATCTGGAAGAGTTCCTGGGAAAGAACAGGGGCCTGATTTATGTCAGGGCAGAGCCCCACCGCTGTAGGGGTGAAGGTAGCTGAGGGATGTTATTCTATCATCATTGCTACATCTTCTACAGACGTCTTCATCGAAACACTGAAGGCTCATGGGAGAAAGAGGCGTGGCTAGGCAAATTCAACCCAGTCTCTGGCCAACCAAACTAAAGTTGAACCCATTGCTTGGACTCTCCAACCAGCGCACAGGAGATAATTCTATTCTGTGCTGTGCTGTGCTATTAGAATTAGAATTCTATTCTATTAGAATAGCATAGCATAGCATAGCATAGCATAGCATAGCATAGCATAGCATAGCATAGCATAGCATAGCATAGCATAGCAATCTCAATGGGATTTTTATCCCAAAAGCATTTTATTAAAATAAATTTGATAAAAAATAACAAAAAAATCTCATTTAAATCAAAACTATGATTTTTTAATTTATTTTTTAATCATGTTTTATGCACCCTTATTTCTTCCATGCAATCAACTCTTATTTTGTACTTTTTCTATTGTATGGAATATAATACATACTGTGCGAGCTCATCCGTGGTTTGGGAGTGCAGTGCCATCTATGCTGATGATACTCAGCTGTACATCTCCACCCAGACCACCCCAATGATGCCCTTGCAGTGATGTCCAGGTGCCTTGAAGCCGTGCGGATCTGGATGGGGAAAAACAGACTCTGACTCAACCCTTCCAAGACCGAGTGGCTGTGGCTGCCAGCATCCCAATGGCACAAAAGGCAGATTTTTGTATGTAGACTGCCTCTGTCAAGGGAAGCTTCACTCTTTTTTGGGGTGGGAGAGAAAAAAAATATTTTTACTTTTAAACAAACTTAATCAGTGTAACATCTTGGTACAAAATTTATTTAAAAATTTAAACAAAGTTTATCTTTGAACATTTTTGCCAATCTTTCGGGTGACATGTTTTATAGATGGCACATGTCACCGGAAATAATTGGCAAAAATGTTCAAAAATAAATCAGCTAAATGTTGGAAATGCCACCTGACATCGGGATCGTACTATCACGTGTGGTGGACATGTCCAGAAGCGAGAAATTATCGGGCAAAAATTAGAATATGGCTAGAGAAAATGATACAGCAACACATTGATCTTAAACGGGAGCTGTTCCTGTTGGGTATCTTACCAGAGAAATTTAGTAGAGAAAATACATATATATAATAACGGCAGCAAGAATGGTATTTGCACAATTTGGGAAGCAGAAAAAATTCCTACAAAGGAAGAGCTAATTAAGAAAATATTAGAATGTGCAAAAATGAGTAGATTAACATTGGCAAATAGTGGGAAGGAAGAATCTGAGTATTACAGCATATGGAGGAAATTTTATCAATGGATAGAGACTGAATATAGACAATAGGCAAATAAGAAATATGGGGAAAATATGTTGTAATACATTAAATTTAAATGTAAGAGGAAAGATAAATATGTAGTAAGAAAATGTTGATGATACATGTTGAATATGATGACACGGAAGCGCCACTCATTAATGTAGCTCTGGATAAACTTCCGATCACACCCTTTGTGTTGCCATGTTCTTTTGTGCTTTTTTCCATCATCCCAGGTGAGCTCCCTCCATTATTTCTGCTTAGGTGAGGCACCCTTTTGTGAATTTCAAAGGAATACAGCAATCTAGGACAGGAAAAAAATCCCGTCTCCCTTGAAGGAGTTCTACCAAAACAAAATATTGTCTACGTTTGAAGGGAAACTATAATAAGGATGTAATAAATAATACTAGAATATGATATACTGGTATGCTAGATTCTGTAACCATGAGGTTCCTGTAATACATATATGCCTTTGTATTTGTATACCTTTACATTTGTATCTCTTGTAACAAACCTATTCTGTTATTAGGCCTCTGTAATGTATCTGGTATTTGTCAAACATTTATTCCTACCATTTGATCTGAACCCATCTCAATTTTCTTCCTGGTTTTCTCCTGGCATCTAAGAGCGTGGTACCCATCTCAGCTGGAACTGAGAGCATTAAAGAGGTCTAATAACAGGTTTGTTACAGGAGATACAAATACAAAGGCATATATGTATTAAGGAACCTAATGGTTACAGAATCTAATATACCAGTATATCATATTCTAGTATTATTACTGTTAAGGATATTTTTGTTGTGTAACAACTAGCAGAGTAAAGTGCACAGAGAAACGTTGCTGAGAGCAATGAGATAGAGATACATACAAACTGATGTTATCAAAAGCTTTCTTTATAATGGAAAATAAACAATCTCGTAGTCTTCTAAACAGTCCAAGTCTTTACCGGTTAACTCCAAACAAACTCTTACCAAACAAACAGTAGTTGGTTTACAAACTCCGGATGGTAGCAGATCCACCCACACACGATAGCAGCTTATCATCCCACTGAATACATTACAGTACCCTTCTTAAATACATTGTTAAATTACAATTAATTATAGCATGACTCAGCATTACAGCATGATGCAGCATTGAAACTTAAAGTCACAGAACACATATATTGCCTGGACAACTGTTAGGCCCAAATCATATCCTAACAATTACATCCTTATTATTGTTGAGGCAGTTAAACAGACCCAGAAAGAAACCATCATGGATCCTATCAAAATTGCATGATTTTGTTTCCTTTTTCCAACGAGCTATTGATTTCTATGCGAAAATTCACTAGCAGGAACCATTGGCAGGAGATTCTCATCCTTACATCCTCTTTAACTGGAGCTGCTCTGCTTTTGTGCATGAATTCCTAGTTCTTCCGTCTAGGAACAAGAATTCTCCTGGATCAAATACTTGATGCTGCTTAGAAACACTTGAGTGAGTCACATATACCGAGTATATTTATTTATTTGCAAACTGCCTTTCTTACTTTTACAAATAAGGCGGAGAACAAATCCAAGAAAATGGAGAATATTTGTAGCCCAGGGTTGCCATGAGGGGTCTCTCTCCCTTCTAGCAAAGATGATGTTAGTTTGGGCAATGAAACCTCTGCAAGAAGAGAAGCCCCGAGGAGCCCCTCCACTCCCATCCAGCACAGCTTCCTCCTCTCTTCCCCAACAACCCTGTGAGGTGGGCTGGACTGAAAGAGCGGCTGATTCAAACTCAGTGTCTCCTAAGGTCCCAGGATAGACCCAAGTGGCTGCCCTTCATCGACTGATATAAGGTCACAGCCCCAGAAGAGCCCCCGACCTCAATACGGAGGAGGGGGCGGGGGGAGACCGGACCCCAAAGTTCAAAGGGAGACCCCCCCCCCACATCCGCGCAGGCGGCATTGATTGAAGGAACAGCAGCACCATGCAGGCGCCATCTGGCTGGTTGAAGGAAGGACGCTGATTGGTCGCTCTGGGGAGGTGGGCAATTGGTAGGAGGACTCCTTGGGGTGGGTCCTCCGAAGGAACAGGTGGAATTATGCCAAACCACATAGATTATATCTAACAATGGCAGGGAAAAGCACTTTAACACCTACAATAATAAAGGCCAAATTAGCCCTAGATTCAGCCCGGGGACACTTGCTTCAGTTAGGATCTGAGTTGGATCACTATTTAAAGGCAATTTATTGGAGTATTGTAGCAAAGAGATTTCCTTCAATGAAAGAAGGGAATCCAGGACACAGAATTGGGTTTTATTTTATACTCCATACAGAAAAAAAAAGTACAAAACAAGAGTTGATTGCCTGGAAAAAATAATTGGCTCAGTTACAGTTACATCAGAGACATTGACAGTAACATTCCATAATATTAAGCATAACCACAGAAATGAGCCTTTCATTAAAAGAACATTCACATGGGAAATGGCATAAGGATCACCTAAGTCTGTTGTGATAAGGTACAATTTCATCCAGTTGAAACATCTAGCACGAACCATTGAAAAAGTCCTTTATTATTTACCCTTATTATCTTTATTCAACCGTCTATAATTAATATCATGAATATCATTATTCCGATACTTTGTATGTACACTGAGGCTTGTGTATTCGAGACAATTCCTTGTGTGTCTATTCACACTTGGCCAAATTAAATAGGCAATTTGATTCAATTCCTAAGATACATTTTGTGACTTCTCACACCCAGGCATCTTTTATCATTTTTCTCCTACATGAATTCTTTGCACAGCTCTTTCCACACTCCAGGCAATTCCTTGTGTGTCTATTCACACTTGGCCAAATTAAATACGCAATTCTATTCAATTGCTGAAATAGATTCTGTGACTTCACACTCAGGCATGTTTTATCATTTTTCTCCTCCGTGAATTCTTCGGTGTCGATGGAGGCCGCTAGGCTCGTTATAGCTCTTTTCACACTCCAGGCATTTATGTCGTTTCTCTCCTGTGTGAATTCTTTGATGTTGCTTAAGATCTCCTCTCCGACTGGAGTTCTTTCCACACTCAAAGCATTTAATGTGGGTTTCCAACTGAGTGGATTCTTAGATGCCTTTGAAGATATCCATATCCTTTGAAGGATTTTTCGCATTCTGGGCATTCCTATTTCTTTCCTCTCTGGTGGATCTTTTGGGGATTCCCGGGGATTCTCCACCCTCCAGACATTTATTTGGTTTCTCTCCCAAGTGGATTGTTTGATGACAGTAAAGGTGCCCACTCTGACTGAAGCTCTTTCCACACTCTAGGCATATAGTTGGCTTGTGGATTCTTTGATGTTTTTCAAGGATTTGAATTGTTTTGAAGTATTTTTCACATTCCCTGCACTGATACGGTTTTTGGAAATGGAGTCTTTGATGTGTATAAAGGTTGCTCCTCTGACTAAAGCACTTTCCACACTCCAGACACTTATAAGGTTTCTCTCCTGAGTGGATTCTTTGATGTTGCTTAAGATATCCTCTCCGACTGAAGTACTTTCCACAGTCAAAGCATTTATGTGGGTTTCCAACTGAGTGGATTCTTAGATGCCTTTGAAGATATCCATATCCTTTGAAGGATTTTTCGCATTCCGGGCATTCATATATCTTTACAACTGAGTGGAACGCTTGATGTTTATAAAGATATTCCTTCAGATTGAAGCACTTTCCACACTCCAGGTACTTATAAGGTTTCTCTCCTGAGTGGATTCTTTGACCTTGCTTAAGATCTCCTCTCTGACTTAATTTCTTTCCACACTCAAAGGATTTATGTGGATTTCCAACTGAGTGGATTCTTAGATGCCTTTGAAGAAATCCATATCCTTTGAAGGATTTTTCACATTCCTGGCATTCATATATCTTTCCAACTGAGTGGATCCTTTGATGTTTATAAAGATATTCCTTCACACTGAATCTCTTTCCACACTCCAAGCATTGGTATGGCTTCTCTCCGGAATGGATCCTTTGATGCCTATAAAGGTTTCCCAACTCACTGAAGCCCTTTCCACATTCAAAGCATTTATGAAGTTTTTCTGCTGAGTGGCTTCTTAGATGTCTATAAAGATATCCCTTCAGACTGAATCTCTTTCCACACTCCTGGCATTTGTATGGCTTCTCTCCGGAATGGATCCTTTCATGTCTATAAAGGCTGCTGCTCTGACTGAAGCTCTTTCCACACTCCATGCACTTATAAATTTTTTGTCCTAAGTGGATCCTTTGATGTCTATAAAGGTTGCTGATATCACCAAAGCTCTTTCCACACTCAAAGCATTTATGAGGTTTTTCTCCTGTGTGGATCCTTAAATGACTTTCAAGATGGTCCTTTCTTTTGAAGGCTTTCCAACATTCCGGGCACTGATGTTCCTTTGTTTCCTCCTGGATTCTTCGGGGCTTTCGGGGTCTTCCGAAGGAGCCTCTGCCCTCCAGGCCAATCTCGGGGTCTCCGCCCGTTTCCTCCTCCCCGCATCGCCCTCCAGGCAGCCGCCTTTCCCGGGCTCCCCCTGGGCTCCTCCCTCCTGCAGCCTCGGAGCCCCCCAGCCTTTCCTCTCCGTCTCCTGAGGAAGCCGCACCAGGACCGGGCAGGGCTGCTCCGCGGGGCCCGCTTTCCTCCTCCTCCTCTCGGCCGGCGCCCCTTTCCTGCATCCGCCGCCATCCTCCGTCCTCCTGCAGGGGAGAAAGAGAAGAGGGTCACGGCTGCCTCCCCTTCCCCTCAGGGGAGGCCCCGGCCCAAGCCCCCCCCCCCTCCGTGCGGACCCGAAAGAGACCCTCCCAGAATCCCCTGCGCCAAACCTGCATCATCCGGGCTCCTCTTCACAGATTGAAGCCGCTCCCTCCTTGCCCGTTTTGTTTCCGGAAGTGAAGGCTTCATGCCCTTTTCTCCACTAATTCCGCCTGTTCCTTCGGAGGGTCCGCCCTAAAGAGTTCTTCTACCAATCGCCACCCTCTCCAGAGCGACCAATCAGCGTCCGCCTTCCTTCATTCAGCCTGACTCCCGCCTGCGCGGTGCCGAGAGTTGCTATGGTTACCCGCGGAGGTGGAGCGTGGTTTCCCCTTTCCTTTTGGTCCCCCCCCCCCCCCCATTGAGGCAGACGGGGTCAAGGTCTCTTATGTTGCTGTGACTTTTTATATACTAATATTCTCCTTTATATTGTTGGATATGTTCTCCCCCTGGAGTTATTGGTAAAAACAAGAAAGTCAACATCCAATAAACAAATAAATTCAGTATATGCAACTCACTCAAGTGTGTTTTTAAAAAGCATCTACATGGCCGCTATTTGATGCAGGAAAATTCTTGTTCCTGGATATAAGAATGCAGAATTCATGCACCAAAGCAGACCAGCCCCAGTTAAAGAGGACATAAGGATGAGAACCTCCTGCCAATAGTTGCTGCTAATGAATTTCCTCTCATTCCAACACATTATGGTTGGAAAAAGGAAGCAGAAAAATCAGGCAATTGTGTTGGTTTCTTTCTGGGTCCCTTTAACTGCTAGATCCTTCAACACTTGAGACAGGATTTTGCTTTCTGTTGTGGATTGCTGTATGAAAAACGATGCCTGAAGTTCAACCTTTGAGGAGAGAATTTCTCTCTCTCTGCCCTTAAACGTGGCACTATCCTACAATACTTTGGGGTTTTCAGGATGTTTCAAAGTGGTCCTCGGATATCCAAGGGCAGGAAATTTGGGGTGGGTGGGTGAACCCATACCAATAGGTATGACTTCTATTAAATTTGGAGAACAGCCCAACTCCCAACTCCCAAGCCCAACTCCCAAGCCTGGGTGGCTTATTTGTATGGGGAATGGGGATTTTGCGGTATCCTTCCCCCAGGAGTGGGGAGGGAATGGGGATTGGCTAAATCCACGTCTGAAGGTTGGGAGTGGATTCTAACTTCTTTTATTCCCATTGTATTGTCTTAAGGACCCCAGATCCTGGTTTGTTTTCACCCAGCTATCACTTCTTTCTCAATAAAAGGATCCTTTTGAAATGCAAAATTTCAAGTCTTTACTTCCTTGATTAAGGGGGAGAAGCCTGGTAGCCTAGTGTGTGTGTGTGTGTGTGTGTGTGTGTGTGTGTGTGTGTGTGTGCGCGTGCGCGCCTGCGAAGGGAACTTGCAAATGTGCTGGCAGATAAGCAGGTGTGTTGCTTTGCCAGCATGCAAGAATAAGAGAAAATGAGGTAGGTAACCCAGGGGTGGAGGGCTATGTAACAGGGCACAGTGACCCGAGCAGCAGCTGCAAGAGGAGCCTCTCCAAAGAGGGTGTGTGGGAGGAAAATATATATATGTGAGAATAACCAAGACAGCATTACAATTTGCAAAAGGAAAAAACCTTTATTTTACATAAAACAGGAAACAGAGACATGAAAGCTTAGACAGATTAATATATATCTTTGCAAAGGTCCTAACCCCCTCCTCAAATGGGAGTCAGGCAAAATGAAAGCCATTGAACACGGTTTATATACACGGTCAGAAGTCACATGACTAATGTCCTTTGGGAATCAGATTCAGATTTATACAACATATTGTAATACAGGTTCCACCCTGGAAATTCCCCAATTCTCAACAGAAATATTCCACAAAAACATCACTTGCGTATTTCCCCTTCTGGAACAGACAAACAGGCCCCAAACAATCTCATTTCAGTACTTTTCCCAGAACATCAATTTCCGTCAAAACAACTCCATAATACATATTCCCATAAGGTTAAACCAGGTAACAGAAAGCACTTAAAATGGCGTAACTTTGGTTCTACCTTTTTCAGGACCTTTACAGGAATAATAATTATTTTTCTCTCAATCCCCCCTTTTCTGTTTGACCAAATTATTCCTGTAAATTATGAATATCCCATAACAATATAGAAACTCCTCCCCATACAACAGGTAATTCAGTTAAGTTCATTTTACCACACAAGAACATTAACCTGGAGGAAGTATGTATCTTTAGATATGGAAAATGTAACTCCTCCTCTAAAATCCAAAATTTCTTTTATGAAAATGTATAATATACCATATAGCTCAGTGCATTACTGATATAAAAATTCCATTCTATTTCACAATCAATACATTGAGGATCTATCTAATATGTACAGTTGCACTTCCAAAAGATGACTTAATACATATTCTCAGCCTCCTCAGTGGTGTCTATTAGGGCTAGAGGTGCTTCTATAAAAGAATAACGGTGCTCGAGTTCAGTATGGAAACATAGCTGTTACCATGTTATAGGATAACTAGGCAACACAGCCAAAATCCCCATTCCTATCCACACCTGTAGAATAACAAACACTACCACAAGAAGCCCTAATATTCCTAGTGAACTAGTCCCCCCCATCTTCCAAAAAGATAAAAGGTTATCATCTTACCTCCAATTCATCAATCAATCAAGGGGAACTTACATCCACTGAATACCAAAGCATAGATTTACACCAACCAATAGTATCTTTCCTCAATACAATCTAAAAACACAACAAAAATTATTAACACTTTTAATCAAATACAAATCTTCATCCATCGATCTTCAATCATCTAAGGTTCGTCGATGAAAAGTCAATTCAAAACTATTCGTAGCAACTGTTCATCCACAAGGCAAAATCACTGGTCCATTGACTCCAGAATAACCAACCATGTTCCTTAGTCCTCTCAGCCGACTCTGTAGTTAGCAGAACTTCTTCTCCATAAAGGTTTAATCAGGATCCAGTCTCCATCATCGTACTCATATACTTGGACATCAAGAAGTAGAGTCTGTGCCAATCATCCTTTGCACCTTAAACGAGAAAAACACTGGGACAGTCCCTGTATATATTTCTCAAAACAAAACTCATTCAATTCTATCCTAGGCATCCCAGCCTTTCCCATATATGACAATCCAAACATTGTTAACAGAGCTAAAAGCAAACACTTCACCCAAGGTAGCTCTAACATACATTAATTTGTTTATCACATAGATTTAATTGTCTGATTCGCACATTCAAAACACCACATAAACAATAAAATGTATACCCCTACCACTATCGATAGGATCAACCAATACATATTTGAGTATTATTCACTCCAATATAACTTAACAATCCTTTGAGCACCTTACATTACACAAAGAAAAGCTTCAAAACATTCAGTAAGATAATTCACTATTATAATAACACATATCACACCACCCACATTCCAATGTAATCTACTAGATTCATTAAAAAGGCCAAATCTCTACATATTTATCACATACACAATATATTCAGTTACGTACCAATTTATAACTATCGTATACAATCAATAAGTGCTTACATTCCCCAATGTTTCTCTCATACACTCAAGTACATTCCACATCACAACTGTATTAAGAATTCTCACCCCATTCTTAGTCATCCATTTCTCATTCACCTTACTTACACACCTCTCATCCATATTTGTTGTTCTTCTTCATCAATAAATACCTGATTTACATCAAAAGTCAACAGGCACTAAAACCATAACTACATTTTCCCCAAAAACCACTTCTTTAACTGCTTTATCTGCCAATTTATTCCCCCAGTAATAGTTTCTAAAGTCCCTTTCTCATATGCTTCAACATAAACAACAGCAAGTTTAGCAGACCTTCAGCTACTTTCAAAACCGCTATTATAAAATTCACCTGTTTCAATTCCTTCCCTTCACCAGATATCAAAACTATCCCAACAGCAAAATACCATAAGCTTACTTTAAATCAACATAAATATAAATATCCCCTACCTCATTTGTCAATATATACAACTAAATTTTAAACTCCCATAAGTCAATAGAACCAAACTCTCTCTTGACAACAAAAGAATCTCATATTTCAAAAACATAGCAGATTTATACTGACATAAACTACTCACCATCAATGTCCCACCAAAAGTTAACTTTCTACTCCCCTTCACTGAAGGTGCAATCACAGCTTCAGCTTATATACACAAGATTAACCTTGTACCACAAAATCCATCAATTATAACAAAAATACTACAGATCTCTTCTTCATAGCCCACACTCCCTTGGCTATACCATCTACCACTACTACAGACAAATACAAACTCTCTTCCAAATAACCTCCTATAATTTCTCATCCATAAATACTCAACTCTCCCACTTCAGAGGAACCACACCACACCTATATCACAAATAAACCAAACTATTTCCACAAGCTTCAAAAAAAATACAAAGCTAAATCTAGATTCACAAATCTAAACCACCAGTCTATACAAACTAATTCACAGATAACTTCCTAGTTAGCCAAATCAAAAATCCACCTTCACCCTCTACCAATAAGTAACTCTCCCCTCAAAGGAACATCCCACATTTGGGTACCACTCAACTAAAATAACATAGGCAACTACTCCCCACTATCCAATATCCAGGCTATCCCAAAAATCCACTAAACTTCTCAGCATTCAAAATCAAAATCATTCAAAATGCACAACAAAAATACATAACAAAAACTTCTAAAAACAAAAGAAAATCACCTAATCGAGGTACAAATCTCCACTCTGTAAAACAATATTCGTTTTAACTTTCAATATCACTCCTCTATCATATAGATTTATCTAAACACCTCAAACAAAAATAAAATCAAAACTCCAAGCAAAACAGGAAATATCTCTGCATAACTGCCATACACAGTCCAGAAACAATCATCACCCAATTGCCCCCCCCTTTCCTCTCAAACTCAGCAAAAGGAAAAAAAAAATGTGTAAAAGGGAAAACAAACCGCATCTCCCCCCCCTTCTCTCCTATTCAGAACAAAAAGAAAGGGAAAACATAGGGAGGAAAAATATTACTTCTGTCTCCATTTAACAACATAAATACCTTCTTCTAATCCAGAGAATCTCTCTCCCCTTTTCTTACTCACTCGAACATTAATATTATCTTCATAACAACAACAAAAAACCCTTGCCACTCACTATCCCATTATACAAAGGATATCTCCAGATAAGTCCAACACACACTCATATTCATTCTACAACCAAACCTTCCAGTGTACTCCAACACACACATACCTTCTCCCTGCCAATTAATCAGCATAAATACTTCAAATAACTTTATCATTTTCAATATTATTATTAATATACAAGACAATGAGCTCTATTGCCATTACACACAAATGCCTTCACACATACATACCATTTAACAACATTTACAAACCAAGAATGAAACCTGAGAAAGTTCTATCCCAGACATCTTATAGCTTATTCCTCAAGCAGCGGAAGACTTCAGGATGTGGTTTTCAATCAAAAACTTGATTTCGGGCCCTAACCACCACCTCAATCCCCACCGCTCCAAGCCTAAGCCAAGAAGTTCACTTAATTCGCCGGCACACACATATCACTATCACAACACATTACTCAAAGACAAATTATTCCCACTCAAACTCAGGTAAACAATAAACCCTTCTCATTCACAAATGAAAAAAAATCTCATCTCTTAATAAGAGGAATAGGGGCAACATCAACTATCGGGTCAATTTTCCTTCCCCATTCCCCAAGTATAAAACTTAAGCTCACCTCCTAGAAGAGACAATACATCCCTCCCAAGAAGATTCTAGAACAAATATCATATGCAAATATATAACACATTTTCCACAACTCAATTCCATATACCTCAACAATCACACAAAGAAAGGTGCTAATCACAACCATATCTATGAGAAACATATAAACCTCCACTTCTCACTAATAAATATATCAAAGGCTCTTTCAAAAACTTCTAACATCACTAATCATCTTCTTCTCCCATAAGGGTATAAAGGCACTATTCCACTGTCTAAATAGAACAGGTTCTAACATAACACACAAAGCACTTTCTGCTTTCAAGTCCACCAACTCCTGGACATTTCTACAGGGACAATCCTCTCCCCAGTCCCAGGACGCTGTTGCCTTATTGCAACTAAAATTTCACAAAGACTAGTCCTCTTAACACAGACATCAGCATTTAACTTCTCTACATTTGACTTCTCTACCGAGTCTTTATTCACATAACTTTTATGAACTTCCTTCAACAGAGCAATAATATCAGAAGCAACTCAATCCTTATTCTTCTTCCCATGCCATCATCACACACTATATTGTCATTAAGGACTCATAAGCCATCGTCAGGGTACTTATTTAAATTGTCCTTAATACATTACAGAAACACAAACAGTATTTCCCACAGCTGTTCTTACCACAAAGGCTTTTCCTAATTTTATCCCTTGAGGTACAGCTGTTTCAACTCCCTGAAGACTAACCCACTTCAGGTGTTCCATTTGCTCCCAGTCACCAACCAGGACCAGCTAATGGAAACCTAACATCAGCAGCCACAGGCTAAGCAGCCCCCACTTGAGTTTCATCTCAAAACACCATAGCTGCCGACCTCTCCTCTAGAGAGAACAAATCACCCAATATACTGCAACTCTACCAAAGTATACAGCTCAGGTCCCAGGAACAGATCCAATGACTCAAACAACTCAATCAGATCTACCTGTAAAAACGGCATGTAACCAAATCAACACTCTGTTGAAATCTCTACTGCAATGCTTCGAGTAGCAACTTCAATTCTAGCCACAGTTCCCAGCTCCATTTACATTATAAGAAGGAGGAGGGGGAAGTGGGCATGTGACATAAGCTAAAGGATCCTTTCCATACACAACCCTAAAACCTCTCAGAGGAAAACAGATCAGACCCCTGAACATAAAAGATTCCACATATAACAATTTAACTTCAACCTCATATTCATCCAAACCTCCTTCAAAGCATTTATCTAGCATCCAATATTGGTCTAACTCCCCAAACTTACTCCATCTATAATTAGGCTGTATCATCACAAACATCAGCCAACCCTTGTACAATAATTAATCATAGTCACCCTATCTAACATCTTTATATAAACTTTCAACCAAACTGTATTAACAGTTTCCCTAATGGAGATATGGGGGATTGGAGGGTACTTCAGTCTCAACAGCACTTTCCCCATACTGTCCCCAGCCTGCATTTCACTAAGTATACACACAAATCATACAGGCCATACACACACAAACATACACAAATCCAGACCAACAAAAAGAGAACAGATACTCACTCCCAGTGCACTGTAGTCTTCAGGAACGTTCCTCCCTCTGTCCAGGCATTCACGTCTCTGCCTCAGGGTACATAGAAAAGCAATTCCAACTAGAAAGGAAATAACCCCTATTCACTGAAATCAGTGTGTGCGCACGTAAGGACTTCCTTACTAGACGGAAAGTTTCAAGTCCCTGTTCGGGCGCCAATTGTGAGAATAACCAAGACAGCATTACAATTTGCAAAAGGAAAAAACCTTTATTTTACATAAAACAGGAAACAGAGACATGAAAGCTTAGACAGATTAATATATATCTTTGCAAAGGTCCTAACCCCCTCCTCAAATGGGAGTCAGGCAAAATGAAAGCCATTGAACACGGTTTATATACACGGTCAGAAGTCACATGACTAATGTCCTTTGGGAATCAGATTCAGATTTATACAACATATTGTAATACAGGTTCCACCCTGGAAATTCCCCAATTCTCAACAGAAATATTCCACAAAAACATCACTTGCGTATTTCCCCTTCTGGAACAGACAAACAGGCCCCAAACAATCTCATTTCAGTACTTTTCCCAGAACATCAATTTCCGTCAAAACAACTCCATAATACATATTCCCATAAGGTTAAACCAGGTAACAGAAAGCACTTAAAATGGCGTAACTTTGGTTCTACCTTTTTCAGGACCTTTACAGGAATAATAATTATTTTTCTCTCAATATACATGTGTCAGCTTTGGCATTAGGTTTCCAAGGGCTCAAAAAATGTTGAAAAATTCAAATATGAAGGGGGCAGTATTGGAGGCAATTTCCCCTCTCTGCTGAAGTTTTTGGAAAGAAGGCGGAAAGGAGGGATGAGAAAGAAGCTGCATCAGGGAGGGAGGGGCTGGTAAAGTAGCTAGAGGTGAGGAGGGGCCGGCTGACTCAACCCTGCTTACTGTCTCTGGGATGTATTTTGCAGTTATCGCTCATGAGTTTGATATATTGCCCCCAAATCTTTACAGGTAGTACTTGGCAAGAAAATACCAAGGAGCCTGTGTAGCATAGGGGGCTAATGCCTCCTACTAAAGGCAGCAATTAACATCCAGCTGCCTGTAATTTCTGCGAGTTCAATCCTAGCCAGGCTCGAGGATGACTCAGCCTTCCATCCTTTCTAAGGTGGGTAAATTGAGGACCCAGTTTGTGGGGGCAATAAGCTGACTTTGTATAAATATACAAAAGTATGAAGGCTATTGCTTAACGCATTGTAAGCCGCCCTGAGTCTCTGGAGAAGGGCGGCATATAAATTTAAAAAAAAAAATGGCAGTGTTGATTTTTATTTTACCCTGACATTATACTCAAGTTCCTTCAAATGCTGCAAAGTCAGAAGAGATAAATGATATAAAAGATATATACATGGCCCCCGTCCCCCAAACTGGCCATCACACACCCCCACCCCCAGTGGTGGGGCCAGCATCTCAGATTCCCAGAACTGAATACCTTATTTCAATTGAGAGGAATGCATGACATTTATACAAACAGACGCTGTAATAAAAGCAGACAATAACATAGAAGCCAATAAAGACTCTACCAACTGCCTCCGAATGCAACATATTCCCACTTGTCTGGAACTGTAGGAGGCCTCCTGATTGTCTCTGGAGATGATTCGTCATCCAGGTCATGGTTGTCCCAAAGGTGCTTTTTCAAGAAGCAGCTGGACTTTCTGATTTTCCTTTGAAGGTATTTCGCTTCTCATCCAAGAAGCTTCTTCATTTCTGACTGGAGATACCTGTACAACTAGCACAGGAGCCCCCCAGGGCTGTGTGCTCTCTCCACTTCTCTCTCTACACCAATGATTGCATCTCAAAAGATCCCTCTGTTAAAGTACTGAAGTTTGCAGATGACACAACAGTGACTGGTCTCATTCGAGACAAAGATGAATCTGCATACAGATGGCAGGTTGAACAACTAGCCTTGTGGTGCAACCAGAACAATCTTGAACTAAATACACTCAAAACCGTAGAAATGGTGGTAGATTTTAGGAGAAACCCTCCTACACTTCTCACCCCATACAATACTAGACAGTAGAGATTTCAGCCACGGCACACTTGCTCCAATTAGGAGCAAGTGGGATGACTATTTAAAGGCAACTTATTAAGAGTATTAAGAGATTTCCTTTAATGAAAAGAAGGAATCCAGGATACAGAATCGGGTTTCATTTTATACTCCATGAAATAGAAAAACTACAAAATAAGAGTTGATTGCATTGAAGAAACCAGGGTCGATAAAAATAGATTTAAAAAGATAAAAATAAAAAAATCAGATTTTAAAAAATTAAAATCAGATTTTTTGGTCATTTTTTGTAAATTTATTTTAATAAAATGCTTTTGGGGTAAAAATCTGGCTAAAGTTAATTTTCTATTTAAGATACATTAATAATGTAATTTATTCATCTTGAAATGGAGCTTGCTTGTGTACCATGAAGCTGTATATTCTGCAATATTTAAATTTCTGGTAAACTCATTCAATGAATCCAAGCTTTGCAAGCTGAGATAACATAAACTGCATTGATACATTCACAGAATTTCACAGTAACCATGAGATAACTCATAAAGCAAAGGGCAGGAATATTCCTTTTTCCCATTCTTTTGCAAATCTATGTAGACTACAAACTCTATGATTGTTTAGACAGAAATGCTTCTGTACCACCAGGCTCCAAGTGTGAGGAGAAAGGGATAGCAATAAAAATGGAAGTGAAACCTTCTAAGCAGCTTATAAATATACTATTAAAGAGCGCCTGTCATTTCAGATCCATCATGGCAGGGCCTGTGAGAGGGCATCCACTCACCTGCTGCCACCCATGTCCCTCACCTGATGCATCACCAGCCGTCCTATTAAAATGAATGGGACTGTCGGTGAGTCAACAGCGGCTCAGAGGAGGAGCTGCTGCGGGACAGACATGACAGTTGCTTTTTAAAAATTATGATTTAGAAAGTTGATTGAAATCTTTTAATAGCGATTTACATAATGATTTAAACCGACATGATTTTAATGAAATCCATCTTAGAAGAAATCATCCTGCTCAATTTCGGTTACATCAGAGACATGGACAGTAACATCCCATAATATTAAGCATAACCACTGAAATGAGCCTTGCATTAAAAGAACATTCTCATGGGAAATGGCATGTCTCTTGTGAAAAGGTACAATTTAGACCAGTTGAAAGATCTCGCATGTACAATTGAAAAAATCCTTCATTATTCAGCCTGAGAAAGTCCCTTATTTGGCATTTATTATCTACCCTTATTGTCTTCTTTACCCAATTGAAGTAAAGATAAATAATTCCTCTTCTTGGAATTATAATTATTATCATGAATATCATTATTCTGTTACTTTCTAGATACATTGAGGGCTGGTGCACTTGAGACAAACATTTATTCATGTTTTTAAAGAAGGTACAGAAAGAAATGATACGTATATTCAGTGCAGTGGTAGGTTTCAAATTTTTTTACTACCGGTTCTGTGGGTGTGTCTTGGTGGGCGTGGCATGCCATGGTGGGTGTGGCTTGATAGGCATGGCAGAGGAAGAATACTGCAAAATCCCCATTTACTCCTTTATCAGCTTGAACTCGGGAGGCAGAGAATAGATGGAGGGGCCACTTACCTTTGCTACCGGTTTGGGAACGGGAGCGGTACATGCACATATGCCTCTTCTGTGCATGCGCAGATGGTAAAAAAAGGGACGTAATGACGTCCCAGCGGTTGGGCGGAGCCTCATGCTGCTAGTGCTACAGGTTCCGTGAATCGGAAAGAACCGGGGGGGGGAGGGGGGCGGATTTCACTGCTAGCTAAATATATCAGAGGAGCCAAAGTATCCAGTGCAGGATACTAATCTATATATAAGCGAAAACCACTCACACATTAATCACAAAATCTCCAGAACCGTAAAGCCTACAAGCTTGAAATTTGCCACCTATGTTCCACTTGGCTTCTGGCTGCTCACTAAGAAAGGATTTTTCTAAACGACCATCAGAGCATTAGTATTTCCTATATTATTATAACAGCAATTAGTTAGACGTTCAACTTCCCCTCCCAACTTGAAAATAACTTTGGAGGGAATGGGATCATAGGACAGGCTTCTGTGGGGAAAGCCTCATGGAGAGAAGGGCCTAGAAATCCTGAGGGAGAGAAGGGGAGAGGAGAGGCTACTATGGGAAGCCTGAGGGAGAGAAGGGAATAGGAAGGAGGGGATTTATGGGGCAAGCCTGAGGGAGAGAAGGGAAGAGAGTACAGGAGAGGCTTCTGTGGGGCCAGCCTGAGGGAGAGAAGGGGAAAGCATAGTAATGGGGGACTCTCGCTATTCCGACAACTGGGAAACACCTAGTCTCTGCACCTAGTGGGAGATTGAGGTCCCCAATGAATCTTATTCATTTATTCATTCTTATAACTGCCCATCTTTCAGTCAACTCTGTGCAGCTCCCAAAAAGCCGTTTTAAAAACAAAGAAACAAACAAAAACCTGGCACCAATCCATGTCACCTTCTCATTGTCTGACCTCCCAACATCTGGGGAAGAGTCAGGTGTTTTAAGGCTAAAAGGGTGGAGGCTTTTTAAGAATATGGCTCACATATCACAAAGCTTCGTTGGCCTTAGAGTCCCTTTAGCAGTTTCTGCTGGAAGACAAGGGGACCATTCAGGGAATCCAACTGACAGCTTCAGATGCTTGGGGGTGGTCTTAATAGGTACCCACATTTGGGAAATCCACATAGATTATATTAAACAATGAGAGGGAGAAGCTCTTTAACACCCACAACAATGAAGGCCAAATTAGCAATAGATTGAGCCACAGGACACTTGCTTCAATTAGAATCTGAGTGGGATGACCATTTAAAGGCAATTTATTAAGAGTATTGTAACGAAGAGGCAATCCCGGACACAGAATCAGGTTTCATTTTATACTCCATACAGTAGAAAAAGTACAAAACAACAGTTGATTGCTTAGAAGAAATTAGTGGATAGAATTCGATTTAAATTTTTTTTTAACAAATAAATTTTTTAATTGAAATTGGATTCTTTTTTATCAAATTCATTTTAATAAAATGCATTTGATGTAAAAATCTATCTAAAGGTTGTTCTATATTTAAGATGTATTAATAATTTAGTTTATTCAGCACGAAATGGAGCATGAAAGTGTATTTTCTGCAATATTTAAATTTTTGGGTAACTCAATGAATCCAAGCTCTGCAAGCTGAGATAACATGCACTGCATTGATAAATACACACAATTTCACAGTAACCATGAGCCGTTTTGCTAGTGATTTATATAATAATTTATTTATAATATTTTAAATCAACCTGATTTAAATCAAATCCACCCTGGAAGAAATCACCTTGCTAAATTACAGTTACATCAGAGACATGGACAGTAACGTCCCTTATTATCATAATGAGCCTTGCATTAAAAGAATGTTCAGATGGGAAATGGCATCATGAGTCAGGAAAGTCTGTTGTGAAAAGGTAAAATTTCAGCCAGTTGAAACATCTCGTATGTACAATTGAAATAGTCCTTTATTATTCAGCCTGGGAAAGTCCCTTATTTGGCAGTTATTATTTACCCTTCTTAATATCTTCTTTATTCGACCCTCATATTGGAATTATGATAATTATTATGAATATCATTATTCTGATGCTTTGTATGTACACTGAGAGTTTGTGCAAGACAAATTCCTAATGTGCCTATTCACACTTGACCAAATTTAATACGCAATTCAATTCCTGAGATACACTCTGGGACTGAAGGTTTTTCACACTCATATTTATAATTTTTCTCCCATGTGAATTCTTTGGTGTCTATGGAGGCCTCTACGCTCAGTATAACTCTTTCCACACTCCAGGCATTTATGTGGTTTTTCTCCGGAATGGATTTTTTGATGGAGTGAAAGTTTTCCTGTCTGACTGAAGCTTTTTCCACACTCCAGACATTTATATGGTTTCTCCCATGAGTGGATTCTTTGATGTCTGTTAAGGTGTCCTCTCCGACTGAAACACTTTCCACATTCGAGGCATTTATGTGGTTTTTCTCCTGTGTGGACACTTTGGTGTCGACGGAGGCTGCTACGCTCAATAAAGCTCTTTCCACACTCCAGGCATTTGTAGGGTTTTTCTCCTGAGTGGATTCTTTGATGTCCGTCAAGGGTTCCTCTCTGACTGAAGCTCTTTCCACACTGCAGACATTTGTGTGGTTTTTCTCCTGTGTGAATCATTTTATGTCCATACAGAGTTCCTTTCCTACTGAAACACTTTCCACATTCAAGGCATTTATGTGGTTTTTCTCCTGTATGGACTTTTTGATGTCGACGGAGGTGTCCACCCTCAGTAAAGCTCTTTCCACACTCGAAGCATTTGTAGGGTTTTTCTCCTGTGTGGATTCTTCGATGGCTATCAAGACTTCCCCTTTGATTGAAGCTCTTTCCACACTCCAGGCATATATTTGGCTTGTGGATTCTTTGATGTTTTTCAAGGATTTCAATTGTTTTGAAGGATTTTTTACATTCCCCACATTCATACTCTTCTTGTAAATGGATCCTTTGATGTCTATAAAGATGTCCCTTCTGACTGAAGCTCTTTCCACACTCCAGGCATTTGTGAGGTTTTTCTACTGAGTGGATTATTACATGCCTTTGAAGATGGTCGTTTCTTTTGAAGGATTTTTTACATTTTGGGCATTTGTATTTTTTTTCTTCTGAATGAATTCTTTCATGTATGTCAAAGTTGCTCCAATGATGGAAGCTCTTTCCACACTCCAGGCATTTAAATGGTTTCTCCAATGAGTGGATTCTTACATGTTTTTCAAGCATTTGAATTGTTTTGAAGGATTTTTCACATTGCCAGCATTGGTACTGGTTTTCTAAATGGAGTCTTTGATGTGAATAAAGATTTTCCCTTTGACGGAAGCTCTTCCCACACTCCAGGCATTTATGAGGTTTTTTTCCTGAGTGGATGCTAAGATGCCTTTGGAGATGGTGATTTCTTTTGAAGGATTTTCCACATTCTGGGCACAGATATTCCTTTGCTTCCTCCTGGATCCTTCGGGACTTTCGGGGTCTTCCGAAGGAACCTCCGCCCTCCAGGCCCGTCTCGGGGTCTCCGCCCGTTTCCTCCTCCCCGCATCGCCCTCCAGGCAGCCGCCTTTCATGGCCTCCCTCTGGGCTCGTCCCTCCTGCAGCCACAGAGCCTCCCGGCCTTTCCCTGACATCTCCTGAGGAAGCCGCGCCGGGACTGATTAGGGCTGCTCCGCGGGGCCCGCTTTCCTCCTCCTCCTCCTCTCGGGAGGCGCCTCTTTCCTGCATCCGCCGCCATCCTCCGTCCTCCTGCAGGGGAGAAAGAGAAGAGGGTCACGGCTGCCTCCCCTTCCCCGCAGGGCAGGCCCAGGCCAAGCCCCCGCCTCCCACGGGCCTCGCGGGCATTCTCCAGGCAGACACGGCCTCCTTCACAGCCTCCCGTCTCCCTCCCCACTCCACCCCCCCGACTAGGCCCCAGGCCTCCGGAGAGACCCTCCCGGACTTCAACTCCCAGCATCCCCTGCGCCAAACCTGCATCATCCTGGCTTCTCTGTCGCCGATTCAGGCAGCTCCCTCGTTGCCCGTTTTAGTTCCGGAAGTTGAGGCTTCATGCCCTTTTCTCCACTGTTCCGCCTGTTCCTTTGGAGGATCCGCCCCACGGAGTCCTCCTGCCAATCACCGCCCTCCCCAGAGCGATCAATGGACGTCCGCGTTCATTCAATAACGCAGATGGTTTCTGCGGAGTGCCGAGGACGTGGAAGGGGGCGGGGCTCCCCTTGAACTTTGGGGTCCAGTCTCCTCTCCCCCTCCCCCTCCGCTCTGTATTGAGAGAGGGGGAGGTCAGGGGCTCTTCTGGGGCTGCGACCTCATAGCAGTCCATGAAGGAAATCCAGTGATTAAGGCACCGGGTAGAAAGCAAGGGAGCAGAGTTCCGCCCCATTTTCAATCTAGCCCACTTCATAGGGTTGTTGTTGGGGAAAAAGAGGAGAAAGGTGTCACCATTGTTAGAAGACCTTTTCTTGCAGGCGTTCTCCTTTGTTTTGCTGCATATGTTCTCCACCTTACTTGTAAAAATAATAAAGGCAGGATCCAAATAAATAACGTAAACTCGCTATGTGTGATGCTTTTAAATAGCAACTTCATGGAGTCTATTTGATGCAGGAAAATTCTTGATCCTGGATGTAAGAATTCGGAATTCATGCACAAAAGGAGACCATCTCCAGTTAAAGAGGAGCTAAGGATGAGAACCTCCTGCCAATGGTTCCTGCTAGAGAATTTCCTCATAGAAATCAATAGCTCGTTGTTGGGGGAAAAGGAAACAGAAAATCATGCAATTTTGACAAGGATCCAAGCTGGTTTCTTTCTGGGTCTCGTTAACTGCTGGATCCCTCAACATTTTGAACTTAGCTAAAAGTGGATCATGTGTCTTGGGGGCCATGTCTGCATTTAAGCAGAACTAATGGAGAATGCTCACCTGAGATGATGGAACAAAACACAAAACAGCACGGCAACACAAATGGAATGTGATGGGAAATTGACCCAGACCTACATTAATGTGTAGAGCTTCCTTTGACAGAGGCAGTCTACATCCAAAAATCTGCCTTTTGTTCAAAAAGGTGACAAATGGGCAATTTGAGGGATTTGTCTGGTTGCCTCCCACACACATTTGCCTGGCATTGGAAAGAAAAGGTGGAGCAGGTGAGGTTTGATAGGCACCTGTCATCTCTTAGGGAATTCTGATGGCTTTATGAGCTCATGAATGCCGGTCATAAACTGTCAGTTATTGTCAGTTATCAGAGTGAAGATGCCATCCAAGAGGTAAGTAAGTCTTCAGAAGGGCTTCTGGACTCTGGGAAATCTTCCCTGTATTTGCAGCCAATCTATCAGAATTGTTATTTCGCCAAGGGTGAAAATGCTCATTTGGCCTATTATGGGAAAGGGAAGCAGAGAGAAAATGAGAACACCTAGCTCTTTTTTCTCTTACTTTTTTTTAAAAATTTGATTTATATGCCACCCTTCTCCGAAGACTCGGGGCGGCTTACAATGTGTTAAGCAATAGCCTTCATATTTTTGTATATTTTATACAAAGTCAGCTCATTGCCCCCACAAACGGGGTACTTTTAATTATTGATTGGTTAATTTAAATCATGTCTTAATCCCCAAACTCTGGCACCAAGTTTGGTATAGAGCTGAAAAGGACTTGATTTCCTGAATTTGAAACTTTTACCTTTGCAAATATGTTTCTTTGCCCACCTGAAAATACAGATCATCAATTAATTCAAGCAAAGCAAAAACATTAATGTTTTTAAAGGGGTACAGAAAGAAATGATACATGTCTTCAGTGTCAGTAAACAAATGACTGAAACGTTAAATACACTGATTGCTTATGAAGTCTGAACAACAGAAAACTTTGATTCTAGATAACATCCCAAAAGCGAGAAATTTATGGGTTGCATTAGTCTTTCGTAGCTGGGTTTGTGTCTTGCTTGAAAGTTACAGATGTATTCCAAGACTTTGTTCTCACATATCAAATAAAGATCCTTAGTCCAGAAGGGAAAAAACATGCATTCGTAACTTGAAAAAAGAGGCATAGACTGACTGCCCTGTTAAAAGGGCTAAATGCAGGGTGAAATTCATGTGTTCGGGAACGGGAGTTTTTCATGCACACACACACACACCTCTTCTGCACATGCGCAGATGGTAAAAAAAGGGGATGTAATGACGTCCCAGGGGTTCAGCAGAGCCTCCCGCTGCTGGCACTACCGGAAAGAATGGGGGGGGGGGAGATTTCACCAGTGGCTAAATATGTAGTTTTAAATTCGTGATGAAGCGTAAAATGTGAGGCAACTGCATCACAGAATCCGTTTAACTTGCTGTGAATCCGCTTGCTTTCTTAGACTTGGCCTCAGTCTCCTCCTTCTCTGCTCTAGGCCTTTTCCCAAGGGTTATTCCTGCTGGAGAGGGGAGATTGGGGGGGAGGCTGATTATGCAGAATATCTGTGAGCTGATGTTCAACGTTATCCAGAGGAGCCAAAGTATCCAGTGCAGGATACTAATCTATATATAAACGAAAATCACTCATGCATTAATCACGAAATCTCCAGAACCATAAAGCCTACAAGCTTGAAATTTGCCACCTATATTCCGCTTGGCTTCTAGCTGCTCACTAAGAAAGGATTTTTCAAAACGACCATCAGAGCATTAGTATTTCCTATATTATTATAACACGCCCTGATGCTAATTAGACGTTTAACTCCCCCTCCCAACTTGAAAAAAACTGGAAAGAAGGGGATAGGATAGGGGAGGCCTCTGATGGAAAAGTCTCATGGAGAGAAGGGCATAGAAAGCCTGAGGGAGAGAAGGGGATATAGAGGAGATCTATTGCGCTAGCCTGAGGGAGAGAAGGGGAGAGGGGAGGATCTTTGGGAAAGCCTGAGGGAAAGAAGGGGATAGGAGGAGGTCCATGGGGCTAGCCTGAGGGAGAGAAGGGAATAGGAGATCTATGGGGCTAGCCTGAGGGAGAGAAGGGGATAGGAGGAGATCTATGGGGAAGCCTGAGGGAGAGAAGGGGATAGGAGGAGATCTGTGGGGCTAGCCTGAGGGAGAGAAGGGGATAGGAGGAGATCTGTGGGGCTAGCCTGAGGGAGAGAAGGGGATAGGAGGAGATCTATGGGGAAGCCTGAGGGAGAGAAGGGGATAGGAGGAGATCTGTGGGGCTAGCCTGAGGGAGAGAAGGGGATAGGAGGAGATCTGTGGGGCTAGCCTGAGGGAGAGAAGGGGATAGGAGGAGATCTGTGGGGCTAGCCTGAGGGAGAGAGAAATCTATGGGGCCAAGCTGAGGGAGAGAAGGGGATAGGAGGAGATGTATGGGGAAGCCTGAGGGAGAGAAGGGGATAGGAGATCTATGGGGAAGCCTGAGGGAGAGAAGGGGATAGGAGGAGATCTGTGGGGCTAGCCTGAGGGAGAGAGAAATCTATGGGGCCAAGCTGAGGGAGAGAAGGGGATAGGAGGAGATGTATGGGGAAGCCTGAGGGAGAGAAGGGGATAGGAGATCTATGGGGAAGCCTGAGGGAGAGAAGGGGATAGGAGGAGATCTGTGGGGCTAGCCTGAGGGAGAGAGAAATCTATGGGGCCAAGCTGAGGGAGAGAAGGGGATAGGAAGAGATCTGTGGGGCTAGCCTGAGCGAGAGAAGGGGAGAGAGGAAGATCTATGGGGAAGCCTGAGAGAGAAGGGGATAGGAGAGATTTCTATGGGGCCAGCTGAGAGAGAGAAGGGGATAGGAGAGATATCTATGGGGCCAAAGGAGAAGAAATTTCTCTTTATATATTCATATATGATGCATTTCACTATCACGACTCCATGATGATAAGCCACATTAGAAATAGTTTTTAGAGATTGTGTCCTGCATACGTGAAAGAGAAGCCAGGATCCTCTGAGGGATGTTTCAAAGTGGTTCTCTGGGATATCCAACAGCAGGAAATTTGGGGGAGCTGCCCATTTATTTACATATGACTTCTTTTAATAAATTTGGAGAGCAGCCCAGTCGCAATGATTGGGTGGTTTACAAGAAAAAAATTAACAGATTAACAGAGTTGGAAGGGACCTTATAGGTCCTCTAGTCCAATCCTCCCTCCTCCCCACCCTCCTACAAGCAGGAGACCCTACACCATTTCTGACAAATGGCAGCCGGGTCTCTTCTTGAAAGCCTCCCGTGATGAAGCTCCCACAACTTCTGTTCCATGGGTTGATTGTTCTGCCAGAAAGTTCCTCCTCATTTCTAGGTTGAATCTCTCCTGGGTCAGTTTCCATCCATTATTCCTTGTGTGGCCTTCGGGTGCTTTGGGAAACGGCTTGACCCCCTTCTCTCTATGGCAGCCCCTCAAATATTGGAACCCTGCTATCCTGCCTGCCCTGGTCCTTCTCTTCACTAGACTAGCCAGGCCCAGTTCCTGCAACCGTTCCTCGTGTGTTTTAGCCTCCAGTCCCCTCATCAACCTGGTTGCTCTTCTCTGCACTCTTTCTAGAGTCTCAACTTCTTTTTTATAGTGTGGTGACCATAACTGGATGCAGTACTCTAGGTGCAGTTTCACTAGGGCTTTATAGAATGGTATTAGAACCTCACTTGATCTTCATTGTAATGCAATCTATGATTGCATCGGCTTTTTGGCTGCTGCTGCACAATTTTTCCTCAATGAAAAGAAGGAATCCAGAGCACAGAATCAAGTTTCATTTTATACTCCATACAGTAGAAAAAGTACAAAACAAACAGTTGATTGCTTAGAAGAAATAAGTGGATAAATTTTTTAAAAAAATACTTTTAATTGAAATTGGATGTTTTTATTTTTATCAAATTCATTTTAGTAAAATGCTTTTGATGTAAAAATCTATCTAAAGGTAGTTTTATATTTAAGATGTATTAATAATTTAGTTTATTCAGCATGAAATGGAGCTTAGTTTATGTAACATGAAGGTGTATTTTCTGCAATATTTAAATTTATGGGAAACTCATTCAATGAATCCAACCTCTGCAAGCTGAGACAACATGCACCGCATTGATACATTCACACAATTTCACAGTAACCATGAGCCTTTTTGCTTGTGATTTATATAGTAATTTAAATCGTGATTTAAATCAACCTGATTTAAATCAAATCCACCCTGGAAGAAATCACCTTGCTCAGTTACAGTTACATCAGAGTCATGGACAGTAACGTCCCTTATTATCATAATGAGCCTTGCATTAAAAGAATGTTCAGATGGGAAATGGCATCATGAGTCAGGAAAGTCTGTTGTGAAAAGGTAAAATTTCAGCCAGTTGAAACATCTTGTATGTACAATTGAAATAGTCCTTTATTATTCAGCCTGGGAAAGTCCCTTATTTGGCAGTTATTATTTACCCTTCTTAATATCTTCTTTATTCGACCCTCATATCGGAATTATTATAATTATTATGAAAATCATTATTCTGATGCTTTGTATGTACACTGAGAGTTTGTGCACTCAAGACAAATTCCTAATGTGCCTATTCACACTTGGCCAAATTTAATACGCAATTCAATTCCTGAGATACACTCTGGGACTGAAGGTTTTTCACACTCATGTTTATAATTTTTCACTCATGTGAATTCTTTTGTGTCGATGGAGGCCCCTATGCTCAGTATAGCTCTTTCCACGCTCTAGGCATTTATGTGGTTTTTCTCCGGAATGGATTTTTTGATGGAGTGAAAGTTTTCCTCTCTGACTGAAGCTTTTTCCACACTCCAGACATTTATATGGTTTCTCCCATAAGTGGATTCTTTGATGTCTGTTAAGGTGTCCTCTCCGACTGAAACACTTTCCACATTCGAGGCATTTATGTGGTTTTTCTCCTGTGTGGACACTTTGGTGCCGACGGAGGCTGCTACGCTCAATAAAGCTCTTTCCACACTCCAGGCATTTGTAGGGTTTTTCTCCTGAGTGGATTCTTTGATGTCCGTCAAGGGTTCCTCTCTGACTGAAGCTCTTTCCACACTGCAGACATTTGTGTGGTTTTTCTCCTGTGTGAATCATTTTATGTCCATACAGAGCTCCTCTTGTACTGAAACACTTTCCACATTCGAGGCATTTATGAGGTTTTTCTCCTGTGTGGACTCTTTGATGTCGACAGAAGTTTGAACCATTACTGAAGCTCTTTCCACACTCCAGGCATTTGTAGGGTTTTTCTCCTGTGTGGATTCGTTGATGGGTATCAAGACTTCCCCTTTGACTGAAGCTCTTTCCACACTCCAGGCATATATTCGGCTTGTGGATTCTTTGATGTTTTTCAAGGATTTCAATTGTTTTGAAGGATTTTTTACATTCCCCACATTCATACTCTTCTTGTAAATGGACTCTTTGATGTCTATAAAGGCTGCTCCTCTGATTGAAGCTCCTTCCACACTCCAGGCATTTGTGAGATTTTTCTCCTGAGTGGATTATTAGATGCCTTTGAAGATGGCTGTTTCTTTTGAAGGATTTTTTACATTCCGGGCATTCATATTTTTTTTCTTCTGAATGGATTTCTTCATGTCTATCAAAGTTGCTCCAATGTTCGAAGCTCTTTCCACATTCCAGGCATTTAAATGGTTTCTCTAATGAGTGGATTCTTACATGTTTTTCAAGGATTTGAATTGTTTTGAAGGATTTTTCACATTGCCAGCATTGGTACTGGTTTTCTAAATGGAGTCTTTGATGTGAATAAAGATTTCCCCTTTGACTGAAGCTCTTCCCACACTCCAGGCATTTATGAGGTTTTTCTCCTGAGTGGATCCTTAGATGCCTTTGAAGATGGTCATTTCTTTTGAAGGATTTTTCACATTCTGGGCATTTGTATTTCTTTTCTCCTGAGTGGATCCTTAGGTGGCTCTGAAGCTGTCCATTACGTTTGAAGGTTTTCCCACATTCTGGGCACTGATATTTCCTTCCTCCCTCCAGGGTCCTTTGGGGATTCCCGGGTCTTCGCAAGGAGCCTCCACCCTCCAGGCATTTCTTCGGTTTCTCTATCAAATGGATCCTTTGATGTCTAAAAAGGTTGCTGGTATGGCGAAAGTTCTTTCCGCATTCCAGGCATTTATGCGGTTTCTCTCCCCAATGGATCCTTTGATGTGTATAAAGGGTACTCCTCTGACTGAAGCTCTTTCCACACTCCACGCACTTATGAGGTTTTTCTCCTGAGTGGACGCTTAGATGCCTTTGAAGATGGTCGTGTCTTTTGAAGGATTTTTCACATTCCGGGCATTTAAATGGTTTCTCTGCTGAGTGGATCCTTAAATGACTTTGAAGATTTCCGTTTCTTTTGAAGGTTTTCCAACATTTCGGGCACTGATGTTCCTTTGCTTCCTCCTGGATCCTTCGGGGTCTTCCGAAGGAGCCTCCATCCTCCAGGCCCGTCTCGGGGTCTCCGCCCGTTTCCTCCTCCCCGCATCGCCCTCCAGGCAGCCGCCTTTCCCGGGCTCCCCCTGGGCTCCTCCCTCTTGCTGCCCCAGAGCCCCCCAGCCTTTCCCCGCCATCTCCAGGGGAAGCCGCGCTGGGACCGGGCAGGGCTGCTCCGCGGGGCCCGCTCTCCTCCTCCTCCTCTCTTTCCTGCATCCGCCGCCATCCTCCGTCCTCCTGCAGGGGAGAAAGGGAAGAGGATCACGGCTGCCTCTCCTTCCCCGCAGGGGAGGCCCAGGCCCAAGCCCCCCCTCCGAGCGGACCCGAAAGAGACCCTCCCGGACTGCAACTCCCAACATCCCCTGCGCCAAACCTGCATCATCCGGGCTCCTCTGTCGCCCATTCTAGCTGCTTCCTCGTTCCAGTTTTATTTCCGGAAGTGGAGGCTTCATGCCCTTTTCTCCACTAGCTCCGCCTTTTCCTTCGGAAGAACCGCCCCAATGAATCCTCCTGCCAATCGACGTTCTCCCCAGAGTGACAAATCGGCGTCCGCCTTCCTTCAATTACCCAGACGGCGCCTGCGCGGTTTCGACGGTCATTGTAGTTCGGGGGGGGGGGCTTCCCTTGAACTTTGGGGTCTGATCTCCCCCGCCCCCCTCTCTGTATTGAGGGAGGGGGAGGTCGGGGGCTCTTCTGGGGCTGCGACCTCATAGCAACCTCTGAAGGGAGCCAGGGATGAAGGCTGGGAGGGGAGACAGAAGAGACCCTGAGTTCAGGGGTTGCACAGCTCCCTTTTCAGTCCAGCCCACCTCACAGGGCTGTTGTTGGGGGAAGAGAGGCGGAAGCTGTGCTGGATGGGAGGGGGAGGGGCTCCTCGGGGCTCCTCTTCTTGCAGAGGTTTCGTTGCCCAAAGAAGCTTCCTTCCTCCTGGCTAGAAGGGAGGGGGGCTCAGAGAGCTCCAGAGACCCCTCAGTTCAACCCCCAGCTGCAAATTCTCCCCTTCATTTTGCTGCATGTCTTCTCCGCCTTGTTTGCAGAAATAATAAATCCAGGACCCCAATAAATCAATAAACTCGCTATGTGTGACTCACTCAAGTGTATTTTTAAATAGATGATGATGATGATGATGATGATGATATAATAATAATAATAATAATAATAATAATAATAATAATAATAATAATAATAATAATAACAACAACAACAACAACAACAACAACAATAACAATAATTTTATTTCTATACAGCCCTGGACTCAGGTCGGTGTATAGCCAATTAAAAGCACAAAGACAGATGAATTAAAAATAATTAAAATTATTAAATAATTTCGGCTCAGATGTAAAACCCAAAATTTAAAACACCCAATTTAAAATCATTACATTGAAAGCCTGGCCTGGTGGAACAGCAGGGTCTTGAGGGCACAGTGAAATACAGGGAGGTATACATGGCCTCTATTTGAGCCAGGAAAATTCTTGTTCCTAGATATAAGAATTTGGAATTCATGCACAAAAGGAGACTAGCTCCAGTTAAAGAGGACTGGAGGGTCCGAATCTCCTGCTAGTCTGAATCTCCTGCTAGGTTCCTACTAGTGAAATTCCTCTCATTCCAACACATAATTGTTGGGAAAAAAAAGCAATTTTCCTAGGATCCAAGTTGGTTTTGAAGGGAAACAATAATAAGGATATAATAAGTAATATTAGAATATGATATACTGGCATACTAGATTCTGTAACCATTAGGTTCCTGTAATACATACATGCCTTTGTATTTGTATCACATATATTATGCCTTTATATTTATATCTCCTGTAACAAACCTATTATGTTATTAGGCATTTGTATCTGGTATTTGTCAAACATTTGTTCCTGCCGTTTGATCTGAACCCATATCAATCTTCTTCCTGGTTTTCTTGGGCCATATAAGAGCATGGTACCAACTTAGCTGGAACTGCAGACATCATCCCAGGGATAATTTACATTCAGCCCTAATTTATACCTTTGATCTGTATAAGCTCCTTCCTTGCAGAACCAGAGGGCCAAATGAGCAATTGGGAGAACAAAGGAAAGCTCAAGGAAAAGATAAGGCTAATTGGGAGGCTTCTATTCCTTTGCAGGGCAACAAGGAATACACAAAGCTAAACTAGGAGGCCAGAATTGGGTACTAAGCTGATGTCTCTGAGGGTATAAAAGGACCCCATACCTTCCACAAGGGGTGGCTATCTCCTCACATGCATTGAATCTGTATGTTCCGGATATAGTCCCAGTTATATTTTGGTTTTGGCAATAAATAAAATCTGCTTTTTTTTTGCAAGCCTCGTCTTTGGAATTCTGGTGATTCAAATATATTTTGGGACCTTACAATTCCTTTTTGGGTCCCTTTAACTGCTGGATCCCTCAACACTTGGAACTTGGCCAAAAGAAGCTCATGTGCTTTGAGGGTTGAGCATCATTAAGCTATGCGGTATTTTGTTTTGGCAGAAGTTGTTCAAGGGAGACAGGATTTTGCTTTCTGTCCTGGATTGCTGTATTAATTTGGGATTCAGGAAAAGGTGCCTCACCTAAGCAAAATTATTAAGGGAGCTCACCTGGGATGATGGAACAAAACACAAACAACGTGGATACACAAAGGGTACGATGGGAAGTTCATCCAGAGCTACATTAATGAGTGGAGTTTCCCTTGCGGAGGTAGTCTATATTCAAAAATCTGCCTTTTGTACAAAAATATGAGAAATGGGCAGCTTTAGTGATTGGTTTGGTTGCCTCCTTCAGACATTTGCCTGGCATTGGTGGATGTAGAAAAGGTGGAGCAAGTGAGGTGTGATAGGTACCTGTCATCTCCTTGGGAATTCTTATGGCTTTATGAACTCACCCATGCAGGCAGTTACTGACAGTTATCAGAGTAAAGTTGCCTTCCAAGAGGTAGGTTGCTTTCAGAAGGGCTCCTGGACTCTGGGAAATCTTCCCTCTATTTCTAGCCAATTTATCAGAGTTGTATTAGAAAGATGAAAATGCTCATTTTGACCCTTCTTAGGAAAGGGAAGCAAGGAAAAAATGAGAAAATGGAATAATAAAATACACTGATTGCTTGTGAAGTTTGAACAACAGCAAACATTGATTCTAGATAATATCCCACAAGGGACAAATTAATGAGTTGCATTGGTCTTTCGTAGCTGGGTTTGTGTCTTTCTTGAAAGTTGCAGATCTATTCAATGACAAGAATACTCTTGTCAGGTAGTTGCTGAAAAAGCAAGTTCTCACATACCAAATAAAGAGCCTTTGTTATGAAAGGAAAAACAAGCATTCTTCAACTTACAAAGGAGGCATGGACTACCATGTTAAAAGGGCGAAATACGTCATTTTAAATTAGTGAAGCCTAAAATTAAGGCTGTCATGGTGGAATTATGGCATACCAGCCGTTGCCTAGCCCAGCTCTACCATATATGCATGTGTGCTTCCTGCCAGTCAACTGGTTTTCGGATCTTAGCAGTGCATATGTTGGTGGGGGGGGGGGGCTGGGTGCATGTGCACTCGCATTGCATTCTGGGAGTTTGCGCACATGCTCCCCCCCACCCCATTTTGCCTTGGAAGGCCACCTGCACCAACCTGGAGGCCAAAACTGGTCACAGGTGAGGCTTTCCAGTCCCAAAACGGGGTGCCAAAATGTAACGGGGGGGGGGGGGAGATGGCGTGTGCGCAGGGTGGGATCCTCCCGGTTTAAAAACTAGTTCGGTGAAACACATTTGCAACGGTAAAGTCTCCAATTCAGGAAGTCCTTTTCAGCTCCACACCAAACTTGGAGCCTGAGTTTGGAGATTAAGACATGATTTAAATTCATCAGCCAATAATTAAAAGTAACAGGAAAAACAGCTTGGTGTTCTTGTTTTCTCTCTGCTTCCCTTTCCCAAAAGAGGCCAAATGGGCATTTTCGCCCTTGCAATACAACTGATAAAATTGGCTGCAAATAGAGGGAAGATTTCCCAGAGTCCAGGAGCCCTTCTAAAGACTGACTAATCTCTTGGAAGGCATCTTCATTCTGATAACTGACAGTAACTGGCAGTTTAGCCTGCATGGATGAGGTCATAAAGCCCTCAGAATTCCCTAAGAGATGGCAGGCCTCTCTTGGCCTCCTCCCAAAGCTCACCTGCTCCGCCTTTTCCACGCCCACCAATGCCAGGCAAATGTCTGAAGGAGGTGACCAAACCAATCACTAAAGGTGCTCAGCTTTTTGGGTGTAGACTGCCTCTGTCAAGGGAAGTTCTACTCATTAACGTAGCTCTGGATGAACTTCCCATCACATTCCCTTTGTGTTGCCATGCTGTTTTGTGTTGCTCCATCATCCCTTGTGAGCTCCCTCCATTAGTTCTGCTTAGGAAAGACACCTTTTGCTGAATCCCAAAATAACACAGCAATCCAGGACAGAAAAAAAATCCTGTCTCCCTTGAACAACTTCTGCAAAAACAAAATACTGCATAACTTAAGGATGCTGAACTCCAAAGTCACATGATCCTCTTTTGGCCAAGTGTTGAGGGATCCAGTAATTAGGAGACCCAGAAAGAAACCAACTTGGATTTTATCAAAATTGCATGATTCCCCGTTTCCATTCTCCCACAATAATCATTTGGAATGAGAGGAAATTCATCAGCAGGAACCATTGGCAGGAGATTCAGACCTTCCAGTCCTCTTTAACTGGAGCTGCTCTGCTTTTGTGCCTGAATGCCTAGTTCTTCTATCTAGGAACAAGAATTCTCCTGGGTCAAATAGTTGATGCTGCTTAGAAACAAACTTGAGTGAGTCACACATAGCGAGTTTATTGATTTATTTATTGAGGTCCTGGCTTTATTATTTCTGCAAACAAGGCGGAGAAGACATGGAGCAAAATGAAGGGGAGAATTTGCAGCTGAGGGTTGAAGTGAGGGGTCTCTGGAGCTCTCTGAGCCCCCCTCCCTTCTAGCCAGGAGGAAGGAAGCTTCTTTGGGCAACGAAACCTCTGCAAGAAGAGAAGCCCCGAGGAGCCCCTCCCCCTCCCATCCAGCACAGCTTCCTCCTCTCTTCCCCCAACAACAGCCCTGTGAGGTGGGCTGGACTGAAAAGGGAGCTGCGCAACCCCTGAACTCAGGGTCTCTTCTGTCTCCCCTCCCAGCCTTCATCCCTGGCTCCCTTCAGAGGTTGCTATGAGGTCGCAGCCCCAGAAGAGCCCCCGACCTCCCCCTCCCTCAATACGGATGGTGCAGGGGGGGGAGATCAGACCCCAAAGTCCAAGGGAAGCCCCGCCCCACTTCCACGTCCTCGGCACCGCGCAGGCGCCATCCAGTTGATGGGAGGAAGGCGGACGCCGATTGGTCGTTCTGAGGAAGGCGGCGATTGGCCGGATGACTCCGTGGGGCGGACCCTCCAAAGGAAGAAGCGGAATATTTGGAGAGAAAATTAAAACGGGCAACGAGGGAGCTGCCTGAATCGGCGACTCAGAGGAGCGAGGATGATGCAGGTTGGGCGCAGGGAATGCTGGGAGTTGAAGTCCGGGAGGGTCTCTCCAGAAAAGGAAGGCCTAGGATCCCGAGGCCTAGTCTTGAGGGCAGGGAGGGAGACGTGAGGCTGGGAGGGAGGCCGAGTCCGCCTGGAGAATGCCTGGGAGGCCCGTGAGAGGCGGAGACTTGGGCCTGGGTCTTCCCTGCGGGGAAGTGGAGGCAGCCGTGACCCTCTTCTCTTTCTCCCCTGCAGGAGGACGGAGGATGGAGGCGGATGCAGGAAAGAGGCGCCGCCCGAGAGGAGGAGGAGGAAAGCGGGCCCCGTGGAGCAGACCTGCCCGGTCTTGGCGCGGCTTCCTCAGGAGATGGCAGGGAAAGGCCAGGGAGCTCCAGGGCTGAAGGAGGGAGGAGCCCAGGGGGAGCCCGGGAAAGGCGGCTGCCTGGAGGGCGATGCGGGGAGGAGGAAACGGGCGGAGACCCCGACACGGACCTGGAGGGCGGAGGATCCTTCGGAAGACCCCCAAAGCCCCGAAGGATCCAGAAGGAAGCAAAGCAACATCAGTGCCCGGAATGTGGAAAAACCTTCAAAAATAATGAAAATCTGGAAAACCATCGAAGGATCCACTCAAGAAAGAAACCATTTAAATGCCCAGAGTGTGGAAAGAGCTTCAGTCAGAGGAGCAGCCTTTATACACATCAAAGGATCCATTCTGGAGAAAAACCTCACAAGTGCCTGCAGTGTGGAAAGAATTTCAGTCAGAGGAGCAATCTTTATAGACACCAAAGGATCCACTCAGGAGAAAAACCTCATAAGTGCCTGGAGTGTGGAAAGAGCTTCAGTCAGAGGAGCCACCTTTATAATCATCAAGGGATCCATTCTGCAGAAAAACCTCACAAGTGCCTGCAGTGTGGAAAGATCTTCAGTCGGAGGAGCAACCTTTATACACATCAAAGGATCCATTCTGGAGAAAAACCTCACAAGTGCCTGGAGTGTGGAAAGATCTTCAGTCGGAGGAGCAACCTTTATACACATCAAAGGATCCATTCTGGAGAAAAACCTCACAAGTGCCTGGTGTGTGGAAAGAATTTCAATCAGAGGAGCCATCTTTATACACATCAAAGGATCCACTCAGGAGAAAAACCTCATAAGTGCCTGGAGTGTGGAAAGAGCTTCAGTCAGAGGAGCCACCTTTATAATCATCAAGGGATCCATTCTGGAGAAAAACCTCACAAGTGCCTGGAATGTGGAAAGAGCTTCTGTCAGAGGAGCAGCCTTTATACACATCAAAGGATCCATTCTGGAGAGAAACCTCACAAGTGCCTGGAATGTGGAAAGATGTTCAGTGAGAGGAGCAACCTTTATATACATCAAAGGATCCATTCTGGAGAAAAACCTCACAAGTGCCTGGAGTGTGGAAAGAGTTTCAATCGGAGGAGCCACCTTTATAGACATCAAAGGATCCATTCTGCAGAAAAAACCCACCAGTGCCTGGAGTGTGGAAAGAGCTTCAGTCAGAGGAGCCACCTTTATACACATCAAAGGATCCATTCTGGAGAGAAACCACACAAGTGCCTGGAGTGTGGAAAGAGGTTCAGTCGGAGGAGCAACCTTTATACACATCAAAGGATCCATTCTGGAGAAAAACCTCACAAGGGCTTGGAGTGTGGAAAGAGCTTCAGTTGGAGGAGCAACCTTTATACACATCAAAGGATCCATTCTGGAGAGAAACGTCACAAGTGCTTGGAGTGTGGAAAGAGCTTCAGTCAGAGGAACAACCTTTATACACATCAAAGGATCCATTCTGGAGAAAAACCTCACAAGTGCTTGGAGTGTGGAAAGAGCTTCAGTCAGAGGAGCAACCTTTATAGACATCAAAGGATCCATTCTGGAGAAAAACCTCACAAGTGCCTGGAGTGTGGAAAGAGCTTCAGTCGGAGGAGCAGCCTTTATACACATCAAATGATCCATTTTGGAGAGAAACCTCACAAGTGCCTGGAGTGTGGAAAGATCTTCAGTCAGAGGAGCAGCCTTCATACACATCAAAGGATCCATTCTGGAGAGAAACCTCACAAGTGCCTGGAGTGTGGAAAGAGCTTCATTTGGAGGGGCAGCCTTTATAGACATCAAAGGATCCATTCTGGAGAGAAACCTCACAAGTGCCTGGAGTGTGGAAAGATCTTCAGTCAGAGCAGCAGCCTTTATATACATCAAAGGATCCATTCTGGAGAGAAACCTCACAAGTGCCTGGAGTGTGGAAAGAGCTTCAGTTGGAAGAGCAGCCTTTATACACATCAAAGGATCCATTCTGGAGAGAAACCTCACAAGTGCTTGAAGTGTGGAAAGATCTTCAGTCAGAGGAGCAGCCTTTATAGACATCAAAGGATCCATTCTGGAGAGAAACCTCACAAGTGCCTGGAGTGTGGAAAGAGCTTCAGTTGGAAGAGCAGCTTTTATAGACATCAAAGGATCCATTCTGGAGAGAAACCTCACAAGTGCTTGGAATGTGGAAAGATTTTCAGACAGAGGAGCAGCCTTTATGCACATCAAAGTTTCCATTCTGGAGAGAAACCTCACAAATGCCTGGAGTGTGGAAAGAGCTTCAGTCGGAGGAGCACCCTTGATACACATCAAAGGATCCATTCTGGAGAGAAACCTCACAAGTGCTTGGTGTGTGGAAAGAGCTTCAGTCGGAGGAGCAACCTTTATACACATCAAAGGATCCATTCTGGAGAGAAACCTCACAAGTGCTTGGTGTGTGGAAAGAGCTTCAGTCGGAGGAGCAACCTTTATACACATCAAAGGATCCATTCTGGAGAGAAACCTCACAAGTGCCTGGAGTGTGGAAAGAGCTTCAGTTGGACGAGCAACCTTTATACACATCAAAGGATCCATTCTGGAGAGAAACCTCACAAGTGCTTGGAGTGTGGAAAGAGTTTCAGTCAGAGGAGCCACCTTTATACACATCAAAGGATCCATTCTGGAGAGAAACCTCACAAGTGCTTGGTGTGTGGAAAGAGCTTCAGTTGGAGGAGCTATCTTTATACACATCGAAGGATCCATTGGGGAGAGAAACCTCACAAGTGCTTGGAGTGTGGAAAAAATTTCAGTCAGAGGAGCAGCCTTTATACACATCAAAGGATCCATTCTGGAGAGAAACCTCACAAGTGCCTGGAGTGTGGAAAGAGCTTTAGTTGGAGGAGCAACCTTTATACACATCAAAGGATCCATTCTGGAGAGAAACCTCACAAGTGCCTGGAGTGTGGAAAGAGCTTCAGTTGGAAGAGCAGCTTTTATAGACATCAAAGGATCCATTCTGGAGAGAAACCTCACAAGTGCTTGGAATGTGGAAAGAGCTTCAGTCAGAGGAGCCACCTTTATAGACATCAAAGGATCCATTGGGGAGAGAAACCTCACAAGTGCTTGGAGTGTGGAAAAATTTTCAGTCAGAGGAGCAGCCTTTATACACATCAAAGGATCCATTCTGGAGAGAAACGTCACAAGTGCCTGGAGTGTGGAAAGAGCTTTAGTTGGAGGAGCAACCTTTATAGACATCAAAGGATCCATTGGGGAGAAAAACAGCATAAGTGCCTGGAGGGCGGAGGCTCCTTCAGAAGACCCCGAAAGCCCTGAAGGATCCCGGAGTGAGGAAACCTCAGTGGCCGGAAAGAGTCCACATAGGAGGGACACCATTTAAATGCTTTGAATGTGGAAAGACATTCAAGTAAAGGAACAGCTTTAATAAACATCAAATTATCCATTCCGGAGTGAAGCCCTGCAAATGCCTGGAGTGTGGAAAGAGATTCAGTCTGAATGAATATCTTTCTAGACATGAAAGAATCCACTGGAAAAAGAAACCGAATAAGTTCCTGGAGGGCGGAGGGTTGTTAGGAAGACCCAGGAATCTCCAAAGGATCCAGGAGGGAGGAAAGAAATACGAATGTCCAGAATGTGAAAAATCCTTCAAAAGAAATGTAGATCTTCAAAGGCATTTAAGGATCCACACAGGAGAGAAACCATTTAAATGCCTGGAGTGTGGAAAGAGCTTTAGTATGAGAGGAACTCTGTATAGACATGAAAAGATTCACAGGAGAAAAACCACTTGCATCAAAGAATCCACTCAGGAGAGCAACCAATACCTTGAGTTGGAAAGAGAATTATTGAGCATAGTAGTTTCTGTCGACACCAAAGAATTCACAGAGGAGAAAAATTATAAACATGAGTGTGAGAAGACCTTCAGAATTTTTCCCAGCAGTTGAATTGAATTGCATGTTTTAATTTAGTCAAGTGTGAAAAGGCACATACGCAATTTGTCCTGAGCGCACAAGCTCTCGGTGTATCTACAAAGCAACAGAGCAATGATATTCCTGATCATGATAATTCCAAGAAGAGGGTTTGAGTAAAGGCGATATTAAGAAGGATAAATAATAATTGCCAAATAATGGACTTTCCCAGGCTGAATAATAATAGACTTCCCATTGTACATGATAGATGTTTCACTGGCTAAAAGGGTACCTTTTCACAATAGACTCTTGTGACCCGTGATGCTATTTCCCGTGTGACTGTTCTCCTTTTAAGGCAATGCTCTTTTCAGTGGTTATACTTAATATTATGGGATGTTACTGTCCATGTCTCTGATATAGCTGTAACTGAGCAGAACGATTTCTTCAAGGAAATCAACCCTTGTTTTGTACTTTTTCTACCTTGTGGACTATAAAATGAAACCCGATTCTGTGTCCTGGATTTCTTCTTTTCATTCAGGGAAATCTCTTAATACCCTTAATAAGTTGCCTTTAAGTGGACATCCCGCCTGTTGTCTAATTGGAGGAAGTGTGCTTTGGGTCAATCTAGGGCTAATTTAGCCTTTATTATTGTGGGTCTGTAAGAGCTTCTCCCTGTCATTGTTTGATATAATCTATATGAGTTTTCCAAATATCAATACCATGTAAGACCCTCCCAGATATCTGAAACTCTTTATCAATTGGATTCTCTCAATGGTCCCCTTTCCTTCCAGCAGGAACCGCTACAAGAGACCCCTAGATCCCTATTGGGACGTTGCCATTGTGGTTGGGGACGGGGGGAGGCCTGGGTACATCTCTCACTTTATAACCCATTTCCTGCCTATCTTGTATTTTATTTTCTTTCTGGGCCCAGGGATTGAGGCAGGTGTAAATAGGAGGCCAATTGACCTGTGCAGGAGTGGAGGGGAGAAAAACTATTTGTACTGCATTTCCCAAGTTCCTCATAATGATTTCTCTCAAAATGGAATCAACTGTAGATTTAAAATCAACAGTCTTGACATGCCGACCCCCCCAGGAGAAAGGTAGACCTGAAACAACAATAAATGTAGCTACACATGATTCTGTAAGTAGTAACTGAGCTACTGCTATATTCCTTATTGGGGCCGTTAAGGGCAACTAGAGTGAAACTTTATAAACCTCACTACCCAAAAATCTGCAGCAGCCTTCACTCGGTGTCTGCTAATTGGTAGCCTTTGCACAGTAACAGTTATTTGTAATATTCATAATTACATATATATTATTAATTCATGAATTATACCTTCTTTTCCCCAAAATAAGACATTCCCTGATAATAAGCCCAATCGGGCTTTTGAGCGCACGGCAATAAGGCCAAGCGCTTATTTCAGGGTTCAAAAAAATATAAGACAGGGTCTTATTTTGGGGGACACATGGTAATTAATTATTACATTCTAATAGTAATCGTTAGGACCCAACCCAGTTGAGTCTAGTGATTAAGGCACCAGGGTAGAAAGCAAGAGACCCAGCCTCTCTTTCGGTCCAGCCCACCTCACAGGGTTGTTGTTGGGGAAAGAGGAGGAAGCTGTGTTTGGATACGAGGGCTCCCTAGTGCTCTCTGGGCTTGCCTTCTTGCAGGGGTTTAATTATCCAGAGTAGCTGCCTTCATCATTGCTAAATGGGATTGATGCCATGAGCTACATATATTCCTTGTTTTCTTGGATATGTTGTCTGCCTGGAGTTATTTGTAAAAATAATAAAGGCAGGATCCCAATAAATAAATAAACTCACTATATGTGACTCACTCAAGTGTCTTTTTAAGAAGCATCTACATGGCCTCTCTTTGATGCAGGAAAATTCTTGTTCCTGGATATAAGAATTCAGAATTCCTGCACAAAGGGAGACCAGCTCCAGTTAAAGAGGACGTGAGGATGAGAATCTCCTGCCAATGGCTCCTGCTAGTGAATTTCCTCTCATTTCAACACATTATGGTTGGAAAAAGGAAACAGGGAATCAGACAGTTTTGATAAGATCCAATTTGGTCCCTTTAACTGCTGGATCCCTCAACACTTGGAACTTGGGCAAAAAAGGGTCCTGTGTCTTGGGACTTCAGCATCATTAAACTCTGCAGTATTTTATTTTGGAAGAACTTCTTCAAGGGAGACAGGATTTCGTTTTATGTCTGGATTGCTGTATGAGAAACGATGCCTGAAGTTCAAAATCCGAGGAGAGAATGTCTCCCTCTCTCCGTCTTTAAACTTGGCCCCATCTACCAATCGTTTGGGAGTCAGAAAAAGGGGTCTGCATCTAAGGAGAAATAACGGAGGGAGCTCACCTGGGAGGATGGAGCAAAACCCAGAACAACATGGCAGCAGAAAGGGAATTCACAACAATTTTGCCAGCTCTGTGGTCGTCAGTGATCTCAAATTCACCTCTGTAGCCGGGGTTCGTCATCACAGTTAAGACGCGGACAATTACTTTGGGGCACGGCCTGATGAGAACTTTCCCCCTTTCTCTGCATTCTTGATGCTTTTCAGGGCATCTGCCAGAACATTCATGCGCACCGTGATGCCAGGGCAGCAAGACGGCGGAAAAAGGCAGAAAGGAATTTTCATTCCCTGGCCACGAGGGCATTGGCAATGCCCACAACTGCAAGGACCGGTTGTCCCTTCATTCAGGACTGCCATAAGAAATGGTTAAACCTCTATAGCTATTGCGGCCATCACAAGAATAATATTTTTAGTAACCCATTGAAGGATTTTCAGGCAAAAACAATAAAAGCTTTTAGCCAGATTCTGGTCCTCTTTTAATCTGGTTTTCTTGAAGGTAGAGAGGAGTTTTTTTTCTTTGCTTATCGTGGACTGTTGGTTTGGAGTTTATTCCTCAATTTAATCAGCAGCTATGGAATTAGACAAAGTTTGTTGCCATTCCCCTGGGCAATTGGCTTCTTGGATCTTTTCTCCTGGTTTCCGTATTTGTGTGGTACTTTCAAAACTCCGGCCTTTTGAAGAGAGATTCTACGGTGCCCCCCTCCTAAAAAGAATCAGGAGTTGGGTCGCATGCTGCAGCTCCTGAAAGCATCTGCCTTTTCATAAAAGGTGTGGGTTGGAGTAGGTGCTCCCCAACTCCTGATTCTTTGCCTTTTCAACGTCTCAGAAAGTTTGGAAAACCTCTCAGGAAACGCCAAAGTCTCCAGTTTGTTTTCAATCCTCCTTCTAGTCTGGTCTCTTTGCTGCCGCCCAGAACTTCCCTCAACTGCAGACCAAGACCACAGAAAAGGTCCCTATTGGGAAGGGAGACCCCGATAACCCCACGGGCCTAGACCGACTCTCCCATTCAGGGATGAAATCCAAAACTTTTCCCTACGGGTTCTGTTGGGTGTGGCTTGGTGGGCGTGGCTTGGTGGTCATGTGACTGGGTGGGCGTGGCCAACTTGATGCACGTCACTCACTGTTAGTCCAGGGGATGTCATGGATGGAGTAAAATGTGGTGAAACTCTCTTAACGCTCTTGCTTGGCAACCATAATTTTGGGCTCAATTGTGGTCATAAGTCAAGGACTATCTCTGCCTTCCTCTGCATGGCAACCTTGTCCTAGTAAACTCCTCCTTTCTGGGAATTTTCCTCTCTGTTAGAGGCACCAAAATAATCCAGACGATGTAAGGTTTCCTGCTCCAGCTGGGGGTTGATCTAGATGTTCTCCAAGATCCCTTCCGCCCCTAGATTGCTGGGCTGTTTCAAAGTGTCTTCTGAAGCCAAGTCTACTGCCAGGGTTTGTGGTGCTTCCTTCCTCTTCTTTCTCTCCCTTCCTTCTTCCTTCCTTCCTTTTTCTTTCTTTCCTGTCTTTCTCCCTCTCTCCCTCCCTTCCTCTGTCTTACTTTCTTTCTCTTTCTTTCTTGTCTCTTTGTCTCTATTTTCTCTCCCTCCCTTTTTCTTTCTGTCTTTTTCTCGTCTCTCTTCCTCATTTTCTTTTTTTCTCGTCTTTCTTTTCTCTCCCTTCCTCTTCTTCTTCCTTTATTTTTTCTTTCTTTTCTTTTTTCTTTCTCCCTCCCTCTTCCTTTCTCCCTTTCTCCCTTCCTCCCTTTCTTTTTCTTGTCTCTCTCCCTTCCTCTTTCTTATTTTCTCTTTCTTTTTCTTGTCTCTTTTCTCTCTTCCTTTCTTTCTTTCTCTTTCTTGTTTCTCCCTTCCTTTTTTTCCTCATCTCCTTTTTCCTTGTCTCTCTCTTCTCTCTCTCTCTCTCTTTCTTTCTCTTTCTTCTTCTTTCAGTGATGGGAGAGGCTAGAAAGCGCATCCCCCATGATGGCTGGATGGGGGCAGCGGAACATGACCACCGCCTCCACCTCTGCCGGAAGGCAGTCGCCCTAAGAGCCTCACCGTATCCCCCCGAGGCAGCTCCTCGGCCGACAACAGCCCTGTGAGGTGGGCTGGATTGAAAAGGGAGCTGCGCAACCCCTGAACTCAGGGTCTCTTCTGTCTCCCCTCCCAGCCTCCATCCCTGGCTCCCTTCAGAGGTTGCTATGAGGTCGCAGCCCCAGAAGAGCCCCCCACCTCCCCCTCCCTCAATACGGTGGGGGGGGTACAGAGGGGGGGAATCATACCCCAAAGTTCAAGGGGAGCCCCGCCCCACTTCCATGCGCTCGGCAGCGCGCAGGCGCCATCTGGTTGATGGGAGGAAGTCGGACGCCGATTGGTTGTTCTGAGGAACGCAGCGATTGGCCGGTTGACGGCGTGGGGCGGGTCCTCCAAAGGAAAAGGCAGAACTTTTGGGAAAAAAAGGGCGTGAAGCCTCCACTTCCGGAACCAAAACGGGCAACGAGGGAAGCGGCCTGAATCGGCGACAGAGGAGCGCGGAAGATGCAGGTTGGGCGCAGCGAATGCTGGGAATTGAAGTCCGTGAAGGTCTCTCCGGAGAAGGCAAGCCTGAGAACTTGAGGCCTAGTCTTGAGGGCGGGGAGGGAGACGGGAGGCTGGGAGGGAGGCCGAATCCGCCTGGAGAATGCCCGGGAGGCCCGTGGGAGGCGGGGGGCTTGGGCCTGGGTCTTCCCTGCGGGGAAGGGGAGGCAGCCGTGACCCTCTTTCCTTTATCCCCTGCAGGAGGACGGAGGATGGAGGCGGATGCAGGAAAGAGGCGCCGTCCGAGAGGAGGAGGAGGAGAGCGGGCCCCACGGAGCAACCCTGCCTGGTCCCAGCGCGGATTCCCCGGGAGACGGCAGGGAAAGGCCAGGGAGCTCCGGGGCTGCAGGAGGGATGAGCCCAGGGGAAGCCCGGGAAAGGCGGCTGCCTGGAGGGCGATGCGGGAAGGAGGAAACGGGCGGAGACCCCGACACGGACCTGGAGGGCGGAGACTCCTTCGGAAGACCCCCAAAGCCCCAAAGGATCCAGAAGGAAGCAAAGGAACATCAGTGCCCGGAATGTGGAAAAACCTTCAAAAATAATGAAAATCTCGAAAACCATCGAAGGATCCACTCAAGAAAGAAACCATTTAAATGCCCAGAGTGTGGAAAGAGCTTCAGTCAGAGGAGCGGCCTTTATACACATCAAAGGATCCATTCTGGAGAAAAACCTCACAAGTGCCTGGAGTGTGGAAAGAGTTTCAGTCAGAGGAGCAATCTTTATACACATCAAAGGATCCACTCAGGAGAAAAACCTCATAAGTGCCTGGAGTGTGGAAAGAGCTTCAGTCGGAGGAGCCACCTTTATAATCATCAAGGGATCCATTCTGGAGAAAAACCTCACAAGTGCATGGAGTGTGGAAAGAGTTTCAATCAGAGGAGCAGCCTTTATACACATCAAAGGATCCATTCTGGAGAGAAACCTCACAAGTGCCTGGAGTGTCGAAAGAGCTTCAGTCGGAGGAGCAACCTTTATAGACATCAAAGGATCCATTCTGGAGAAAAACCTCACAAGGGCTTGGAGTGTGGAAAGAGCTTCAGTTGGAGGAGCCACCTTTATACACATCAAAGGATCCATTCTGGAGAAAAACCTCACAAGTGCCTGGAGTGTGGAAAGAGTTTCAGTCAGAGGAGCCATCTTTATACACATCAAAGGATCCACTCAGGAGAAAAACCTCATAAGTGCCTGGAGTGCGGAAAGAGCTTCAGTCGGAGGAGCCACCTTTATAATCATCAAGGGATCCATTCTGGAGAAAAACCTCACAAGTGCCCGGAGTGTGGAAAGAGCTTCAGTCAGAGGAGCAGCCTTTATACACATCAAAGGATCCATTCTGGAGAGAAACCTCACAAGTGCCTGGAGTGTGGAAAGAGCTTCAGTCGGAGGAGCAACCTTTATAGACATCAAAGGATCCATTCTGGAGAAAAACCTCACAAGGGCTTGGAGTGTGGAAAGAGCTTCAGTTGGAGGAGCAACCTTTATACACATCAAAGGATCTATTCTGGAGAGAAACATCACAAGTGCTTGGAGTGTGGAAAGAGCTTCAGTCGGAGGAGCAACCTTTATACACATCAAAGGATCCATTCTGGAGAAAAACCTCACAAGTGCCTGGAGTGTGGAAAGAGCTTCAGTCGGAGGAGCAACCTTTATACACATCAAAGGATCCATTCTGGAGAAAAACCTCACAAGTGCCTGGAGTGTGGAAAGAGCTTCAGTCAGAGGAGCAACCTTTATACACATCAAAGGATCCATTCTGGAGAGAAACCTCACAAGTGCCTCGAGTGTGGAAAGAGCTTCAGTTGGACGAGCAACCTTTATACACATCAAAGGATCCATTCTGGAGAGAAACCTCACAAGTGCTTGGAGTGTGGAAAGATTTTCAGTCAGAGGAGCTACCTTTATACACATCAAAGGATCCATTCTGGAGAGAAACCTCACAAGTGCTTGGAATGTGGAAAGAGCTTCAGTTGGAGGAGCATTCTTTATACACATCGAAGGATCCATTGGGGAGAGAAACCTCACAAGTGCTTGGAGTGTGGAAAAATTTTCAGTCAGAGGAGCAGCCTTTATAAACATCAAAGGATCCATTCTGGAGAGAAACCTCACAAGTGCCTGGAGTGTGGAAAGAGCTTTAGTTGGAGGAGCAACCTTTATAGACATCAAAGGATCCATTGGGGAGAAAAACGGCATAAGTGCCTAGAGGGCGGAGGCTCCTTCAGAACACCCCGAAAGCCCTGAAGGATCCCGGAGTGAGGAAACCTCAGTGCCCGGAAAGAATCCACTTAGGAGGGACACCATTTAAATGCTTTGAATGTGGAAAGACCTTCAAGGAAAGGAACAGCTTTAATAAACATCGACTTATCCATTCCGGAGTGAAGCCATACAAATGCCTGGAGTGTGGAAAGAGATTCAGTCTGAATGAATATCTTTCTAGACATGAGAGAATCCACTGGAAAAAGAAACCGAATAAGTGCCTGGAGGGCGGAGGGTTGTTAGGAAGACCCAGGAATCTCCAAAGGATCCAGGAGGGAGGAAAGAAATACGAATGCCCAGAATGTGAAAAATCCTTCAAAAGAAATGTAGATCTTCAAAGGCATTTAAGGATCCACACAGGAGAGAAACTATTTAAATGCCTGGAGTGTGGAAAGAGCTTTAGTATGAGAGGAATTCTGTATAGACATGAAAAGATTCACAGGAGAAAAACCACTTGCATCAAAGAATCCACTCAGGAGAGCAACCAATACCTTGAGTGTGGAAAGAGCTTTATTGAGCATAGCAGCTTCCGTCGACACCAAAGAATTCACAGAGGAGAACAATTATAAACATGAGTGTGAGAAGACCTTCAGAATTTTTCCCAGCAGTTGAATTGAATTGCATGTTTTAATTTTGTCAAGTGTGAAGAGGCAGATACGCAATTTGTCCTGAGCGCACAAGCTCTCGGTGTATCTACAAAGCAACAGAGCAATAATATTCCTGATAATGATAATTCCAAGAAGAGGGTTGAGTAAAGGCGATATTAAGAAGGAGAAATAATAATTGCCACATAATGGACTTTCCCAGGCTGAATAATAATAGACTTCCCATTGTACATGATAGATGTTTCACTGGCTAAAAGGGTACCTTTTCACAATAGACTCTTGTGACCCGTGATGCTATTTCCCGTTTGAATGTTCTCCTTTTAAGGCAACGCTCTTTTCAGTGGTTATACTTAATATTATGGGATGTTACTGTCCATGTCTCTGATATAGCTGTAACTGAGCAGAACGATTTCTTCAAGGAAATCAACCCTTGTTTTGTACTTTTTCTACCTTGTGGAATATAAAATGAAACCCGATTCTGTGTCCTGGATTTCTTCTTTTCATTCAGGGAAATCTCTTAATTCTCTTAATAAGTTGCCTTTAAGTGGACATCCCGCCTGTTGTCTAATTGGAGGAAGTGTGTTTTGGGTGAATCTAGGGCTAATTTAGCCTTTATTATTGTGGGTGTGTAAGAGCTTCTCCCTGTCATTGTTTGGTATAATCTATATGAGTTTTCCAAATATCAATACCATGTAAGACCCTCCCAGACATCTGAAACTCTTTATCAATTGGATTCTCTCAATGGTCCCCTTTCCTTCCAGCAGAAACCGCTACAAGAGACCCCTAGATCCCTATTGGGACCTTGCCATTGTGGTTGGGGAGGGGGCAGGCCTGGGTACATCTCTCACTTTATAACCCATTTCCTGCCTATCTTGTATTTTCTTTTCTTTCTGGGCCCAGGGATTGAGGCAGGTGTAAATAGGAGGCCAATTGACCTGTGCAGGAGTGGAGGGGAGAAAAACTATTTGTACTGCATTTCCCAAGTTCCTCATAATGATTTCTCTCAAAATGGAATCAACTGTAGATTTAAAATCAACAGTCTTGACATGCCGACCCCCCAGGAGAAAGGTAGACCTGAAACAACAATAAATGTATCTACACCTGATTCTGTAAGTAGTAACTGAGCTACTGCTATATTCCTTATTGGGGCCGTTAAGGGCAACTAGAGTGAAACTTAATAAACCTCACTACCCAAAAATCTGCAGCGGCCTTCACTCGGTGTCTGCTAATTGGTAGCCTTTGCACAGTAACAGTTATTTGTAATATTCATAATTACTTACATATTATTAATTCATGAATTATACCTTCTTTTCCCCAAAATAAGACATTCCCTGATAATAAGCCCAATCGGGCTTTTGAGCGCACGGCAAGAAGGCCAAGCGCTTATCTCAGGGTTCAAAAAAATATAAGACAGGGTCTTATTTTGGGGACACATGGTAATTCATTATTATATACGAATAGTAATTGTTAGGACCCAACCCATTTGGGTCTAGTGATTAAGGCACCAGGGTAGAAAGCAAGAGACCCAGCCTCTCTTTCAGTCCAGCCCACCTCACAGGGTTGTTGGGGAAAGAGGAGGAAGCTGTGTTTGGATACGAGGGCTCCCTAGTGCTCTCTGGGCTTGCCTTCTTGCAGGGGTTTAATTATCCAGAGTAGCTACCTTCATCATTGCTAAATGGGATTGATGCCATGAGCTACAGATATTCCTCGTTTTCTTGGATATGTTCTCTGCCTGGAGTTATTTGTAAAAATAATAAAGGCAGGATCCCAATAAATAAATAAACTCACTATATGTGACTCACTCAAGTGTCTTTTTAAGAAGCATCTACATGGCCTCTCTTTGATGCAGGAAAATTCTTGTTCCTGGATATAAGAATTCAGAATTCCCGCACAAAGGGAGACCAGCTCCAGTTAAAGAGGACGTGAGGATGAGAATCTCCTGCCAATGGCTCCTGCTAGTGAATTTCCTCTCATTTCAACACATTATGGTTGGAAAAAGGAAACAGGGAATCAGACAGTTTTGATAAGATCCAATTTGGTCCCTTTAACTGCTGGATCCCTCAACACTTGGAACTTGGGCAAAAAAGGGTCCTGTGCCTTAGGGTTCAGCATCATTAAACTCTGCAGTATTTTATTTTGGAAGAACTTCTTCAAGGGAGACAGGATTTTGTTTTATGTCTGGATTGCTGTATGAGAAACGATGCCTGAAGTTCAAAATCCGAGGAGAGAATGTCTCCCTCTCTCCGTCTTTAAACTTGGCCCCATCTACCAATCGTTTGGGAGTCAGAAAAAGGGGTCTTCATCTAAGGAGAAATAACGGAGGGAGCTCACCTGGGAGGATGGAACAAAACCCAGAACAACATGGCAGCAGAAAGGGAATTCACAACAATTTTGCCAGCTCTGTGGTCATCAGTGATCTCAAATTCACCTCTGTAGCCGTGGTTCATCATCACGGTTAAGACGCGGACAATTACTTTGGGGCACGGCCTGATGAGAACTTTCCCCCTTTCTCTGCATTCTTGATGCTTTTCAGGGCATCTGCCAGAACATTCTTGCGCACCGTGATGCCAGGGCAGCAAGACGGCGGAAAAAGGCAGAAAGGAATTTTCATTCCCTGGCCACGAGGGCATTGGCAATGCCCATAACTGCAAGGACCGGTTGTCCCTTCATTCAGGACTGCCGTAAGAAATGGTTAAACCTCTATAGCTATTGCGGCCATCACAAGAATAATATTTTTAGTAACCCATTGAAGGATTTTCAGGCAAAAACAATAAAAGCTTTTAGCCAGATTCTGGTCCTCTTTTAATCTGGTTTTCTCGAAGGTAGAGAGGAGTTTTTTTTCCTTTGCTTATCATGGACTGTTGGTTTGGAGTTTATTCCTCAATTTAATCAGCAGCTATGGAATTAGACAAAGTTTGTTGCCATTCCCCTGGGCAATTGGCTTCTTGGATCTTTTCTCCTGGTTTCCGTATTTGTGTGGTACTCTCAAAACTCCGGCCTTTTGAAGAGATATTCTACGGTGCCCCCCTCCTAAAAAGAATCAGGAGTTGAGTCGCATGCTGCAGCTCCTGAAAGCATCTGCCTTTTCATAAAAGGTGTTGGTTGGAGTAGGTGCTCCCCAACTCCTGATTCTTTGCCTTTTCAACGTCTCAGAAAGTTTGGAAAACCTCTCAGGAAACGCCAAAGTCTCCAGTCTGTTTTCAACCCTCCTTCTAGTCTGGTCTCTTTGCTGCCGCCCAGAACTTCCCTCAACTGCAGACCAAGACCACAGAAAAGGTCCCTATTGGGAAGGGAGACCCCGATAACCCCACGGGCCTAGACCGACTCTCCCATTCAGGGATGAAATCCAAAACTTTTCCCTACGGGTTCTGTTGGGTGTGGCTTGGTGGGCGTGGCTTGGTGGTCATGTGACTGGGTGGGCGTGGCCAACTTGATGCACGTCACTCACTGTTAGTCCAGGGGATGTCATGGATGGAGTAAAATGTGGTGAAACTCTCTTAACGCTCTTGCTTGGCAACCATAATTTTGGGCTCAATTGTGGTCATAAGTCAAGGACTATCTCTGCCTTCCTCTGCATGGCAACCTTGTCCTAGTAAACTCCTCCTTTCTGGGAATTTTCCTCTCTGTTAGAGGCACCAAAATAATCCAGACGATGTAAGGTTTCCTGCTCCAGCTGGGGGTTGATCTAGATGTTCTCCAAGATCCCTTCCGCCCCTAGATTGCTGGGCTGTTTCAAAGTGTCTTCTGAAGCCAAGTCTACTGCCAGGGTTTGTGGTGCTTCCTTCCTCTTCTTTCTCTCCCTTCCTTCTTCCTTCCTTCCTTTTTCTTTCTTTCCTGTCTTTCTCCCTCTCTCCCTCCCTTCCTCCGTCTTACTTTCTTTCTCTTTCTTTCTTGTCTCTTTGTCTCTATTTTCTCTCCCTCCCTTTTTCTTTCTGTCTTTTTCTCGTCTCTCTTCCTCATTTTCTTTTTTTCTCATCTTTCTTTTCTATCCCTTCCTCCTCTTCCTTTTTCTTTTTTTCTTTCTTTTCTTTTTTCTTTCTCCCTCCCTCTCCCTTTCTCCCTTCCTCCCTTTCTTTTTCTTTTTCTTGTCTCTCTCTCTCTCCCTTCCTCTTTCTTATTTTCTCTTTCTTTTTCTTGTCTCTCTTCTTTTCTTTCTTTTTCTTTCTTGTTTCTCTCTTCCTTTTTTCTCATCTCTTTTTTTCTTGTCTCTCTCTTCTCTCTCTCTCTTTCTTTCTTGTCTCTTTGTCTCTATTTTCTCTCCCTCCCTTTTTCTTTGTCTTTTTCTTGTCTCTCTTCCTCATTTTCTTTTTTTCTCATCTTTCTTTTCTCTCCCTTCCTCTTCCTTTTTCTTTTTTTCTTTTTCTTTTTTCTTTCTCCCTCCCTCTTCCTTTCTCCCTTCCTCCCTTTCTTTTTCTTTTTCTTGTCTCTCCCTCCCTCCCTTCCTCTTTCTTATTTTCTCTTTCTTTTTCTTGTCTCTTTTCTCTCTTCCTTTCTTTCTTTTTCTTGTCTCTTTTCTCTCTTCCTTTTTTTCCTCATCTCCTTTTTCGTTGTCTCTCTCTTCTCTCTCTCTCTTTCTTTCTTTCTCTTTCTTCTTCTTTCAGTGATGGGAGAGGCTAGAAAGTGCATCACCCGTGATGGCTGGATGGGGGCAGCGGAACATGACCACCGCCTCCACCTCTGCCGGAAGGCAGTCGCCCTAAGAGCCTCACCGTATCCCCCCGAGGCAGCTCCTCGGCCGACAACAGCCCTGTGAGGTGGGCTGGACTGAAAAGGGAGCTGTGCAACCCCTGAACTCAGGGTCTCTTCTGTCTCCCCTCCCAGCCTCCATCCCTGGCTCCCTTCAGAGGTTGCTATGAGGTCGCAGCCCCAGAAGAGCCCCCCACCTCCCCCTCCCTCAATACGGTGGGGGGGGTACAGAGGGGGGGAATCATACCCCAAAGTTCAAGGGGAGCCCCGCCCCACTTCCATGCGCTCGGCAGCGCGCAGGCGCCATCTGGTTGATGGGAGGAAGTCGGACGCCGATTGGTTGTTCTGAGGAACGCAGCGATTGGCCGGTTGACGGCGTGGGGCGGGTCCTCCAAAGGAAAAGGCAGAACTTTTGGGAAAAAAAGGGCGTAAAGCCTCCACTTCCGGAACCAAAACGGGCAACGAGGGAAGCGGCCTGAATCGGCGACAGAGGAGCGCGGAAGATGCAGGTTGGGCGCAGCGAATGCTGGGAATTGAAGTCCGTGAAGGTCTCTCCGGAGAAGGCAAGCCTGAGAACTTGAGGCCTAGTCTTGAGGGCGTGGAGGGAGACGGGAGGCTGGGAGGGAGGCCGAATCCGCCTGGAGAATGCCCGGGAGGCCCGTGGGAGGCGGGGCTTGGGCCTGGGTCTTCCCTGCGGGGAAGGGGAGGCAGCCGTGACCCTCTTTCCTTTCTCCCCTGCAGGAGGACGGAGGATGGCGGCGGATGCAGGAAAGGGGCGCTGTCCGAGAGGAGGAGGAGGAGGAGAGCGGGCCCCGCGGAGCAGCCCTGCCTGGTCCCGGCGCAGCTTCCCTGGGAGACGGCAGGGAAAGGCCGGGATGCTCCAGGGCTGAAGGAGGGAGGAGCCCAGGGGGAGCCCAGGAAAGGCGGCTGCCTGAAGGGCGATGCAGGGAGGAGGAAACGGGCGGAGACCCCGACACGGGCCTGGAAGGCGGAGGCTCTTTCGGAAGACCCCGAAAGCCCCGGAGAATCCAGAAGGAAGCAAAAGAACATCAGTGCCCGGAATGTGGAAAACCCTTGAAAAATAATGAAAATCTCGAAAACCATCGAAGGATCCACTCAAGAAAGAAACCATTTAAATGCCCAGAGTGTGGAAAGAGCTTCAGTCAGAGGAGCAGCCTTTATACACATCAAACGATCCACTCAGGAGAAAAACCTCACAAGTGCCTGGAGTGTGGAAAGAGTTTCAGTCAGAGGAGCAACCTTTATACACATCAAAGGATCCATTCTGGAGAAAAACCTCACAAGTGCCTGGAGTGTGGAAAGAGTTTCAGTCAGAGGAGCAACCTTTATACACATCAAAGGATCCATTCTGGAGAAAAAACCCACAAGTGCCTGGAGTGTGGAAAGAGCTTCAGTCAGAGGAGCCACCTTTATACACATCAAAGGATCCATTCTGGAGAGAAACCACACAAGTGCCTGGAGTGTGGAAAGAGCTTCAGTCGGAGGAGCAGCCTTTATACACATCAAAGGATCCATTCTGGAGAAAAACCTCACAAGTGCCTGGAATGTGGAAAGATCTTCAGTCAGGGGAGCAGCCTTTATACACATCAAAGGATCCATTCTGGAGAAAAACCTCACAAGTGCCTGGAATGTGGAAAGAGTTTCAATCGGAGGAGCCACCTTTATAGACATCAAAGGATCCATTCTGCAGAAAAAACCCACCAGTGCCTGGAGTGTGGAAAGAGCTTCAGTCAGAGGAGCCACCTTTATACACATCAAAGGATCCATTCTGGAGAGAAACCACACAAGTGCCTGGAGTGTGGAAAGAGGTTCAGTCAGGGGAGCAGCCTTTATACACATCAAAGGATCCATTCTGGAGAAAAACCTCACAAGGGCTTGGAGTGTGGAAAGAGCTTCAGTTGGAGGAGCAACCTTTATACACATCAAAGGATCCATTCTGGAGAGAAACGTCACAAGTGCTTGGAGTGTGGAAAGAGCTTCACTCAGAGGAACAACCTTTATACACATCAAAGGATCCATTCTGGAGAAAAACCTCACAAGTGCCTGGAGTGTGGAAAGAGCTTCTGTCAGAGGAGCAACCTTTATAGACATCAAAGGATCCATTCTGGAGAAAAACCTCACAAGTGCCTGGAGTGTGGAAAGAGCTTCAGTCGGAGGAGCAGCCTTTATACACATCAAATGATCCATTCTGGAGAGAAACCTCACAAGTGCCTGGAGTGTGGAAAGATCTTCAGTCAGAGGAGCAGCCTTCATACACATCAAAGGATCCATTCTGCAGAGAAACCTCACAAGTGCCTGGAGTGTGGAAAGAGCTTCATTTGGAGGGGCAGCCTTTATAGACATCAAAGGATCCATTCTGGAGAGAAACCTCACAAGTGCCTGGAGTGTGGAAAGATCTTCAGTCAGAGCAGCAGCCTTTATATACATCAAAGGATTCATTCTGGAGAGAAACCTCACAAGTGCCTGGAGTGTGGAAAGAGCTTCATTTGGAGTAACAGCCTTTATACACATCAAAGGATCCATTCTGGAGAGAAACCTCACAAGTGCTTGAAGTGTGGAAAGATCTTCAGTCAGAGCAGCAGCCTTTATACACATCAAAGGATCCATTCTGGAGAGAAACCTCACAAGTGCCTGGAGTGTGGAAAGAGCTTCAGTTGGAAGAGCAGCTTTTATAGACATCAAAGGATCCATTCTGGAGAGAAACCTCACAAGTGCTTGGAATGTGGAAAGATTTTCAGACAGAGGAGCAGCCTTTATGCACATCAAAGTTTCCATTCTGGAGAGAAACCTCACAAATGCCTGGAGTGTGGAAAGAGCTTCAGTCGGAGGAGCAACCTTGATACACATCAAAGGATCCATTCTGGAGAGAAACCTCACAAGTGCTTGGTGTGCGGAAAGAGCTTCAGTTGGAGGAGCAACCTTTATGCACATCAAAGGATCCATTCTGGAGAGAAACCTCACAAGTGCTTGGTGTGTGGAAAGAGCTTCAGTCGGAGGAGCAACCTTTATACACATCAAAGGATCCATTCTGGAGAGAAACCTCACAAGTGCTTGGAGTGTGGAAAGATTTTCAGTCAGAGGAGCCACCTTTATACACATCAAAGGATCCATTCTGGAGAGAAACCTCACAAGTGCTTGGTGTGTGGAAAGAGCTTCAGTTGGAGGAGCTATCTTTATACACATCGAAGGATCCATTGGGGAGAGAAACCTCACAAGTGCTTGGAGTGTGGAAAAATTTTCAGTCAGAGGAGCAGTCTTTATACACATCAAAGGATCCATTCTGGAGAGAAACCTCACAAGTGCTTGGAATGTGGAAAGAGCTTCAGTCAGAGGAGCCACCTTTATAGACATCAAAGGATCCATTGGGGAGAAAAACGGCATAAGTGCCTGGAGGGCGGAGGCTCCTTCAGAACACCCCGAAAGCCCTGAAGGTTCCCGGAGTGAGGAAACCTCAGTGCCCGGAAAGAATCCACATAGGAGGGACACCATTTAAATGCTTTGAATGTGGAAAGACATTCAAGTAAAGGAACAGCTTTAATAAACATCAAATTATCCATTCCGGAGTGAAGCCCTGCAAATGCCTGGAGTGTGGAAAGAGATTCAGTCTGAATGAATATCTTTCTAGACATGAAAGAATCCACTGGAAAAAGAAACCGAATAAGTTCCTGGAGGGCGGAGGGTTGTTAGGAAGACCCAGGAATCTCCAAAGGATCCAGGAGGGAGGAAAGAAATACGAATGCCCAGAATGTGAAAAATCCTTCAAAAGAAATGTAGATCTTCAAAGGCATTTAAGGATCCACACAGGAGAGAAACCATTTAATTGCCTGGAGTGTGGAAAGAGCTTTAGTATGAGAGGAACTCTGTATAGACATGAAAAGATTCACAGGAGAAAAACCACTTGCATCAAAGAATCCACTCAGGAGAGCAGCCAATACCTTGAGTGTGGAAAGAGCTTTATTGAGCATAGTAGTTTCCGTTGACACCAAAGAATTCACAGAGGAGAAAAATTATAAACATGAGTGTGAGAAGACCTTCAGAATTTTTCCCAGCAGTTGAATTGAATTGCATGTTTTAATTTCGTCAAGTGTGAAGAGGCACATATGCAATTTGTCCTGAGCGCACAAGCTCTCGGTGTATCTACAAAGCAACAGAGCAATGATATTCCTGATCATGATAATTCCAAGAAGAGGGTTGAGTAAAGGAGATATTAAGAAGGATAAATAATAATTGCCAAATAATGGACTTTCCCAGGCTGAATAATAATAGACTTTCCATTGTACATGATAGATGTTTCACTGGCTAAAAGGGTACCTTTTCACAATAGACTCTTGTGACCCGTGATGCTATTTCCCGTGTGACTGTTCTCCTTTTAAGGCAATGCTCTTTTCAGTGGTTATACTTAATATTATGGGATGTTACTGTCCATGTCTCTGATATAGCTGTAACTGAGCAGAACGATTTCTTCAAGGAAATCAACCCTTGTTTTGTACTTTTTCTACCGTGTGGACTATAAAATGAAACCCGATTCTGTGTCCTGGATTTCTTCTTTTCATTCAGGGAAATCTCTTAATACTCTTAATAAGTTGCCTTTAAGTGGACATCCTGCCTGTTGTCTAAGTGGAGGAAGTGTGCTTTGGGTCAATCTAGGGCTAATCTAGCCTTTATTATTGTGGGTGTGTAAGGCCAAGCGCTTATTTCAGGGTTCAAAAAAGTATAAGACGGTCTTATTTTGGGGGACACATGGTAATTCATTATTACATTCTAATAGTAATTGTTAGGACCCAACCCAGTTGAGTCTAGTGATTAAGGCACCAGGGTAGAAAGCAAGAGACCCAGCCTCTTTTTCGGTCCAGCCCACCTCACAGGGTTGTTGTTGGGGAAAGAGGAGGAAGCTGTGTTTGGATACGAGGGCTCCCTAGTGCTCTCTGGGCTTGTCTTCTTGCAGGCATTTAATTATCCAGAGTAGCTACCTTCATCATTGCTAAATGGGATTGATGCCATGAGCTACATATATTCCTTGTTTTCTTGGATATGTTGTCTGCCTGGAGTTATTTGTAAAAATAATAAAGGCAGGAGCCCAATAAATAAATAAACTCACTATATGTGACTCACTCAAGTGTCTTTTTAAGAAGCATCTACATGGCCTCTCTTTGATGCAGGAAAATTCTTGTTCCTGGATATAAGAATTCAGAATTCCTGCACAAAGGGAGACCAGCTCCAGTTAAAGAGGACGTGAGGATGAGAATCTCCTGCCAATGGCTCCTGCTAGTGAATTTCCTCTCATTTCAACACATTATGGTTGGAAAAAGGAAACGGAATCAGACAATTTTGATAAGATCCAATTTGGTTCCTTTCTGGGTCCCTTTAGCTGCTGGATCTCTCAACACTTGGAACTTGGGCAAAAAAGGGTGCCTTGGGGTTCAGCATCATTAAAGTCTGCAGTATTTTATTTTGGAAGAACTTCTTCAAGGGAGACAGGATTGCGTTTTATGTCTGGATTGCTGTATGAGAAACGATGCCTGAAGTTCAAAATCCGAGGAGAGAATGTCTCCCTCTCTCCGTCTTTAAACTTGGCCCCATCTACCAATCGTTTGGGAGTCAGAAAAAGGGGTCTGCATCTAAGGAGAAATAACGGAGGGAGCTCACCTGGGAGGATGGAACAAAACCCAGAACAACATGGCAGCAGAAAGGGAATTCACAACAATTTTGCCAGCTCTGTGGTCGTCAGTGATCTCAAATTCACCTCTGTAGCCGTGGTTCGTCATCACGGTTAAGAAGCGGACAATTACTTTGGGGCACGGCCTGATGAGAACTTTCCCCCTTTCTCTGCATTCTTGATGCTTTTCAGGGCATCTGCCATGCGCACCGTGATGCCAAGGCAGCAAGATGTTAATTTAAGTTAGATAGAAGAAATTTACTTCTAAATCAAAATTTGCCCCCTGGGTCAGTTTCAAGTGATTTCACAGTAAATTGAGATTATTTGGTAAAAGGGAACCCCTACTTTTGGCATAGTTCATTCCCCTTTTCCCCATGGCCACCCACAGTCCATTACATCCATCGATCACTTCTGTTCGTTTTGTTATGGGAACCAACCAGCCACACTTGGGATGTCCCCAACAACAACCCTGTGAGGTGGGCTGGACTGAAAGAGTGGCTGATTCAAAATCAGGGTCTCATAAGGTCCCAGAATCGGCCCAACTGGCTCCCCTTCATGGACTGATATAAGGTTGCAGCCCCAAAAGAGCCCCTGACCTCCAACCTAACCCTCAATACGGGGGTGGGGGGAGGGAGATCGGACCCCAACGTTAAAGGGGAGCTCTTTAACTGCGCCAAGGGGTCTGATCCAGATGCTTGGTGCAGACCTTCCCCTTCCTCAGTTCTTGAGCCTGGTTTTCATGTTGGATGTTCAAGCAGAGAAGATGTCCTCAGGTCCCTCGGACAGGAGAAAGTGCCCGCCCATTCTGCTTGCCACTCTCGCCTGTGCCATGTTCTCCAGGGGGAGACAGTGCAGAAGGGAGGCATTGCCCCTCCCCCAGGAATGCCCCGAGCGCCACAACCCAGATCTTCAGCTGGGGGCAGCATCCAGAAGCCCCTCCCTCCGCTGGACGCTTGCTCTGGCCTATCTGAAGCTGGGCCTTTGCTGGTGATCTGGGGCTCAATCCTCGGCTTGGTCTTCTTCGCCGGAAGCAAGGTCCACCCTCTGCTCATCCATGCGCTTGGCTTGGACCCTCTGGATGAGGCTGGAGAAATCCTTGTTGGGAACAGCGCTCGTCATCCAGACGGGAGGAGTGTAGAAAAAAAAAGGGTGGATAAAAATCGATGATCTTAAGATAAAAACCATCTGCAATGTTTACATTTTTGGTAAACTCATTCAATGAATCCACGCTCTGCAACCAGAAACGACGTGTACCGCATTGATGCATTTGCGCAATTTCACAGTAGCCATGAGATAAATCGCAAAACAAAGTTTATCTCGTGGTTTTGCAAATCTGTTGTAAGGTCCCAAAATATACTTGAGTCACCAGAATGCCAAAGAGAGAGCCTCAAGACGAGGCTTGCAAAAAAAAAAAAAAGCAGATTTTATTTATGGCCAAAACCAAAATACCGGGTGGGACTATACCCAGAACATACAGATACAATGCATGTGAGGAGGTAGCCACCTCTTGGGGAAGGTATGGCGTCCTTTTATACCCTCAGAGACATCAGCTTAGTACCCAATTCTGGCCTCCTAGTTTAGCTTTGTGTATTCCTTGTTGCCCTGCAAAGGAATAGAAGCCTCCCAATTAGCCTTATCTTTTCCTTGAGCTTTCCTTTGTTCTCCCAGTTGCTCATTTGGCCCTCTGGTTCTGCAAGGAAGGACCTTGTACAGATCAAAGGTGTAAATTAGAGCTGAAGTGTAAATTATCCCTGGACCGATGTCTGCAGTTCCAGCTGAGATAGGTAACCATTCTCTTAGATGGCCCAAGAAAACCAGGAAGAAGATTGATATGGGTTCAGACCAAATGGCAGGAAGAAATGTTTGACAAATACCAGATATATTACCGAGCAGGGATCCCCTACCTTTTGGACCTCAGGGACCACCAAGTTCATAATTTTAAATCCCGCGGACCACTAATATGAATCCAGTGCGCCACTTGCTGAAGCGCCTGGACTCCCGGTGACAGGATGGGGTCCTTCAGGCACTCTCCCTCTCTTTCTTTCTCTCATTTTCTCTTTCTGTCTCCCCCTCTCTTTCTCTCTCTCCCATGCATTGTCTCTCTGATTCCTTCTCTGTCTTTCTTTCTTCTCTCTCTTTCATTCTGTCTCTTTCTTTCTCTTTTTCACTCTGTCTCTCTTCTCTTTCATTCTGTCTCTCTCTGTGTGTCTCATTCTGATTCTCTTATTCTCTTTCATTCTATCTTCTCTCTTTTTCTCCCCCCTCTCATTCTCTCTCCCCCCCTTTTCCCTCTTTCATTCTCTAATTCTCTCTCCCCCTCTCTCATTCTCTCTCTTTCTGTCTCCCCTTTCTCATTCTCTCTCTCTTTCATTCTCTCTCTCATTCTGTCTTTCTCTCTCATTCTCTCATTTTCTCTTTCTCTCCCACCCTTCTCTCTTTCCCACTCATTCTCTCTATGATTCCCTGTCTCTTTCTTTCTCCCTCTCTCTCATTCTCTCTGTCTTTCTTTCATTCTGTCTCCTTCTCCCCCCCCCTTTCTCCTTCTCTCTCTTTCATTCTCTCATTTTCTCTTTCTGTCTCCCCCTCTCTTTCTCTCTCTCCCATGCATTCTCTCTCTGATTCCTTCTCTGTCTCTTTCTTCTCTCTCTCATTCTGTCTCTCATTCTTTCATTCTGTCTCTTTCTCTCTTTCTCTTTTTCACTCTGTCTCTCTTCTCTTTCATTCTGTCTCTCTCTGTGTGTCTCATTCTGATTCTCTTATTCTCTCTTTCATTCTATCTTCTCTCTTTTTCTCCCCCCTCTCATTCTCTCTCCCCCCTTTCTCCCTCTTTCATTCTCTAATTCTCTCTCCCCCTCTCTCATTCTCTTTCTGTCTCCCCTTTCTCATTCTCTCTCTCTCTTTCATTCTCTCTCTCATTCTGTCTTTCTCTCATTTTCTCTTTCTCTCCCACCCTTCTCTCTTTCCCACTCATTCTCTCTGTGATTCCCTGTCTCTTTCTTTCTCCCTCTCTCTCATTCTCTCTGTCTTTCTTTCATTCTGTCTCCTTCTCCCCCCCCTTTCTCCTTCTCTCTCTCTTTCATTCTCTCGCTCTCATTCTGATTCTCTCTCTGATTCTCTGATTCTCTTTCCCTCTCCCATCTCATGGGCCATCTCATGTCTCTTGGGGCTGAGGAAGTGAAGCATCTCTCCAAGAGACCGAGGTGCGCGGAGCACCAACAAGGACCGGAAGAAACGGCCGCGAGATCCAGCAAGAAATGAAGCTTAGCTCCCACTCTGGAATAAGGAGTGAATCTCCATTCCCCCCTCCCTTTCCCTTGCCAGGCGAGGAGTGACTGGGAAGGGAGGGCGAAGGGCCGGGACGGGCCACTGGTGGTTTAACCGACTGGAAGCTACAGGAGGGGGAAGAAACAGCCCGGGTTTGCTGCCATCTACTGCCTCATTCCGGCTGGTGACGGCTGCGCTCCAAAGTTGCAAATTTAGAGCCCCACCATGAGTTGCCTGGCCAGTCCCATATTCCAAAGCTGTAGTCACAGGACTGGCCATTGCTGATCCTGGAGCAGCTCCTCCACCCTGGTGCACCCACTGCTTGGTGACCACTGTTACAGAGGCCTAATAAGAGAATAGGTTTGTTACAGAAGATACAAACATAAAGGCATAATATATGTGATACAAATACAAAAGCATATATGTATTACAGGAACCTCATGCTTACAGAATCTAGCATACCAGTATATCATATTCTAGTATTATTTATTATATCCTTATCATTGTTTCCCTTCACTATGCATACTACAAACTGTGTGATTGTTTGGAGAGAAATGCGTCTGTACCACCAGGCTCTAAGTGTGAGGAGGAAGGGCAAGCAGTAAAAATGAAAGTGAAACCTAAGTAGCATATAAATATTATATTAAAGAGCACTTGTCATTTCAGATCCATCATGTCAGCAGCGCCTGTTAGCGGGCAACAGAGGGTCAGAGGAGGAGCCGCTGCGGGGCAAGAGATGACAGTTGCTCTTTAAACATGTTGATTTAAACCAAGCCTTTTTACTCGTGATTTAAATGATGATTTAAATCGATTTGATTTAAATCAAATCAAACTCACTCTGGCAGAAAAGCGAAGGGAAAAGCCATATTCATGACTTAAGGGAGGGGAACTAAGCCAAGTCCTTCTGTTGGGTTGCTCCTCAAGGCCCGGCCAGTGGTGAAATCCAATTTTTTTTACTACCGGTTCTGTGGGCGTTGCTTGGTGGGGAAGGATACTGCAAAATCCCCATTTCCTCCCAATCAGCCGGGACTCGGGAGGCAGAGAATAGATGGGAGTGGGGCCAGTCAAAGGTGGTATTTGCCAGTTCTCTGAACTACTCAAAATTTCTGCTACCGGTTGTCCAGAACCGGTCAGAACCTGATGGATTTCACCCCTGGGCCCGGCTTCCTTGCCAGCCGTCCTTGCAGGGCTGACAGGAGACTTCCGTGTGAGGCCGTAAGAACACCATACAAGGCGCTGAATATCTTGGGAGGAAAAGGACGGGAAAGCAGGATGGGTGGAATCTAATTTAGAGGACAGCCAGTGTTTGATGGACTAAAGCTGCCTAGAGGGGCAGGCAGGAGAAGCCCTACACTCTCAGGATCTTTCCTTACAGTGGGAAAAGGATTGTCCCCTCCTGCTTGGCTCCCCAAATGGAGGGCAGCCTGTGCTTAGTCCCTGGGGCTTCCGGACTGGCACCACACCTGTGACCTTCCATCAAAAGCTAAGATTTGCCCAATGCTAGATAAAAAAAGTTAGCCACAAGGTCTTGTGATCTGGGCCAGACTGCTCTGAACAGCCATGTTCAGCGGGATATTTCATTACTGCATTTATATCCCGCTTTGCTGAAAATGGCCTATGTCGGGGGTGTCCTTCCCCCTCCCCATTTCATCTCCATACTGCATTCTAACCATGGCACACCATGGATAGGGAGGGAGGGAGGGAGGAAGGAAGGAAAGGGGAGAGGGACGGAGGGAGGGAGCAAGGGAGGGAAAAAGGAAGAGCAATAGCCATAACCCTTAGAGTTATATACCGCTTTACAGTGCAGTATATAGCCTTCTTTACAGTGCGGTATATAGCCTTAGCCTTCTTTACAGTGCAGTATATAGCCTTAGCCTTATCTAAGTGATTTACAGAGTCAATCTGGGTCCTCATTTTATCGACCTCGGAAGGATGGAAGGCTGAATCAACACTGAGCTGGTCAGGATTGAACTGTTAGTAGTGGGCAGTGAGTTAGCCCTGCAGGGCTGCATTCTAACCACTGTGCCACCATGGATTGCTTGGAGAATGGCATGGGGCAGCCTAGGTAAGAATCTTAACCCAAAAACCAGCTGGCTGGCAGGAGTGCTTGTATGCGTGGTGGAGCCGGCCTGGGCGATGGCTGGCCTGCCTACAGAGAGGCCTCTGTATGCCACCTTGTTATGTGTCCCATCACGGCCCTAATTTAAGGCTTCCTCCCTAATTTAAGATGACATCTTAGCCCTTTTTAACATGGCAAGCAACTCATTTTTCAGGTTAAGAATGCATGTGCAACTTTCAGGAAAGCCAGGAACCCAGCTGGAAAGTCTAATGTAACCCATACATTTGTCCCTTGTGGGATGTTATCCAGAATCAATGTTTTCTGTTGTTCAAACTTCACAAGCATTCATCTCATCATTTGTTTACTGACACGGAATACATGTATCATTTCTTTCTGTATCCTCTTTGAAGACATTCATAAATGGCTTTGCTTTGCTTGAATTACTTGATGATCTGTATTTTCAGGGGGGCAAAGGAGCCCCTTTGCAAAGGTAAAAAGTCTCCAATTTTTTTGGGTGGGAGAAATAAAGTTCTTTTCAGCTCCACACCAAACCCACTGCCTGAGTTTGGAGGCATGATTTAAAATGATCAACCATTAGCTACTTTGTTAGCTAGGAAGTAATGAAACGACCAAGAAACCTCTTTCCCCCCAACAACAACCCTGTGAGGTGGGCTAGACTGAAAGAAAGGCTTGAACTCAGGGCCTCTTGCTTTCTACCCCGGTGCCTTAATCACTGGACCAAAAAGGCTCCCCTTTATAAGGTCGCAGCCCCAGAAAACCCTTTAATGGGGTGGGGTGGAGGAGAGAAGAGTGGACTTCAAAGTTCAAGCTTAGCCGCCCCCCCCCCATCGACGCTCCTCACGGCGCAGGCGCCATCTGGGTGATTGAAGGAAGGCGGACGCTGATTGGTCGCCTTGGGGAAGGCAGCGATCAGGAGGAGGGCAGATCCTCCAAAGGAACAGGCGGAACTTGTGGAGAAAAGGGCATGAAGCCTCCACTTCCGGAAATAAAACGGGCAACGAGGGAAGCGGCCTGAATCGGGAACAGAGGATCCCGGATGATGCAGGTTGGGCGCAGGGAATGCTGGGAGTTGAAGTCCGGGAGGGTCTCTCTGGAGCCCTGGGAGCCCGAGGCCTAGTCTAGCGGGCCGGCGGGTAGGGAGACGGGAGGCTGGGAAGGAGGCCCAAGGAGGAAGGTGTCCGCCTCGAGCATGCCCGGGAGGCCCGTGGGAGGCGGGGGCTTGGGCCTGGAACTCCCCTGCGGGGAAGGGGAGGCAGCCGTGACCCTCTTTTCTTTCTCCCCTGCAGGAGGACGGAGGATGGCAGCGGATGCAGGAAAGAGGCGCCGCCCGAGAGGAGGAGGAGGTGGAGAGCGGGCCCCGCGGAGCAGCCCTGCCCGGTCCTGGCGCGGCTTCCCCGGGAGATGGAGAGGAAAGGCCGGGAGGCTCTGGGGCTGCAGGAGGGACGAGCCCAGAGGGAGGCCATGAAAGGCGGCCTCCTGGAGGGCGATGCGGGGAGGAGGAAACGGGCAGAGACCCCGAGACGGGCCTGGAGGGCGGAGGTTCCTTCGGAAGACCCCGAAAGTCCCGAAGGATCCAGGAGGAAGCAAAGGAACATCAGTGCCTGGAATGTCAAAAATCCTTCCAAAATAATGAAAATCTGGAAAACCATCTCAGGATCCACTCAAGAAAGAATCCATTTGAATGCCTGGAGTGTGGGAAGAGCTTCAATTATAGGAGCAACTTTGATAGACATCTAAGAAGCCACACAGGAGAAAAATCTCGTAAATGCCTGGAGGGTGGCGGGTCCTTCGGAAGACGCAGGAATCCGCAAAGGATCCAGATGGGAGGAAAGAAATATCAGTGCCCCGAGTGTGAAAAATCCTTCAAGAGAAACAGAGATTTTCAAAGGCATCTAAGGCTGCACTCAGGAGAAAAGAAATATGGATGCCCGGAATGTGAAAAATCCTTCAAAAAAAATAGAGAACTTGAAGACCATCTAAGAATCCACACAGGAGAAAAACCATTTAAATGCTTTGAGTGTGGAAAAAGCTTCCGTCATAGAGGAAACCTTTACAGACATCAAAGGATCCATTTGACAGAGAAATCAAATAAATGCCTGGAGTGTGGAAAGAGTTTCCATCAAAGGGGACATCTTTATAGACATCAAAGGATCCATTTGCTAGAGAAACCGAATGACTGCCTGGAGGGCGAAGAGTCCTTCGGAAGACCTGGAAATCCCCAAATGATCCAGATGGGAAGAAAGAAATATCAGTGCCCCGAATGTGAAAAATCCTTCAAAAGAAATGACCTTCTTAAAAGGCATCTAAGTATCCACTCAAGAGAAAAGAAATATGAATGCCCAGAATGTGAAAAATTCTTCAAAAGAAATGACCATCTTCAAAGGCATCTAAGGATCCACTCAGGAGAAAAATCTCACAAATGCCTGGAGTGCGGAAGGAGCTTCAGTCAGAGGAGCAGCCTTTATAGACATCAAAGAATCCATTTACAAGATGAGTATGAATGTGGGGAATGTGAAAAATCCTTCAAAACAATTCAAATCCTTGAAAAACATCAAAGAATCCACAAGCCGAATATATGCCTGGAGTGTGGAAAGAGCTTCAGTCAAAAGGGAAGTCTTGATACCCATCAAAGGATCCACACAGGAGAAAAACCCTACAAATGCCTGGAGTGTGGAAAGAGCTTTAGTAATGGTTCAAACCTCTGTCGACATCAAAGAGTCCACACAGGAGAAAAACCACATAAATGTCTCGAATGTGGAAAGTGTTTCAGTACAAGAGGAGCTCTGTATGGACATCAAATAATTCACACAGGAGAAAAACCGCATAAATGTCTGCAGTGTGGAAAGAGCTTCAGTCGGAGAGGACACCTTGATGGACATCAAAGAATCCACTCAGGAGAAAAACCCTACAAATGCCTGGAGTGTGGAAAGAGATTTATTGAGCGTAGTAGCCTCCGTCAACACCAAAGAATTCACACAGGAGAAAAACCACATAAATGTCTGCATTGTGCAAAGAGCTTCAGTCGGAGAGGACACCTTAATAGACATCAAAGAATCCACTCATGGGAGAAACCATATAAATGTCTGGAGTGTGGAAAGAGCTTCAGTCAGAGAGGAAAACTTTCACTGCACCAAACAATCCATTCAGGAGAAAAACCACATAAATGCCTTGAATGTGGAAAGAGCTATACTCAGCGTCGGAGCCTTCAACAACACCAAAGAATTCACGTGGGAGAAAAATTATAAACATGAGTGTGAAAAAGCTTCAGTCCCAGAGTGTCTCAGAAATTGAATTGAATTGTGTATTAAATGTGGCAAGTGTGACTAGGCACACTAAGAATTTGTCTCGCGGGCACAAGCTCTCAGTGTACATTCAAAGCAACAGAATAATGATATTCATGATAAATTATAATAATTCCAATATGAGGGTTGAATAAAGAAGATATTAAGAAGGGTAAATAATAACTGCCAAATAAGGGACTTTCCCAGGCTGAATAATAAAGGACTTTTTCAATTGTACACACGAGATGTTTCAACTGGCTGAAATTTTACCTTTTCACAACAGACTTTCCTGACTCATGATGCCATTTCCCATCTGAACATTCTTTTAATGCAAGGCTCATTATGATAATAAGGGATGTTACTGTCCATGACTCTGATGTAACTGTAACTTAGCAAGTTGATTTCTTCCAGGGTGGATTTGATTTAAATCACGTCGATTTAAATCATGATATAAATCACTATAAAAAAGACTTGATTTAAATCAACTTTTTAATATCATAATTTTTAAAAAGCAACTGTCATGTCTGTCCTGCAGCAGCTCCACCTCTGACCTGCTGTTGACTCACCCACAGTCCCATTCATTTTAATGGGACAGCTGGTGATGCATCAGTGACACAACCAGGTGAGGGACGTGGCTGGCAGCAGGTGAGTGGATGCCCTCTCACAGGCCCTGCCATGATGGATCTGAAATGACAGGTGTTCTTTAATAGTATATTTATAAGCTGCTTAGAAGGTTTCACTTTCATTTTTACTGCTTGCCCTTCCCCCTCACACTTAGAGCCTGGTGGTACAGAAGCATTTCTGTCCAAACAATCATAAGTCTGTAGTCTACATAGATTTGCAAAAGAATGGGATAAAGAAATATTCCTGCCCTTTGCTTTATGAGTTATCTCATGGTTACTGTGAAACTGTGTGAAGATATCAATGCAGTTCATGTTATCTCAGCTTGCAGAGCTTGGATTCATTGAATGAGTTTCCCAGAAATTTAAATATTGCAGAAAATATAGCTTCATGCTACATAAGCTCCAATTCATGCTGAATAAACTAGATTATTAATGCATCTTAAATATAAAACTACCTTTATTTAGATTTTTACGTCAAAAGCATTTTATTAAAATGAATTTGATAAAAATAAAAAAACCAATCTCAATAAAAACTATTTTTTTTAATTTAAATTGATTTTTATCCACTGATTTCTTCGACGCAATCAACTGTTGTTTTGTACTTTTTCTACTGTAAGTAGTATAAAATGAAACCTGATTCTGTGTCCTGGATTCTTTCTTTTCATTGAGGGAAATCTCTTAATAAATTGCCTTTGAATGGTCATCCCATTCAGATCCTAATTGAAGCAAGTGTGCTGTGGCTGAATCTAGGGCTAATTTGGCCTTTATTGTTCTGAGTGTTAAAGAGCTTCTCCCAGCCATTGTTCAATATAATCTATGTGGATTTCCCAAATGGGGGGACCTATTAAGACCCTCCCCAGGCATCTGAAAGTCAGTTGGATTTCCTGAATGGTCCCCTTCTCTTCCAGCAGAAACCACTAAAAGGACTAAGGCCAACAAAGCTTTGTGAAATATGAGCCATATTCTTAAAAAGCTCTCACCCTTTTAGCCTTTAAACCCCTGGCTTTTCCCCAGGCACTGAGATATTTATTATTTATTTATTTATTTATTTATTTATTTATTTATTTATTTATTTATTTATTTATTTATTTATTTATTTATTTATTTATTTATTTATTTATTTATTTATTTATTTGATTTCTATACCGCCCTTCTCCTAGCTGACTCAGGGCGGTGAACAGCCAATTAAAAACCAATACACAAATGTTAAAAACATACTAAAACCAATATAAATTAGGCTGAGGGTATAAAACCGAATAAAAACTCTAAAAAATTTAAAATTTAAAAATATTTAAAAAATAGAAGGGATCAGACAAGTCCGGCAAGTTGAAAGAGATGAGTCTTCAGAGCCCGACGAAAAGTCCGGAGGTCAGCAATTGTTCTCAGTTCTGGAGGAAGATCGTTCCAGAGGGTGGGGGCTACCACAGAGAAGGCTCTCCCCCTGGGGGTCGCCAGCCGGCATTGTCTGGCTGACGGCACCCTGAGGAGGCCCTCTCTGTGGGAGCGAACCGGCTGGTGGGAGGCAATTGGTGGCAGAAGGCGGTCCCGTAAGTACCCTGGTCCTAAGCCATGGAGCGCTTTAAAGGTGATTACCAACACCTTGAAATGCACCCGGAAGTCAACCGGCAACCAATGCAGCTCACGCAGGAGAGGTGTTACGTGAGAGCGCCCCGTCGCTCCCATAATCCCCTGCGCGGCCGCATTCTGCACCAGCTGAAGCCTCCGGGTGCATCCCAAGGGGAGCCCCATGTAGAGAGCATTGCAGTAGTCCAAGCGAGACGTGACGAGCGCCTGAGTGACTGTGCGTAGGGAGTCCCGATCTAGAAAAGAAGTTCCCTTCACACACCTGTAAAGCCAGGCCTCTCCCCTTTAATCAAGGAAGTAAAGACTCTTGAAATTTTGCATTTCAAAAGGATCCTTTTATTGAGAAAGAAGTGATAGCTGGGGGAAAGCAAAGCAGGATCCGGGGTCCTTAAGGCAACACAATAGAAGTTAGAATGCCTTCCCAACCGTCCAATGTGGATTTAGCCAATCCGCAGATGTGAAGATGTTTTTTGTAAGGGACGTCAAGGGAAACCGATAAGATTTTCTCGGGTTCGTTTCCTGAGTGATGGAATCCACATGACCCTCCCTCTCCACCTATTCCCCGAAAGGTGAGAAAGTGCCAAGCCTCTAGAAATTATAAAGTAATTAATTACATGGTACAGGATATATAGGAAAGGAGGATAGAAAAGTCTAAAGGAAGTATAGGGCCCGCCTCTTCCCCTGAAGAATGGCAGATTCACAGATCTGATGTATCGCCCTCCTTAGAAAAAAAGGATAGTCCACCTGGAAAATAGAAAACACAATGAATAATTAGGAGAGTTAAGGTGGGTATTTCAAGTGAAATTTCCTTAACAGCGTAGGAGCCTTAACATGTCTTTTGGCCATCTATTCATTTTGGGAGGCTGGGAGGTGTTTCCATCCCACTAGGTACTGGGTGGACACATGGTGTGTGCGTGAATTGAGAATTTCTTTGATTTCAAAGTATTGTTTGCCTTCTATTATAATGGGGATTGGGGATGTGGGTCAGTGGTGAAATCCAAATTTTTTTATTATCGGTTCTGTGGGTGTGACTTGGTGGGCATGGTGTGGCTTTGTGGGTGTGGCAGGGAAGGATAGTACAAAATCCCCATTCCCACCCCACTCCAGGGGGAAGGCTACTGCAAAATCTCCATTCCCACCCCACTCTGGGGCCAGGCAGAGGTGGTATTTGCCAGATTTCCGAACTGCTCAAAATTTCCGCTACTGGTTCTCCCGAACCTGTCAGAATCCACTGGTGTGGGTGTTTCTTTGAGGGTTGAAGTGACTGTATAAATTTGGTGGAGAGGTAAACTTTTCTCCCACTTTAAATAGTTTTGGTTCTGCCATCTTTTTATCTGCTTGGGCCTTGAAAGCTGCCCTTGTCTCTTGTAGGATCAATCTGACAACTGGCCATGTTTGGAGAATTCTGGGCGCTGAAGTCCACAAGTCTTAAAGCTGCCAAGTTTGAAGACCTCTGTTGTAGATTGTTGATCCACTCCTTAAGGGAGGGGATTTTTGGGTCCTCTGAGGGCAGTTTAGGCATAGGGTTGAATTGCTGGCCCCTGACCACTTGAAAAGGGGTAAACCCTACGCTGGTGTGTACTGAGTTGTTGTATGCTACTTCAGCAAATGGCAAGAGATCTGTCCACTTGTCCTGTTGATAGTCAACAAAGCATCTTAAATATTGTTCCAATATGCTGTTAACTTTCTCTGTGGCCCCATTAGTCTGGGGGTGGTGGGAGGAGCTAAGGCCCTAGGAGGAGCCTAATAAATTCAAAAAAGCCTGCCAAAACTTTGAAGTGAATTGGACTCCCCTATCTGACATTATTCTTTTTGGGGCTCCGTGGAGGTGGGAGATGTGTACCAGGAACATTTTTCCCAGGGTTTTGGCAGTGGGGATCTTCTGACACAGGATAAAGTGCTCCTGTTTGGAGAATAAATCCATTACAGTATCCTCACCTTTTTTTTTCCAGGGAGCTACATAATAAAAGCCCATAGAGATCTCCATCCAGGGTGCTGAAGGATCTGCTACAGTTTGTAGGCTTTTCTGCTCCAGCACAGAACAACTGGCCACGTAGCTTTCCATGTCCTTTTTGAGTGACGGCCACCAAAACTGTCTGTTGATAAGCTGCGGGGTTTTTACAAAGCCAAAATGCTCTGCAGTTTTGGAATTGTGGCATTTTTTCATAAGATCCGATCCTTGGGATGCAGGTACATATCACTTTCCTCCCACCCAAGGCAGGTCGTCTTTAATCAGGCAGCTATTTTTATGTGATTGAAATCATTCTTCATGCTTTTTTGAAGGCTTGGGTGATTTATCAGAGTTGTATTGCAAGGGTGAAAATGCCCCTTTGGAAGTGGGGGTAGGGAGGGAAGTAGGAAGAAAATAAGAGCACTCAGCTCTTTTTCCTGTTACTTTTAATTATTGTTTAATAGTTCTAAATCATGCCTTCATCTCCAAACTCAGGCACCAAGTTTGGTGTGGAACTGAAAAGAACTTGAGTACCTGAATTTGAGAGACTTTGAGAGAAGCAAAAGGGCTTTTTTGCCCACCTGAAAATACAGATCATCAAACAATTTCAAGAAAAGCAAAAACATTTATTAAAGGTGAGGGGGAGGGGCTCATGTCTTTTAAGAAACAAATGGTACATACGTTCAGTGTCAGTAAACAAATGATAAAACGATAAAATATATTGCTTGTGAAAGCTGAACGACAGAAAACATTTTTTCTAGATAATATTCCACAAGGAAGATATTTATGTGTTGCATTGGTCTTTTGAAGCTCTCTATGTCTTTCTTGAAAGTTGCAGATGTATTCAAAGGCTTTCAGAAAACTTTTGTTCTCACATACCAAAGAAAGAGCCTTAGTCAAGAAGGGAAAAACATACATTAACCTGAAAAATGTCTGCTGAGCCTGGATAGCTCAACAGACTAAAAGCATTGTGATTAACACCAGATGTCTGCAATTACTGTAAGTTCGAATCTTCCCAGGCTGAAGGTTGACTCAGCCTTCCATCCTTTCTAAGGTAGGTCAATTGAGGACCCAGTTTGTGGGGGCAATAAGCTGACTTTGTATAAATATACAAAAGTATGAAGGCTATTGCTTAACGCATTGTAAGCTGTCCTGAGTCTCCGGAGAAGGGCAGCGTATAAATCAATTTTTTTAAAAAAAGAGGTATAGATTGCCATGTTAAAAGGGCTAAACATGTCATTTAAAATTCATGATGAAATCTAAAATATGAGGCAACAGCATCACACAGTCCATTTAATTTGCTATGTATTAAATTGCTTTCTTAGACTTTGCCTCAGTCTCCTCCTTCTCTGCCCTAGGGTTCTTCTTGCTGGAGGAGGGGAGATGGTGGAAGGGGGAGGCTGGTTGTATAGGACATCAGTGAGCTGATGTTCAAAGTTATCCAGAACGTATCCAGTGCAGGATGCTAATCCCTACATATAGCAAAGGAGAAGAAACAACTCTTTGTAGATGATGGTTGTTGGATCCCAAGCATTTTACTATCACGACTCCAGGATGCTAAGCCACCTTGGAAAGAGTTTTTGGAGATTGTGTCCTGCACACATGAGAGGGAAGCCAGGTTCCATCAGGGATCTTTCAAAGTGGTTTTGCATGGCCAGAGCCGTTCGGCAGATGCTCCCCTTGGAGACTGGCCGCTCAAAGGGTCTGCAATAGATTAGAATCACCGAGAGATCAAAAACATTTTCCACTCCAGATATCACAAGGAAAAATTATAACAACTATTACTATGGAAAGGCTACCTGTTAGCAGACGGTGAGTGGGTGGCTGTTTTAGAAGTTAGGGTAGTGAGGTTAATTAAGGTTCACACTAGGTGCTTTCAATGGATCAAAATAGCCCTCAAATTGGAACCCAGAGGTCAAACTTCTTCCTGCAACAAATCTGCAAAAATAGCTCAATTTGGTAGAAAAATCGTTCAACTGTCCACACAGTTTCCAACTCACATTTCAATTCATTCGAATCCCCAAACTGTCCTCCTAGACACGGAGGAAAAGAAAATGCCATTGTTGATTTTTACCCTGAAGTTATCCTCAATAAAGTTTATTTATTTATTTATTTATTATTTATTTATTATATTTCTATACCGCCTTTCTCCCGCAGGACTCAAGGCGGTGTACAGTCAAAAAAAAATAAAAGATACATAAACATCATAAAATTGATAATTAAAATTATAGTATAGTTTAGCCCAAATAAATCAAACCCAGAATTATATAATATTTTAATAATTCCCAGTTAACGTGCTTAGCCCTGCCTGATTGAACATCAGGGTCTTGAGGGCACAGCGGAAAGCACGGAGATTAGGGATGTTTCGTATATCGGGGGCAGTTCATTCCAAAGGGTTGGAGCCCTTACAGAGAAGGCCCTTCCCCCGGGAGTCGCCAGTCAGCACAATTTGACTGACGGTACCCTGAGTAGTCCCTCCCTGTGAGAACGAACTGGTCAGTGGGAGGCTATTGGTGGCAAAAGACGGTCTCGTAAGTACCCAGGCCCTAAGCCATGGAGAGCTTTAAAGGTGATAACTAACAGTTCAATAAAGTTTTGCGAACTCAGAAGATATAAATATGGGAATTCTCAAATTCAAAATAAAATGTCTCATCCCACTTAAGACCTTTCCGTCCCAGAAACTCAACTGGTTTCTAATCAGCTAGAAACGATGCCTGACCAGGTTCTGCAGGATTGTCTGGGACACAACACATCCTCTCCACAACTGCTGGGAAGAGGCTCTGCGGTATCCGAAGCAACACATTAGATTCACTCAGTTTTCTTCCTTATGAAGAAGTATCCACCTTGTGAATCCCAAGTCTCTTGTTATGTGATCTAAATGGGCTGTGATTAATGTGTACGTAGCCTATGTATGGGTGTATCTATGTTCTTTTGAGAGCAGGCCTCAGAATTCCATCCTTTAACCCCAAAGTCTAACAATCGGAGCAGCCGTCGACTGCAGCCCTTGGACAGGGATCAGGCAGGGATCTCGTCCACAGCTGCCCAGTGGAGAATCCAACATTCCTGAACCACTGACAGATGCACATCCAGACTCATACAAGACCTCCCGCCCCTCCCAGGACAGCCTGCTCTGCTAGTTGCCATAAGAATGACCGACAGCTGTCAAACTCAGGTCTCGGACCCTGGGCATGGCCCTGGAAGACTAAAGGGATGTATTAAAAGATGTATTGTAAAAGATTTATTAAGATGTATTAAATTTATTAAATGTGAAAGCTTTAATTGGATTTTATTACCTTTCTTGCCAGGCATTTTTGTGGTTTTTCTCGTGTGTGGATTCTTTGATGTTTATAGAGGGTGCTCCTATCACAAAAGCTCTTTCCACACTCCAGGCATTTATGTGGTTTTTCTCCTGTGTGGATCCTTTGATGTGTATAAAGATGTCCCCTCTGACTGAATCTCTTTCCACACTCCAAGCACTTATGAGGTTTTTCTCCTGTGTGGATCCTTTGATGTGTATAAAAGCTGCTCCTCCAACTGAAGCTCTTTCCACACTCCAGGCACTTGTGAGGTTTCTCTCCTGTGTGGAGCCTCTGATGTCTATAAAAGTTTCCACTGTGATTGAATGTCTTTTCATGCATCAGGACTTTAACTGGTTGCTCTAATGAATGGATTCTTTGATGTCTATTAAGGCTTCTCTTGTATCCAAAACTCTTTCCACATTCCAGGCATTTATATGGTTCGCCCCCTGAATGGATCCTTTGATGTGTATAAAGGCTGCTGCTATGACTGAAGCTCTTTCCACATTCCAGACACTTATAACGTTTTTCTCCGGAATGGATCCTCTGATGCCTATAAAGGCTGCTCCTGTGACTGAACCTCATTCCACACTCCAGGCATTTATTCAGTTTCTCTCCTGAGTGGATTCTTAGATGGCTTTCAAGATGGTGGTTTCTTTTGAAAGATTTTTCACATTCTGGGCACTGATATTTCCTTTCTCCTGTGTGGATGCTTAGATGCCTTTGAAGATCTGCGTTTTTTTGGAAGGATTTTTCACATTCTGGGCATTTGTGCCTCCTTCCTCTCCTGTCGATCCCTCCACCCTCCAGCCACTTATTGGGTTCCTCTCTTGAGTGGATCCTTTGATGTCTATAAAGGTTTCCCCTCACATTGAATCTCTTTCCACACTCAAGGCATTCAAATGGCTTCTCTCCTGAGTGGATCCTTTGATGTTTATCAAGATTTGTTCTTTGATTGAACTTCTTTCCACACACAAAGCATTGATATGTGTTTCCAACTGAGTGGTTTTTTAGATGGTTCTCCAAATGTCCATTTGTTTTGAAGCATTTTTCACATTCTGGGCATTCGTATGATCTTTCTCCTGTGTGGATTCTTAGATGGCTTTCCAGATCTCCATTACTTTTGAAGGATTTTTGACATTCCAGGCACTGATATTTCTTTTCTTCCTCCTGGATCCTTCGGGGATTCTTATGTCTTCCGAAGGACCCTCCGCCTTTCAGGCATTCATTTGCTTTCTTTCTCCAGTGGATGCTTTGATGTGTATAAAGATTTCCCAACTGACTGAAGCTTTTTCCACACTCCAGGCACTTGTGAGGTTTTTCTCCTGAGTGGATCCTTTGATGTGTATAAAGGTTGCTCCTGTGACTGAAGCTCTTTCCACACTCCAGGCATTTATGTGGTTTCTCTCCTGTGTGGATCCTTTGATGTGTATAAAGGTTGCTCCTGTGACTGAAGCTCTTTCCACACTCCAGGCATTTATGTGGTTTCTCTCCCCAGTGGATCTTTTGATGCAGGTAAAGACTTCCTCTCCGACTGAAACTCTTTCCACACTCCAGGCACTTATGCGGTTTCTCTCCTGTGTGGATTGTTAGATGGTTTGTCAGATTTCTATTATTTTTGAAGGATTTGTCACATTCTGGGCATCCATATTTCTTTTCTCCTGAGTGGAGTTTTAGATGGTTTTCAAGATTTCCGTTTCTTTTGAAGGTTTTTCCACATTCCGGACACTGATGTTCCTTTGTTTCCTCCTGGATCCTTTGGGGATTCCCGGGTCTTCCGAAGGAGCCTCTGCCCTCCAGGCCCGTCTCGGGGTCTCCGCCTGTTTCCTCCTCCCCGCATCGCCCTTCAGGCAGCTGCCTTTCCGGGGCTCCCCCTGGGTTCATCCCTCCTGCAGCCCCGGAGCCCCCTGGCCTTTCCCCGCCGTCTCCCAAGGAAGCTGCGCCAGGACCCGGCAGGGCTGCTCTGTGGGGCCCGCTCTCCTCCTCCTCCTCCTCTCGGCCGGCGCCTCTTTCCTGCATCCGCCGCCATCCTCCGTCCTCCTGCAGGGGAGAAAGAGAAGAGGGTCACGGCTGCCTCCCCTTCCCCGCAGGGGAGTTCCAGGCCAAAGCCCCCCCCCCTCATGCGGACCGGAAAGAGACCCTCCCAGCATCCCCTGCGCCAAACCTGCATCATCCGGGCTCTTCTGTCACAGATTGAAGCCTCTCCCTCCTTTCCCGTTTTGTTTCCGGAAATGGAGGCTTCACGCGCTTTTTTCTCCAGTAGTTCCGCCTGTTCCTTCGGAGGATCCACCCCAAGGAATCCTTCTGCCAATCGCCGACCTCCCCAGAGCGACCAATCAGCGTCCTTCTTTCTTTAAACAGCCAGATGGCGCCTGCGCAGTGTTGATGTTCCTTCAACCAGCCAGATAGCGCTTGCGCGGAGGTGGGGGATATCTGTCTCCCTTTGAACTTTGGGGTGTGATCTCCCCCGCCCCCCTCTCTGTATTGAGGGAGGGGGAGGTCGGGGGCTCTTCTGGGGCTGCGACCTCATAGCAACCTCTGAAGGGAGCCAGGGATGGAGGCTGGGAGGGGAGACAGAAGAGACCCTGAGTTCAGGGGTTGCGCAGCTCCCTTTTCAGTCCAGCCCACCTCACAGGGCTGTTGTTGGGGGAAGAGAGGCGGAAGCTGTGCTGGATGGGAGGGGGAGGGGCTCCTCGGGGCTTCTCTTCTTGCAGAGGTTTCGTTGCCCAAAGAAGCTTCCTTCCTCCTGGCTAGAAGGGAGGGGGGCTCAGAGAGCTCCAGAGACCCCTCACTTCAACCCCCAGCTGCAAATTCTCCCCTTCCTTTTGCTGCATGTCTTCTCCGCCTTGTTTGCAGAAATAATAAAGCCAGGACCTCAATAAATAAATCAATAAACTCGCTATGTGTGACTCACTCAAGTTTGTTTCTAAGCAGCATCAACTATTTGACCCAGGAGAATTCTTGTTAGAATAGAAGAACTAGGAATTCAGGCACAAAAGCAGAGCAGCTCCAGTTAAAGAGGATGTAATGATGAGAACCTCCTGCCAATGGTTCCTGCTGGTGAATTTCCACATAGAAATCAATAATAGCTCATTGTTGGAAAAAGGAAACAAAATCCTGCAATTTTGATAGGATCCAAGATGGTTTCTTTCTGGGTCCCTTGAACTGCTGGATCCCTCAAGATTTGGAACTTGGCCAAAAGAGGGTCATGTGCTTTGGGGGTTCACCATAATTAAGCTGTAAAGTCCCAAAATATACTTGAGTCACCAGAATGCCAAAGAGAGACTCAAGACGAGGCTTGCAAAAAAAAAGCAGGTTTTATTTATGGCCAAAAACAAAATACTGGGTGGGACTATACCCAGAACATACAGATTCAATGCATGTGAGGAGGTAGTCCTTTTATACCCTCGGAGACATCAGCTTAGTACCCAATTATGGCCTCTTAGTTTAGCTTTGTGTGTTCCTTGTTGCCCTGCAGAGGAATAGAAGCCTCCCAATTAGCCTTATCTTTTCCTTGAGATTTCCTTTGTTTTCCCAATTGCTCATTTGGCCCCCTGCTTCTGCAAGGAAGGACCTTGTACAGATCAAAGGTGTAAATTATCGCTGGGCCGATGTCTGCAGTTCCAGCTGAGATAGGTAACCATTCTCTTAGATGGCCCAAGAAAACCAGGAAGAAGATTGATAAGGGTTCAGACCAAATGGCAGGAACAAATGTTTGACAAATACCAGATACAATACGGAGGCCTAATAACAGAATAGGTTTGTTACAGGAGATACAAATGTAAAGGTATACAAATACAAAGGCATATATGTATTACAAGAACCTCATGGTTACAGAATCTAGCATACCAGTATATCATATTCTAGTATTATTTATTATATCCCTATTATAGTTTCCCTTCAAACGTAGGCAATATTTTGTTTTGGTAGAACTCGTTCAAGGGAGACGGGATTTTTTTCCTATCCTGGATTGCTGTATTCCTTTGAAATTCACAAAAGGGTGCCTCACCTAAGCGGAAATAATGGAGGGAGCTCACCTGGGATGATGGAAAAAAGCACAAAACAACAGGGCAACACAAAGGGTGTGATCGGAAGTTTATCCAGAGCTACATTAATGCGTGGCGCTTCGTGTCATCATATTCAACATGTATCATTTTCTTACTACATATTTATCTTTCCTCTTACATTTAAATTTAATGTATTACAACATATTTTCCCCATATTTCTTATTTGCCTATTGTCTATATTCAGTCTCTATCCATTGATAAAATTTCCCCCATATGCTGTAATACTCAGATTCTTCCTTCCCACTATTTGCCGATGTTAATCTACTCATTTTTGCACATTCTAATATTTTCTTAATTAGCTCTCCCTTTCTAGGAATTTTTTCTGCTTTCCAATTTTGTGCAAATACCATTCTTGCTGCCGTTATTATATATATGTATTTTCTCTACTAAATTTCTCTGGTAAGATACCCAACAGGAACAGCTCCGGTTTAAGATCAATGTGTTGCTGTATCATTTTCTCTACCAATATTTGAATTTTTGCCCAATAATTGGTCGCTTCTGGACATGTCCACCACATGTGATAGTACCCTAACCCTAACCTCAGCCATGCAGGATAAAGTGCCAGTTACTGTCAGTTATCAGAGTGAAGGTGCTTTTCGAGAGTACCTTGAGACCTTCACCGGTCTTCAGAAGGGCTCCTGGACTCTGGTAAATCTTCCCTCTATTTTCAGCCAATTTATCAGAGTTGTATTGCAAGGGTGAAAATGCCCATTTGTCCTCTTACCTGCCTGGGTGCCCCTCCAACCTTCTCCCCCACTTTGCCTAGGGAGGGAGCCTGAATGGGGGGTGTCACAGTCCCAGAAGGGCCCCTCAACCTCTGCCTGTCAGAATGCGGGAGGGGGGGCCCAAAGGGGAGAACACTGGACCCCAAATATCAAAGGAAGCCCTCCCCCCCGCCTCACCTCTACACGGGACTAGATACTTGTTCAGGCGCCCTCTGGCTGCTTGAAGGAAGGAGAATGCTGATTTAGCTGAAGAGAAAGCATAATAATGGGGGACTTTCAGTCAACTCACTGCAGCTCCAAAAAAGCTGTTTTAAAAACAATACAACACATAAAAAACATGGAAAATAAAAACAAAGAAAAGCCAGGCACCAATCCATGCCACCTTCTCCTTGTCTAATCTCCCAGCGCCTGGGGAAAAGCCGGGTGTTTAAGGCTGAAAGGCTGGAGGCCCTTTGAGAATCTGGCCCGTATCTCACAAAGCTTCTTTGGCATTAGAGAGTCCCTTTAGCAGTTTCTGCCGGAAGACAAGGGGACCATGGAGAGACTCCAATTGACAAAGAGTTTCTGATGTCTGGGGAGGGTCTTCCATGGTAGGGACAGCTCACATCCCCAACAATGAAGGCCAAATTAGCCCTAGATTCAGCCACAGCACACTTGCTTGAATCAGCCACTGAGTGGGATGAGCATTTAAAGGCAACTTATTAGAGTATTGTAGCAAAGAGATTTCCCTTAATGAAAAAAGGGAATCTAGGAAACAGAATCGGGTTTCTTTTTATACTCCATGCAATAGAAAAAGTACAAGCGTTGATTGCATGGAAAAAATAAGGGTGGACAAAAATTGATTAAAAAAATAAATTTAAAAAAATCATAATTTTGATTTAAATGGTTTTTTTTTATTATTTTTTATCAAATTTATTTTAATAAAATGCTTTTGAGATAAAAATCCCATTGGGAATTCTATTCTATTCTATTCTATTAATATAATTATTTATTGGCCAAGTGTAATTGGACAAAGGAATTTGTCTTGGTGCATATGCCCTCAGTGTACATAAAAGAAAAGATACGTTCATCAAGAATCATAAAGATAATTTTCTATTTAAGATACAATAATTTAGTTTATTCCGGTTGAAATGGAGCTTAGTTATGTAGCATGAAACTGTATGTTCTGCAATATTTACATTTCTGATAAACTGATTCAATGAATCCAAGCACGGCAAGCTGAAATAACATGCACTGCATTGATATAGTCACACAGTTTCACAGTAACCATGAGATAACTCATAAAGCAAAGGGCAGGAATATTTCTTTATCCCATTCTTTTGCAAATATATGTAGACTACAAACTATGATTGTTTGGAAAGAAATGCTTCTGTACCACCAGGCTCCAAGTGTGAGGAGAAAGGGCAAGCAGTAAAAATGAAAGTGAAACCTTCTAAGCAGCTTATAAATATATTAAAGAGCGCCTGTCATTTCAGATCCATCATGGCAGGGCTTGTGAGAGGGCATCCACTCACCTGCTGCCAGCCACGTCCCTCACCTGGTTGTGTCACTGATGCATCACCAGCCGTCCTATTAAAACGAATGGGACTGTCGGCGAGTCAACAGCGGCTCAGAGGAGGAGCTGCTGCGGGACAGACATGACAGTTGTTTTAAAAAATATGATATAAAAAGTTGATTTAAATCTTTTTAATAGTGATTTATACAATGATTTAAATTGACATGATTTAAATCGACGTGATTTAAATGAAATCCACCTTGGAAGAAATCATCCTGCTCAATTTCGGTTATATCAGAGACAGGGACAGTAACATCCCATAATATTAAGTATAACCACTGAAATGAGCCTTGCATTAAAAGAACATTCACATGGGAAATGGCAGTCTGTTGTGAAAAAGTACAATTTAGACCAGTTGAAAAATCTTGGATGTACAATTGAAAAAGTCCTTTATTATTCAGCCTGAGAAAGTCCCTTATTTGGCAGTTATTATTTATCTTTATTCTCTTCTTTAATCATTTGGAGTAAAGAGCAATAATTCCTTTTATTGGAATTACTATAATGATCATGAATGTGCACTAAGTGAATTCTGACTGTGTCTATTCATACTTGGCCAAATTAAATATACAATTCAATTCAAATTCTGAAATGCACCGTAACTGAAAGTCTTCTCACACTCAGGTGTGTTTTTCATTTTTCTCCCACGTGAATTCTTTGGTGTCGATTGAGGCTACTATACTTAGTATAGCTCTTTCCACATTCCAGGCATTTATGTGGTTTCTCTCTTGAATGGATTGTTTGATGCTGGGAAAGATTTCCTCTCTGACTGAAACTCTTTCCACAATCAAGACATTTATGTGGTTTTTCTTGTGAATGGATTCTTTGATGTGTGTAAAGATTTCCCCTCTTATTGAAGTTCTTTCCACACTCCAGACATTTATGTGGTTTTTCTCCTGTGTGGATTATTTGATGTATGTGCAGACTTTCTCTCCTACTGAAGCTCTTTCCACACTCCAGACATTTATGTGGTTTTTCTCCTGTGTGGATTCTTTGATGTCTCTGCAGGCTTCCCCTCGTACTGAAGCTCTTTCCACAGTTGGGGCATTTATGTGGCTCTTCCCCTGAATGGATTGTTTGATGCTGGGAAAGTTTTCCTCTCTGACTGAAACTCTTTCCACAATCAAGACATTTATGTGGTTTTTCTCGTGAATGGATTCTTTGATGCGTGTGAAGATTTCTTCTCTTATTGAAGCTCTTTCCACACTCCAGACATTTATGTGGTTTTTCTCCTGTGTGGATTATTTGATGTATGTGCAGACTTCCTCTCATACTGAAGCTCTTTCCACACTCCAGACATTTATGTGATTTTTCTCCTGTGTGGATTCTTTGATGTCTGTGCAGATTTCCTCTCATACTGAAGCTCTTTCCACACTCCAGGCATTTATGTGGTTTTTCTCCTGTGTGAATTATTTGATGTTTGCGCAGACTTTGTCTCATACTGAAGCTCTTTCCACACTCCAGACATTTATGTGGTTTTTCTCCAGTGTGGATTCTTTGATGTATGTGCAGATTTCCTCTTATATTGAAGTTCTTTCCACACTCAAGGCATTTATGAGGTTTTTCTCCTGTATGGATTATTTGATGTACGTGCAGATTTCTTCTCATATTGAAGCTCTTTCCACACTCCAGGCATTTATGTGGTTTTTCTCCTGTATGGATTGTTTGATGCCGGGAAAGTTTTCGTCTCTGACTGAAACTCTCTCCACACTCCAGACATGTATGTGGTTTTTCTCCTGTGTGGATTCTTTGATGTATATGCAGATTTCCTCTCCTACTGAAGCTCTTTCCACAATCAAGACATTTATGTGGTTTTTCTCCTGAATGGATTGTTTGATGTTGAGAAAGTTGTCCTCTCTGACTGAAACTCTTTCCACACTCCAGGCACTGATACGGTTTCTCTCCCCAGTGGATCTTTTGATGTAGGTAAAGATTTCCTCTCCGTCTGAAACTCTTTCCACACTCCAGACATTTATGTGGCTTTTCTCCTGTGTGAATTGTTTGATGTTCATACAGAGTTCCTCTCCGACTGAAGCTCTTTCCACAATCAAGACATTTATGTGGTTTTTCTCCTGAATGGATTGTTTGATGCTGGGAAAGTTGTCCTTTCTGACTGAAACTCTTTCCACACTCCAGGCACTGATATGGTTTCTCTCCTGTGTGGATTCTTTGATGCAGATAAAGACTTCCTCTCCAATTGAAGCTCTTTCCACACTCCAGGCATTTATGTGGTTTCTCTCCCCAGTGGATCTTTTGATGCAGGTAAAGACTTCCTCTCCGACTGAAACTCTTTCCACACTCCAGACATTTATGTGATTTCTCTCCCCAGTGGATCCTTTGATGTCTATAAAGGGTGCTCCTACAACTGAAGCTCTTTCCACACTCCAGACACTTATGAGGTTTTTCTCTTGAATGGATTGTTTGATGCTGGGAAAGTTGTCCTTTCTGACTGAAACTCTTTCCACACTCCAGGCACTGGAACGGTTTCTCTCCTGAGTGGATCCTTTGATGTCTGTGCAGACTTTCTCTCCTACTGAAGCTGTTTCGACAATCAAACGACATAAACCATTTATGTGGTTTTTTCCCTAAATGGATTGTTTGATGTTCATACAGAGCTCCTCTCCTACTGAAGCTCTTTCCACATTCCAGGCATTTATGTGATTTCACTCCCCAGTGGATCTTTTGATGTCTATAAAGGGTGTTCCTCTGACAGAAGCTCTTTCCACACTCTAGACACTTATGAGGTTTTTCTCCTGTGTGGATCCTTACATGGCTTTCAAGATTTCCATTACTTTTGAAGGATTTTTGACATTCCAGGCACTGATATTTCTTTACTTCCTCCTGGATCCTTTGGGGCTTTGGGGGTCTTCTGAAGGAGTCTCCGCCCTCCAGGCCCGTCTCGGGGTCTCTGTCTGTTTCCTCCTCCCCACATCGCCCTCCAGGCAGCCGCCTTTCCCAAGCTTCCCCTGGGCTCCTCCCTCCTGCAGCCCCGCAGCCCGGCCGTCTCCCGGGCAAGCCCCGCTGGGACCAGGCAGGGCTGCTCCGTGGGGCCTGGTTTCCTCCTCCTCCTCCTCTTGGGCAGCGCCTCTTTCCTGCATCCGCCGCCATCCTCCATCCTCCTGTAGGGGAGAAAGAGAAGAGGGTCACGGCTGCCTTCCCTTCCCCACAGGCCCAAGCCGCCGCCTCCCACGGGCCTTCCGGCCATGTTCCAGGCGGATACAGCATCCTTCCCAGCCTCCCGTCTCCTTCCCCGTCCTCAATACTAGGTCTCGGACTCCCAAGCCTCCCTTCTCCAGAGAGACCCTCCCAGATTGCAACTCCAGCATCCCCTACAACCAATCTGCATCATCCCGGCTTCTCTTGTCGCTGATTCAGGCAACTCCCTCGTTGCCCGCTCTGTATTGAGGCAGGCGGATATCAGGGGCTCTTCTGGGGCTGCGACCTTATAGAGTCTATGAAGTGGAGCCAGTTGGGGCCAGTGATTAAGGCACCGTGTAGAAAGAGAGCAGAGTTCAAGTTTGAATCAGCCCCACTTTTGGTCCAGCCTTCCTCACAGGGTTATTGCTGGGAGAAAAGAGGAGGAAAGTGTCACCATTGCTAGAAAACCTCATCTTCTTGCAGGCATTCTCCTTTGTTTTGTTGCCTATGTTCTCCATCTTATTTGTAAAAATAATAAAGGCAGGATCCAAATAAATACATAAACTCGCTATGTGTGGCTCACTCGTCTGTTTTTAAATAGCAACTACATGGTCTCCATTTGATGCAGGAAAATTTTTGATCCTAGGTAGAAGAACTAGGAATTCATGCAGAAAAGGAGACCATCTCCACTTAAAGAGGAGCTAAGGAGGAGAACCTCCTGCCAATGGTTCCTGCTAGTGAATCTCCTCATAGAAGTCAGTAAAGAAATGATGAAACTATAAAATGCATTTAGTGCTTGTGAAGCGCAAACAGAAAACATTGATTCTGGATAAAATTCCACACGAGACCAATTTTTGTGTCAGTCTTTCCCTGCTGGGTTTGTGTCTTTCTTGAAAGTTGCAGATGTATTTAGAGACACTCAGAATACTCTGTTGTGTAGCTGCTGAAAAAACAAGTTCTTGCATACCAAAGAGCCTTTGTCAAGAAGGGAAAAACAAGCATTCTTAACCTTAAAAAAAGGTACAGACTGCCATGTTAAAAGGGCTAATATGTCATTTTAAATTAGTCATTTAAAAGGTGCCAGTCCATGGGTGGAGGGCTACCTCACAGGGCACACTGGCCTGGGCAGCAGCAGCAGCAGGAGCCCCCTCCAAAGAGGGAGGGGGTGTAGGAGGGAAATATATATGTGTGTCAACTGGAACATCAGATTTCCAAGGGCTGAAAAAAAGTTGAAAAATCCAAATATGCAGGGGTCAATATTGGAGGGGATTTCCCCCTCTGCTGTAGTTTTCCAAAGGGGCCCTTCAGAAAGGAGGGATGAAAAAGGAGAAGATGAATCCATGTGTGTGAGTGTTTGTGTGTGGGGGGTCTGTGGAGGGGTTGGCAAGGCAGCTGGGGGAGGAGGGCCTGGCTGACTTAATCCTCTTACTGTCTCTGGGATGTATTTTGCGGTTCTCGTTCATGACGGTTGGATATATTGCCCCAAATTGTACAGGTAGTACTCACTAGATATACAATCAGAATTGAGACAAAAAATTCTGTTCTTGACAGTTGCTGCACCCCATTTTTTGCCATAATTGGCAGATCATATCCTATAGTTATGAAGTGAGTTTTGAAGTTGTTATGTGAATCCTCCAATGACTTTGTGGGACATCAGCTGGGAAGGTTACAAATGGAGATGATGTGACACTGGCACAGGGCAGCCGTCATAAATACATGCCAGTGGCTAAGCGCCTGGATTTTGACCACATGGATGCTGGAACAGTCGTAAGTGTGAAAACTGGTCAAGGCCACTTTTTTCAGTGCTGCTATAACTTCACTAAGTCACTAAGCAAATAGTCGTAGGTCAAGGACTCTCTGTACAGTGTTTTAAAAATAATCCAAAACAGGCCCCAAATTGGAACCCACAGAGATCAAAAATTTTCCTGCACCAATTCGGCAAAACTAGCCCATTTTGGGAGAAAAGCTGTCCAGCTGCCGACACTTCCAACTCACATTTCCACTCAATCCCTACACTTTGAGAGGGTGGCGAAGCCCCTGGAGGTTTATCTGTGTCCTAGGGTCACCCGAGTGGTGCGAATGGTTCTTGCAGTCTGCAATTTTTCCTTCTGGAAATCCATTCCTGCTCCCACATCATCCAAAGGGGGCTCAGCCCAAATTGTATCGCTGATAGTCTGTAGAGATTCTCCGTCATCCAGGTCTGGTTTGTCCCAGAGGTGCTTTGATCAAGAGGCAACTGGACTTTCTGGTTTTTTCCTTTGAAGGCGTTTCGCTTCTCATCCATGAAGCTTCTTTGGTACTGAAGAACTGAAGAAGCTTCTTGGATGAGAAGCGAAACATCTTCAAGGAAAAATGATGCCCAGTTGACTCTTGAAAAAACACCTTTGGGATGGGACCCCTGCATGAGGAGGGGGTTGGACTAGAAGACCTCCAAGGTCCCTTCCAGCTCAGTTGTTCTTATTCTGTTAGCTGCGAAGGGAACTTCCCACAAACCTCTAAAAACTCCTCCAGCATCAGATCACCTCAGGTCTTTCCTGCAAAACAAGAAGGACATTAAAATGCTGTCAAATTGCGGCCCTTTAGCTCTTGCCTGCCTCAGTGTCCCCTATGAGACCTCCACCCCCACCTCACCCGGGGGGGGGGGGGGGCCTGGATGGGAGGAAGCCAGAGACCCAGAAGGGCAACGGAGGGGACGGTTTGCCTTCCTGGAGGCTTCGGCCTGAGGGGGGTCAGCAAAGGCTGAGAGGTCCACATATTAATGGGGGGGGCTCCTCCCCCTCCTGCAGATTTCCCAAGGGGTCTTTGGGGGGGGAGGAAGCGCGAAAGGGGCGGAGCTTGAGGGGGGCGTTGCTGCCTGGAGGCCACGGAGGAGCCTCGCCGGAGCCCCCCAGGAGGAATACCCCCCCGGATTCCGCCCCCCCACTTGCCCAGGGAGAGACCCCGGTTGGGGGAGGGGAAAGCCGCAGCCCCAGGAGGACCCCCCAACCTCGGCCTGCCTGAATGCGGGGGAGGGGGTGGAATGGGGGGGCGGAGAGGGCGGGACCCCAAAGATCAAAGGAAAAGCCCCCCTCAGCCTCACCTGCGCGGGAGAACAGAGGGAATCGGCACCGCGCAGGCGCACTCTCGGCGACTGAAAATGGAGGGCGCCGATTGGTCGCTCTGGAGACGGCGGCGATTGGCTGGAGGGTTCCTTGGGGCGGTCCTCGTACCTTGCTTATGGATAGACCTCCGATGGTGTGTGTGGGGGGGGGAAGTCGCAGGCGCAGAAGGGCCCCTCAACCTCCGCTTGCCTGGCTGCCGGGAGGGGGGAAGCAGAACGGCCCCCAACGCCGCTGGGCAACGCGCAGGCGCACTCTTTCTTTGAAGGAAGGCGGATGCCGATTGGTCGCCCTGCGGAGGGCGGCGATAGGCAGGAAGACTCCTGGGGGGGCGGTCCCTCCAAAGGGAGAGGCGGAGCCTCTGGTAAAAAGGGCGCGAAACCAAACGGGCAAGGGAGGAACTCCCTGCATCGGCGAGAAGAGGAGCCCGGATGACGCAGGTTTGGCGCAGGGGATGCTGGGAGTCGCACCTGGGAGGGTCTCTTTCGGGTCCGCAAGGGGTGGGGGCCACCCGGGGAGGATTAGGCGCTATGTGAGGCAATGAAATGAAGGGTGAAGAGAAAGGAGGCTCCACATGTAGGCAAGGAAAACAAAATGCGCAGGGAGAGTAGAGGTGGCAGCTGACTCGATAGTGCTGACTGTGAGGGGGATCTTGGAGTCCCAGTGGACAATCTCTTAAATAGGAGCCAGCCGTCTGCAGCAGCTGCCCCAAAAGCCAACACAGCTCTGGGCTACAACAACAGAGGAACAGAGTCAAGATCACGGGAGGCGTTGATACCACTTCATAAGGCCTTGGAAAGGCCACACTTGGAATAATGGATCCAGTTTTGGGCGCCATGATGTAAAAAAGATGTGGAGACTCTGGAAAGAGGGCAGAGAAGAGCAACAGAGAGGATGAAGGGACTGGAGGCTGAAACATAGGAAGAACGGTTGCAGGAACTGGGTATAGTCAGTCTGATGAAAAGAAGGACTAGTGGAGACCGGATAGCAGTGTTTCAATATCTCAGGGGCTGCCACAAAGAAGAGGGAGCCAGGCTATTCTCCAAAGCCCTTGAGGGGGGGCAGGACAAGAAGCATTGGGTGGAAACTAATCAAGGAGACCTCCAAGGACCCTTCCAACTTTTATTCTATTCTATTCCTGTGTGGGGAAGGGGATGGAGCCGTGACCCACCTCTCTTTCTCTTCTGCAGGAGGATGGAGGAGCCCGGCGGAGGAAGGAAGGAAGCATCGCCTGAGAGGACAAGAGCGGGCCTCATGGAGCAGCTCTGCCTGGAAAGGCCGGGAGGCTCCGAGGCTGCAGGAGGGATGAGCCCAGGGGGACCCCTGGAAAGGCGGCTGCCTGGAGGGCGATGCGAGAAGGAGGAAACGGGCGGAGACCCTGAGACGGGCCTGGAGGGCAGAGGCTCCTTCGGAAGACCCGGAAGACCCCAAATGGTCCAGAAGGGAGGAAAGGAATATCAGTGCCCGGAATGTGAAACATCCTTCACAAGAAATGGACATCTTCAAAGGCATATAAGCATCCACACAGGAGAGAAGAAATACAAATGCCCAGAATGTGAAAAATCCTTCAGAACAAATGGTCTTCTTCAAAGCCATCTAAAAATCCATTCTGGAGAGAAACCTCATAAATGCCTGGAGTGTGGAAAGAGCTTCAGGCATTTGGGAAACCTTTATAGACATCAAAGGGCCCACTGGAGAGAGAAATTGAATAAATGCCTGGAGGGAGGAGACTCAGGAATCTCCAAAGGATCCAGGATGGAGAAAAAAAGTATCAGTGCCCGGAATGTGAGAAATCCTTAAAAACAAATGGACATTTTCAAAGGCATCTAAAGATCCACTTGGGAGAAAAGAAATTTGAATGCCCAGAATGTGAAAAATCTTTCAAAAGAAATGCACATCTTGTAAACCATCTAAGAATCCACTCAGGAGAGAAACCATATAAATGTCTGGAATGTGGAAAAAGCTTTGTTGTTGCTGGACACCTCAATCAACATCAAATGATTCACTCAGGAGAGAAACCTTATAAATGTCTGGAATGTGGGAATAGCTTCAATAGGAGGGGAAACCTTTATAAACATCAAAGAATCCACTCAGGAGAAAAACCATATAAATGCCTGGAATGTGGAAAGAGCTTCAGTAGGAGGGAACATGTTCATACGCATCAAAGAATCCATTCAGGGGGAAAACCATATAAATGCCCGGAATGTGGAAAGAGCTTGAGGCAGAAGAGAAGCCTTAATAGGCATCAAATAATCCATTCATTAGAGGAACCAGATAAATTCCTAATGTACGGAAAGACATTCAATCACAGAGGAAACTTTTATAAACATCAAAGAATCCGCTCAGGGGAAAAACCATATAAGTGCCTAGATTGTGGAAAGAGCTTTACTCAGACTGGACATCTCCGTCAACATCAAAGAATCCACTCCGGAGAAAAACCTTATAAATGCCTGGAGTGTGGAAAGAGCTTCAGTCAGACGAGCCATCTTTATACACATCAAAGAATCCACACAGGAGAAAAACCACATAAATGCCTGGACTGTGGCAAGAGTTTGTCTTCAAAGAGAAACCTTTATTCACATAAAAAAATCCACAGAAGAGAAAAACCATGTACTGTATATACTCGTTTATAAGCTGAGGTTTCAGGACATTTTTTATGCTGAAAAAGGCCCCCCACCCACCCCGGCTTATACTCGAGTTAGGGTGAAATCTAAAATTTTTCACTGATGGTTCTGTGGCCGTGGCTTGGGAGCGGTGTCCTGTGACGGAGGGCGTGGCCAATTTGATGTCATAGCCACACCCACTCAGTTACAAGATCCTCCCCTCCAAGCCACGGCCACAGAACCCGGTAGGAAAACTTTTTTAATTTCTATTCTGCCACCCGCTCTCTCTTTGCTTTGGGTTGGGGGCCAGGGCTCAGAGATGTGCCATTCCCCGGGGCTTATATTTGGGACGGCCTATACTCGAGTATATACGGGTAAATGCCTTGAGTGTGGAAACAGCTTTACCCAAGATGGAGACCTTCATTAACATCAAAGGATCCACATGTGGAGAAAACTACAAATGTGGCTGAGCGTGGAAAGACGTTTAGTTACGATGTATGTCTGAGGAATTGAATTGAATTGAATTGAATAATTTGTTTAGCCAAATGTGGAATTTGTCTCCGTTGCAGAAGCTCTCTGTGTACATGTAAAAAAATATAAAAATGATAATGGAAGGGAGCTTGGAGCCTTCTAGTCCACCCCTTTGCTCAGGCAGGAAATCCTCTACCGTTTCAGACAAATGGTTGTGCAATCTCTTTTTAAAAGATTTTAGTTATTGAGCACAACAACTTCTCTAGGCAAGCCGTTCCGCTGCTTAATTTTTCTCACTGTCAGGAAATTTCTCCTCAATTCCAGGTTACTTGTCTCCCTGGTTATTTTCCATCCATTATTTCTTGTCTTCCCTTCTGGTGCTTTGGAAAATAGGCTGACTCCTCCCCTCTTCCTTGTGGCAGCCCCTCAGGTATTGGAATAGTGCTATCCTGTCACTGCTACTCCTTTTTTTCACTATTGTCAGGATAGAGAATCAGAGTTGGAAGGGACCTTGGAGGTCTTCTAGTCCAACCCCCTGCTTAAACAGGAGACACTGCAATTTGAAAGAAGTGGCTGTCCAGTCTACTCTTAAAAGCCTCCAGTGATAAAGCACCTACAATTTTTGGAAGGCAAGCTGTTCCACTGGTAGATTTCATATAATCATGTGATGGATACGGTGTCACTAAAATAGCAATTGGATTTAGGCTTATACACCTCCCCATAGTGTTTCCCAGTGGCTGGTGAGAAGCTTTCTGTAAGTGTTGGAAACTTTCGTACTTTCACCGCAGCTGCACAGGAACACTGCAGCTCTAAAAGAGGCACAACTTTCCAAATTTCGATCCCAAAGGAATATATGGGTCCCCTATTTTGGACGCATTCTATAGAGGTATATTGGTCCCAAGAATTGTCCTATTGTGCACCGTTTTGCCCAGTGTGAAATCAAAAGGCACAACCCAAAGGAAATAATCCAGGCTCACTGCTGTGTTTATTGAACGGTGTGTACCGCAGTGGCTGTCCTGCAAAGGAATAGCGGGAGACTCCGCTGCAGACCAAGAGGTATATTTATACACTGTAGAAAAGAGGGGAAAATACTAGAGAAGGTGACGAGTATGTGTTCTTAAGTAATGCATCTCAGGTTGCTTTTCTGTTATCTACAATGTTCTTAGAAGAACATTGGATGTTGAGATTCAGGGGTTGCTACTGGAACCTCGTGGGGAAACTTACCAATTTCCATTTTGCCCCCAGTTCTTTCCATGCGCCTGGAAATTTCTCTCCTGGGTTCATTCTTCCCTTGAAAATAAGACTCTTGACCCTCCTTCCATACATGCTCCTAGCTGGTGGGAGGGGAGGTTAGGCTGTTCCTTGAGCCACAGGGGGGCTTCATTTTTAATATAATAAAGAGTTTTGCCCAGGTGTACATGGTTTTTTCCCGTTTTATTTTTCCCTTTTGTAAGCCACCCAGCGTGATTAGCAGTTCGGCTACTCTCCAAATTTAATAAAAGGAGTCCTACCTAAATAAATGGGTACGTGTCCCAAATTTCCTGCCCTTGGATATCCCAGAGCACCACCCGAGAGGATCCTGGCTTCTCTAACAGGTATGCAGGACACGATCTGGAAAACTATTTCCAAGGTGGCTTATCATCCTGGAGTCGTGATAGTGAAAAGCTTGGGGTGTAATCACCACTATGTGATTGCTGATAACTTGATTCCATCTTCTCTGGCATAGATGGAAAAATGTAAGCATTCGGTTCTTTAGGGTTTGATGCTTCAGCAGCTGAAGGTGGATTTAGTTTGTGAAAACTGTTAGGAAGCAAAATTAGTTGCGAGTCAAGGCAGCTGAAGTTTAGCCTGAAACCAGCACATGAAAATAGTTTTAAGAGTCTGCTTAATAGGTGGTTCTTACACTCCTAGGATACAAGAAGGAAACTGGTGTGTTTCATGTTGGGAACCAGAGTTTGATGGATTAAAAAAAAAATCCAGAAAACGGGGGTTTTATTTCGTTTCATATAAGCAACTTGGCTTCCTTACTAATGCCGATATCTTAATAATCCAGAGTTTGTTTCAGAGAACAGAAATCCCTGACAAGTGACATAAGCTTGTCAGAATTCATAATCCACAAATTGTGCTTATTTTGAGCAACTTGCAAAGTGAGAATTGCTTCCCTGAGGAGAATGTCCTAGAAATCCTTTTATCACATTATTGTTGACTGAGTTAGTGGCTCAGAAAAGGCTTGGCGTACACTCTGTCTCTGGGCAGCCTTGAATTTGGGAAGAGCCTGGTGGCGCGGCAGACTAAAGCACTGTAATTAACATTCAGCTGCCTGCAATTACTGCAAGTTCAAATCTCACCAGGCTCAAGGTTGACTCAGCCTTCCATCCTTTCTAAGGTAGCTAAATTGAGGACTCAGATTGTGGGGATAATAAGCTGACTTTGTATAAATATACAGAAGTATGAAGGCTATTGCTTGACGCATTGTAAGCCGCCCTGAGTCTCCGGAGAAGGGGGGCATATAAATCAAATTTTTAAAAAGAGAAAAGAGACATTCCTTCTCTATAATAAACCTCTCTGGTCAATTCCCTACTTTACCTCTCACAGTTCCTCATCACAGAGCAAAAGCTCCCCCGACCACAATGATCCAGAAATAGAAATAATAATTTTAGATATAAAGAATTGCTTTCTCTCCTTTGCTCTCAGTAGGGATTAGTATCCTGAACTCAGGACGTTGGTTGTTCTGGATAACTTTGAACATCAGCTCACAGATGTCCTACACAACAATCCTCCTCCACCCATCTCCCCGCCTCCTCCTGCAAGACCAACCCTTGAGAAAAGGCCTAGAGCCAAGGAGGAGGAGACTGAGGCAAAGGCTAAGAAAGCAAGTGAATTCACAGGAAGTTAAACGGACTGTGTGATGCTGTTGCTTCATATTTTAGGCTTCTTCACTAATTTAAAATGGCATTATTTAGCCCTTTTAACATGGCATGTTACACCTCTTTTTTAAGTTTAAGAATCCTTGTTTTTCCCTTCTTAACCAAGGCTCTTTATCTGGTACATGAGAATCAATGTTCTATGTACATCAATGCCAGGCAAATATCTGTAGGAGGCAAACAAACCAATCACTCAAGCTGCCCATTTCGCACAAATTTAAATTTAATATATTACAACATATTTTCCCCATATTTCTTATTTTTACACCGCCTATTCTCTCTATCCATTGATAAAATTTCCCCCATATGTTGTAACACTCAGATTCTTCCTTTCCGCTAATTGCTAATATTAATCTACTCATTTCTGCACATTCTAATATTTTCTTAATTAGCTCTCCCTTTGTAGGAATTTTTCTGCTTCCCAATTTTTTTCAAATTTTATTTTATTTATTTGTGCAAATACCATTCCTGCTGTCATTATTACATGTATAATCAAATATGTATTTTCTTTACTAAATTTCTCTGGTAAGATACCCAACAGGAACAGCTCTGGCTTAAGATCAATGTGTGGCTGTATCATTTTCTCTAGCCATATTCGAATTTTTGCCCGATAATTTCTCGCTTCTGAACATGTCCACCACATGTGATAATACGATTCCGATGTCTGGTGGCATTTCCAACATTTAGCTGATTTATCTTTGAACATTTTTGCCAAGGTATTTCCGATGACATGTGCCATCTATAAAACATTTCACTGGAAATATTGGCAAAAATGTTCAAAGATAAACTTTGTTTAAATCGTTAAATAAATTTTGTACCAAGATGTTACCCTGATTGATTAATGATGAATTGTTTGTTTCAAAATAAAAATATTTTTTTCTCAAAAAAAAAAAAAGAAAAGAATGGAGCTTCCCTTGACAGAGGCAGTCTACATACAAAAATCTGCCTTTTGTGCCAGAGTATGAGAACTGGGCAGCTTTAGTGATTGGTTTGGTCCTTCAGACATTTGCCTGGCATTGGTGGGTGTGGAAAAGACGGAGCAGGTGAGCTTTGGGGGGAGGCCAAGGGAGGCCTGCCATCTCTTAGGGAATTCTGAGGGCTTTATGACCTCAGCCATGCAGGCTAAACTGCCAGTTACTGTCAGTTATCAGAATGAAGATGCCTTCAAGAGGTTAGTCAGTCTTCAGAAGGGCTCCTGGACTCTGGGAATTCTTCCCTCTATTTGCAGCCAATTTACCAGAGTTGTATTGCAAGGGTGAAAATGCCCATTTGGCCTATTACCTGCATGGGTGCCCCTCCAACCTCCCCCCCCCCCCACCTTGCCTAGGGAGGGAGCCTGGATGGAGGAGGAAGTCCCAGTCCCAGAAGGGCCCCTCAATCTCTTCCTGCCCGAATGTGGAAAGGGGCCCCGAAGGGGAGACCGGACCCCAAAGATCAAAGGGATCCCCACGCCTTATTTCTATGCGGGACTAGGTACTTGTGCAGGCACCCTCTGGCTGCTTGAAGGATGGCGGACGCCGATTTAGCTGATGAACAAAAAGCATAATAATGGAATCTCGCTATCCTGACAACTGGGGAACACCCAGTCTCTGCACCTAGTGGGGGATCAAAGAGGTCCCCAATGAGTCATTTAAAACATGTTTTTAACTGTCCATCATTCAGTCAACTCACTGCAGCTCCAAAAAAGCTGTTTTAAAAACAATACATCACATTAAAACATGGAAAATGAAAAAAAAGCCAGGTGCCAATCCATGCCATCTTCTCCTTGTCTGATTTCCCAGCATCTGGGGAAAAGCCGGGTGTTTAAGGCTGAAAGGCTGGAGACCCTTCGAGAATCTGGCTCGTATCTCACAAAGCTTCCTTGGCCTTAGAGAATCCCTTTAGCAGTTTCTGCTGGAAGACAAGGGGACCATTGAGAGACTCCAATTGACAAGAGTTTCTGATGTCTGGGGAGGGTCTTCCATGGTACGGACAGCTCACATCCCCAACAATGAAGGCCAAATTAGCCCTAGATTCAGCCACAGCACACTTGCTTGAATCAGCCACTGAGTGGGATGACTATCTAAAGGCAACTTAGAATATTGTGGCAAAGAGATTTCCCTTAATGAAAAGAGGGAATCTAGGAAACAGAATCAGGTTTCTTTTTATATTCCATGCAATAGAAAAAGTACAAGCGTTGATTGCATGGAAAAAAGTTGGGATATTTGAATAGAATAGAATAGAATAGAATAGAATAGAATAGAATAGAATAGAATAGAATAGAATAGAATAGAATAGAATAGAATAGAATAGAATAAATAGAATTTTTTATTGGCCAAGTGTGATTGGACACACAAAGAATTTATCTCGGTGCATATGCTCTCAGTGTACATAAAAGAAAAGATATGTTCATCAAGAATCATAAAGATAATTTTCCATTTAAGATACATTAATAATTTAGTTTATTCAGGTTGAAATGGAGCTTAGTTATGTAGCATGAAGCTGTATATTCTGCAATATTTACATTTTTAGTAAACTCATTCAATGAATCCAAGCACTGCAAGCTGAAATAACATGCACTGCATTGATATCTTCACAACAGTTTCACAGTAACCATGAGATAAGTCATAAAGCAAAGGGCAGCCCTTTGTGGGATATTATCTAGAATCAAAGTTTTCTTTTGTTTAAACTTTACAACCAGTGTATTTTATTGTTTCATCATTTCCTTACTGACATTGAATGTATGTATCATTTGTTTCTGTACCCACTTAAAAGACATTAATAAATGTTTCTGCTTTGCTTGAATTATTTGATGATCTGTATTTTCAGGCGGGCAAAGGAGCCCCTTTGCTTCTCTCAAAGTCTCTCAAATTCAGGTAATTAAGTTCTTTTCAGCTCCACACCGAACTTGGTGCCTGAGTTTGGAGATGAAGACATGATTTAAAACGATCAACCAATAAATAAAAGTAACAGAAAAAGAGGCAGGTCACGGGATGAACTTCCCATCACATTCCCTTTGTGTTGCCATGCTGTTTTGTGTTGCTCCATCATCCCTTGTGAGCTCCCTCCATTATTTCTGCTTAGGGAAGACACCTTTTTTTGAATCCCAAAATAACACAGCAATCCAGGACAGAAAAAAAATCCTGTCTCCCTTGAACAACTTCTGCAAAAACAAAATACTGCATAACTTAAGGATGCTGAACTCCAAAGTCACATGATCCTCTTTTGGCCAAGTGTTGAGGGATCCAGCAATTAGGAGACCCAGAAAGAAACCAACTTGGATTTTATCAAAATTGCGTGATTACAATGTGTTGTAATGAGAGGAAATTCACTAGCAGGAACCATTGGCAGGAGATTCTGACCCTCCAGTCCTCTTTAACTGGAGATGGTCTCCTTTTGTGCATGAATTCCAAATTCCAAATTCTTCTATCTAGGAACAAGAATTCTCCTGGATCAAATAGAGGCCATGTAGATGCTTCTTAAGAATACACTTGAGCGAGTCACACATAGCGAGTTTATTGATTTATTTATTGGGGTCCTGGCTTTATTATTTTTGCAAATAAGGCGGAGAAGACATGCAGCAAAATGAAGGGGAGAATTTGCAGCTGGGGGTTGAAGTGAGGGGTCTCTGGAGCTCTCTGAGCCCCCCTCCCTTCTAGCCAGGAGGAAGGAAGCTTCTTTGGGCAACGAAACCTCTGCAAGAAGAGAAGCCCCGAGGAGCCCCTCCCCCTCCCATCCAGCACAGCTTCCTCCTCTCTTCCCCCAACAACAGCCCTGTGAGGTGGGCTGGACTGGAAAGGGAGCTGCGCAACCCCTGAACTCAGGGTCTCTTCTGTCTCCCCTCCCAGCCTCCATCCCTGGCTCCCTTCAGAGGTTGCTATGAGGTCGCAGCCCCAGAAGAGCCCCCGACCTCCCCCTCCCTCAATACGGAGGGTGCAGAGGGGGGGAGATCAGACCCCAAAGTCCAAGGGGAGCCCCGCCCCACTTCCACGTCCTCGGCACCGCGCAGGCGCCATCTGGTTGATTGGAGAAAGGCGGACGCCGATTGGTCGTTCAGAGGAAGGCGGCGATTGGCCGGGTGACTCCGTGGGGCGGACCCTCCAAAGGAAGAAGCGGAATATTTGGAGAGAAAATTAAAACGGGCAACGAGGGAGCTGCCTGAATCGGCGACTCAGAGGAGCGAGGATGATGCAGGTTGGGCGCAGGGAAAGCTGGGAGTTGAAGTCCGGGAGGGTCTCTCCAGAGAAGGCAGGCCTAGGATCCCGAGGCCTAGTCTTGAGGGCGGGGAGGGAGACGGGAGGCTGGGAGGGAGGCCGAGTCCGCTTGGAGCATGCCCGGGAGGCCCGTGGGAGGCGGGGGCTTGGGCCTGGGCCTCCCCTGCGGGGAAGGGGAGGCAGCCGTGACCCTCTTCTCTTTCTCCCCTGCAGGAGGACGGAGGATGGCGGCGGATGCAGGAAAGAGGCGCCGGCCGAGAGGAGGAGGAGGAGAGCGGGCCCCGCAGAGCAGCCCTGCCCAGTCCTAGCGCGGCTTCCTCAGGAGACGGCGGGGAAAGGCCGGGGAGTTCCGGGGCTGCAGGAGGGAGGAGCCCAGGGGGAGGCCGGGAAAGGCGGCTGCCTGGACGGCGATGTGGGGAGGACGAAACGGATGGAGACCCCGAGATTGGCCTGGAGGGCAGAGGTTCCTTCAGAAGACCCCGAAAGCCCCGAAGGATCCAGGAGGAAGGAAAGGAACATCAGTGCCCAGAATGTGAAAAATCCTTCAAAAGAAAAGGAAATCTTCAAAGGCATCTAATTATCCACACAGGAGAGAAAACTCATGAGTGCCTGAAATGTGGAAAGAGTTTCAGTCATAGAAGCAACCTTTATAGACATAAAAGGATCCATTTGAAGAAATGTCTGGAGGTCAGAGGCTACTTCAGAAGACCCCGGAAGACCCGAAGTACCCAGGAGGAAGGAAGAAACTATCAGTGCCCGGAATGTGGGGAAACCTTCAAAAGTAATGGAAATCTTCACACCCATCTAAGGATCCACCCAAGAAAGAATCCATTTAAATGTCTGGAGTGTGGAAAACGCTTCAGTCAGAGGAGCAACCTTTATACACATCAACGGATCCATTCTGGAGAGAAACCTCATAAATGCTTTGAGTGTGGAAAGAACTTCAGTCAGAGGGGCAACCTTAATAGACATGAAAGGATCCATTGGGGAGAGAAACCTCATAAGTGCCTGGAGTGTGGAAAGAGCTTCAGTCAAAGGAGCAACCTTTATGCACATCAGAGGATCCACTGGGGAGAGAAACCTCATAAGTGTCTGGAGTGTGGAAAAAGCTTCAGTCAGAGGAGCAACCTTTATGCACATCAGAGGATCCACTGGGGAGAGAAACCTCATAAGTGCCTGGAGTGTGGAAAAAGCTTCAGTCAGAGGAGCAACCTTAAGGCACATCAAATGAGCCACTCAGGAGAAAAACCTCACAAATGCCTGGAGTGTGGAAAGAACTTCAGTCATAGGAGCAACCTTAAGGCACATCAAAGGAGCCACTCAGGAGAAAAACCTCACAAGTGCCTGGAGTGTGGAAAGAGCTTCAGTCAGAGGAGCACCCTTTATACACATCAAACGATCCACTCAGGAGAGAAACCGCATAATTGCCTGGACTGTGGAAAGAACTTCAGTCATAGGAGCACCCTTTATAGACATCAAAGGAGCCACTCGGGAGAAAAACCTCATAAGTGCCTGGAGTGTGGAAAGAACTTCAGTCATAGGAGCAACCTTTATACACATCAAAGAAGCCACACAGGAGAAAAACCACATAAATGCCTGGAGTGTGGAAAAAGCTTCGGTCAGAGTAGCACCCTTTATATACATCAAAGGGTCCACTCAGGAGAAAAACCTCACAAGTGCCTGGAGTGTGGAAAGAACTTCAGTCAGAGGGGACATCTTTATAGACATCAAAGGATCCATTCGGGAGAGAATCCTCACAAGTGTTTGGAGTGTGGAAAGAGCTTCAGTCGGAGGAGCAGCCTTTATACACATCAAAGGATCCATTGGGGAGAGAAACGGCATAAGTGCCTGGAGGGCGGAGGCTCCTTCAGAAGACCCCGAAAGCCCAGGAGGATCCTGGAGGAGGGGAGGAAACATCAGTGCCCGGAAAGAACCCGCATAGGAGAGACACTATTTAAATGCTTTGAGTGTGGAAAGACCTTCAAGTATAGGAACAGCTTTAATAAACATCAAAGTATCCATTCCGGAGAGAATGCCTTGAGTGTGGAAAGAGATTCAGTCTGAATGAATATCTTTATAGACATCAAAAGATCCACACAGGAGAAAAACCTTATAAATGCTTTGAGTGTGGAAAGAGCTGCAGTCGGAAGAGCATCCTTTATACACATCAAAGCAGGGGTGAAATCTAAAATTCGTTACCAACAGTTCTGTGGGCATGGCTTGGGGGGGTAATGTGACTGCATGGGCATGGCCATTTTTTTTTTTACTTTTAAAACCATTTTTTACATGTAAAACCATGTAAAAAATGCTTTCAAAAGACTTTGACGATCCAAGCTGAATTGCCTGATTAGCAGGCAACTCAGCTGGGATAGTCAGAGCTTGGATCATCAGAGCCACTTAAAAGAAAAAAAAAGGCTCTGATGATTGTGTGGCTCAGCTAGGCGTGGTGGGCGGGGGCAGGAATTTTTTCTCCGAACTGCCCGCTGCCATCACTACCTACTCGCCCGAGCCGGTCCAAACTGGGAGCATTTCACCCCTGCATCAAAGGATCCATTGGGGAAAGAAACCAAAGAAATGCTTGGAGGGCGGAGGCTCCTTCAGAAGATCCCAAAAGCCCTAAAGGATCCAGGAAGGAGGAAAGGAACATCAGTGCCCGGAATGTTGGAAAACCTTCGAAAATAATAAAAATCTGGAAAACCATCTAAGGAGCTACTCAAGAAAGAATCCATTTGAATGCCTGGAGTGTTGAAAAACCTTCAAAAGAAATCACCATCTTCAAACTCATCTAAGAAGCCACTCGGAAGAGAAGCCGTTTAAACGCTTCGAGTGTGGAAAGAGCTTTATTGAGCATAGTAGTTTCCGTCGGCACCAGAAAATTCACAGAGGGGAAAAATTATAAACATGAGTGTGAGAAGACCTTCAGAATTTTTCCCAGCAATTGAGTTGAATTGCATGTTTTAATTTTGTCAAGTGTGAAGAGGCACATAAGAAATTTATCCTGAGTGCACAAGCTCTCGGTGTATCTACAAAGCAACAGAACAATGATATTCCTGATAATTAAAATTCCAAGAAGAGGGTTGAGTAAAAGAGATATTAAGAAGGATAAATAATAACAGCCAAATAATGGACTTTCCCAGGCTGAATAATAATGGACTTTCCATTGTAAATGATAGATGTTTAACTGGCTAAAAGGGTACCTTTTCACAATAGACTCTTGTGACCCGTGATGCTATTTCCCGTTTGAATGTTCTCCTTTTAAGGCAACGCTCTTTTCAGTGGTTATACTTAATATTATGGGATGTTACTGTCCATGTCTCTGATATAGCTGTAACTGAGCAGAACGATTTCTTCAAGGAAATCAACCCTTGTTTTGTACTTTTGCTACTGTGTGGAGTATAAAATGAAATCTGATTCTGTGTCCTGGATTTCTTCTTTTCATTCAGGGAAATCTCTTAATACTCTTAATAAGTTGCCTTTAAGTGGACATCCCGCCTGTTGTCTAAGTGGAGGAAGTGTGCTTTGGATCAATCTAGGACTAATCTAGCCTTTATTATTGTGGGTGTGTAAGAGCTTCTCCCTGTCATTGTTTGATATAATCTATATGAGTTTTCCAAATATCCATACCATGTAAGACCCTCCCCAGACATCTGAAACTCCTGTCAATTGGATTCTCTCAATGGTCTCCTTGTCTTCCAGCAGAAACCGCTTACAAGAGTTCCCTAGATCCCTATTGGGACGTTGCCATTCTGGATCGCAGAGGGGTGGGGGTGGGCTGGGGGAGGCCTGGGTACATCTCTCACTTTATAACCCATTTCCTGCCTATCTTGTATTTTATTTTCTTTCTGGGCCCAGGGATTGAGGCAGGTGTAAATAGGAGGCCAATTGACCTGTGCAGGAGTGGAGGGGAGAAAAACTATTTGTACTGCATTTCCCAAGTTCCTCATAATGATTTCTCTCAAAATGGAATCAACTGTAAATTTAAAATCAACACAGGCTACATGCAGAAATTTTGTCCCTGCCGTTTTAATTTGTTTCAGTTAGATAGAAGAAATTTACTTATAAATCAAAATTTATAAGTTGGGTCAGTTTCAACTGATTTCACAGTAAATTGAAATTATTTAGTGAAACCATACCCGTACTTTTCGCATAGTTGATTCCCCTTTTCTCCATGGCCACCCACGGCCCATTATGCCCATCGCTCACTTCTGTTCATTTTGTCTGTGTTTTTCAATAAAGTTTCTTTTATTTTTTAAACACAAACAAACATACAATGCATCTTTTCCGAACAGAATATTGGCCCGGTTCTAGATTTATACAGCTTTTTGTTCATTTTTAACACCATTTCAACAAGAAATGTTTAAATGCGGGCTACCTCTATATAGTCCCTCCTGGTTTCCGTATTTGTGTGGTACTCTCAAAACTCGGGCCTTTTTTTTTTTAATTAAATCTTTATTAAATATTTACATTAAGATTAACACAAAATAAACACTGAAAAACAATATAAATGGTGAAATGTAGAAACACATAAACACAAGACTAAAACGAAACGATAAACATGACTAACCAAGAGTTAAGCTCACTCTCCAATTAATAATAACTAGTGTCATCCAAACCAAACATTTCAATAGAGTCAGTTTCTACTAACCATCTACAAAAGAGTTAGCCTGTTTTTGTCGAAATTTTAAGAAATCATATAGCCTAATAAATATCTAATTAATCTAAATAGACGATCTTATCACCCCTTTCCTAGGTTTAACCTTCTTTTGAGCCAGACAAAGCATTTGTCCCAACTTCTATTATATGTTGAATCTTTCTTGTCTTCTAAAATATACGTTAATCTATCCATCTCAGCACATCGGAGAATCTTGTTTATTATCAGATGATCAGGATGGAAAGATGCAGATATGCCCCCCCCCAAAAAACTCGGGCCTTTTGAAGAGATATTCTACGGTGCCCCCCTCCTAAAAAGAATCAGGAGTTGGGTCGCATGCTGCAGCTCCTGAAAGCATCTGCCTTTTCATAAAAGGTGTTGGTTGGAATAGGTGCTCCTCAACTCCTGATTCTTTGCCTTTTCAACGTCTCCGAAAGTTTGGAAAACCTCTCAGGAAACACCAAAGTCTCCAGTCTGTTTTCAATCCTCCTTCTAGTCTGATCTCTTTGCTGCCGCCCAGAACTTCCCTCAACTGCAGACCAAGACCACAGAAAAGGTCCCTGTTGGGAAGGGAGACTCCGATAATCCCACAGTCCTAGACTGAGAAAATTATATCATAATTTTTTAAGAGCAGCTGTCATGTCTGTCCCTCAGCGGCTCCTCCTCTTACCCGCTGTTAACTGACTGACTATCCCATTCAGGGATGAAATCCAAAACTTTTCCCTAACGATTCTGTTGGGTGTGGCTTGGTGGGCGTGGCTTGGTAGTCATGTGACCAGGTGGGCGTGGCCAATTTGACACACTTCACTCACTGTTAGAGTCAAGGGATGTCATGGATGGAGTAAAATGTGGTGAAACACTCTTAACGCTCTTGCTTAGCAACCATAATTTTGGGCTCAATTGTGGTCATAAATCAAGGACTATCTCTGCCTTCCTCTGCATGGTAGCCTTCTCCTTTTCCTTTCTGGGAATTTTCCTCTGTTAGTGGCACCAAAATAATCCAGGCGATGTAAGGTTTCCTGCTGCAGCAGGGGGTTGGACTAGATGGCCTCCAAGATCCCTTCCACCCCTAGATTGCTGGGCTGTTTCAAAGTATCTTCTGAAGCCAAGTCTACTGCCAGGGTTTGTGGTGCTACCTTCCTCTTCTTTCTCTCTCTTTCTCTCCCTTCCTTTTTCTTTCCTTCTTTTTCTTTCTTTCCTGTCTTTCTCCATCCCTCCCTTTCTTTCTCTCTCTTTCTTGTCTCTTGTCTCTCTCTTTCTTTTCTCTCCCTCCCTCCCTTCCTCTTTCTTTCTTTCTCCCTCTTTCTTTCTCCCTTCCTCTTTATCTTTCTCTCCCTTCCTTTCTTTTTCTTTCTTTCTTGTCTCTCTATCTCTCCCTTCCTTACTTTCTCTTTCTTGTCTCTTTTCCTTTTCCTTTCTTGTTTCTTTCTCTTCCTTTCTTTTTTCTTGTCTTTCTTTTCTCTCCCTCCCTCTTCCTTCCTTTCTTTCTTGTCTCTTTTCTCTCTTCCTCTTTCTTTCTTTCTTTCTTTCTTTCTTTTTCTTCTTTCAGTGGCGGGAGAGCCAAGAAAGTGCATCCCCCGTCATGGGCTGGATGAAGCAGTGGGACATGACCACCACCTCCACCTCTGCCAGAAGACAAGTGGGCAGCAGTCATCCTAAGACCCTCACCATATCCCCCCGAGGCGGCTCCTCAGCCAAGTGCATCAGGTCTCCCGCCCACCCCCTGCCACCAGCATCAGGCTTACCTTCCAGAGCAGTGGTTCTCAACCTTCCTAATGCCGCGACCCTTTAATACAGTTCCTTTTTTTTTTAAATAAAAGTTTTTTATTCATAATCAACATACATACATACATCGTAATCATACATCATACATACATCATAATCAAGAAAAAAGATTTAAATTTCCCCCCCCCCCCTTCACCTCCCCTACCTATTCCAACCCCCCTCCCCCCCCCCCCGACTTCCCAAAACAAATACAGGGTGAAAGTTAATAATAATTCATAAGAAAACCCACGAACTAATTATAAGTTCAACCATCACTTGCGCTTTAACTCTGCTTGTTTAAAACCAAATATAACTGCTCTTGCTTGAAGGTAATTAATTTTTCCATAAACAAAGGGCAGGAATATTCCTTTATCCCATTTTTCTTCAAATATACTGTATGTAGACTACAAACTGTATGATTGTTTGGAAAGAAATGCATCTGTACCCTCAGCCTCCAAGTGTGAGGGGGAAGGGCAAGCAGTAAAAATGGAAGTGAAACCTTCTAAGCAGCTTATAAATATACTATTAAAGAGCGCCTGTCATTTCAGATCCATCATGGCAGGGCCTGTGAGAGGGCATCCACTCACCTGCTGCCAGCCACGTCCCTCACCTGGTTGTGTCACTGATGCATCACCAGCCGTCCTATTAAAACGAATGGGACTGTCGGCGAGTCAACAGCGGCTCAGAGGAGGAGCTGCTGCGGGACAGACATGACAGTTGCTTTTTAAAAATTATGATTTAAAAAGTTGATTTACATCTTTTTAATAGTGATTTACATAATGATTTAAACTGACATGATTTAAATCGACGTGACTTAAATGAAATCGACCTTGGAAGAAATCATCCTGCTAAATTACCGTTATATCAGAGACATGGACAGTAACATCCCATAATATTAAGCATAACCACTGAAATGAGCCTTGCATTAAAAGAACATTCTCGTGGGAAATGGCATGTCTGTGGTGAAAAGGTACAATTTAGACCAGTTGAAAGATCTCGCATGTACAATTGAAAAAGTCCTTCATTATTCAGCCTGAGAAAGTCCCTTATTTGGCAGTTATTATTTACCCTTATTGTCTTCTTTACTCATTTGGAGTAAAGACAAATAATTCCTCTTATTGGAATTATTATAATTATCCTGAATAGGCACTAGGTGAATTCCTAGGGTGTCTATTCACACTTTTAAACAAATGAGACTCATTGGGGACCTGTTTGGTCCTCCTCCTAGGTGCAGAGACTGGGTGTTCCCCAGTTGTCAGGATAGGGAAGACCCCCCCCCCCATTCCTCGGCTTTCTGTTCATCAGCTAAACGATTAGCAAAAGGTGCATCTAGTTCAGTGGTGTCAAACTCTTATTTCATTCAGGTTTCAAACTAGTGTTGTGTTTGGGGGGCGGGTCCCTGGGTAGGCCTGGCCAGCTCATCTTCACTCTTCTCGTGGGCACCTGTGGTGGCCAAGTGCTACGACAGGATTTCCCTCAGACCCTCCCTCCCTCATAACCTTCCTTCCTTCCTCCTGCCCTCCCTTCCCTTTTCTTCTTTTTCCTCCCCTCTTTCCTTCTTTTTCCTTCCTTCCTTCCTCCCTCCCTTCTCGTCTTTCTTTCTTTGCCTTTCCTCTTTCCTATCCCTTCTTGGATGCTCAAATGCAAAAGGGGAAACATTTATTTTGCTTTTAGTTTGTTTTCCTAATCCTCTGCCGGTGAAAATGGAGCTGGGGGAGGGGGGTGGAGGCTACATTTTCGCTGGTGGAGGAGTGCAGGCGGCCGTTGCAGCTGACAATGGGGCCGGTAGGGCTACATGCTCCCCTCCCGAGCTCTGTTTTCGCTGGCAGAGGCATTGTGGGCCAGTCCAATCTCTTCCCCATGGGCCACATCCAAGCACCCTTCAGTTTGACGCCCCTGACCTAGTTTCTCCGATTGGGCAATCCGTCGTATACACCTGTGGCAACCTCATTCCATTCCTTTCCTTTCCAGAGCTAAATTAATGAGTGGAGCTTCTGTGTTGTCATATTCAACATGTATCATCATTTTCTAAGTACATATTTATCTTTCCTCTTACATTCCATTTTCCATTTAAATTCCATTTAAATTTAATGTATTGCAACACATTTTCCCCATATTTCTTATTTTTACACTGCCTATTGTCTATATTCACTATCTATTGATAAAATTGCCCCCATATGCTGTAACACTCCGATTCTTCCTTCCCACTAATTGCTAATATTAATCTACTCATTTCTGCACATTCTATTTTCTTAATCAGCTCTCCCTTTGAAGGAATTTTTTCTGCTTCCCAATTTTGCGCAAATACCATTCTTGCTGCCGTTATTACATGTATAATCTCCGAAGGGGAGAAGACCGGACCCCAAAGATCAAAGGGAGCCCCCCCTCCCGTCTCACCTCTACGTGGAACTAGGGACTTGTGCAGGTGTCCTCTGGCTGCTTGAAGGAAGGCAGACACCGATTTACCTGATGAAGAGAAAGTCTAGTAATGGGGGACTTTATCCTGATAACTGGGGGACACCCAGTCTCTGCACCTAGTGGGGGATCAAAGTGGTCCCCAATGAGTCATTTAAAACATTCTTTTAACTGCCCACCATTCATTCAACTCACTGCAGCTCCCCAAAAGGTTATTTTAAAAAAATACAACACATTAAAACATGGAAAACAAAGAAAAGCCAGGCGCCAATCCATGCCACTTCTCCTTGTCTGATCTCCCAGCGCCTGGGGAAAAGCCAGGTGTTTAAGGCTGAAAGGCTGGAGGCCCTTTGAGAATCTGGCTCATATCTCACAAAGCTTCCTTGGTCTTAGAGAATCCCTTTAGCAGTTTCTGCCGGAAGACAAGGGGACCATTGAGAGATTCCAATTGACAAAGAGTTTCTGATGTCTGGGGAGGGTCTTCCATGGTACGGACAGCTCACACCCCCAACAATGGAGGCCAAATGAGCCCTAGATTCAGCCACGGCACACTTGCTTCAATCAGCCACTGAGTAGGATGACTATTTAAAAGCAACTTATTAGAATATTGTAGCAAAGAGATTTCCCTTAATGAAAAGAGGGAATCTAGGACACAGAATTGGGCTTCTTTTTATACTCCATGCAATAGAAAAAGCACAAAATAAGAGTTGATTGCATAGAAGAAATAAGGGTGGATAAAAATTGATCAAAAAAATAAATAAAAAATCATAATTTTTATTTAAATGGATTTTTTATTAATTTTTATCAAATTTATTTTAATAAAATACTTTTGGGATAAAAATCCCATTGGGATTTCTATTCTATTCTGTTCTGTTCTGTTGTGTTCTGTTCCATTCTACTCTATTCTATTCTATTCTATACTACCCTACCCTACCCTATCCCATTCTCTACTCTATTCTACTCTACTCTACTCTACTCTACTCTACTCTACTCTATTCTGTAGAGTAGTTGTATATGCTCTCAGTGTACATAAAAGAAAAGATGTTCATCAAGAATCATAAAGATAATTTTCCATTTAAGATACATTAATAATTTAGTTTATTAGGGTTGAAACGGAGCTTAGTTATGTAGCATGAAACTGTATATTCTGCAATATTTACATTTTTGGTTAACTCATTCAATGAATCCAAGCACCGCAAGCTGAAAGAACATGCACTGCATTGATACATCCACAGAGTTTCACAGTAACCATGAGGTAACTCATAAAGCAAAGGGCAGGAATATTCCTTTTCCCCATTTTTCTTCAAATATACTGTATGTAGACTACAAACTGTATGATTGTTTGAAGAGAAATGCTTCTGTACCACCAGGCTCCAAGTGTGAGGAGAAAGGGCAAGCAGTAAAAATGGAAGTGAAACCTTCTAAGCAGCTTATAAATATACTATTAAAGAACACCTGTCATTTCAGATCCATCATGGCAGAACAATTGAAAAAGTCCTTTATTATTCAGCTTGAGAAAGTCCCTTATTTGGCAGTTATTATACTTTAATCAATAGAAGACAAGATAAATAATTCCTCTTATTCTAATTGTTATCATGATATCATTATTCTAATGCTTTGTACATACACTGAGAGCTTGTGAACCTGAGACAAATTCCTTCTGTGTCTATTCGCAGTTGGCAAAATTAGAAATGCAACTCAGTTCAATTCCTGAGATTCAGTCTGGCACAGTAAATTTTTAGGCAATTTATTAGAATATTGTAGCAAAGAGATTTCCCTTAATGAAAAGAGGGAATCCAGGACACAGAATCAGGTTTCATTTTATACTCCATACAGTAGAAAAAAAAATACAAAACAAGAGCTGATTGCATGGAAGAAACCACTCTGCTCAAGTTACAATTACATCAGAGACATGGACAGTAACATCCCGTAATATTATGCATGACCACTGAAATGAGCCTTGCATTAAAATAACATTCACATGGGAAATGGCATGTCTGTGGTGAAAAAGTACAATTTAGACCAGTTGAAAGATCTCGCATGTACAATTGAAAAAGTCCTTTATTATTCAGCCTGAGAAAGTCCCTTATTTGGCAGTTATTATTTACCCTTATTGTTTTCTTTACTCATTTGGAGTAAATTCCTCTTATTGGAATTATTATAATTATCATGAATAGGCACTAGGTGAATTCCTAGGGTGTCTATTCACACTTGGCCAAATTAAATATAAAATTCAATTCCTGAGATACACCATGACTGAAGGTCTTCTCACACTCAGGGGTGTTCATTTTTCTCCCACGTGAAGTCTTTGGTGTCGATTGAGGCTACTACGCTCAATATAGCTCTTTCCACACTCCAGGCATTAATGTGGTTTCTCTCCTGAGTGGATTCTTTGATGTCTATAAAGATATCCACTCCTACTGAAGCTCTTTCCACAATCAAGACATTTATGTGGCTTTTCTCCTGAATGGATTGCTTGATGTTGAGAAAGTTGTCCTCTCTGACTGAAACTCTTTCCACACTCCAGACATTTATGTGGTTTTTCTCCTGAGTGGATTCTTTGATGTCTATAAAGATATCCTCTCCTACTGAAGCTCTTTCCACAATCAAGACATTTATGTGGTTTTTCTCCTGAATGGATTGCTTGATGTTGAGAAAGTTGTCCTCTCTGACTGAAACTCTTTCCACACTCCAGGCACTGATACGGTTTCTCTCCCCAGTGGATCTTTTGATGTAGGTAAAGACTTCCTCTCTGTCTGAAACTCTTTCCACACTCCAGACATTTATGTGGCTTTTCTCCTGTGTGGATTCTTTGATGTATATGCAGATTTCCTCTCCAACTGAAGCTCTTTCCACAATCAAGACATTTATGTGTTTTTTCTCCTGAATGGATTGTTTGATGCTGGGAAAGTTTTCTTTTCTGACTGAAACTCTCTCCACACTCCAGGCACTGATACGGTATCTCTCCCCAGTGGATTCTTTGATGCACGGAAAGATTTCCTCTCTGACTGAAGCTCTTTCCACACTCCAGGCACTGATACGGTTTCTCTCCTGAATGGATCCTTTGATGTCTGTGCAGACTTCCTCTCATTCTGAAGCTCTTTCCACACTCCAGGCATTTATGTGCTTTTTCTCCTAAATGGATTGTTTGATGCTGGGAAAGTTTTCCTCTCTGACTGAAACTCTCACCACACTCCAGGCACTGATACCGTTTCTCTCTCCAATGGATTCTTTGATGCACTGTAAGATTTCCTCTCTGACTGAAGCTCTTTCCACACTCCAGGCACTGATACGGTTTCTCTCCTGAATGGATCCTTTGATGTCTGTACAGACGTCCTCTCCTACCGAAACTCTTTCCACACTCCAGGCATTTATGTGGTTTTTCTCCCCAGTGGATATTTTGATGTTTATAAAGGCTGCTGCTCTGACTGAAGCTCTTTCCACACTCCAGGCATTTATGTGGTTTTTCTCCTGTGTGGATCCTTTGATGTGTATAAAGGTTGCTGGTGTGACTGAAGCTCTTTCCACACTCCAGACACTTATGCGGTTTTTCTCCTGTGTGGATAATAAGGTGGCTTTGAAGATTTCCTTTAGTTTTGAAGATTTTTCCGCATTCCGGGCACTGATGTTCCTTTGCGTCCTCCTGGACCCTTTGGGGCTTTGGGGATCTTCGGAAGGAGCCTCCACCCTCCAGGCCCGTCTTGTGGTCTCCGCCCGTTTCCTCCTCCCGGCATCGCTCTCCAGGTAACAGATTTTCCCGGGCTGTCCCTGGGCTCATCCCTCCTGCAGCCCCGGAGCCCCCCGGCCTTTCCCTGCCGTCTCCCGGGGAAGCCGCACCAGGACCAGGCAGGGCTGCTCCGCGGGGCCCGCTCTCCTCCTCCTCCTCTCGGCCGGCCCCTCTTTCCTGTATCCGCCGCCATCCTCCGTTCTCCTGCAGGGGAGAAAGAGAAGAGGGTCACAGCTGCGTCCCCTTCCCCACAGGGGAGACCCAGGCCCAAGACCCCGCCTCTTGCAGACCCAAAAGAGACCCCCCCAGACTGCAACTCCCAACATTCCCTGTACCAAACTGCATCATCCAGGCTCCTCTTTTGCCGATTCAAACCGCTTCCCTTGAAATTTGGGATACAGTCTTCCCTCCTCCAGCCCCCCGCCCCCCAACTCTGTATTGAGGCAGGCGGAGAACAGGAGATATTCTAGGGCTGCGACCTTATAGCAGACTATAAAGTGGACCCAGTTTGGTCCATTGATTAAGGCACCAGGGTAGAAAGCAAGAGACCTGGAGTTCAAGCCCCTCTTTTGGTGGAGCCCACCTCACAGGGTTGTTGTTGGGGAAGAGAAGAGGAGGATGCGTTGCACATTTCATTACTTCTTAGCTAACATAATAGTTGTTGGAAGGGTGTGGGGCCTCAGGGAGCTAAGAAGACCCCTCATTTCAACCCTGAGCTATAAATATTCTCCTATTTTGTTAGAAACAAAGGAAAATATCTCCCTGATTTATAAAAATGAATCCAGGACTCAAATAAGATCCTACAACTCGCAAATGCGTTGTTAAGAAACATCTATATAGCCTCCATTTCATCCAGGACAATTCTTGTTCCTAGATAGAAGAACTAGGAATTAATTCTGAAAAGGAGGCCATCCCCAGTTAGAGAGGAGCTAAGGAGGAGAACCTCCTGGCAATGGTTCCTGCTGGTGAATTTCCTCATAGAAGTCAGTAAACCAATGATGAAACCATACAATACATTGAGTGCTTGTGAAGCGCAAACAGGAAACATTGATTCTGGATAAAATTCCACACGAGACCAATTTTTGTGTCAGTCTTTCCCAGCTGGGTTTGGGTCTTCCTTGAAAGTTGCAGATGTATTTAGAGACACTCGGAATACTCTGTTGTGTAATTGCTGAAAAACCAAGTTCTCGCATACCAAATAAAGAGCCTTTGTCAAGAAGGGAAAAACAAGCATTTTTAACCTTTAAAAAAAAGGTTAGATAGATTTACTGGAATATCTCGAAAGGAGTAAACAGATCCCTGCAGTGCTGGTGTTTTTGGATGCGGAGAAGGCCTTTGATCGAGTTAACTGGAATTTTCTATTAAAGACATTAACAAAGATGGGTTTTGGGGACGAGTTTGTGCAAGCGGTTACAGCAATTTATCAAGATCAAACAGCACAGATCATTATTAATGGAAGTCTAACTACAAATTTCAGTATAGAAAAAGGGACAAGACAAGGTTGCCCGTTATCCCCATTGCTGTTTATTTTAACTTTAAAAGTTCTGATGAACAAAATACGAGACTCAAGCACTTTGAATGGAATAGTTATAAGGCAAGAGGATTACAGAATAAGGGCATTTGCAGATGATCTGGTCGTTACCCTAACACGGCCGATGCAATCCGTAATCCGGATGAAAGATATTATAGAAGAATATGGCATGGTATCAGGATTTAGACCGAATCAGAAAAAAACTTAAGATGATAGTTAAAAATGTGTCTGAAGCTCAAAAGCAGGAACTTGAAAGGAAGGCAGGTTTTGAAATAGTGGTAAAGGTGAAATATTTAGGACTTCAAGTTGCAGTCTCAAATACAAAACTTTTCAAAAATAATTATGAGATGTTGTGGCAAAAGGTACAAAGAGATATGGAAACTTGGAAAAAACTGCAACTATCCTTACTTGGTAGAATAGCAGCAGTTAAGATGAACGTTCTACCTAGACTTTTATTTTTGTTTCAAATGATTCCGGTGCTTAAAAGTGATAAAAATTTGATTGAATGGCAAAAAGGAGTGAACAAATTTATTGGAATGAGAAAAAGCCAAGAGTTAAACTGAAAATTATGCAAGATGTTCATGAAAGAGGTGGCCTCAAAGTTCCAAACCTACGACTATATTATGAAGCAGTAGCTTTGATGCAAGCGAGTGATTGGTTTGGAATGACAGAGACTGGAATATTGAATATAGAAGGCCATGACTTTGAGTATGGTTGCATGCATATCTATTTCATGAAAGGAAAGTAGATAAAGTATTCAAGAATCATATACTTAGAAACTCTTTAATGAGAGTATGGAAAAAGCACCAGCTTAAATTGGATTACAAAATACCGTTGTGGTTGAATCTTGGTCATATCATATGGAACATAAAGTCACTCGGGGGGATTTTATATAAAGAGGTACTTTTTGATTTTTGGGGGTAGATTACAATTAAAGACATTAAATACACTGTTGAGAGAAGGGATAACTTTAACTTGGTTATAGTATAATCAACTTCAATTGAGATGGAGGGAAGATCGAAAATCTGGTTTTATGTTGTATGAAGAAGACTTGGTAAAACAGATAAAGGATAAAGGTCAAATGCATATTAAAAGGGTTTATAATATTTTCTTAGAAAGACTCTGAAAATGAATTGGTAAAAGACTATATGATAAAGTGGGCGCAGAATTTTGCAGAACCAGTTATGATGGAAACATGAGAAAAAACATGGGTTCAGAATGTTAAATTTACGCAGTCACAGAATTTGAGGGGAAATTTTTATAAAATGTTTTATAGGTGGCACCTAGATCCCAAGAAATTTTTGTGTATGTATCCTAATGTTCAGGCAAAATGTTGGAGATGCGAACGTTTAGATGCTACATATTATCATATATGGTGGAACTGCAAGAAAATGAAGGCTTTTTGGATTAAAATATGGTGGGTTATGCAAAATGTCTTGAAGAAAAAACTGCAATTTTCTCCTCAGTTTTTTTTACTGGGCATAGTTAAGGATTCATCAGTGACTGAGATAAAAATGATATTATATATGATTGCAGCAGCTAGATTACTGATTGGCCAATATTGGAAAAAAGACTTTATGCCTACCACAGAAGGATGGACTCTGAAAGTGGCTAGTTTTGCAGAAATGGCGAAGGTATCAGCATACCTAAAAGACCGAACCCAAGAAACCTACGTGTTGGAGTGGAAGAAATGGATAGATTTTTTGCCATAATTAGCAGGTGATATCCTACAGTTGTGAAGTTGTTATGTGAATCCTCCAATGACTTTGTGGGACACCAGCTGGGAAGGTTACAAATTGTGATGATGTGATACTGTCACAGCGCAGCCATCATAAATACACGCCAGGGGTTAAACGTCTGGATTTTGACCACATAGATGCTGGAACAGTCGTAAGTGTGAAAACTGGTCAAGGCCACTTTTTTCAGTGCTGCTATAACTGCACTAAGTCACTAAGGAAATAGTTGTAGGTCAAGGACTATCTGTTCAGTGCTTTAAAAATAATCCAAAATAGCCCCCCAATTGGAACCCACAGAGGTCAAACTTTTTCCTGCAACAAATCAGCAAAACTAGTCCAATTTGGTAGAAAAACCGTTCAACTGTCCACACTGTTTCCAACTCGCATTTCAACTCAATCCCCAAACTGTCCTCCTAGACACGGTTTGGCTTTTCAAGGAAAAGAAAATGCCATTGTTGATTTTTACCCTGATGTTATCCTCAATAAAGTTCAACAAAGTTTTGCAAACTCAGAAAATATAAATATGGGAATTCTCAAATTCAAAATAAAACGTCTCATCCCACTGAAGACCTTTCCGTCCCAGAAACTCAACTGGTTTCTAATCAGCTAGAAACGATGCCTGACCAGGTTCTGCAGGATTGTCTGGGACACAACACATCCTCTCCACAACTGCTGGGAAGAGGCTCTGTGGTATCCGAAGCAGCACATTAGATTCAGTCAGTTTTCTTCCTTATGAAGAAGTATCCACCTTGTGAATCCCAAGTCTCTTGTTATGTGATCTAAATGGGCTGTGATTAATGTGTACGTAGCATATGTATGGGTGTATCTCTATTCTTTTGACAGCAGGCCTCAGAATTCCATTCCTTAACTTCAAAGTCTAACAATCGGAGCAGCCGTCGACTGCAGCCCTTGGACAGGGATCAGGCAGGGATCTCGTCCACAGCTGCCCAGTTGAGAATCCAACATTCCTGGATCACTGACAGCTGGACATCCAGACTCATACAAGGCCTCCCGCCCCTCCCAGGACAGCCTGCTCTGCTAGTTGCCGTAAGAATGACCAACAGCAGCCAAACTCAGGTCTGGAACCCTAGGCATGGCCCTGGAAGTCTGAACGGATTTATTAAAAGAAAAATATGTATTACATTTATTAAATGTGAAAGCTTTAATTGGATTTTATTACCTTTCTTGCCAGGCATTTATGTGGTTTTTCTACTGAGTGGATCCTTTGATGTCTATAAAGGTTTCCCCTCCGACTGAATCTCTTTCCACACTCCAGGCATTTATGAGGTTTTTTTCCTGTGTGGCTCCTTTGATGTGTATAAAGGTTTCCCTTCTGACTGAAGCTCTTTCCACACTCAAGGCATTTATGTGGTTTTTCTCCTGAGTGGATCCTTTGATGTTTATAAAGGTTTACACTGTGATTGAATGTCTTTTCATACATCAGGACTTCATCTGGTTCTGCTAATGAATGGATTCTTTGATGCTTATTAAGGGTTTGCTTGTATCTAAAGCTCTTTCCACACTCCAGGCATTTATGAGGTTCTTCCCCTGAATGGATCCTTTGATGTGTATAAAGGCTGCTACTTTGACTGAAGCTCTTTCCACACTCAAGGCATTTATGTGGTTTTTCTCCTGTATGGATCCTTTGATGTGTATAAAGGTGGCTCGTCTGACTGAATCTCTTTCCACAATCAAGGCATTTATGAGGTTTTTCTCCTGTGTGGATTCTTTGATGGGAATAAAGATCTCCCCTCTGACTGAATCTCTTTCCACACTCAAGGCATTTATGAGGTTTTTCTCCTGTGTGGAGCCTCTGATGTCTATAAAGATGACCTGTCAGACCGAATCTCTTTCCACATTCCAGGCATTTATGTGGTTTTTCTCCTGAATGGATCCTTTGATGTTTATAAAGGTTTCCCCTCTGACTGAATCTCTTTCCACACTCAAGGCATTCATGAGGTTTTTCTCCTGAGTGGATCCTCTGATGTCTATAGAGGGTGCTCCTAACACCAAAGCTCTTTCCACACTCCGGACATTTATAAGGTTTTTCTCCTGTGTGGATTCTTAGATGGCTTTCCAGATGGTCGTTTCTTTTGAAGGATTTTTTGCATTCCGGGCACTGATGTTCCTTTGCTTCCTTCTGGATCCTCCGGGGCTTTCGGGGTCTTCGGAATGAGCCTCCGCCCTCCAGGCCCGTCTCGGGGTCTCCGCCCGTTTCCTCCTCACCGCATCGCCCTCCAGGCAGCCGCCTTTCACGGCCTCCCTCTGGGCTCCTCCCTCCTGCAGCTCGACAGTCCCCCGGCCTTTCCCCGCCGTCTCCCGGGGAATCCGCGCTGGGACCAGGCAGGGTTGCTCCGTGGGGCCCGCTCTCCTCCTCCTCCTCTCGGGCGGCGCCCCTTTCCTGCATCCGCCGCCATCCTCCGTCCTCCTGCAGGGGAGAAAGAGAAGAGGGTCACGGCTGCCTCCCCTTCCCCGCAGGGGAGTTCCAGGCCAAGCCCCCGCCTCCCACGGGCCTCCCGGGCATTCTCCAGGCGGACACGGCCTCCTTCCCAGCCTCCCGTCTCCCTTCCCGCCCTCAAGACTAGGCCTCGGGATCCTAAGCCTCCCTCCTCTGGAGAGACCCTCCCGGACTTCAACACCCAGCATTCCCTTCTCCGCACGGGAGGCCCATGCCCAAGCCCACTTCCTCGTGCGCACCGGAAAGAGACTTCCGGACTACGATTCCCAGCATCCCCTGCGCCAAACCTGCATCAAACGGCCTCCTCTGTCGCCGATTGAGGACGCTTCCCTGGTTGCCCGTTTTGTTTCCGGAAGTGGAGGCTTCACGCCCTTTTTTTCTCCACTAGTTTCGCCTTTTTCTTTGGAGGATCCGCCCCTCAGAGTCCATTTGCCAATCGCCGACATCCCGAGCTCGACCAATCAGCGTCCTTCTTCCTGCAACTAGGCAGATCGCATCTGCGCAATTCCGGAAGTTATAACGGTCCGAGCGGAGGTGGGGAGAGGGTCTCCCTTTGAACTTTGGGGTCCGGTCTCCCCCCCCCCCCGTATTGAGCCCGGCGGAGCTGAGGGGTTCTGAGGCCTTCTATGCGCCCCTGAGGGGCAGCCAGTCGGGTCCCTTCTGGGACCTTCGGAGTCTGAACCAGCCGCTCTTTGTGTCCCGGATTCCCTCTTTGCATGGAGGGAAATGAACCTCTTGGCTGCCTTTGAAGGCTCCCCCCACTCGGATCCCCATGGAAGCCAGTCGGCTGTGGCTGAATCTGGGGCTCCTTCGGCCTCCATGGTTGGGGGTGTTAAAGAGCTGCTCCCTCCCATTGTTTGATACCATCCATGTGGATTTCCCAAATGGGGGGGGGCTATCAAGACCCTCCCCAGCATCTGAAGCTCTCAGTTGGGTTCCCTGAATGGCCCCCTTGTCTCCCAGCAGAAACCCCCACAAGGGGCTCTTCAGGCCAAGGAAGCTTTGGGAGATACGAGCCATATTCTTAAAAAGCCCCCACCCCTTTAGCCTTAAACACCCGGCTCTTCCCCAGGCGCTGGGAGGTCAGACAAGGAGAAGGTGGCATGGATGGGCGCCAGGGTTTTCTTTTATGTTTTAATGGTTGGATCCTTTTTGAAAACGCCCTTTTGGGAGCTGCACAGAGTTACAGTTACAAGAACGTTTTAAACGAAGAAGACTCATTGGGGACCTGTTTGGTCCTCCTCCTAGGTGCAGAGACTGGGTGTTCCCCAGTTGTCAGGATAAGGAAAACCCCCCATTCCTCTGCTTTCTGTTCATCAGCTAAATGCTTAGCAAAAGGTGCATCTAACTCAGTGGTGTCAAACTCTTATTTCATTCAGTGCTGGATTTTGACCACATAGATGCTGGAACAGTCGTAAGTGTGAAAACTGGTCAAGGCCACTTTTTTAGTGCTGCTAAAACTTCACTAAGTCACTAAGGAAATCGTTGTAAGTCAAGGACTATCTCTACAGTGCTTTAAAAATAATCCAAAATAGCCCCCAAATTGGAACCCACAGAGGTCAAACTTTTTCCTGCAACAATTCGGCAAAACTAGCCCATTTTGGGAGAAAAACTGTCCACAACTGTTTCCAACTCGCAGTTCCACTCAATCCCCAAATTTTGAAAGGGTGGCTGAAGCCGCTGGAGGTTTATCTGTGTCCTCAGGGTCACCCGAGTGGTGCAAATGGTTCTTGCAGTCTGCAATTTTTCCCTCTGGAAATCCATTCCTGCTCCCACACCCTGCAAAGGGGGCTCAGCCCAAATTGCATCCCTGAAAGTCTGTAGAGATTCTCCGTCATCCGTGTCAGGGTTGTCCCAGAAGTGCTTTGTTCAAGAGGCAACTGGACTTTCTGGTTTTTTCCTTTGAAGGCGTTTCGCTTCTCATCCATGAAGCTTCTTTGGTACTGAGGAACTGAAGAAGCTTCTTGGATGAGAAGTGAAACATCTTCAAGGAAAAGCTTCATGAATGCAGGCTAAAGTGCCAGTTACTGTCAGTTATCAGAGTGAAGGTGCCTTCCAAGAGGTTAGTCAGTCTTCAGAAGGGCTCCTGGACTCTGGGAAATCTTCCCTCTATTTGCAGCCAATTTACCAGAGTTGTATTGCAAGGGCGAAAATGCCCATTTGGCCTCTTACCTGCCTGGGTGCCCCTCCCCCCCACCTTGCCTAGGGAGGGAGCCTGGATGGGGTAGGGGTGTCACAGTCCCATAAGGGCCCCTTAACCTCTGCCTGTCAGAATGTGGGAGGGGACCAGTGGTGGGATTCTGCCGGTTCTAGGGGGTTCGGCTGAACCCTTTGTTAAATTGCTGGCTCGCCCCACCCCTTGCCCCGCCCCTCCGCACCACTATTTATTGCCAATAAATAGTGGTGGGCGAGCCAGCAATTTAACAAAAGGTTTGGTGTGTTTTTGTAATTTTATTGGTCCGTGGAGCTTCAGCATAGGCTAATTAGCCCTTGATTAGATCGCTCTGGACTCTCAGGTGTTTTGCTCAGGGCTCTGCTGCTTGCTGGAGTCAGCTTTGATGAAAAAGGAAACTGAAAGTAAATTGGCTTTGCTGTTGCTGCAAGGTTGGAAAATTAGGCAGGCAGATTGCTTTTCTTTTTCCTCACCAAAAACGGTAGGTGCAAACAATGGGAAATTTAGGGCAAAAGAGGAGAGTTCAAGATTTTAAAACACAAAAGAAAAAAAGCTCTATTTAACTAGGGAATTGTAATAATTGAGATACTATTAATTGTATATTGTGTTGAAAGCAGAAATGATTAAGTTGCGGTTTGGAGGAATATATGGGGGAAATTATTTAGTTTATTGGTAAATATAATTAATTGATTTGTAAGAAATTGGATTGCATGGAAATAATTGGAATATTCATGTTCATATTGATTAATATACAAAAAAGGTAGTTATATAACTAATTGATTTATATTAAAATGTTGAATTTATATTAAACAACTGTAATATTACATAATTAACCAATGTGAGGATAGATATAAAAATAGATGATAATGGGAAGGGGTATAATATAGAATTGAAGGGAAAATTGAATTTGATTAAGATTAGAGATGAAGATGAAGGGTAATATTGGTTTTTTACAAAAATAGATGAGGAATAAATATGGCAAAAAGGAAATATAGAAATTGTAAATTTAATTGAAATGACTAAACACTTTTTAAATTTGTGAACTGGCCAAATACTCTGTTCAAAGAAAATACATTGTATGTTTGTATGTGTGTTTCTAATTATTGTTATTTATTCATATTTGTTCTCTTTTATTCTTTAAAGTTTAACAATTCATTCTTTATCTTAATATCTTTATATTTGTTTGGGGTTGGCTTTCTTTCCTTTCATCTTTTTTATTGTACAGCAATCTTTCTCCTCAAACCTACCTCTCTCTTTTCTTTCCTTCTTGCTTTCTCTTCCTCCCCCTCTTCTTCTCCTCCCTACTTCCTCTTCCTTTCTCCTTCTCCTCTCTTCCTCCCTCTCTTACCCTCACTCCTACTCTAATTTCCCTTCCCTTCCTTCATCCCTCTCTATTGCTGTATCCTTTTATGCATATGGACTACTCAGAGGGCTGAAAAAGTTATTTCTGACTGGTCCTCGCACTTTTGACCAGTCCTCAAACTTACGACTGTCCTCACTTTTTACGTTTTTTGCCCTATCTTATCACCATGGTGTAGAGAAGCAGTTGGGAAATGATGACACGGTTGTTAAGAATGCTGCATGGGCGTAAGTGTGAGGACCAGTCAAAAGTGCGAGGACCTGTCAGAAATCACTTTTTTCAGCCCTCTGGGTAGTCCTTTTGTGCATATGGACTACTCAGAGGGCTCAAAAAGTTGTTTTTGACCGGTCCTTGCACTTTTGACCAGTCCTCAAACTTACGACTGTCCTCACATTTTACATTTTGCGCCCTATCTTGTCACCATGGTGAAGAGAAGTAGTGGTGAAATGACTGACACGGTTGTTAAGAATGCAAAATGGGCATAAATGTGAGGATGGTCATAAGTGTGAGGACCGGTCAAAAATGCGAGGACCAGTCAGAAATGACTTTTTTCAGCCCTCTGAGTAGTCCCTATGTACATAGCCACGCCCACCCAGTCACATGACCAACTACCCAAACCTACAGTCACATGATCAGCTAGCCACGCCCACCCGGTCACATGATCAGCTAGCCACGCCCACCCAGTCACATGATCACCAAGACACACCCCCAACTAAGTAAGCCACGCCCACAGAATCTGTTGTTAAACATATTGAATCCCACCACTGGAGGGGACCCCCAAAGGGGAGACCGGACCGCAAAGATCAAAAGGATCCCCACGCCTCACCTCTACGCGAGACTAGGTACTTGTGCAGGCGCCCTCTGGCTGCTTGAAGGAAGGCGGACGCCGATTTAGCTGATGAACAGAAAGCATAATAATGGGGGACTCTCGCTATCCTGACAACTGGGGGACACCCAGTCTCTGCACCTAGTGGAGGATCAAAGTGGTCCCCAATGAGTCATTTCAAATATTCTTTTAACTGCCCATCATTCAGTCAACTCACTGCAGCTCCAAAAAAGCTGTTTTAAAAACAATACAACACATAAAAAACATGGAAAATAAAAACAAAGAAAAGCCAGGCGCCAATCCCTGCCACCTTCTCCTTGTCTGATCTCCCAGCGCCTGGGGAAAAGCCGGGTGTTTAAGGCTGAAAGGCTGGAGGCCCTTTGAGAATCTGGCTCGTATCTCACAAAGCTTCCTTGGCCTTAGAGAGTCCCTTTAGCAGTTTCTGCCGGAAGACAAGGGGACCATTGAGAGACTCCAATTGACAAAGAGTTTCTGATGTCTGGGGAGGGTCTTACATGGTATGGACAGTTCACACCCCCAACAATGGAGGCCAAATTAGCCCTAGATTCAGCCACAGCACACTTGTTTGAATCAGCCACTGAGTGGGATGAGCATTTAAAGGCAACTTATCAGAATATTGTAGCAAAGAGATTTCCCTTAATGAAAAGAGGGAATCTAGGACACAGAATTGGGCTTCTTTTTATACTCCATGCAATAGAAAAAGCACAAAATAAGAGTTGATTGCATAGAAGAAATAAGGGTGGATAAAAATTGATTAAAAAATACATAAAAAATCATAAGTTTGATTTAAATGGGATTTTTTAATTAATTTTTATCAAATTTATTTTAATAAAATGCTTTTAGGATAAAAATCCCATTGGGATTTCTATTCTATTGTATTCTGTTCTGTTCTGTTCCATTCTACTCTATTCTATTCTATTCTACTCTACCCTACTCTATCCTATCCCATTCTCTACTCTACTCTACTCTACTCTACTCTGTAGAATAGTTGTATATGCTCTCAGTGTACATAAAAGAAAAGATATGTTCATCAAGAATCATAAAGATAATTTTCCATTTAAGATACATTAATAATTTAGTTTATTAGGGTTGAAATGGAGCTTAGTTATGTAGCATGAAACTGTATGTTCTGCAATATTTACATTTTTGGTTAACTCATTCAATGAATCCAAGCACCGCAAGCTGAAAGAACATGCACTGCATTGATACATCCACAGAGTTTCACAGTAACCATGAGATAACTCATAAAGCAAAGGGCAGGAATATTCCTTTTCCCCATTTTTTTTCAAATATACTGTATGTACAAACTATGATTGTTTGAAGAGAAATGCTTCTGTACCACCAGGCTCCAAGTGTGAGGAGAAAGGGCAAGCAGTAAAAATGGAAGTGAAACCTTCTCCAGCGCGCTGCCTGGAGAATCCAAAAGGATGGGTATTTCCTCAGCTTGCTTGCTAGACTGGGTGAATGTTTCTTTAAGAAACCTCTTTGGCCACTCCTCCCTCGCCTGACTGAGCTCCAGTTCATTCACTCAGTCGAGCGAGAGACTGGGTTTTTTCCTTGGCTCTAGCAAGTTTGAGAGAAAAAAACTGAGAAAACATCCTTCCTTTTGAATTTTTCTGCTTTTTGCAGTCACGAACGGGCGGTGTGTGCATTTGTTTTCCTGATCAGCTGTTCGTCGGACTCCAGCAGTTTGAATTGGCGAGCGGTGGGTGAGTTCCCTGGAGATCCAGAGGCTCCCCTTCGCTCCGTTTAATTCCTCGGAGCGATACCTTGTTAGGCATCTCCGAGCGATCTTTCTGCCGCTGGGCGGTTGCGTTGGCTCCGGGACTTTGCTTTTGCCACCTCCGCCCGCCACACCGCTCCCCCGTTAATTTGGCGGCCAGGGGCCTCTGCCTATCAATCGGCAAGCTCCTATTAATTTCTGAAGCTTCGCGGCGCCTTTGGTGACTTTTCTAGCCAGCGCCTATCTGTGGAGGCCATTCTCGTCAGTTTTGGCGTTTGGCGGTTTTTTTGGGCCGCGCGCCATTTTGTTTTCCTTCAAACGGCCGTTTTCCTCATTGCTGCCTCACGGAGCCGTTGATTGTCGGGCGGACGCCATTTTGTACTTCGGCGCTCTGCTTACTGACTGCCTCCTGGCGAAGCGGCTAGTTGAGGTGTTTTGACACCCCCTCGCCATTTTGTGACATCTCTGCCTCACTTTCTGACAAGAGGACGTTTTTTCTTTGTTGGTTGTTGTTTTTTCGACCAGCTGTTTTTGCAGAATTAATTGTTAATGAACTTCAACTGTTTTATTGATTGATCTAATTTTTTATCTTATAAAAAGAAAAAAAAATAATAGAAGAATAATTAATATATATATATATATTTGTTTCTACAATTTTTATAAATTTATAAGGACTTTAATATTATTAACTAATTAATTGCTTAATTGATTCAAAAAAAAAAAAGAAAAGGAAAAGAGGCTCCAGGCCTTGAGTACAAGCCATCCTTCAACGCCTCCTCTGGCAATGGCTGATTCTGATTTGTCATCAGATGTGGAAGGTTGCAGCCCACCTGAGGCTAAGAAGCGGTCCAAGGCTCCTGCTCGTACCACCAGGCAGAGTTCGCTCAGGGCTCGTTCAGCCAGCCCTAATGCTACCAGGCGCACCTCTGCCTCTGACAAGGCTGAGGAAAGGAAGCGCAAGGCCTTTGAGAAGCAATACCTCTTTGCCCAGCAGAGGGCCAAAGCTTCCACGCTTCAATTGTCTCCTGACAGGAGGTCTTCAACTGCGCAAGAACAATCGGCCTCTACTCACGAGTCTTCTGACATGGGACTTCTTTGTGAGGCTGCCTTCCCGTCTGCCATTCCACCTACTTATGCTCAGGCTTCACTTTCTAGGGGGCGTACTGCCCCTGAAGCCACGATTACACCTACCGCTGCTGGTCTTCGCCCTGCTGAGGGTTTGCAGCCAACCTTATCTAAAGATATCCAAGACTTGGTTTCTCAAACCATGTCCAGAATCTTGTCATCCAACTCTCAGGGCTGTTACGCTCATTGTGTGTCTTCCTCGCATCCTCATGTATCCCATGGGTATGTTGACCCTCACCGTGACTGTTCGTATTATGCTGATTCCGTGTTAGCTGATGATTCTGTCTGGGACGAGGAAGTACCTGATGAAATGGAGTTGTCAGAGGACGAAGACCTCCCCCCTGAGAGGCCTCCCTTCACTGGTCTTTTCCGTCCGTCCATGTTTAAGTCCTTGCTCCACAAAGCCAAGGTCGCAACAAATATGGGTTTGTCAACTGTGTCTTCTACTCAATCGGCTGACGCCCAACCTCACGGTGATCTGTTCCAATTGAACAAGCCGGAACAAGATTTTATTCCGTGTCCTGATCTATTCTCTGACGTGGTTAAGATGTCCTGGTCCCAACCGGCGTACATTTCTGCTCCAAACGGGTTGGACAAGAAGCTTTATTGTTCAGATCCCTCTTTGCAGGATCTGATCCAGCTTCCTTCTGTAGATGGCCCCGTGGCTCAGCTAACTTCTTCTTCAGTCATCTCCAACGATGTTCTCGATGGCCTAAGAACAGAGGACAAGAAGGCTGAGCTGTCTCTCCGTAAGACCCATCAAGCGGCCGCCTGGGCCATTCGTGCTGCTACCTCTACTTCCTTCTTTGCTCGGGCTAACCTCATTTGGCTCCGCCAACTGCAGGAACGGTTACTACCTGACGATAGCAGACTTCACCATGATGTTAATAAAATTCTGGCGGCTACTGAATACATGGCTGACGCTTCCTTGAATGCGGTCAAGTTCGCATCCCGTTCCCTGGTATCAAATGTTACTTCACGGCGCCTCCTTTGGCTCCGCCATTGGAGAGCCAACCTAAAATCCAAATGGCGCTTGGCCTCTGCTCCGTATAAGGGAACTCTTCTTTTCGGTGACGCCCTAGATCCCATACTTGTAGAAGACAAGAACAAGCGAAAAGTCATGCCGTCCTCCTTTCGGCGTCAGGACAGGAGGTTCTCTCCTTTTCCCCCGAGACAGCCCTTTCGGATGGATGCTGGACCCAGCGGGTCCTACTTCTCCAGGCAGTTTTCCCAAGGCGGTGACAGATCATCTGACCGGCCCACCTACCGTGATAGGGGCAGGGGACAGCCCTCTTCCCGGCGACAGTTCCAAGGCGCTCCCGGAAAGTCCTTCCATCGGGGCAAGTGACTATCACACATCCCTTCCCATTGGTGGTCGCCTTCTTCATTTTCTGCCCCAATGGGTTTCCTCATCAACGGATGCTTGGGTCATCCAGACTGTGACGTTCGGCCTTACGATTGACTTCCTCTCCATTCCTCCCAGGCGCTTTCTTACCAGTCCGGTTCCCAGCAATCCGGAGAAGAGATCCTTGATGGCTGCAGAGGTTCGTCACCTCCTAGAAATCTGCGCTATCGAGCCTGTACCTGCAGAGGAAAGGGGCTCGGGTTTCTACTCTCGACTCTTCCTAGTACCGAAGTCCTCCGGGGCATGGAGGGGGATTTTAGATCTCAAGGCCTTAAACCAATTTGTCAGACTTCATCATTGTGGCAATGCACCTCTGGTGGGTCGCTCATGAGAGCCAATTAAAGGAAAGACACGGAGAGGTTTTCCTTGGGATGAAGCTGACCCTTGCCAAAACCTGGGTCGCCCCTTTTATTGAGTACAAACAAAGAACTGGTGTGTACAATTACATCATAAACACATGATTAATAACAAGCCAATAATGAGGTTACAGCACATTAAGAAGCGATGCCTCAAAGGTGGGGAAAAGGGGTGAAACGGGGGGGGGGGGGTAAAGGATCCTACACATATTTCTATAGTCCATCTCGAAAGCTCACCAGCTAGGCATTTCTCATGTTGCTTTGTTGTTAGAAGTGCTTATCAGTCGATATATTTCAAAATGCCAAGGCCTTCTTCTTCACTAGCAGTATGTTACATTGCTGTAGCTAGCTAGAAGGAATGTTATACCAAGATAATGTTGTCCATCGACCTGAGCTTTGTACATGCCTCGAGATGAGAGTTTTAGATAGGGCTGGGTACAATTTGTTGCAGCTTTATATGTGAGCTTAGAAATAGCATAAAGGCATATTGTTGTAGCAAATATCAAAGCATATCAAGCATATATGAAAGCATATTGCAATACATGATTATATATTGTCATAAGAAATATAATGCGTATAAATTCATACAAAAGTATATAAAAGGCATATAAAAGTATATTGCAACATCTCCTCATTTTTTGTCTTTAAATGAAGAGAGGAAAAACTTGTTTAAGTAGACAGAAAAACATCTTAAAATGCAGAAATGTTCTCATCTCTGGGCATAGTAAAAGGACGTTTCAGATGTAGCTGCCCATTATCCATTTGGTCACTGATGTCCTCTGAGTCCAGAAAGTACTTTGTTTCACAAACATGAACATCTTTCCTATCAGAGGAGAAAAAACTTTTGCACAATTGGAAAAGAGAAGGAATACATTGTATGCAACAACACAGCAACACAAGAATGACAATAATACACATGATGGAATAACAGAGGCTCTTTAGCCAAGAGCCATCCGGGAGCCATGACCACAGACCATCCCACCAGGCTGGGAGGATATCTTCTCGGATCTGGGAAGCCAGCTCCTTCAAGGAATTAATCTGATGTTTGACTAGCCGGGAGGTGTCAGACAAATTGAAACAACACATGTTTTTGACAGATTCACAGCCTAAATGATGTAATAGCAATAAGAAATCTATAGCAGCACGGTTGTCTAAGACAGCATGTCTAAGTTCTGACTGTTCTAGGTTGAGAGCAGCTATCGCTGCAGACATGAAATTGATAGTTTTTGCTAGTGAGCAAGCAATGCGATGAGCAGTCCTGTGGTTGTGCATAGCTAATGCTGGAACACCGATTATGGACACAGCGAGGGAAATGTACTCAGCCTTACTCATGAGATGTATTGAGCTGTCACATGTTTCATCAAGGACCACCGTGGACCTCCTTGTTCGTTGAATGGGGTCATATGTGTGAGTGAGGTCCTGTTTGGTCGGTAGAACTGCAGTAAGGTGACTCAAACAACAGCGTGTATTAGACATGTTAGCAGGTATATAGTTGAAAGTTTTTTGACCACATGTGAAAAACCATCCATCAGGAAGCAAGACATGAGCCCAATTGTAGGAAATATTCTCATAAGAAGAACAATTGCCAGGAAATATTCCCGTGGGCATGCATGATTGTGTGATAGAAGCAGTACAATTTTGGATGTTTGCACATGTTACATGGTTTCCGCTGGCCACATGGGGTGTGGTGATAGACATAGCATTGACTGGAAGTTTCATTGTGACAACGCCCCAGTTTAGAGAGTCAGCATAAGTAATTTCCTTTCCTTTTTTAAACATTGCCAGTTGGGTGTCATGCAAAATGACTGAAAGGGGTGTGCATACTGGTATTAAACAGTTCCCTAGAACAGTATGCATGTCCATGGATTCACTTAAACAAAAATTGGAAACATTAACCTGCTGTGCCAACCGCACCCACAAATTATATGACATGCGAGTGCTCAAATCTTGAGAAAGAGGAACTTGAGACAACGCCTGATGGGAGGGAGGCCGTGCAATGACCCCCCATGGTTCCCATCCTGCAGGGTGGACAAAGATCCCTTTTGAGGACCACTGCCCCGTTTTGGTAGTCATTTCACAGTAGTACATTCCTAACGTTAAATTGGAGGGTTTCAAAATGTCCAAAATGAGCTGACGAGAGTCTGACTTTGTGATGGCATAACGGCTAGAAGGGAGAATAATTTCCCTGTCTTTTATCCAATTAGAGTATGGTAAAAATGCAGTGTCACTTGTGTCTGTGCAGGTAAGTGTCAATGGAATGTTATCATATTGCGCAGTTCTGTTGTGGCTTAGCAAAATGCGCGGACTGTTTTCTATAGAGGAAGCTTCACAGTGTATTAAAAATATAAGTAACACTATAATAATGCAGCACAAGAAAAAAATTGCAGAATGATAGGAAAAAGTTCTGCAAGGCACAGGCTTCATCAGTTCCTGCCATAAGGACAGGGGATAGTCAGGAATCCATCGGCGGAATAAGGGACATCCTTCTGGTGGCAGGTACGGTGGAGGGGATTCAGGCGGGGAATACGGAGGAGGGTGTCTGGTCCCAGTCTCTTGGTCAGGACAGGAAATAACCTCTGCAGGCTCTTCCTCATTCAGGGGAAGATGGATGGACGGCATCCTGTGGTGTGTGTGATGGTGTTTTAGGAAGAAAAGGTCTTACGTGTCTTCCAGGGACCCAAAGAACTCGATCAGGAAGTTGGATTGCCGCGTATCCCCGCCCCCAAGTGACAAGGTCAGCAGGACCATGCCAAGTCAAGTCTGGAAGGCAGCGGTAATAGACAGGAGGTCGAGGTGAAGTGACCGGTACAGCTGCAAAATGACGAGTAGCTGCTGAGGATGGTGGGCTGCCAGTAAGATTCAAAAAATTAAGAGTGTAAAGACAAAGATTAAGTGTATTTTGCACTGCTGGGAGACCAGGGAGCATTTTTCCCTTATTGCCCTTATATCTGTCCAGGGCGTGTTTTAATGTCAAATGAGCTCGTTCTACCAGCGATTGACCCTGGCTGTTGAACGGTATACCAAATTTATGTACAATTCCCCACTGGTTGCAGAAGGTGGCAAAAGCCGTACTAATATATGCGGGGACATTGTCAGATTTCAATTCTTTTGGGCGTCCCAACGATGCAAAGGTCCGAATGCAATGATTGATTACATGTTTGGTGGCTTCACCTCTTTGGGGGGATGCCATGATGTAGCCAGAAAATATATCAATGGAAACATGCAGATATTTCCAAGGGGCAAAGGGAGGATACTGAGTAACATCCATTTGCCAAATTTGGCAGCACTCTGTCCCCCTAGGGTTCACCCCCATAGGGATAGAGTTTGCCTGTCTGCTAAGGTAGGGCACTGCTGAACAATGGCAGAGGCCTCATTTGCAGAAATGCCAAATTGTTTAATGAGTGCTTTCTTATTTTGATGAAAATAGGAATGACTCTCCCATGGGGTGGGAGCTGTCAGAGTCAAAAAGGAAAAAGAGCTGTGAGCAGCCGCTGCAGCAGCGTCCGCTACGTCATTTCCCTCCTGGAGAATCCCAGGAAAAGGTTGATGACTTCTAATATGAGAAACATGAAAAAAATGAGTGCGAGCTGAGATTAGCTTCTGCAAAGATAAAAAAAGCGAAGGTAATTGTGGTTCCAATGAGGGAGAAAGATAGGCCTCATAAATTGATTTTACTATTTGAGTGACATAGAGGCTATCCAAAATCAAGTTAAAGGGTTGATTTGGAAAAGTAGAAAAAGCCAAAATAGAGGCAGCAAGCTCTGCCCGCTGAGCGGAGGTCTGCGGGGGGGGGGGGGTGATTTTTGTACACCATTGACCATCCTGCTGCCAGGCACAAGCTCCATACGTTTTGCTTCCATCGGCAAAAATAGTTAAGGCTTGAGGAAGCGGGCTAGGGGAACATGGAGTGTGCCATTTCAGGGGAACAGTTTTTTAAAAACATACAGTGGGACATTAGGAATAAAAATTAGGGCAACAGAGGAAAAGTCAGTAGAATCAGTAAGGAAAGGTGTAGCAAGAACACCTTGAGATGTGAAATCACGATGAGGGAAGACTAAGAGAGGCACAGTGGGGGGTAATGGAGAAGAAGTAGCTGGAGTGAGTGGAAGGAAATAAGAAGAAGCAGACATAACCTCTTCAGCCTTGAGGTAACAAAAAAAAGAATTAGCCAAGTTGTTAATAAGGCCAAGAACATAGGTATTTTGTATCCCATACTAAGTAACTGCCTGTTTCAGATCTCTAATTAATTTCATGGGGATCGGTTCAATATTTGGAATGCCATTAGTGTTGTATTCCACTGGGTAACAAAACTCATACTCAGCAGATTCCAATTCCCCAGTTAATTTTGCATTATGTAAAGCCTTTGCAATCGCTCCAGCAGGAGATTCAGGAAGACTAGGATTTTCCTCGCTAGGAGCAGAGGCTTCCAGAGACGCGGCAGTTAATGTCTCTGTGTTAGGAGAATGGTAAGGCGGAGGGGGGCCTGAATTCCCCCGCAAGACATTCTCATGCACTTGCAAGCATTCAATTACAAGCCGGCAAGTAGAAAGAATTTCAGGAGGGGCTCTTGGGGGCTCATTGAAATGCCTTCCTAACTTTTGCCATGTAGAAACCGCAAGAGATCCTTTGTCAGGGTAGGCAGGACAGTTTTGATAAATAAATGTCAAAAGAGATTTTAAGTCAGATTTGGTTGGCAAGGGGAGAATTTTACCATGATTTCTTAATACAATAATTGAGGACTTTGTTAATTCCCTAAGTTTGTGGAGATGCGCGATCTGAGGCTTAGAGAATTCTGCTCTCATACTCACGTATCCAAGAGGAACTTGGACGGGGAGGGTGCTCTGTCCGCAGACAGCCGGCCCTGAGATGAGGGGATGCTCTGTCCGCAGACAGCTGGTCCCGATGTGCACGAAGCTTCTTCGATATCCAAGAGGAACTTGGACGGGGAGGGTGCTCTGTCCGCAGACAGCCGGCCCTGAGATGAGGGGATGCTCTGTTCGCAGACAGCCGGCCCTGATGTGCACCAGGCTTTCTTCATTTTCTTCGCTGGTGAGCACAGGAGTACCAAGTGAGACGAATGAGGCGACATGCTTGACCCGCAAATCACATCGGGGTCACCAGTTGTGGCAATGCACCTCTGGTGGGTCGCTCATGAGAGCCAATTAAAGGAAAGACACGGAGAGGTTTTCCTTGGGATGAAGCCGACCCTTGCCAAAACCTGGGTCGCCCCTTTTATTGAGTACAAACAAAGAACTGGTGTGTACAATTACATCATAAACACATGATTAATAACAAGCCAATAATGAGGTTACAGCACATTAAGAAGCGATGCCTCAAAGGTGGGGAAAAGGGGTGAAACGGGGGGGGGGGGGGTAAAGGATCCTACACATATTTCTATAGTCCATCTCGAAAGCTCACCAGCTAGGCATTTCTCATGTTGCTTTGTTGTTAGAAGTGCTTATCAGTCGATATATTTCGAAATGCCAAGGCCTTCTTCTTCACTAGCAGTATGTTACATTGCTGTAGCTAGCTAGAAGGAATGTTATACCAAGATAATGTTGTCCATCGACCTGAGCTTTGTACATGCCTCGAGAGGAGAGTTTTAGATAGGGCTGGGTACAATTTGTTGCAGCTTTATATGTGAGCTTAGAAATAGCATAAAGGCATATTGTTGTAGCAAATATCAAAGCATATCAAGCATATATGAAAGCATATTGCAATACATGATTATATATTGTCATAAGAAATATAATGCGTATAAATTCATACAAAAGTATATAAAAGGCATATAAAAGTATATTGCAACACATCATTTCAAGATGCACTCTCTCAAAACCATTCTGCAAGGTATCCGCAAAGGAGATCTTATGACTTCGATAGACATCAAAGAAGCTTATCTGCATGTTCCAATCCGTCAATGCCACCGACGCTTTCTTCGGTTCGCCTACTCAAAGCAACACTTCCAATATCGGGCGATGCCCTTCGGCCTCTCATCCACTCCTCGGACCTTCACAAAGCTCCTGGCTACAATTGCGGCTGCACTGCGACGGATTCCTATTCGAGTGATGTGCTATTTGGACGACATCATTGTTCTGTCTGCTACCCCAGATCAAGCGGTTTCTGACCTCTCCAGGGTAATACTCCTACTGCAACAACATGGGTTTCTTCTGAACTTGGACAAGAGTCAATTAGTGCCCACCACTCGAATCCTCCACCTTGGCGCTGTCATAGATTCTATAACCAGCCATGTGTTCCTGTCTCCCGACAGAATTCACAGCATTCGCTCTCTTGTGAAACATGTCTTGTCTCTCAGACGGGTTCCCCTGATCACTCTGTCACAGTTGCTGGGAAAACTGATATCGTGCATCGCAATTGTCCCGTGGGCTCGGCTACATTGTCGTCCCCTCCAATGGTTCCTCCTTCCCTACCAGAGGTCTCACTGAGCCAGCTCCATCTCCAAGGTAGTCCTTCCTGCCATAGTTCGTCTTTCCCTGAAGTGGTGGATCTCTCCAGCCATTCTAAAAGGCTGTTATTTTCAGGATCCGGCTCGGATAACCACCACAACGGACGCGAGCCAGTTCGGCTGGGGAGCTCATCTGCAGTCGTCTGTGGCTCAAGGCCAGTGGTCCCCGAGGGACTTGAGGCACGACATCAATTGGTTGGAGCTTCGGGCTATCCATCTCGCCCTCCGCCATTTCCAGCCAGCCGTGGACGGTCAACACGTTCTAGTCCTCACGGACAATGTTACCGCAAAGGCCCACGTGAACAAGGAAGGCTTTACTAGACGAGACTCTGAGGATGCTACACTGGGCGGAGAGACATGTACTATCTCTAACAGCGGAACACATATCAGGGGTGGACAATGTCCAAGCAGATTGGCTAAGCCGGACTCAAATAGATCCAGCGGAGTGGCGTCTCCACCCAGCCTTATTTCACAAGTTGTCGAGGAGGTTCGGCCGTCCAAAGGTCGATCTATTCGCCCAGCCACGGAATGCTCAGCTGCCCCGGTTCTTCAGTCGTTATCCTTGTCCGGGGGCAGAAGCCTGCGACGCCCTTCGAAGCGAGTGGCCTTCGGGCCTTCTGTACGCTTTCCCCCCACTGCCACTCATTCCCCGAGTGACTCGCAAGATGCTGACGGAGAAGGCAGATCTCCTCCTGGTTGCTCCGAATTGGCCTCGTCGAGCCTGATACGCGGACCTATTAAACCTGTCTGTCGAGCGTCCTTGGCACATCCCCAACGATCAGATATCTCTCAGCCAGGGGGTCATACTGCATCCAGATCCTCAATGGTTGCAGTTGACCGTCTGGCGTTTGAGAGGATACGTCTGAGGAAGAACAACGTGCCTGCCAATGTTATCCAAACTATGCAGTCAGCCAGGCGACCATCCACTAATCGCATATATGACGCTACTTGGCGCGCCTTTTGCTCCTGGTGCTCCAAGTCACATCGGGATCCCACGGCTGCAACTTCCAGGGATGTCCTAGTTTTCTTACAAGATGGCTTTGACCGGGGTCTGGCTCCCAATACCTTGAGGCGTCAAGTCGCTGCTCTGAGCACCGTTTTACTTGAGGCTGGCTGCAGGTCCCTCACTGTTCATCCAGATATCCTGACCTTCCTACGAGGGACGTCTAATCTACGACCTGCTACGATTCACAGGTATCCCACATGGGATTTGTCGTTGGTCCTCTACACTCTGATGTCTTCTCCGTTTGAACCTCTAGCTTCAATCTCGCTTCAATATCTCACTCTCAAGGTTGCATTTCTTATTGCAATTACCTTGGCGAGACGAGTTTCTGAATTGGCTGCATTGTCGGTGCGTGCCGATCTTTGTATTTGCCATCCAAATAAAGTCGTGCTGCGCAGCGATCCATCCTTCCTGCCCAAAGTGAACTCCACCTTTCATAGGGCTCAGGAGTTGGTCCTACCTGATTTTTGCCCGGCTCCTAGTCATAGTCGCGAGCAACAATGGCATACCTTGGACGTTCGAAGGGCTCTTCGACGGTACATAAAACGGACCTCTTATTTCAGAAAATCTGAGGCCTTATTTATTTCTTTCCATCCGGCGACATTAGGCAACAAGGTCTCATCAGCCACCATCGGACGATGGATTAAGGCCTGTATCGCCACGGCTTATCACTCACAGAAGAAGGTTCCACCTCGTAGAATTTTACCACACTCGGAGTGCAGCCACTTCTGCGGCTTGGGCCACCCAGGCCTCTATACTGGAAATATGCAGAGCTGCTACGTGGACTTCACTTACACCTTTTGTGAGACATTATAAAATTGACTCCTTCGCTTCGGCTGAAGCCTTCTTTGGCAGACGTCTGCTGCAGTCTGTTTTGGATTTTGATTCCCGGGATGACGCAGCCGCCCACCCTTCAAATGACTAGCTTGGGCATATCCCATCCTTTTGGATTCTCCAGGCAGCGCGCTGGAGAACGGACGTTGTTCTTACCTGAACGTCCCTTCTCTGCGCGCTGATGGAGAATCCAACCCATCCCTTCGGCTGCTTTCTTTTTCCCCGGGCCTTTTTTTGTTGATTTTGTCGTTTTAGGTCAGCACCGTCTTCTAGCTAACTTCGTGAATGAACTGGAGCTCAGTCGGGCGAGGGAGGAGTGGCCAAGGAGGTTTCTTAAAGAAACATTCACCCAGTCTAGCAAGCAAGCTGAGGAAATACCCATTCTTTTGGATTCTCCATCAGCGCGCAGAGAAGGGACGTTCAGGTAAGAACAACGTCCGTTCTAAGCAGCTTATAAATATACTATTAAAGAACACCTGTCATTTCAGATCCATCATGGCAGGGACAATTGAAAAAGTCCTTTATTATTCAGCTTGAGAAAGTCCCTTATTTGGCAGTTATTATACTTTAATCAATAGAAGACAAGATAAATAATTCCTCTTATTCTAATTGTTATCATGATATCATTATTCTAATGCTTTGTACATACACTGAGAGCTTGTGAACTCGAGACCAATTCCCTGTCTATTCGCAGTTGGCAAAATTAGAAATGCAACTCAGTTCAATTCCTGAGATTCAGTCTGGCACTGTAAATTTATAGGCAATTTATTAGAATATTGTAGCAAAGAGATTTCCCTTAATGAAAAGAGGGAATCAGGACACAGAATCAGGTTTCATTTTATACTCCATACAGTAGAAAAAAAAATATAAAACAAGAGCTGATTGCATGGAAGAAACCACTCTGCTCAAGTTACAGTTACATCAGAGACATGGACAGTAACATCCCATAATATTATGCATGACCACTGAAATGAGCCTTGCATTAAAGAACATTCACATGGGAAATGGCATGTCTGTTGTGAAAAGGTACAATTTAGACCAGTTGAAAGATCTCGCATGTACAATTGAAAAAGTCCTTTATTATTCAGCCTGAGAAAGTCCCTTATTTGGCAGTTATTATTTACCCTTATTGTTTTCTTTACTCATTTGGAGTAAAGACAAATAATTCCTCTTATTGGAATTATTATAATTATCATGAATATGCACTAGGTGAATTCCTAGGGTGTCTATTCATACTTGGCCAAATTAAATATAAAATTCAATTCCTGAGATACACCATGACTGAAGGTCTTCTCACACTCAGGGTTGTTTTTCATTTTTCTCCCACGTGAACTCTTTGGTGTCGATTGAGGCTACTACGCTCAATATAGCTCTTTCCACACTCCAGCAATTAATGTGGTTTCTCTCCTGAGTGGATTCTTTGATGTCTATAAAGATATCCACTCCTACTGAAGCTCTTTCCACAATCAAGACATTTATGTGGCTTTTCTCCTGAATGGATTGTTTGATGTTGAGAAAGTTGTCCTCTCTGACTGAAACTCTTTCCACACTCCAGACATTTATGTGTTTTTTCTCCTGAGTGGATTCTTTGATGTCTATAAAGATATCCTCTCCTACTGAAGCTCTTCCCACAATCAAGACATTTATGTGGTTTTTCTCCTGAATGGATTGCTTGATGTTGAGAAAGTTGTCCTCTCTGACTGAAACTCTTTCCACACTCCAGGCACTGATACGGTTTCTCTCCCCAGTGGATCTTTTGATGTAGGTAAAGACTTCCTCTATGTCTGAAACTCTTTCCACACTCCAGACATTTATGTGGCTTTTCTCCTGTGTGGATTCTTTGATGTATATGCAGATTTCCTCTCCAACTGAAGCTCTTTCCACAATCAAGACATCTATGTGTTTTTTCTCCTGAATGGATTGTTTGATGCTGGGAAAGTTTTCTTTTCTGACTGAAACTCTCTCCACACTCCAGGCACTGATACGATATCTCTCCCCAGTGGATTCTTTGATGCACGGAAAGATTTCCTCTCTGACTGAAGCTCTTTCCACACTCCAGGCACTGATACGGTTTCTCTCCTGAATGGATCCTTTGATGTCTGTGCAGACTTCCTCTCATTCTGAAGCTCTTTCCACACTCCAGGCATTTATGTGCTTTTTCTCCTAAATGGATTGTTTGATGCTGGGAAAGTTTTCCTCTCTGACTGAAACTCTCACCACACTCCAGGCACTGATACCGTTTCTCTCTCCAATGGATTCTTTGATGCACTGTAAGATTTCCTCTCTGATTGAAGCTCTTTCCACACTCCAGGCACTGATACGGTTTCTCTCCTGAATGGATCCTTTGATGTCTGTACAGACGTACTCTCCTACCGAAGCTCTTTCCACACTCCAGGCATTTATGTGGTTTTTCTCCCCAGTGGATATATTGATGTTTATAAAGGCTGCTGCTCTGACTGAAGCTCTTTCCACACTCCAGGCATTTATGTGGTTTTTCTCCTGTGTGGATCCTTTGATGTGTATAAAGGTTGCTGGTGTGACTGAAGCTCTTTCCACACTCCAGACACTTATGTGGTTTTTCTCCTGTGTGGATTCTTAGATGCATTTGAAGAGCTCTGTTTCTTTTGAAGGATTTTCCACATTCCGGGCACTGATGTTCCTTTGCGTCCTCCTGGACCCTTTGGGGCTTTGGGGGTCTTCGGAAGGAGCCTCCACCCTCCAGGCCCGTCTCGTGGTCTCCGCCCGTTTCCTCCTCCCCGCATCGATCTCCAGGTAACCGATTTTCCCGCGCTCTCCCTGGGCTCATCCCTCCTGCAGCCCCGGAGCCCCCCGGCCTTTCCCTGCCATCTCCCGGGGAAGCCGCACCAGGACCAGGCAGGGCTGCTCCACGGGGCCCGCTCTCCTCCTCCTCCTCTCGGCCGGCCCCTCTTTCCTGTATCCGCCGCCATCCTCCGTTCTCCTGCAGGGGAGAAAAAGAAGAGGGTCACAGCTGCGTCCCCTTCCCCACAGGGGAGACCCAGGCCCAAGACCCCGCCTCTTGCAGACCCAAAAGAGACCCCCCCAGACTGCAACTCCCAACATTCGCTCTCCCAAACTGCATCATCCAGGCTCCTCTTTTGCCGATTCAAACCGCTTCCCTTGAAATTTGGGATACAGTCTTCCCTCCTCCAGCCCCCCCCCCACACTCTGTATTGAGGCAGGCAGAGAACAGGGGATATTCTAGGGCTGCGACCTTATAGCAGACTATAAAGTGGACCCAGTTTGGTCCATTGATTAAGGCACCAGGGTAGAAAGCAAGAGACCTGGAGTTCAAGCCCCTCTTTTGGTGGAGCCCACCTCACAGGGTTGTTGTTGGGGAAGAGAAGAGGAGGATGCGTTGCACATTTCATTACTTCTTAGCTAACATAATAGTTGTTGGAAGGGTGTGGGGCCTCAGGGAGCTAAGAAGACCCCTCATTTCAACCCTGAGCTACAAATATTCTCCTATTTTGTTAGAAACAAAGGAAAATATCCCCCTGATTTATAAAAATCAATCCAGGATTCTAATAAATAAGATCCTACAACTCGCAAATGCGTTGTTAAGAAACATCTATATAGCCTCCATTTCATCCAGGACAATTCTTGTTCCTAGATAGAAGAACTAGGAATTCATTCTGAAAAGGAGGCCATCCCCAGTTAGAGAGGAGCTAAGGATGAGAACCTCCTGGCAATCGTTCCTGCTGGTGAATTTCCTCATAGAAGTCAGTAAACCAATGATGAAACCATAAAATACATTGAGTGCTTGTGAAGCGCAAACAGGAAACATTGATTCTGGATAAAATTCCACACGTTACCAGTTTTTGTGTCAGTCTTTCCCAGCTGGGTTTGGGTCTTCCTTGAAAGTTGCAGATGTATTTAGAGACACTCGGAATACTCTGTTGTGTAATTGCTGAAAAACCAAGTTCTCGCATACCAAATAAAGAGCCTTCGTCAAGAAGGGAAAAACAAGCATTTTTAACCTTTAAAAAAAAGGTATAGACTGCCATGTGGCTAATATGTCATTTTAAGTTAGTCATTTAAAAGATGTTAAGAGACAGAAAGGATTTTGGATTCCTGGTGAATGAGTTGAAGAAACAGCAAATCCAATTTAGATGGGATGCTCCTGTTGGCATAATACTGAAGTATCAAAGAGAAAGGTATTGATTAAATACTGTTTCAAAAGCTGAAGAATTTTACTTTAATGTTCTAAAAGCCAGTACTGCATCTCCACGTGCATCCTCATCTTTATGTGTAGAGGAGAGTGATAAAGAGAAGGAATTTTAACAAGAGTCTGAGGAACAACAGAAGCAAACATATGCAGAGATGGTGGCTGAAATTCAAGGAGCAACAGGAGGGGTGTGTGTGGATGAACCATTGATAGATTACCCCCTGGAGATTACAAGTGGATCACCCAAGAATACAAGACAGGTAGCATTGGGCCTTGAGCTGAAACTACACGAACCAAAAGATCAACGTAGAACTAGAGCACCTTACAAGCAACTTCAAGAGAAGCAACAGCAGCAGAGGTCTTTGCCACCACAAGAGAAGAATGGAGTCAATAGTAAATCACAGAAATCTGAAGCAATGGGAGGAGCTAGGCCGAAGACTACTATTTTGGAACAGGAACTTCAGCAAATGCTCTTAACGCTTCAAAAGACTACAAATGACAATTAAATTTTTATCTTGGAATGTGAATGGACTAAATTCACCACAGAAGAGAAGAAGAATATTTCACTATTTGAAACAATTTAATAATGATGTTATCTGCTTGCAAGAAACTCATATTAGATTACTAGATCAAAAATACCTGATAAATTCTAAATTAGGTGCACAATTTATAGCATCAGATTCTGAGAAAAAGAATGGCATTGTGATTTATATAAATAAAAGATTGTCAGCTAAAATAATCGAGGCAGATGATTGTGGAAGATATTTGACGACTGAATTAAATATACAATGTGGACTAATTTTGGTGACTGGAATTTATGCCCCCAATCAGCAACAAGAAAATTTTTACAAATTATTATATTCCAAAATATTCCTGAACCACTGACAGATGGACATCCAGACTCATACAAGGCCTCCTGCCCCTCTCAGGAGGGCCTGCTCTGCTAGTTGCCATAAGAATGACCGACAGCAGCCAAACTCAGGTCTGGGACCCTGGGCATGGCCCTGGAAGTCTGAAGGGATTTATTAAAAGAAAAATATGTATTACATTTATTAAATGTGAAAGCTTTAATTGGATTTTATTACCTTTCTTGGCAGGCATTTATCTGGTTTTTCTACTGAGTGGATCCTTTGATGTCTATAAAGATGTCCCCTCCGACTGAATCTCTTTCCACACTCAAGGCATTTATGTGGTTTTTCTCCTGAGTGGATCCTCTGATGTCTATAAAGATGTCCCTTCTGACTGAATCGCTTTCCACACTCCAGGCATTTATGAGGTTTTTCTCCTGTGTGGATCCTTTGATGTGTATAAAGATATCTCCTCTGACTGAAACTGTTTCCACACTCCAGGCATTTATGTGGTTTTTCTACTGAGTGGATCCTTTGATGTCTATAAAGATCTCCCCTCCGACTGAATCTCTTTCCACATTCAAGGCATTTATGTGGTTTTTCTCCTGAGTGGATCCTCTGATGTGTATAAAGGTTTCCCTTCTGACTGAAGCTCTTTCCACACTCCAGGCATTGATGAGGTTTTTCTCCTGAGTGGATCCTTTGATGTCTATAAAAGTTTCCACTGTGATTGAATGTCTTTTCATACATCAGGACTTCATCTGGTTCCGCTAATGAATGGATTCTTTGATGCTTATTAAGGCTTTGCTTGTATCTAAAACTCTTTCCACATTCCAGGCATTGATAAGGTTCTTCCCCTGAATGGATCCTTTGATGTCTATAAAGATGTCCCCTCTGACTGAAGCTCTTTCCACACTCAAGGCATTTATGTGGTTTTTCTCCTGTGTGGATCCTTTGATGTGTATAAAGGTTTCCCCTCAAACTGAATCTCTTTCCACACTCAAGGCATTCATATGGCTTCTCTCCCGAGTGGATCCTTTGATGCTGATCAAGTTTTGATCTCCCATTGAACTTCTTTCCACACTCAAGGCATTGATATGGGTTGCCAACTGAATGTTTTTTTAGATGGTTTTCAAAACGTCCATTTGTTCTGAAGGATTTTTCACATTCCGGACATTTGTATTTCTTCTCTCTTCCTCCGCCCTCGAGGTCCGTCTCGGGGTCTCTGCCCGTTTCCTCCTCCCCGCATCGCCCTCCCGCTGGGCTCCTCCCTCCTGCAGGTCGACAGTCCCCCGGCCTTTCCCCGCCGTCTCCTGGGGAAGCCGCGCCAGGACCCGGCAGGGCTGCTCCGCGGGGCCCGCTCTCCTCCTCCTCCCCTCGGACGGCGCCCCTTTCCTGCATCCGCCGCCATCCTCCGTCCTCCTGCAGGGGAGAAAGAGAAGAGGGTCATGGCTGCCTCCCCTTCCCCGCAGGGGAGGCCCAGGTCCAACCACTTGCCTCCCACGGGCCTCCCGGGCATTCTCCAGGCGGACTTGGCCTCCCTCCCAGCCTCCCGTCTCCCTCCCCGCCCTCAAGACTAGGCCTCCGGCTCGCAAGCCTCCTTTCTCCGGAGAGACCCTCCCGGACTTCAACACCCAGCATTCCCTTCCCCGCACGGGAGGCCCATGCCCAAGGCCACTTCCTGGTGCGGACCGGAAAGAGACTTCCGGACTTCGATTCCCAGCATCCCCTGCGCCAAACCTGCATCAAACGGCCTCCTCTGTCGCCGATTGAGGACGCTTCCCTGGTTGCCCGTTTTGTTTCCGGAAGTGGAGGCTTCACGCCCTTTTTTTCTCCACTAGTTTCGCCTTTTCCTTTGGAGGATCCGCCCCTCAGAGTCCATTTGCCAATCGCCGACATTCTGAGCGCGACCAATCAGCGTCCTTCTTCCTGCAACTAGGCAGATCGCATCTGCGCAATTCCGGAAGTTATAACGGTCCGAGCGGAGGTGGGGAGAGGGTCTCCCTTTGAACTTCGGGGTCCGGTCTCCCCCCCCCCGTATTGAGGGCGGCGGAGCTGAGGGGTCGGAGCCTTCTATGCGCCCATGAGGGGCAGCCAGTCGGGTCTCTTCTGGGACCTTCGGAGTCTGAACCAGCCGCTCTTTGTGTCCCGGATTCCCTCTTTGCATGGAGGGAAATGAACCTCTTGGCTGCCTTTGAAGGCTCCCCCCACTCGGATCCCCATGGAAGCCAGTCGGCTGTGGCTGAATCTGGGGCTCCTTCGGCCTCCATGGTTGGGGGTGTTAAAGAGCTGCTCCCTCCCATTGTTTGATACCATCCATGTGGATTTCCCAAATGGGGGGGGGCTATCAAGACCCTCCCCAGCATCTGAAGCTCTCAGTTGGGTTTCCTGAATGGCCCCCTTGTCTCCCAGCAGAAACCCCCACAAGGGGCTCTTCAGGCCAAGGAAGCTTTGGGAGATATGGGCCACATAAGCCCCCACCCCTTTAGCCTTAAACACCTGGCTCTTCCCCAGGCGCTGGGAGGTCAGACAAGGAGAAGGTGGCATGGATGGGCGCCAGGGTTTTCTTTTGTGTTTTAATGTGTTGGATCCTTTTTGAAAACGCCCTTTTGGGAGCTGCACAGAGTTACAGTTACAAGAACGTTTTAAACGAAGAAGACTCATTGGGGACCTGTTTGGTCCTCCCACTAGGTGCAGAGACTGGGTGTTCCCCAGTTGTCAGGATAGGGAGAGTCCCCATTCCTCTGCTTTCTGTTCATCAGCTAAATGCTTAGCAAAAGGTGCATCTAACTCAGTGGTGTCAAACTCTGATTTCCTTCAGGGCTGCATCAGGGTTATGTTTGACCTGGGTGGGGGGGGGTCCCTGGGTAGGCATGGCCAGCTCATCTTCACTCTTCTGGTGGGCACCTGTGGTGGCCAAGTGCTATGACAGGATTTCCCTCAGACCCTCCCTCATAATCTTCCTTCCTCCTGCTCTCCCTTCCCTTTTCTTCTTTCTCCTTCCTTCTTCTCTTCTCTTCTCTTCTCTTTTTATTAGGTGTTTTGAAAAATTTAACTACTCGGTTTCATCCCACCGTGTTTCAGTAACGGCAGCAATCTCATCTTTGCTCTAGTGTTCTGGGACATCAGGTTCACTCTGTTTATTGTTCATACTTGGGTGTTGATGTGTAGGAGGGATGAGAAGGAGGAGGGATGAGAAAGGAGAAGATGAATCCATGTATATGTGTGTTTGTGAGATCTGTGCAGGGGCTGGCAAGGCAGCTGGGTGGGGGGAGCTGGGTGAATTAATCCTGCTTACTGTCTCTGGGATGTATTTTGCGGTTCTCGTTCATGACAGTTGGATATATTGCCCCAAACTGTACAGGTAGTACTAACTGGATCTCCAATCTGAATTGAGACAAAAATTTCTGTTCTTGACAGTTGCTGCACCCCATTTTTTGCCATAATTGGCAGGTCATAGCCTACAGTTATGAAGTGAGTTGTGAAGTTGTTATGTGAATCCTCCAATGACTTTGTGGGACACCAGCTGGGAAGGTTACAAATGGGGATGATGTGACACTGGCATAAATACATGCCAGTGGCTAAGCACCTGGATTTTGATCACATGGATGCTGGAACAGTTGTAAGTGTGAAAACTGGTCAAGGCCACTTTTTTCAGTGCTGCTAAAACTTCACTAAGTCACTAAGGAAATCGTTGTAAGTCAAGGACTATCTCTACAGTGCTTTAAAAATAATCCAAAATAGCCCCCAAATTGGAACCCACAGAGGTCAAACTTTTTCCTGCAACAATTCGGCAAAACTAGCCCATTTTGGGAGAAAAACTGTCCACAACTGTTTCCAACTCGCAGTTCCACTCAATCCCCAAATTTTGAGAGGGTGGCTGAAGCCGCTGGAGGTTTATCTGTGTCCTCAGGGTCACCCGAGTGGTGCGAATGGTTCTTTCAGTCTGCAATTTTTCCCTCTGGAAATCCATTCCTGCTCCCACACCCTGCAAAGGGGGCTCAGCCCAAATTGCATCCCTGAAAGTCTGTAGAGATTCTCCGTCATCCGTGTCAGGGTTGTCCCAGAGGTGCTTTGTTCAAGAGGCAACTGGATTTTCTGGTTTTTTCCTTTGAAGGCGTTTTGCTTCTCATCCATGAAGCTTCTTTGGTACTGAGGAACCGAAGAAGCTTCTTGGATGAGAAGTGAAACATCTTCAAGGAAAAGCTTCATGAATGCAGGCTAAAGTGCCAGTTACTGTCAGTTATCAGAGTGAAGGTGCCTTCCAAGAGGTTAGTCAGTCTTCAGAAGGGCTCCTGGACTCTGGGAAATCTTCTCTCTATTTGCAGCCAATTTACCAGAGTTGTATTGCAAGGGCGAAAATGCCCATTTAGCCTCTTACCTGCCTGGGTGCCCCTCCCCCCCCCACCACCTTGCCTAGGGAGGGAGCCTGGATGGGGTGGGAGAAGTCCCAGTCCCATAAGGGCCCCTTAACCTCTGCCTGTCAGAATGCAGGACGGACCCCCCAAAGGAGAGACCGGACCCCAAAGATCAAAGGGAGCCCCCCCGCCTCACCTCTATGTGCAGGCGCCCTCTGGCTGCTTGAAGGAAGGCGGACACCGATTTAGCTGATGAAGAGAAAGCCTAGTAATGGACTTTCAGTCAACTCACTGCAGCGCCAAAAAAGCTGTTTTAAAAACAATACACCACATTAAAACATGGGGAAAAAGAAAGAAAGAAAAGCCAGGCGCCAATCCATGCCACCTTCTCCTTGTCTGATCTCCCAGTGCCTGGGGAAAAGCCGGGTGTTTAAGGCTGAAAGGCTAGAGGCCCTTTGAGAATCTGGCTCGTATCTCACAAAGCTTCCTTGGCCTTAGAGAGTCCCTTTAGCAGTTTCTGCCGGAAGACAAGGGGACCATGGAGAGACTCCAACTGACAAGAGTTTCTGATGTCTGGGGAGGGTCTTCCATGGTATGGACAGCTCACATCCCCAACAATGAAGGCCAAATGAGCCCTAGATTCAGCCACAGCACACTTGCTTCAATGAGGCACTGAGTGGGATGACTATAGGCAATTTATTAGAATATTGTGGCAAAGAGATTTCCCTTAATGAAAAGGGAATCCAGGACACAGAATCAGGCTTCTTTTTATACTCCATACAATAGAAAAAGTACAAAATAAGAGCTGATTGCATGGAAGAAATAAGGGTGGATAAAAATTGATTAAAAAAATAAATTAAAAATATCATAATTTTGATTTAATGGGATTTTTTTGTTATTTTTTATCAAATTTATTTTAATAAAATGCTTTTAGGATAAAAATACCATTCGGATTTCTATTCTATTCTATTCTATTCTATTCTATTCTATTCTATTCTATTCTATTCTATTCTATTCTATTCTATTTTATTCTATTCGACACACAAGGAATTTGTCTTGGTGCATATATTCTCAGTGTACATAAAAGAAAAGATACGTTCATCAAGAATCATAAAGATACTGTAATTTTCCATTTAAGATACATTAATAATTTAGCTTATTCGGGTTGAAATGGAGCTTAGTTATGTAGCATGAAGTTGTATATTCTGCAATATTTATATTTTTGGTAAACTCATTCAATGAATCCAAGCACCGCAAGCTGAAATAACATGCACTGCATTAATATCTTGACACAGTTTCACAGTAACCACGAGATAACTCATAAAGCAAAGGGCAGGAATATTCCTTTTCCCCATTTTTCTTCAAATATACTGTATGTAGACTACAACTGTATGATTGTTTGGAAAGAAATGCATCTGTACCCTCAGCCTCCAAGTGTGAGGGGGAAGGGCAAGCAGTAAAAATGGAAGTGAAACCTTCTAAGCAGCTTATAAATATACTATTAAAGAGCGCCTGTCATTTCAGATCCATCATGGCAGGGCCTGTGAGAGGGCATCCACTCACCTGCTGCCAGCCACGTCCCTCACCTGGTTGTGTCACTGATGCATCACCAGCCATCCTATTAAAATGAATGGGACTATCGGTGAGTCAACAGCGGCTCAGAGGAGGAGCTGCTGCGGGACAGACACGACAGTTGTTTTTTAAAAATTATGATTTAAAAAGTTGATTTACATCTTTTTAATAGTGATTTACATAATGATTTAAACTGACATGATTTAAATCGACGTGACTTAAATGAAATCGACCTTGGAAGAAATCATCCTGCTCAATTACCGTTATATCAGAGACATGGACAGTAACATCCCATAATATTAAGCATAACCACTGAAATGAGCCTTGCATTAAAAGAACATTCTCGTGGGAAATGGCATGTCTGTGGTGAAAAGGTACAATTTAGACCAGTTGAAAGATCTCGCATGTACAATTGAAAAAGTCCTTTATTATTCAGCCTGAGAAAGTCCCTTATTTGGCAGTTATTATTTACTCTTAAATTTACTCTTAAATTCCTGGTTTCATAGGTTGCAGGAGCTTGTTCTCCCAAACTTTTGTCCGGACCCCAAAAATCCTTGCGAACAAAGTTGGCACACGCTTGACGTGAGGAGAACCCTCCGTAGATATATCAGTAGGACTGCTTCCTTTTGACAAACGGAGGCATTGTTCGTGTCATTTCATCCAGCATCAATGGGGCGCAAGGTGTCCTCGACTACGATTGCTCGCTGGATTAAGGCTTGCATAGTGACTGCCTATGACATCAAGGCGAAGCCTCTTCCTAGTAGGATTTATGCGCATTCGACACGTAGTGCGGCAACGACGGCAGCCTGGGCCACTCAAGCATCCATCTTGGACATTTGTCGTGCGGCTACGTGGGCCTCTGCTCATTTGGAGTAACGACCAATAATTCCTCTTATTGGAATTATTATAATTATCATGAATATGCACTAGGTGAATTCCTAGGGTGTCTATTCACGCTTAGCCAAATTAAATATACAATTCAATTAAATTGCTGAGATACACCGTGACGGAAGGTCGTCTCACACTCAGGCGTGTTCATCATTTTTCTCCCACGTGAATTCTTCTGTCGATTGAGGCTACTACGCATTAATATGGTTTCTCTCCTAAGTGGATTCTTTGATGTCTATAAAGATGTCCCCTCTGATTGAAGCTTTTTCCACATTCCAGGCATTTATGTGGTTTCTCTCCTGAGTGGATTCTTTGATGTCTATAAAGATGTCCCCTCTTATTGAAGCTCTTTCCACATTCCAGGCATTTATGAGGTTTCTCTCCTGTGTGGATCCTTTGATGCATGTAAATATTTCCTCCCTCACTGAAGCTCTTTGCACACTCCAGACATTTATGTGGTTTTTCTTCTGAATGGATCCTTTGATGTCTGTGCAGACTTCCTCTCCTACTGAAGCTCTTTCCACAATCAAGACATTTATATGGTTTTTCTCCTGAATGGATTCTTTGATGTCTATAAAGATGTCCTCTCTCATTGAAGCTCTTTGCACACTCCAGGCACTTATGAGGTTTTTCTCCTGTGTGGATCCTTTGATGTCTGTGCAGACTTCCTCTCCTACCGAAGCTCTTTGCACACTCCAGGCACTTATGAGGTTTTTCTCCTGTGTGAATTCTTTGATGTCTGTGCAGACTTCCTCTCGTTCTGAAGCTCTTTCCACAATCAAGACATTTATGTGGTTTTTCTCCTAAATGGATTGTTTGATGCTGGGAAAGTTTTCCTCTCTGACTGAAACTTTCTCCACACTCCAGGCACTGATACGGTTTCTCTCCTGAGTGGATTCTTTGATGAGTATAAAGATGTCCCCTCTGACTGAAGCTCTTTCCACACTCAAAGCATTTATAAGGTTTTTCTCCTGTGTGGATCCTTTGATGTGTATAAAGATGTCCCCTCTGACTGAACCTCTTTCCACACTCCAAGCACTTATGAGGTTTTTCTCCTGTGTGGATAATAAGGTGGCTTTCCAGATGGTTCTTTCTTTTGAAGGATTTCCCACATTTCGGGCACTGATGTTCCTTTTCTTCCTTCTGGATCCTTTGAGGGTTTCGGGGTCTTCGGAAGGAGCCTCCGCCCTCGAGGCCTGTCTCGGGGTCTCCAACCATTTCTTTCTCCCCACACTGCCCTTTAGGCAGCCGTCTTTCCCGGGCTCCACCTGGACTCCTCCATCCTGCAACCCCGGATCCTCCCGACCTTTCCCTGCCACGCTGTGACGGGCCAGGGCTGCTTCGCGGGGCCTGCTCTCCTCCTCCTCCTCTCAGCCGGTGCCTCTTTCCTGCATACACTGCCATTCTCCGTCCTCCTGCAGGGGAGAAAGAGAAGAGGGTCACGGCTGCATCCCCTTCCCCACAAGGGAGGCCCAGGCCCAGGCCCAAGCCCCCGCCTACCCCGGGCCTCCCGGGCATGCTCCAGGTGGATACAGCCTCCTTCCCAGCCTCCCGTCTCCCTCCCCGCCCTCAAGACTAGGCCTCGGGCTCCCAGGCCTCCGGAGAGACCCTCCCGGACTTCAACTCCCAGTTTCCCCTGCACAAAACCTGCATCATCCCAGCTTCTCTGTCACCGATTCAGGCGGCTCCCTTGTTGCCCATTTTAATTCTGGAAGTGGAGGCTTCACAATGCTTTACAGCCCTTTCTTAAGCTGTTTACAGAGTCAGCATATTGTCCCCGACAATCTGGGTCCTCATTTTGCCCACCTCGGAAGGTCGAGTCGACCTTGATATTGTCCTTTGTCAGGTTGACATACACAATTTCAAATGGCAATGAAGGGTAGCAATCCAACCTGCCTTACTGGATTGTAATTAGATATGTGATAAATGTTCAAGGAAGTCATTACCTCTTCAAAATACTTTGTGTGTTTCAATCAGAATACAGCTGGAAGGAACCTCGGAGGTCCTCTAGTTCAACCCTTGCTCAAGCGGGAGACCCTGTAGAATTCCAGACAAGTGGTTGTCCAGTCACTTTCTAAAAACCTCCAGTGAAGAAGCACCCAGAAGGAGCTCTGGTGGCTCAGCAGACTAAAAAAGCATTGTAATTAAACACCAGCTATCTGCAATTACTGTAAATTCAAATCTCACCAGGCTCAAGGTTGACTCAGCCTTCCATCCTTTCTAAGGTAGGTAAATTGAGGACCCAGTTTGTGGGGGGCAATAAGCTGACTTTGTATAAATATACAAAAGTATGAAGGCTATTGCTTGGCACATTGTAAGCCGCCCTGACTCTCTGGAGAAGGGCGGCATATAAATTAAATTAAAAGAAAAAAGTTCTGGAGGCAAGCTGTTCCACGGGTTAATTGTCCTGTTAAGTTTCTCCTTGATGCTTTCACTGTTGCTCTGTTGCCTCTGCTTGCATCCTCCTGTAGCTAATCTTGAGAGAGGGTTTTGTATATACAGTAGTGGCCAAAATTGTGGAAACCTTTTGGGAAAAGTGTATTTTTGATGGCTAATAACACCGCTTTTTTTTTTTGAGTTTAAAGATGATCCTATTCCACTGCTGGAATGGCCTGGGAACAGCCCAGACCTTCACCCAATTGAAAATCTATGGAGAAACCTGTTAGTTAGAAGTGACCCAGCAATAAAACCCAATTCTATCTATTAAGCCATCCTTCAATCTTGGTTTCACATGATAACAGCTGCAGAATTAAAAGACTTGGTTCACTCCATGGGAAGACCTTGTAAGGCCATCATTCATCCTGAAAGTAACCCAACTAAAGATTAACTGACATGATGATCATTTTTGTATATCTCGTTTTTTTCTACGTGTTTCACTTTTCTTCTTTATACTGTAACTGCTATTCTAATAGCAAATCCTTCCTAAAACTTATTGCATTACATTCTTGATTAAATAATCTTTCCATTGATACATAATGTTATGGTACTACTCCAAAAGAAAAAGTAGTGCTATTAGCTAGTTTTAGAAAATACACTTTTCCCAGAAGGTTTCCACAATTTTGGCCACTACTGTATATAATTTGTATAATCTTGTCCTACACTAACAAGTTGACATTTCTTTTATACACAGATATAGTATAAAAAGATAATCCATAATTATGGTAAAAAAAGGTAATCCATAAATAGCTACAAAATATTGCACCCCACTGTATAACACCAACGCAATTATTAAATCTGTGGATGACACAACAGTGTCATTAGTGGTGGGGCTCATTAATAACAACGAGTCTGCTTATAGGAAGGAGGTACAAGGGCTGACATTGTGGTGTAATGAAAATAATCTCACACTTAACACCACAAAAACTAAAGAACTTATAATTGACTTCAGGAGGAAGAGAGATGTACATCTACCACTGTACATAAATGGTGAGGAGGTGGAGAGGGTGAGTAGTTTTAAATTTCTGGGCACTTATATCTCGGAGGACCTCTCATGGACTATGAATGCTAACATGCTTGTGAAGAAGGCACAGAAGAGGCTGTACTTCCTGAGAATGCTCAGGAAGATAAATCTATCTCAGCATCTACTTCTGTCCTACTATCGCAGCATCATTGAGAGTGTCCTGATATACGGCATTCTTGCATAGTATGGGAGCAGCTCTGTAGCGGATAAAAAAGCTCTACAAAGAATCATTAAAACTGCCCAGAATATTATCGGACTCCAGCTACCAGCCCTGGACAACATCTTCGAATCCCGTTGTTTGAGGAAGTTGCATAACATTCTCAGAGACTCTTCCCATCCTGCTTACAATCTTTTTGGACTGTTGCCTTCTGGCAGAAGATACAGAACAATTAAAACTCGGACTATACGTTTTCTGAATAGTTTTTATCCCAGAGCTATAATTGCACTCAACAATGAACTCAAGGGTCACCATCAGTGAACTGTTGGTCAGTATTACTTGGTCTGTTGTGTAGATGTTTGGGTGGTTTTAGGGGTGGGGAATTGTGGTGGGTGGGAGTGTGCTGGGGATTATGTGTGTGGGACCTGGTCTTTGGGTGTCAAGTAAATTTCGTTGTATGTGTATACTGTGTATACATACACAATGACAATAAAGTTTATTTATTTATTTAAATATTTAAAACTGTTAGAAATTTAAAAACATCGTAAAAAGAATATTCCCGACTGATTTATTTATAATCCACAAAAGGAGGTAGAATGATAATTGCAGTTCAAGGCAATAAAAGCATTTCAGGACAGTTACCAATTTACACTACAGCTATAAAACCTTACAATAGCTGTAAACCCCTTTTTAAAATGTTCACTCAGTTTTACCAGGATCATTCAATTTTTTTAAAAATGTATTCAATTCCTCCATGATTATTTAGTTAATAAAGGCTGGAATCCTTATACATATGCAGAGAGATAGGGAAAAAAAAGCACCTTTGCAAACAGATCTGCACTTCATTCGCTAGAGAAAGGGAAAAAGGACAGTGGTGTAATCAGATCTGCCTGTAATTCATTTTGCAATTAGGAGTTTGTGTAACTGTTCTGGCCCCGTCTCACACACACAGACAGACAGACAGACAGCCGGGGGTTAAATAAACTGCCAGATAATCAATTATTCCGATAAGACGCTTGGCAGCCACCCAGTAGCTGCTTGCCAAGAACTTTTATCAACAAATAAAATACCCATGGTAAAGAATTGTCCAGTTGAGAGAAATAAAACCAAGGCCGATATTGCTGTTTCCAGAGATGCAATGTGACTCAATAGGAGTTAGTTTTGTCCGTCACAGAGTCTGAATGGCTCACTCACCCCTTTTTATACCCTGTGGGCTGTGGTCCAGTGACTCAGCCTAATCTCTGGCACGACTTTTCTTCTGTTGCGCGCGCTTATCCCTGCGACGTTGCCGAGGATCCAGCCAAGACTCATTACCCTCATCACTGTCCACCTGTGGCTGCATGGACGTGCTTGGCTCTGGGCCTATCTTTTGCCCTTCGGTGTCCTCCAGAGGCATTGCCAGAGAGGAGGGACCTGGAGAGGGAGGCCTTGCCAATTCCTCCCCCTCACTCTCAGAGTCTTTATCTGCCGATGACACAGGCTCAAGCAACGGAGCCACAACAGTAACTATGTTCTGTTAATGGTAAAAAGAACGACTGAAAAAATTCAGTCTATACACAGAAAATTTTTCTCAATGTTGAAAAACTTTGGCAAGGCTGGCATTTACTCAATTGCTGTCAGGAGAACAGGAGAACTGCAGTCCAACTACACTACAAAGCAGAACTCGGCACAATAACTCCTTCCAAATAAATGTCCCATTTCTAAGATTTCTCTCCAAGTCCTCTCCATTCACTCCCCCCCCCCCGCCTCCTGTGGTTGCAATTGTGTGTGTGTTTGGGGGTGGGGTAGGGTTAGGTTTTTAATTAGATAATTCAGGAGAGCCCCTCTTTTGCACGTCTGCCCTCTTAAGGGATCAGGAATATGATTTTATCCAACGCTGCTCTTTTTTTTTTAAAAAAAAAAGCTGAGTCTCTCCGGAGACCCAGGGCGGCTTACAATGCGTTAAACAATAGCCTTCATACTTTTGTATATTTATACAAAGTCAACTTATTGCCTCCACAAACTGGGTCCTCAATTTACCTACCTTAGAAAGGATGGAAGGCTGAGTCAACCTTGAGCCTGGTGAGATTTGAATTTACAGTAATTGCAGACAGCTGGTGTTTGATTACAATGCTTTAGTCTGCTGAGCTATCCAGGCTGGTTTGCTGGTTGCTGAAGCATTTTAACCTTTCTACTGCCCAATGTGGATTATTACGTGTTTTGGATATTTCCATTTGTTCTGAACAATGTTTTCACATTCCACGCATTTATAAACTTCCTTCTCTGTGAGTTTATATTTACTGAGACCTACAAGCTGTTTCAAATACATTCCAGGCATGTTTGCAGCTTTCTTTGATACTGATGGGGGCAGCTACCCTCTGCAGAGCTCTCAATCCATACTCCACCCGTTCATAAGGTTTTACTTCATGTTTATTCTTTGGTGTATTTTCAGATTTTAATTTTTTTAAAGAATAATTTTTATTAAAGTTTTTTTTAAAAAAACAAAAAAAAATATTTACATCTTCTTTTCAACATTTCACATCAGTAATCCATATTTATACATTTTCTCTTTCTTATCTTAATATATCTTTTATACATATATTTCTAGTATATCATATGTATACCGTTATATTCTATTGATCTAAATATTTTATTTACATTTAACATAAACATTATGTTAAACCACAATTTTTATATCTTCCCATTTGTTTACATATTCCTCCACCTAATTTAACCATTATTTAGTCTTCCTTTGTCTCCCCCTTTTTTCCCCTTTTCCTCCAACCATTTATACCATTTCTCCCAGACTAAGTAATATTCTATTTCATCTTTTTCTTGTATCTCCTTTGTGAGCTTATCCATTTCCGCACACTCCATAATTTTTCTAATCACATTGTCTTCTGATGGTATGTCATTGTTTTTCCAGTTTTGGGTGAAAACTATCCCAAATAATGTGATACTGCCATTCAAGTGGAGAAGGGGGAGACTTGGATTTGATTTACTAGCACGACCTGTGTCATCAGATGTTTTACAACCTATATCCTGGCACCAGGAATTTATATGATAGCCATGTGGGTTGTCTCACTTTAAAGGATAGTGGTGGGAATGCAGGTTTATTCGGGTTCTCAAAGGAAATGGTAAAGAAAACATCTTCACGCATGTGTATTGGTTAAAACCTGCATTCTGACTTAAAGGAAGGGGTCTCTACCACTTTAATCCTACTGCTTTGCCTAAGGGTATTCAGATTGTGCTTTAGCTGGATGGCTTTCACTTCTGCTTAATAAAAGAATCCTTTTGAACCACTACGTTTCAAGAGTTCGTACTTTCTTAGGTTGAAAGGAGAGGCGATCCTTACAGTGAATGATTAAATATCTTATTTCCTTTTCATATGATCCAGTAATTATTTCCAGTAGGAAAATTTCTGGCCTCATTTCTATTTGTTGATTTATAATTTCTTCTATTCGTGTTTTAATTATTTGCCAAAATTGTTTTGCCTTATGGCAGGACCACCACATGTGATAATAAGTTCCTTTTTGGTGTTTACACTTCCAACATTTTCATTTTTTTAAGGAAGCTCACATTCAAGGAATTAACACGATTTTCCCCTTGCACGTATTCTTCTGATGTTTTTTCAGATTTTCAATTCTAGTGAAGTTCTTTCCACACTCCAGACATTCAAAGGGTTTTCCTCCCAAGTGAACTGTTTGATGTCTATAAAGGTTTCCGCTGTCATAGTAACCCTTTCCACACGCCAAGCATTGATACGGTTTTTCTCCTGTATGGATCCGTTGATGTCGCCGGAGGTTTCCACTGTCAGTAAAACTCTTTCCGCATTCCAGGCATTTATAGGGTTTTTCTCCTGAATGGATAAATTGATGTCTAAGAAGGTTGCTCTTCTGACTGAAGCATTTCCCACACTCTGAGCATTGGTGCCCTTTTTCTCCTGAATGGATTCTTAGATGGGTATAAAGGCTTGCCAGGCAATTGAAGCTCTTTCCACACTCCAAGCATTGATGTGGTTTCTCTCCCGAATGGATTATTTGGTGTGTATTAAGTCTTTCCCTCCTAATAAATCTCTCTCCACATTTCAGGCATTTATAGGGTTTTTCTCCTGAATGGAGCCTTTGATGTCTGTAAAAGTTTCCTGAAAAACTGAAGCTCTTTCCACACTCAAGGCATTTATGAGGTTTCTCTCCTGAGTGGATCCTTTGATGTTTATAAAGGGTGCTGCTATTACTGAAGCTCTTTCCACACTCCACGCATTTATGAGGTTTTTCTCCTGTGTGGATACTTTGATGTGTATAAAGATTTCCCAACTGACTGAAGCTCTTTCCACATTCCAGGCATTTATGAGGTTTCTCTCCTGAGTGGATCCTTTGATGTGTATAAAGTTTGCTCCTCTGACTGAAGCTCTTTCCACACTCCAGGCATTTATGAGGTTTTTCCGAATGGATTATTTGGTGTGTATTAATTCTTTCCCTCCTAATAAATCTCTTTCCGCACTTCAGGTATTTACAGGGGTCTTCTCCTGAATGGATTCTTTGATGTCTGTAAAAGTTTCCCGAAAAACTGAAGCTCTTTCCACACTCCAAGCACTTATGAGGTTTCTCTCCTATGTGGGTTCTTAGATGGTCTTTGAGGTTTTCATTTCTTTTGAAGGATTTCTCAGATTTAGATTTCTCTTGTAAGTGGATTTTTTGATGTGCATAAAGCTTTCCTTTCCAATTGAAGTTCTTTCCACATTCCAGGCATTTGTGCAATTTCTCTCCTTCCTGGATCTTTTGGGGACTCCCAAATTTTCTGCCTGTTACCAAGGACTCTCTGCCCTCTAGGCCTGTCTCGGGGTCTCTGCCAATTTCCTTCTCCCCGCAGCTCCCTCCAGGCAGCCCCCTTTCCCAAGGTCCTGCTTGGCTCATCCCGCCTGCAGCCCTGAGGTCCAGGCCTATCCCCGTGGTCTCTTGGGGAAGCGATGTCGGGACTGAGCAGAACTGCTCCATGGAGCCTCCGTGGAGAAGTCTCAGGTGGCGCTTTCTTCCTTCCTCCACCGGTCTCCTCCGTTTTCCTGAAGGGGCAAAAGAGAAGTGGGTCACGGCTTTGTCCACTTCCCCAGAGGGCAGTTCCAGAGACACCTGGGAAGGAAGGCTGAAGCCTCCGCCTCTCACAGACCTTCTGGGCAGGCCGAGGCTGGCACAGCCTCCTCATCACCGTCTGCCCACCAGACCAGGCCTTGGGCTCCCTCATCTGGGAGGGACCCTCTCTGATTGTGACTCTTAGCATCTCCTGTACCCTATCTAAGTTACAGAAGGTCGAATGAGCAGCAGTGAAGCCAATTTCAGAGTTGGCTGAAAGACCATATAGTACAGTGATGGCAAACCTTTTTGCCATCGTGTGCCAAATGCGGGGGTAGTGTGTGTGTGTGCGTGTGTGTGCAAGTATGTGCCCACACCCATAATTCTATGTGGCCCCCTGCATAGATGACACCTCCCCCCGTACACATGAACCCCCCTGCACTCCCCCTGCTTTTGGCACACAATGGCACAGAGGGGCCTGGTAGGGCTGTTTTTCACCCTCCCCAGGCTCCAGAGCCTTTCTAGGAGCATGGGGAGGGTGAAAACGGCCTCCCCCACCCCCGGAGTCCTTCTGGAGGCTGGAAAGGGCCCATTTGCTGGCTCCCAGTGGGACCGGAAGGCCCCTTTTTGCTCTTCCCAGGCTCCAGAGCCTTTCTATGGGAGGGCAAAAATGGTCTCCCCCCCCACCCCCGGAGGCCAAAAACAACCTGTTTCCCTGCTTCCAGTGGGCCCAGAAGGCCCAAAAATCAGCTGGCCTGCGTGCGCATGCGTGCTGGAGCTGAGCTCACGTGCCCACCAAACGAAAGGCTATCCTGTCGGCACAAGCTCTCAAAAGAGAAAGCACCAGTAAGGGAGGAAAGGCAGAGGGGGGAGTGCAGAAGAAATTAACTGAGGAGGGGTGGATGGAACAGGCGTAGAGAAGGTGGTAGAGGACAGCCAAGACGAAAAGAGCCAAAGGGGCAGAGACAACAAAAAAGCACGACTGAGAGACCAGTGTGCTCCTCGTAAAAGGAACGGAAACTAAAAATGTGAATTGCCCCAATGCAAGACATCAACAGTCTAGAACCAGTGATCAGCAGGAGTCAGCCTGACAGGGACCAGAGCAACTTTTGAAGTTAGGAACGTCTTGCCCCACAAAAAACCCGATTGACTAGTGGGGAGAATCCTGTCCCTTGTTTTGATAGATACTGTGTAGGGGACTGTCCTAGTCCTTCAAGGGACTAGGACACTCGAGGGACCCAGCGCTCTCCTTAATGATCCATGCATTCATTTAAGGACGGGGATAGGGCCAATCATCAAGTGAACTGACAGAACCCAGGTCTTCTCTGTTCCTATTGTACAAAGTTAGCAGCCTCCCCTCTCCTAGAAGAGGGAAATACTTTGGAAAATGTTTTTTAAAAGGCAGAATATTGTATTTCCCTAAAGGAGAAACATGCTCTTGGAGAGCAGCCCTCATCTTTCGTAATAGCCTCAGCAGGACTGGGCCAGCCTATCTACAAGACCAAAGGCCTTCAGCTCCAGGATGATGGGATTAGCCCTCACTCAAGATCCAAACCAGGACAAAGCCATTAAGACGCAATAGGAATTGCCCAACACCCTTCCAGAGCACAAGCTTCTTCATTACACTGCTTCACCCAGCAAGCTTCAACCAAACCTGGGAGCTCAAACCACCTCAGCTATAACTCCCGCACTGCCCCATGGGAGTCTGACAGCAGCCAATAGAATACCTTGCACAGCAACAGGAAGCTCAGGTTCAAAGCCCAAGAGAAGATGTCAATATGGAATTAGTTTCAAATTCTTCCTCTTCCTTCAACCTCTGGACTGTATATTCCCATCTCTACATCCCCCTTAGTGATTTCTTCTTTTTTTCCCCTTCTTTTAAGATAGACTCTAAATTCCTTTCAGGGCCATGCCCAGGGTCCCAGACCTAAGTTTGACTGCTTTTGGCCAATCACGAAGGGGTAGTAAAATTCTTGACAGAGAAGAATTTTACTACCCCTTCGTGATTGACCGAAATCAGTGTTTAAACATGCGTTTAAACATTCCCCTTCCTGTGGCGTTTCAAGCAGCAATTGGGAAATCTTGGTTAGGTCTCTAAAGCTGCATCAAAAAGCTTTTTGGAGGGGAGGGTTGAGTCTGGCACTAGGAAACTACCAGTAAAGAAGCAGCTTTGGACACTGCAACGCACATCTGGCTTCCTTGGCTTGGTGCCCACCAGCTGTGTTGGGACAGGTGTGTTCCAGGCAAGACAGAAAGGCTGAGATACCAGTGGCTTATTCCAGGAAAAGGAGACAGAGAGACTGTCAGCTTCAGCTGCTCAGAGCTCAACCTCTGTGTTGTGGCTCCGACTCTCGAGCCTGTATTATCAGCAGGAGAGGATTCCGAAAGTGAAGGAGTTGGCAAGGCCTCCCTCTCCAGGATCCTTCTCTCTGGCAATGCCTCCGATGTCCTCTGAAGGCCAAGAGATAGGCCAGGAGCAAGGCACTTTGGAGCAGCCACAGTTAGACAGTGATGACGATGAGTCTTGGCTGGACCCTCGACAGCGTCGCAGAGATAAGCGCGCGCAGCAGAGGAAGAGGCATGCCAGAGATTAGGCTGAGTCCCTGGACCACACCCCACAGGGTATAAAAGGCGGTGTGGTGGCCGGTCAGCTTTGTGACAAACAAAAACTGAAAGTTAACAAGCCTCTCTGCGTTGCTGGAACTTTGTATTTGCCTTGCCTGGACTGACTTATTGGACTGAATTCTGACTAATCTCTTAGTTAGTGTGATTCTGTTTTGATGTTCCGGACGGAGGGCAAACTTTGTAATAATACTTTGAGATACAGCACAACTGACCGACTGAATTAAATTTGCGAGGATGATATAGGAATGTACATTGAATACACTGGAACTCACATCCCTTGCACAATTTGCAAGATGTGCACCGCTTGTAAGAAAGCATGCGATCATGCAAAACAATTTTTAAATAATTTGTAAAGTGGGTCAAGTTATACTATGAAGCAATAGAGAATAGTGCAATCACTAAACAAACCATAATAAACGGTAAAATGGTCCTTTTACTGAAGCAAGAGTAAACCTGGGTCAATAGTAACTGTGGTTATTGTTTTTTGCAATCGAGGGGTTGCCCTACCTCGCAGGGTTGATGAATGGGGCAATAGGGAAGCCATGATCGTCTCCCGCAAAGCAGCCAGGAAGAGACTCACCTGGGGGGAGGAGGTTCCTTTTGATAGCTCCCCAGGTGATTCCCCCCCCCCCCCAGATGCATCCCCTGGGAAGGGAAGCCCCCACGGCTGCATTTGCATGGCCTGCTCAGCTTGGCTGGCCTTAAGTTAACTTTGTTTGCAGGAAGCCTGTGAACCCAGCCGGGGCTCAGGATGTGCAAGGCCAGGAGTGGGAAGCGTGTTGTGTGAAGGGGGCCTCCGGTCCCACCGAGTCCTCTTTGAGGTCCTTTCAGGCGATGACCCAGTTTGCCTCTTTCCCAGTGGAAGGCCTGGGGCAACGATGCCTCCCTTGGCTTCCAGACTTCTTCTGCCGGCTGCAAGGATGGCACCGGGGGGGGCTACTCTCCCTTCTGCTGCAAAGACGGAGGCCTCCACCACTTCCACTCGTGGGCCTCTGTCTCCCCAACAGCCATATGGCATTTCATGTGAGCCCCCCTCACATGTGAACAGCTGCCAGGAGTGTTTGTGGCCTTTGCAAGCCAGTCTTCCCAATTGCTTCTATACTTCTGGCCCCGGAGTCAAGGCTCATGGCCTGAAAATAGGGACAGAGAATGATAAAAGAGAAGCTGTTGCCCCCCCCCCCAACTGGTCACCGCCCCCAGCCCCCCAGGCTTTGGCTTCTCAAGACCCCCAGGATTGAATTCCCCACACTTTCTTTCAAGGTACTTTTTCAAGAGGCAGCTGGATTTCACTTCTCATCCAAGCAGCTTCTTTGGTAGTGAAGGACTGAAGAAGCTTCTTGGATGAGAAGTGGAACATCTCCAAGGAAAGTCAAAGAAAATCAACTTGCCTCTTGAAAAAGCACCTTTGGGATAAGATCTCCTGCATGATCCCTTCCAGTTTGGTTGTTCTTATTATGTTAGCTGACAAGGGTACTTCCTACATACGCCTAAAAACACCTTGAGGACCTCCCCGGGCTCCAGCATCACTTGACCCCAGGTCTTTACTGCAAAAACAAGAACATTAAAATGATGTCAAATCTTAAAAGTTGCTTTTGGGTGAGAAAAGTTTAAAAACTTATGGAGTTGCTAGATCAGGATCACCTCCCAGCCCAGGAGAAGCCGCAGTGGAAGAGCGGTTCAGGATCAGGAACCCCTCCAGTCTTTGGGGCGCAGGATTTAAATAGGAAAAGCCCCCCCACACCAACCCAAGGCAGTGGGGGTCCTCCAGCTACAGCACATTTAAGGGGAGGGGGGCAGAGTTGGGGGGGGCTGCAAGGGCCCCAATCACCCGAGGGAAAATGGGGGGGGGGAAGTTCGCCTTCCTGCAGGCTTGGACTTCAGGGTCTCAGCAGAGGTTGAGGGGGTCCACATATTAATGGGGGGGGGTCCTGGAGGGGATTCTTCCCCCTGCAGATTTGCAAAGGGGTCTTGGGGGGGGGGGAGAAGCGAGAAAGGGGGGTCAGGAGATGCAGGGAGGGACCCCCCTCAGTCTCTCTGCCTGGAGCCCCCCAGGAGGAAGCGCTGCCCCCTCAGCCCCTGCCTGCCTAGATGCCCCCCCCCCATATTTCCACCACTCCCCCGCCTTGTCTAGGGAGAGACACGGGTGGGGGAGGGGAGGGAAAGTCATAACCCCAGAAGGACCCCCCCCACCTCCCTAGATGCGGGGGAGGGCGGGGGGGGGAAGAAGACCGGACCCCAAAGATCAAAGGGGACCCCAGCCTCACCTTCGCGCAGGACCAGCAACACCCACGGCACGGCGCAGGCGCCGTGGGCCTGATTGAAGGAAGGCGGACGCCGATTGGTCGCTCTGGGGAGGCCGGCGATTGGCAGGAGGACTCGGAGGGGCGGACCCTCCAAAGGAAAAAGCGGAACTACTGGAGAGAAAAGGGCATGAAGCCTCCACTTCTGGAAACAAAACGGGCAACGAGGGAGCCGCCTGAATCGGCGACAGAGGAGCGCGGGAGATGCAGGTTTGGCGCAGGGGATGCTGGGAATCGTAGTCCGAGAGAGTCTCTGTGGAGGCCTGGGTGCCCAAGGCCTACTCTAGTGGGCGGGAGGGACGGAGACGGGAGGCTGGGAAGGAAGCTGTGTCCGCCTGGAGAATGCCCGGGAGGCCCGTGGGAGGCGGAGACTTGGGCCTGGGCCTCCCCTGCGGGGAAGGGGACGCAGCCGTGACCCTCTTCTCTTTCTCCCCTGCAGGAGGACGGAGGATGGCGGCGGATGCAGGAAAGAGGCGCCGCCCGAGAGGAGGAGGAGAGCGGGCCCCACAGAGCAGCCCTGCCTGGTCCTGGCGCGGCTTCCCCGGGTGACGGCGGGGAAAGGCCAGGGGGCTCCGGGGCTGCAGGAGGGAGGAACCCAGGGGGAGCCCGGGAAAGGCGGCTGCCTGGATGGCGATGTGGGGAGGAGGAAAGGGGCGGAGACCTCAAGACGGGCCTGGAGGGCGGAGGCTCCTTCGGAAGACCCGGGAATCCCCGAAGGATCCAGGAGGAAACAAAGGAACATCAATGCCTGGAATGCAAAAAATCCTTCAAAAGAAAAGGAAATCTTCAAAGGCATCTAATTATCCACACAGGAGAAAAAGCTCATGAGTGACTGGACTGTGGAAAGAGGTTCAGTCAGAGCAGCAGCCTTTATACACATCAAAGGATCCACACAGGAGAAAAAGCTCATAAATGCCTGGAGTGTGGAAAGAGATTCAGTCAGAGCAGCAGCCTTTGTAGACATCAAAGGATCCATTTGAAGAAATGCCTGGAGGACGGAGGCTCCTTTGGAAGACCCGGAAAGCCCCGAAGGAGCCAGGAGGGAGGAAAGGAACATCAGTGCCCAGAATGCAAAAAATCCTTCAAAAGAAACGGAGTTCTTGAAACTCATCTAAGGATCCACTCAGGAGAAAAACCTTACAAGTGCCTGGAGTGTGAAAAAAGCTTCAGTCAAAGCAGCAGCCTTTATACACATCAAAGGATCCACTCAGGAGAAAAACCTCATCAATGCCTGGAGTGTGGAAAGAGATTCAGTCTGAGGGGAAACCTTTATACACATCAAAGGATCCACTCGGGAGAAAAATCTCATAAATGCCTTGAGTGTGAAAAGAGATTCAGTCTGAAGGGAAACTTTTATACACATCAAAAGATCCACTCAGGAGAAAAACTTCATAAATGTCTGGAGTGTGGAAAAAGCTTCAGTCGGAGGGGCAACCTTTATAGACATCAAAGGATCCACTCGGGAGAAAAACCTCACAAGTGCCTGGAGTGTGGAAAGAGCTTCAGTGGGAGGAGCCACCTTTATAGACATCAAAGGATCCACTCAGGAGAAAAACCTCACAAGTGCCTGGACTGTGGAAAGAGCTTCAATCGGAGGAGCAACCTTTATACACATCAAAGGATCCACACAGGAGAAAAACCTCTTAAGTGCCTGGAGTGTGGAAATAGCTTCAGTTAGAGGATCAACTTTTATAGACATCAAAGGATCCATTCAGGGAAGGAGCCATATAAATTCCTGGAATGTGGAAAGAGTTTTAGATACAAGAGAAGCCTTAATAGGCATCAAAGAATCCATTCATTAGAGGACCTAGATGAAGTCCTGATGTATGAGAAAACATTCAATCACAGTGGAAACTTTTATTGACATCAGAGGATCCACACAGGAGAAAAACCTCATAAATGCCTTCTGTGTGGAAAGAGATTCAGTCAGAGGGGAAACTTTTATACACATCAAAGGATCCACTCAGGAGAAAAACCTCATAAATGCCTGGAGTGTGGAAAGAGCTTCAATCAAAGTAGCAGCCTTTATACACATCAAAGGATCCATTCAGGGGAAGAACCTTATAAATGCCTGGAATGTGGAAAGAGTTTTAGATACAAGAGAAGCCTTAATAGGCATAAAAGAATCCATTAATTAGAGGATCTAGATGAAGTTCTGATGTAAGTCCTTAAAAGACATTTAATCACAGTGGAAACTTTTACAAACATCAAAGAATCCTCACAGGACAAAAACCACATAAATGCCTGGAGTGTGGAAAGAGCTTCAATCAGAGATCAAATCTTGATCAACATCAAAGGATCCACTCGGGACAGAAGCCATACGAATGCCTTGAGTGTGGAAAGAGATTCAGTCAGAGGGGAAAACTTTATGCACATCAGAGGATCCACACAGGAGAGAAACCACAAAAATGCCTGGTAAGAAAGGTAATAAAATGCAATTAAAACTCACTTTTAATAAATTTAATACATATTTTTCTTTTAATAAATTCCTTTAGTCTTCCAGGGCCATGGAGGGAAGAGCCGAGGATTTTGTTCAGTATCTGCATGATAAAATCACTCAGATTCGGGATGAGCTGGACTCCGACTGGGTAGATCCAGCAGGGATGATGGGGGCAGGTCCTGAGAATGTTATCTGGGATGAGTTTGATCCTGTGACCCCTGAGGATGTGGACAGGATTCTGGGTGGACTGAACGCAACCACATGTTTGTTGGACCCGTGCCCCTCCTGGTTAGTGCTGGCTTCCCGGGAGGTGACACGAGGCTGGCTCCAGGGGATTATAAGGGCTTCATTGGGTGAGGGTGTCTTTCCCGCCGCCTTGAAAGAGGCGGTAGTGAGACCTGTTCTCAAGAGGCCCTCCCTGGACCCGGCAGTATTGGCTAATTACCGTCCAGTCTCCAACCTTTGCTTTGTGGCGAAGGTTGTTGAGAGTGTGGTTGCGCGACAGCTCCCCCAGCACCTGGAGGAAACGACGTATCTGGATCCGTTCCAGTCGGGCTTCAGGCCTGGGTACAGCACTGAAACGGCATTGGTCGCGTTGGTTGATGATCTCTGGAGGGCTCGGGACAGGGGGTGCTCCTCTGTCCTGGTCCTGTTAGATCTCTCAGCGGCTTTTGATACCATCGACCATGGTATCATGCTGCACCGGTTGGTAGAGTTGGGGGTGGGAGGCACTGTATTACAGTGGTTCTCCTCCTTCCTCTCCGACCGGTCGCAGTCTGTGTTGACATGGGGGCAGAGGTCGACCCCGAGGCCCCTTATATGCGGGGTGCCACAAGGATCGGTCCTCTCGCCCCTTCTGTTCAACATTTATGTGAAGCCGCTGGGTGAGATCATCCGTGGTTTCGGGGTGAAGTACCATCAGTACGCTGATGACACTCAGCTGTACATCTCCACCCCAGACCACCCCAACGATGCCCTTGAGGTGATGTCCCGATGCCTGGAGGCCGTACGGATCTGGATGGGGAGGAACAGGCTCAGGCTCAACCCATCCAAGACCGAGTGGCTGTGGTTTCCGACGTCCCGATATAGTCAGCTGGTGCCATCGCTGACTATTGGGGGTGAATCATTGGCCCCCACGGAAAGGGCTCGCAACTTGGGTGTCCTCTGGACTCACGGCTGTCTTTAGAAGAGCACCTGACGGCCGTGACTGGGAGGATTTTTCATCAGGTTCGCCTGATTCGCCAGTTGCGTCCCTTTCTAGATCGGGACTCTTTACACACAGTCACTCACGCCCTCGTCACCTCCCGTCTGGACTATTGTAACGCTCTCTACATGGGGCTCCCCTTGAGGAGCACTCGGAGGCTCCAACTGGCGCGGGTGGTTATGGGAGCGACGTGGCGCTCCCATGTAACACCCCTCCTGCGCGAGCTTCACTGGCTCCCGGTGGTCTTCCGAGTGCGCTTCAAGGTTTTGGTTATCACCTTTAAAGCGCTCCATGGCTTAGGACCTGGTTATTTATGGGACCGCCTGCTACCACCAATAGCCTCCCACCGGCCTGTAGAGAGGGGCTCCTCCGGGTGCCGTCAGCCAAACAATGCCGGCTGGCGGCCCCCAGGGGGAGAGCCTTCTCTGTGGGAGCACCTACCATCTGGAACGAGCTCCCCCCGGATATACGGAGGATCCCGGACCTGCGCACCTTCCGTCGCGCGCTCAAGACCTATTTATTCCAACAAGCCGGCCTGACCTAAGTTATTTTCTCCTTTTAATTATGAATTTTAATTTGTTTTAAATTATTGGGGTTTTAATTATCAGCCAAATTATTTAATTCATTTTATTCTATTTTAAACTTTTGTATTGAAATGTTTTATTTATGGCTGTACACTGCCCTGAGTCCCCCAGGAGTAGGGCGGTTTATAAATCTAATAAATAATAATAATAATAATAATAATAATAATAATAATAATAATGCCCAGGGTCCCAGACCTGAGTTTGGCTGCTTTCAGTCCTTCTTACGGCAACTAGCAGAACAGGCTGTCCTGGGAGGGGCAGGAGGCCTTGTATGAGTCTGGATGTCCATCTGTCAGTGATTCAGGAATGTTGGATTCTCCACTGGGCAGCTGTGGACGAGATCCCTGCCTGATCCCTGTCCAAGGGCTGCAGTCGAGGGCTGCTCCGATTGTTAGACTTTGAGGTTAAAGAATGGAATTCTGAGGCCAGCTCTCAAAAGAACATAGATACACCCATACATAGGCTACATACACATTAATCACAGCCCATTTAGATCACATAACAAGAGACTTGGAGTTCACAAGGTGGATACTTCTTCATAAGGAAGAAAACTGACTGAATCTAATGTGCTGCTTCGGATACCGCAGAGCCTCTTCCCAGCAGTTGTGGAGAGGATGTGTTGTGTCCCAGACAATCCTGCAGAACCTGGTCAGGCATCGTTTCTAGTTGATTAGAAAGCAGTTGAGTTTCTGGGACGGGAAGATCTTCAGTGGGATGAGACATTTTATTTTGAACTTGAGAATTCGTATATTTGTATCTTCTGAGTTTGCAAAACTTTATTGAACTTTATTGAGGACAACATCAGGGTAAAAATCAACAATGGCATTTTCTTTTCCTTGAAAAGCCAAACCGTGTCTAGGAGGACAGTTTGGGAATTGAGTTGAAATGTGAATTGGAAACAGTGTGGACAGCTGAACGGTTTTTCTACCAAATTGGACTAGTTTTGCTGATTTGTTGCAGGAAAAAGTTTGACCTCTGTGGGTTCCAATCTGGGGGCTATTTTGGATTATTTTTAAAGCACTGTAGGGATAGTCCTTGACCTACAACTAATTGCTTAGTGACTTGGTGATGTTATAGCAGCACTGAAAAAAGTGGCCTTGACCAGTTTTCACACTTACGACTGTTCCAGCATCCATGTGGTCAAAATCCAGGCGTTTAGCCACTGGCATGTATTTATGACGGCTGCGCTGTGCCAGTGTCACATCATCACCATTTGTAACCTTTCCAGCTGGTGTCCCACAAAGTCATTGGAGGAGTCACATAACTTCACAACTCACTTCATGACCTGCCAATTATGGCAAAAATGGTGTGCAGCAACTGTCAAAAACAGAAATTTTTGTCTGAATTCTTTTTTTTTTATTGAAAAAGTTTTACAATACAATTTTTATCCCCATTTCCCAGAGTATTCCGAGTGTCTCTAAATACATCTGCAACTTTCAAGGAAGACCCAAACCCAGCTGGGAAAGACTGACACAAAAATTGGTCTCGTGTGGAATTTTATCCAGAATCAATGTTTTCTGTTTGCTTTTCACAAGCACTCAATGTATTTTATGGTTTCATCATTTCTTTACTGACTTCTATGAGGAAATTCACTAGAAGGAACTATTGGCAGGAGGTTCTCCTCCTTAGCTCCTCTCTAACTGGGGATGGCCTCCTTTTCTAGTTCTTCTATCTAGGAACAAGAATTGTCCTGGATGAAATGGAGGCCATATAGATACTTCTTAAAAACACATTTGCAAATTGTAGGATCTTATTAGAATTCTGGACTGATTTTTAGAAATCGGGTTTTGATTTTTACAAATATTTTTACAAATATTCTATTTTGTTTCCAACAAAATAGGAGAATATTTGTAGCTCAGGGTTGAAATGAGGGATCTTTTTAGCTCCCTGAGGCCCCCACACCCATCCAGCAACTATGATGTTAGCTAGGAAGTAATGAAACGTGCAATGCGTCCTCCTCCTCTTTTCCCCCAACAACAACCCTGTGAGGTGGGCTGCACTGAAGGAGGGGCTTGAACTTCAGGTCTTTTGCTTTCCATCCTGGTACCTTAATCAATGGACCAAACTGGGGCCCCTTTATAGAGCGGGGTTGGGGAGGGAGGGGAGACTGGATGCCAAATTTCAAGGGAAGCAGCTTGAATCGGCGAAAGAGGAGCCTGGATGGTGCAGTTTGGTGCAGGGAATGTTGGGAGTTGCAGTCGGGGGGGGAGGGGGTCTCTTCCCGGTCCGCAAGAGGCGGGCTCTTGGGCCTGGGCCTGCCCTGCGGGGAAGGGGATGCAACTGTGATCCTCTCCTCTTTCTCCCCTGCAGCTGGACGGAGGATGGTCCGAAATGAAACCCAGTCTTGTGAAACACAAAAGATTTTAATGCAAAACAGACAAATTCAACTCAGAAGTGAGTAAAAAAATTAAACACGTGTTCGAAGCAGCTGCTATTCCAATTGTGGGAGCCCGTTGTTTGCTTATTCACAAGGCTACACAGGGATTCAACTGACAGACGTCTTAGAAGCATAATTTTCCTTCCTTTCTGTGACCACACTGTACTCTGGGAAGCAAAATGAGAAGCAGTCCGTATAACGCAAATAGCTTCCTTCAAGGTCCCCGATAAGACAACAGAGCAACTGCCAATAAGTTCCTTGAAGGTCACTCCCATCGCTGGGTTGAAGTATCCCTGGGAGTTGGTGTGAATGGTCTCCTTGGGAGCAGCAGCTCAGGGAGAAGGGAGCCTGCAAGAAGCTGTAACACAAAAAGTGACAGGCCCCAACAAAACAAACCCTTATCATGGCTTAACACCAGAACTAGCATGTCGGTGCAGTCCGAGCAAAAAGGCTGTTTATTTGCCAGACAGTTCAATGTTCACAATGCAGGTGGACAACTAGGACTCCTGCCAATTTCCGCAAGTTTCCATTCTCCAAAATCCCAGAATTCTCAAGTGTTGATCATGCCAGCTGGGGAGTTCTGGAAGCCGCAATCCTTGCCTCTGTGGTTACGCCAGATTGGTGAAGGCAGCTTTAGAAGTAAGGAAGGCAATTTCCCCGCATCCGAAGACAGGAGATGCTGCTCATAAATGTCAAAATCTGCCCAGCAGCAAAGATGCCAGAGGTAGAATTTTGCTGCCCCCCAAAAAACTTGATCCCTCCCTTGGCTTTGGGGTTTCATCTCTGGGCCAAACACAGGAACAATGAAGTCCAGAGGGCAACCGTACTCTCCAGAAACACATACTCAGGTTTAGGAATAAAGAGAATAATGGAAGCAAAGGGGCTGCTGCCGTCACAGAGGGACTCCCCTTTTCTGGAGCCGCCGGCTTCTCCGGGTCCTGACTGGGCTGCTGTGGTCTGAGTCAACATCCGTTCCAGGCTCCTGAAAAGAAGACAAGATTGACAGATGCAGCACGAGATACAGACGGATTCCTGGGCTTGGCATGTTTCCTGCATCCTTTGCTCGGTGGTTTCAGTCCGTCCCCACCCCACCCCCCGTCCCCATCTTCTCAAATTTCCGATGAGCGAATTCAACTCTCAGGATTCCCAAAACTGGCAGCTTTTTTTAAAAAAAGCCTCTGACGATCCCAGCTGACTTGCCTAATCAGCAGAGGCTTTTTTCCCCCTTTAAAAACATTTTTTCTATAACCTCTTTGGCCGAAGAGGTTGTAGAAAAAATGCTTTTAAAAGCCTCTGAGGATCCCAGCTGAGCTGTGCGATCATCAGAGGCTTTTTTTTTACTTTTAAAAGCATTTTTTTGGCCAGAGGTTGTAGAAAAAATGCTTTTAAAAATAAAAAAAATGCCTCTGATTGCGCAGCTCAGTTAGGCAATGGGTGGGGTGGGGGGCAGGGATTTTTGCTACCGGTTCTCCGAACCACCTCCCTCCATCGCTACCGGATCAGGCGATCCGGTCCAAACTGGGAGCATTTCACCCCTGGTCAAGATCCATCTGTCTGCCATTTGCTTTTGCTCACTCCAGCATGAATGAGGGGTTGGGCACATTCTGGGATCCCCCTTTTACTTGAGCAGCATCATTTTGGGGAACCCAGCAGTCCTCCTTTCTCCATCGCAGCACCTGCCCTGTGGAACAACATCCCGCCAAGATCCGGGGGCCTTCAGCCCTCTTGGCCTTGCGGAAGGGCTCACAATCTTGATCGATCGTTGGACAATTTTGGGTGTGATTCCAAATTGACCTATTAAAAAGTTTTTTAATTTTTTTTTAAATCAACTTATTGTTGATTGTTGCACAGTTCTTAAAACCAATTACAAACCAATTTCTTTAAGACTTCAGAGATGTGTTATGCTGCTTGTAGCTGTTCATTTGCATTTTTTTTCTTCGTTGGGAGCTTTATTCCTTGTTTCTCACCCAGGATCAATTTATAGGTGTGGCCATAAATAGTAATAGCACTTAAGATTTACAGTATATACCGCATCCCAGTGCTTTCCAGCTCTCTCTAAGCAATTTTACAGTGACGTCCTCTTGCCCCCAATAATCTGAGTCCTCATTTTACCCACCTCAGAAGGACGGAAGGACAAGTCAACGTGGAGCCTGATGGGATTCGAACTGCCAAACTGCTGGCAGCCAGTGACCAGCAGAAGTAGCCTGCAGTACTGCACTCGAACCTCTGTTCCACCAGGGCTCTTAAATTGTGTATTTGTGATAAGATATCACAGGTCTACTTAGAAAAAAAGCACTAAAATATCTCTTTTCCCACCACCAAGATTACCTCCAGTTCCTCATTGGCCTCCATTGTCTCAGCCGGGCCATCTCTGGTTGCTCCTTGGGGTAGTCTCTCAGCCTCCTCTTCCTCTTCTTCTTCCTCCTCCTCCTCTTCCAAAGACGAGCCGGAATCTTCTCCCTGGCTGCTCTCCCACCACCTGCCCCCCGAGAGGGTTGTGGCCACCCTGGGAGGGGGCAGCGCGGCCAGAGCAGCTGGGAAACTGAAGGCCGCCAAGAACCGTTCTCTCAGGAGCTGATAGGCAGGGTTGTCCTGGAGTTTCTGGCGCATCGTGTGCCTCAAGGCCTCCAGATCTGTCTGTCTGGCCTCTTCCCGCCGCCCTTCAGGGTCCAGAAGAGAGGCAGCGCTCTGCTCCAGGGACGTTTTATTCAGCAGCAGCGCTGAGAGGGTTTTCAAGCTGCACAGAAACGGGGGCAGATAAGGCAGGCCCTTTCCCAGCGAGGGAGCCCTCACCCCCTGGCTCTCCTTGGCCCAAGCTTTCACTGCCGGCTCTGCTTCTAGGGAAAGGAGACGAGAAAGGGGGGAGGCCGTGCCCTCCTGGAGTGAGCATGGCGTGGGGCAGGCCTGCAGTGCTGAGTTGGAGGGGACATCCAGCGTGGCTGGGCCTTGATTCGGATGGGGCGGGGGCAAAGCCTCTGAATTGGGGGTGCTGGCAACAGTCCCTCCAGGCAAGGAAGGTGTCCCGGCACCAGCAGGGGGTGGAGGACACCCCGGTACTGTGGAGTTCCCAAGAAGTGGTAGAGGAGGAAGGGGGATATCCATCAGCCGAGTGCCTGTATCGCTCTGTGGGCAGTCGGAAGGAAGGCCCACATGTATGGGGGGTCCCTCCACCACCGGAACCCCCATAGTTGCGGTGGGGACCTCGACCAATGTCTCTGCCGGCTGGCTGGGATTTGGCGGAGTGCCACTGGCCAGTGGCTTTCCTTGACTAGGGATGCTCACCAGGGTGATCGGGAGAAGGCCTTGAGGAGTCAGCACCCAACTGATGGGCAGGGTGGGTTGGACAACTGCACTGGGCTGTGCTTGAGGAGCTAGCAGGTGGGGTAAAGCACCAGAGGCCGGAGTGGGGCAAAGGGCATCTGCCAGGATGGAGTTCATGTTAGCAGGAGGTCCAGCAGGTGTTCCGGCCACTTCAGGGTCCCTCTGAGGTGAAAAGCCCTTTTGGCCGTCATCTCTGCCTTCTTCTCTAGCAGCCTCATTTTTGTCCCCATTGCAGGGAAGGGTCCTCTGCTGAAAGCCCCCCGCCAGGTCTGCGGGGGAAGCTGAGTCCTTTCCAGGAAATGGCCCCCGAAGCCCGGAAGCCAAAGCAGGAGGCGGCCTTGGTGACCCCTGGCTGGCCGTGGGAGCATGGGGGCCATTGGCCAATGGTGCGATGGGACCTCTTGTCTGTGGGACCATGACAGAGGTAGAGAGGAGCAGCTGAGGGGTGAGGAAGATCTTCTTCTGGGCAGCCTTGCTGGCCGTCTGTTCGCGCAGCCTCTTCTCCCGTAGCAGCTCCGAGACAGTTTTCAGCTTGGGGGCCGGGCCGGGTGGCGAACGGGCCTTCCAAGTGTTGGTGGGGACGGGCCCCTCTTTAGCCTTCAGAGGAATCAGCTTCTTGTTGGGTTGGCCGCTGGCGGCTGGGAGGCCGGGCTGAGCTGGTCAGAAATAAAGCAGAAGCTCAAATTTGGGATTTTTGCAGCCACTCCACTAAAAAATAAACTAGCTTCCCAAAGCCTCCCTCCAGCTGCGTCATTTGGAGACAAGACACAACCCACTGGTGAAATCTGAACTGGTTTGCTATCAGCTGTGCCGCACGATTTAGCTTCACTATAAAGTAGGATGTCCTGCTTTCTAGCAAAGCTAAACCGCACGGCACAGCTGATTCCCCCTCCCCCGCTGTCCTACTTACCTTCCAAAGCCTCCTTTTGGCGTGTGCTGTGTGAGCATATGCAATATGCACCAAAAGGACACTTGGGAAGATAAGTAGGACAGCAAGGGGGGGGGGGAGCAGGGAATCAGCTGTACCGCAGGCTTTAGCTTTGCTAAAAAGCAGGATTTCCTGCTTTCTAGCAAGGCTAAACTCTGCGGCACAGCTGATCGTTGGAAATATCAGTTCGGAGGAACCAGTAGCTTTTTTAGACTACCGGTTCGTCTGAACAGGTAGCTTATTTTACTACAGGTTTGCCTGAACTGGTAGTTTTTATCACTACCGGTGCACCCGAACCAGAGCGAACTGGTAACATTTCACCCCTGACACAACCTTCTTACAGCCCAAGGCTCTCCTCCCAGCTGGAGGGCCCTCCATCCTTCCAACACCTGCCAAGGCTTGACTTCACAGAGTCCTCCAAGGGGCATCCCTTTGGCTCTAGAATCTTAGCCAGCCACTGGGCTAGGACCCTCTGTTGGCTCAATTTCACCTTCCGACATCTGACATGTGGGAAGCATCCAGGCATGGGCCACAGTGAGATCCAGGGCAAGGAAAGGCCTCCGGCAGCAGTCTGAGGGGTTTGGAGCCTGAGATTTGAGCACAGGTCCTGAGTATCCCATCTTACGCCCAGCCTGGTGGTGCTCTTTGGACCTGGCATGCACTCTTGTCTCGTGCCCACAGATTGGCACTTGGACCTGGCAAGGACTGCAAAGTAGGCCAGGAAACAGCACCCTCCACCCCCAGCTCTGCAGGGAAACTGGAAGCAAAAACAGAAGGAGACACACACACACCTCTGCCATCCTGTGAAGACGAGGGCTACAAAAGAAAAAAGAATCGGCTTCAGAAGCTGGCAGGTTAGATCCAGTCTCTTCCCCTGTCCCTGTGCTTATCTAACAGGGGCAACTGTTTTCGCCCAAACTCTCCCACACTAAAAATGCAGGCAATGAACTTCGATTTCCTGCTTGAAAAGCAGGTATTCTGCTTGCGGGATTTGCTCAGTAAACTATGAACCTATTTCTTATCTATCATCATCATCGTCGTCTTTTAACAACCCCATAATACCTTGCAGGGTGGGGTCTGGGCAACCAAATGGAGCTAGCAGAGATGCTGAGTTTTGTTCAACATATATTTTCTCATTGTGCCCAGAGAGAGAAATATCTGCTTCGACCTAGCATCGAACTCACAGCCTCCTGATTGTGAATCGAGAGCTCCACCTCTAGCCCACCGCACCACTCCAGCTATTTCTGATCTATGATTTCTGGAAAAATCTATCCACCCTAACTGATGTGAAGGATGTGAATATTGCCTCTGTTCCTTTGCCACGAAGAAAAGCCCCCAAGGATGAAGGTGAGGGCCTGCCCCCCTGCCGCCCACGAAGCCGACTGTGAGCAGGGATTCTCTCCATGGCTTCTCCATTAACAATGATCTCGCCCTGCCCGTCTCCTCCTCCTCCTCCCTTCGTCTTAAAGAAGAGATGCAAAGGAGGCCAGACCTGTTTGCTGTTGCCCTCAGGCGCAACGATGGCCTTCAGCAGCTCCGGCTGCCGGGATTTCCTTCTCTGAATCACCTTCATGCAGCCGTCCACGTCGATATGAAGGAGCTGAGAGAAACAGAGTGAGGGGTCAGTCTCTTGGTGAGGCGAAAGGCATCATGGGAAAAGCACATCTGTGCGGCCAATGTCAGTGTAAAATTGGAGATGCTGACCCTTTAAGAGCTGTATGCAAGGACATTTCATTTTTAATGCCGCGCGGGGGATTATGGGAGCGACAGGGCGCTCCCATGTGACACCTCTCCTGCGAGAGCTGCATTGGCTGCCGGTGGACTTCCGGGTGCGTTTCAAGGTGTTGGTAATCACCTTTAAAGTGCTCCATGGCTTAGGACCAGGGTACTTACGGGACCGCCTTCTGCCACCAATTGCCTCCCACCGGCCGGTTCGCTCCCACAGAGAGGGCCTCCTCAGGGTGCTGTCAGCCAGACAATGCTGGCTGGCGACCCCCAGGGGGAGGGCCTTCTCTGTGGCAGCTCCCACCCTCTGGAACGACCTTCCTCCAGAGTTGAGAACGATCTCCGACCTCCGGACTTTTCGTCGGGCCTTAAAAACATATTTTTTTCAGCTTGCCGGCTTAGCCTGATCCCTGCTAAATTTTTAGAATTTTTAGAGTTTGATATCTATTTTAAATTAATTTGTTTTAATTATCGGCTAAATTTATATTTGCTCTTTTTACAATATTTTAACTTTTGTGTACTTTGTTTTTATTTGGCTGTTCACCGCCCTGAGTCCGCAAGGAGAAGGGCGGTATATAAGTCTAAATAAATAAATAAATAAATAATGTATGCCAACATTCAGAGTAATAAAGTTTTTCTGTTCTATATTCTTATTATTCTATTATTCTATTATTCTATTATTCTATTACTATTTCTATTTCTATTTCTATTTCTATTTCTATTTCTATTTCTATTTCTATTTCTATTTCTATTAGGAGCCTGGTGGAGCAGTGGACTAAAGCGCTGTTAAATAGCACTTAGCTGCCAGCTGCCTGCAATTACTGCAAGTTCGAATCTCACCAAGGTTGACTCAGCCTTCCATCCTTTTGAGGTAGGTAAAATGAGGACCAGGATTATGGGGGCAATAAGCTGACTTTGTATAAAAAAGAACACTGCTTGGGGGGGCGGGCAGCAAAAGCCCTACTAGGCAAGTATATACAAAAGTATGAAGGCTATTGCTTAACGCATTGTAAGCCGCCCTGAGTCTCTGGAGAAGGGCGGCATATAAATCGAACCAATAAATAAATATTTCTATTTCTATTACTCCTATTTCTATTTCTATTTTAAATTTGTCTTGGGCCAAATTATTTTAATTCGATTTTATTCTGTTTTTAAATTTTGTATTTTATGTGTTTTATCTTGTGCCTGTTCACCGCCCCGAGTCCTTCGGGAGTAGGTCGGTATATAAATCAAATAAAACTAAAAACTAAACTAAACTATTCCTATTCTATTCTATTCCACTTTCTATTCCATTTTCTATTCTCCTCTCCTCTTTATGCAGGGACAGACAAAAGGGACTTATGACCCCCAGGGAGTCTGTTCAACACAGAATAACTTGTGATGGTCATGAAATAGGTCGGTCGCATGACCCACCCAATTTTAAAGCCTTTTTTGCAGAACCCGTGGCCGCCTTTAAGCAAACCAATGGATCATGACGGACACATTTTTTTTTTGCCGAAAACTGGAAGCAAACACCAGGTTTTGGTAAAAAACCATCATTACACGAGGCTACAGGACCATGGGGATGCTGCAAAACAGACCTTAAATGTGGCTTGATTGCCGAGTGCCTGGAGTAAGGTCACATGACCAGAACGTGGGAGGCAACTGCCAAAACCTTGAATCTGGGTCATAAACACCCCCCTCAGGTTGATCCAGCGGATTTTCAAATGATTGCTAAGTGACCAGTTGTAAGTCAAGGACTATCAGTAGACTATCTCGGTTTTCTGCAGTATTTGGGAAGGGAGAATCTGAATCAAAAAAGAGATGAGCCGAATACCCCAGATAAGCCGAGATCTGTTGTGATTCTGACCCCCGAGCCTGTCTTACAGAGGGAGAGGACTCAGAAGGTGAAGGAGAGGATTTGGCAATGCCTCAGGTGTCCTCTGAAGGCCAAGAGCTATGCCAGGAGCAAGGTGTCCTCTGAAGGCCAAGAGCTATGCCAGGAGCAAGGTGTCCTCCGAAGGCCAAGAGCTATGCCAGGAGCAAGGTGTCCTCTGAAGGCCAAGAGCTATGCCAGGAGCAAGGTGTCCTCCGAAGGCCAAGAGCTATGCAAGGAGCAGCCGCAGATAGAGAGCAAGGGGGATGAGTTTTGGCTGGATCCCAGGCAGCGTCGGAAGGATAAGTGCACACAGCAGAGAAAGAGGCGTGGGTGGGCCAGAGATTGAGCTGAGTCACTGGGACCACGCCCCACAAGGGATAAAATGGGGTGTGTCGGCTATTCAGGCCTTGTGATGGACAAATTGAAAAGCTCGGAAGTCATATTGTGTTTCTAGAACCCTGTTAGAAGCTCTTTTTGGATTTCTTTGGACTGGACTTGGACAATTCTTTGCTTTGTGGACTTTATTTGGTATATCGGACTGAGGAGAAAAAACCTCCCTTAGTGAGTAAAATCTTTTGGCAGGCAGTTTAGGTTTTGCTGCCAAGCCTGTTATCTTAAAGGAATTCCTGACTGTTTGATTCATTAACTCCTGGCTGTCTATGTGTGTGCGTGCGTGCGACGGGGACAGAACAAGATCAGAGTGGAAACTAAGGCCCAGTTGTGGGAAGATACAAATTCCCATGCTAGCTGATCCCAGCAAATCTGGATGGACCTCCTCTGGAGACTTCTGACTTCCTGTCCCTCCTGGACTGAGACAACCTGGTCCCGCCATCACCCCAAGGAAGCCTGACTGGAGGCCGCTTGGCTGCAGCCGTGGAGAGGCACAGGGGCTGGTGATCTTCACCAGGCCGGCGCTACCCACCTGAATCAGGAACGTGAACAAAGGTGTGCTTGTGAGGTGGGCCGTCTGTAGCTGTCTGAAGATCACGTCCGCTGGAAGGAGAAAGGAAGAGGGTCTCAAACCCGTTGCATTCGGAGGTGCTTCGGAGAATAGGCTGACCCCCCCTCTTCTTTATGGCAGCCCCTCAAATATTGAAGACTGCTTTTGTGTCACCCCTAGTCCTTTTCATTGAACTACAAATAATTCCTATTTCTGCCCTTATCACATGAGTTGCGGTGGCGCAGTGGTCAGAGTGCAGTACTGCAGGCTTCTGCTTCTGCTGCCTGCTGGCTGCCTGCAATTTGGCAGTTTGAATCTCACCAGGCTCAAGGTTGACTCAGCCTTCCATCCTTCCGAGGTTGATAATATGAGGACCTAGATTGTTGGGGGCAAAAGGCTGACTCTGTAAAACTGCTTACAGAGGGCTGTAAAGCACTGTGAAGTGGTACATAGGTCTAAGAGCTATTGCTATTGTCCTTCCTTCCTTCCCTCCCTCCCATAACTCTGCCTACTGCCAGCAGTTCGATCCTGACTGGCTGAAGGTTGACTCAGCCTTCCATCCTTCTGAGGTGGGTAAAATGAAAACCCAGATTGTTGGGGGCAAGAGGCTGACTCTGTAAAACCGCTTAGAGAGGGCCGGGAAGCACTGTGAAGCGGTAGATAAGTCTAAGGGCTACTGCTATTGCTCTCCTGCTCTCCTGAGTGGCCTCTTCCTAACGCGGTTCAGAAGTGAAGCCCGAGAGTCTCAAGAACCGTCCCTCCCTGGGATTTCTGCAGGGAGGACAACACTGGACTTGATGGCCTTACGACCCTCTCTAAACTGACCCTTCAAGGCTTCCTTAAAGCGAGACAGGCTGATGTTTGGATCGCAGGTACCTTTTGACTTGTGGGAAGCCTCCTCCTTCATCCGGAGGGCCCACTCCTGCACCATGTTCCCAGCCCAGGGCGTGACTGCCATCATCAGTCTCCGGTAGAGAGTCGTCTTCCGCATCCCGTCCTTCAGCCGGCCGGCTCCATTTGTCACATTGGCTGGTGGGGCTAACTGGGAACCTCTGGGGCCAACAGAGGAGCTGGAGGCAAAGCGTTTCTTTCTTCTGATTTCCCACTGGGAAGGACAAGAAAGAAGACCTGTTTCTGCAGAGGATTCATCCGCTGAAGGTCTGGCCTTATGTGGACCTCATTCCCGGGATCTTGAGGTATGAAGATATACATCGACTTCAAGCCATCCAGCTGAATAGGTCCTACACTCAGCGGTGGGCTGCTGGGGGTTCGGGAGAACCTGTAGCTAAGATTCTGTGCAGTTCGGAGAATCCACACATCCCACTCCTGGCTGGACCCCCCCACGCCACCCCTCCCAGGAGTCCCCACGCAGCCCGTTTTGGATGCAGATAAGTGGAGGGTGCGTGCAGAGGCTTGGGGAGGGCGAAGAACAGGCCTACCGGATGTTCGGTAGGGAAGGCCAGAAACAAGGGCCTCCAGAGCCCGGGGAGGCTGTTTTCGCCCTCCCGGAGGCTTGAGGAAAGCCTCCGGAGCCTGGGGAGGGCTCCCTCCTGCAGTACAGGAGGCTGACTGTGCCATGCCCACCAGACAGAGAACTCCTTGCTAAAATTTTTGAAGCCCACCCCTGCTTACAGCCCTTCCTTTCATAAGCAAATTCCATTTTAAATCCGGTGCCCCAAAGCCTGCCCTATATCCCAAACCCATTTATAGAGGGTGAAGGAGAAGAAACCCCCCTACAAGCCCTTGGAGTCCTCCATTGGAAACAAATCCTTGACATACGACTGTAAAGAAGTCTGACTATTACGGCCGTAGGTTGTGATAACTGTAAAACAGGTCAGTCGCACGATTTTATGATTGTCCCAAAGGTGCTTTTTCAAGAGGCAACTGGACTTTCTGGTGGCTTTTTTTTAAAGACGTTTCGCTTCTCATCCAAGAAGCTTCTTCAGCTCTGACTGGATGATGGTGGGGAACGGAAGGATTTATATTCCTTGCAGACAGCTGGTCATTTGCAGTTTTTTAGAGTGCCGTTGAGGCCAGTTGGACTGAAGAGTCCAGATCCCAAGTTCTGACGGCCGGGTCTCCTCCACAGTCACATGACTGAACTTTGAGTGCTCAGTAATATAGTCCCAGAGGTGCTTTTCCAAGAGGCAACTGGCCTTCCAGGTTTTTCTTTGAAGCCGTCTCAGAGCTGAAGAAGCTTCTCGGATGAGAAATGAAACGTCTTCTAAAGAAAAACCAAGAGTCCGCAAGGAGAAGGGCGGTATATAAATCCAATAAATAAATAAATAAATAATAAAGTCCAGATAATAATTAATAATAATAATAACAACAACAACAACAATAGGTTAATCTGTAGTGAGATTCACAGTCTTTGAGGCTGGTTAACAGCTCAGCAGCTTGAGTCCTAACCAAGGACCTAGGAACTGTTCAGGTATCGTCGGAGGATGTAAGCTGTTCCGAGTAAGGTGGTTTTTTGTCACCGGGAAATTTAGAATTTCTAAATAGTGGGATAGCCCTTTGGGTATTGCTCCAAGGGCTCCAATTACAATCGGAACAACACATGATTTCTTTTTCCATAGTCACTCAACTTCGATTTTCAAGTCCCGGTACTTTGTGATTTTTTCTTGCTGCTTATCTTCAATCCATGCATCACCAGGTATTGCAATGTCAATGAACCATACTTTTTTCTCTTCAACTACCATTATGTCAGGTGTGTTGTGGACCAAGTGCCTGTCATATAATTATAATTATAATTATAATTATAATTATTATTTATATACCACCCTTCTCCCGAAGGACTCGGGGCGGTGTACAGCCCATTTAAAAAACATAAATATACAGATATCATAATTAAAATTTATTAAAATCATTAAATAGTTTTGGCCTAATTTTAAAACCCCAAAATTAAGACTCCAATTTTAAAAATCATTAATTAGACAGCCCCGCCTGTCGGAACAGTAGAGTCTTGAGGGCACAGCGGAAGACCCGGAGGTCAGAGATTTTACGTATGTCCGGGGGCAATTCGTTCCAAAGGGCAGGAGCTCCGACAGAGAAGGCTCTCCTCCTGGGTTGACATAACTTGGCCGTTGCCTCTTGAAAAAGCACCTTTGGGACAACCGTAACCTGGAAGACCAAGAAGCTTCAGAAACATGATTTTACGATGTTTTTGAAGCAGTTGTTAAGCAAATGCTGTGGTTCTGAAGTGAACCAATCATTCGCTTACGGGGGTAGTTTTACCAAAACCAGAAGTGCTGATTTACAGCCAAGCGGTGTCAGAAAAGTGGTCACGACCATGGGACATTGCAAACGGCCACAAGTGTGGCCGAAGCTCAGCCACGTGACTGCACTTTGGGGCTCAACAGTCTGTTGTGACTCCGACCCTCGAGCCTGCTTTATCAGAGGGAAAGGACTCCGAAAGTGAAGGAGAGGAGTTGGCAAGGCCTCCCTCTCCAGGACCCTCCTCTCAGGCAATGCCTCAGGTGTCCTCCGAAGGCCAAGAGATATGCCAGGAGCAAGGCACTTCGGAGCAGGTAGACAGCAACGGAGATGAGTTTTGGCTGGATCCCTGACAACGTCGGAAGGATAAGCGCACGCAGCAGAGAAAGAGGCGTGCCAGAGATGAAACTGAGTCACTGGACCACGCCCCACAGGGGATAAAAGGGGGTGTGGTGGCTATTCAAGCCTTGTGACGGACAAACTGAAAAGCTTAGAAGGCATACCGTGTTTGTGGAACTCTGTTATATGCTCTCCTTGGATTTATTTGGACTGGACTTGGACAATTCTTTGGCTTTGTGGACTTATTTTGGTGTATCAGACAGAGGAGAAAAACCTCCCTTTGTGAGTAAAATCTTTTGGCAGGCAGGTACTGGGTTGCTCCAATTCTGTTATCTGAGAAGAATTCCTGACTGCTGGTCTTATTAACTGCTGGCTGACTGTTTGTGTGCTTGTGTGAGACAGAACACAGTCGTAACTTCAGACCCTTAAGCCCAGCCAGTTGCAACTTCAAACAAGCCAAGCTAGGGGTCGTAAGTCAAGGACTACTTATACTTCAATAAACAGAAACAACAGGCACACTTGAAAGGTCCCAGATTGGAGTTTTTGGGCACAGGGGAACCCCGCATCATCTCCTTCCTTGACAAGCTCACCTTTCTCCTCTGCTGCTCATAGCTGTTCCTCCTCAGGACACTTTTCACGTAAGCCAAGGAAACTTTCCACGCCTCCCTCGCCTTCCCAGAATTCTGCAGAAAAGGTGGAAGAAGCGGAAAAAAACAAAACACAACCGAACGAGAATTCATACTTCCATTTTTAAACAAGAATTATATCCTTAATCCAGCGGAGTTCAACTTGTTCTTAACAGAAGGCTTTATATAAGAATTCCCTTTGAGGGTAGGTCAAAAACAGAGATGGTATTCAGTTGGTTCGGGAGAACCGGTATAGAGGCGATCGGGCGCAATCCCATCCTATATTGCTGTGGTTTGGACGCCACACACATGGACGGATGGCACACGTGAGCAAGTTGCCGTGTTGTTTGACATCACACACATGTATGGATGGTGCACGAGAGAGAATTGCCGTGTTTTGTGACACTGTACGTGTGTGCAGATGGGCGCACTCACATTTCCGGTGCTGGGCGAACCGGTTCCTACAGTATTCCAATCCCACCTCTGATCAGAAACTCTACATTTTTATTTCTTTTCACATGAAAGTCAAAGGCAGCTAATTTATTTATTTATTTATTTATTATTAGTTCGATTTATATGCTGCCCTTCTCCGGAGACTCAGGGTGGCTTACAATGCATGCTAAGACCACCCTCCCAAGTGCTGAGTAATAGTTTTCGCTGCGGCATTGAACGGTTCGGTTAGGCAGGGAGGTGTAAAGCTTGCGGTTCTCAGGCCGGGAAGTTTTGGGAAATTCCACTCTTCCTTTTTTTTTGCACATACTTCCAACTGCCTGGTAAATCTTGGAGATCGTGATCAGGTAGGATTTGCCCTCAGAAGTGCTGGATGAGTTCCTGAAGCCTCTCCTGAGACTTGCCTGCCTTTTATTCTTCAAAAATTCAGAATGGAAAATGGAATTTAGCCACTTGCCGAAGTTCCCAGCCTGAACTGTATCACAGGAGTTGAACTTGCCCCCCAATGCTGATTTAGAACTACAATTAAAATCCCAAATTTGGGGAACCATTTCAGTTCCTCCTCAATCCTCAACCTCAATTTGTATGCTTGCTTTAAAGCAGGGGTGAAATGTAAAATTTGTTACTACTGGTTCTATGGACGTGGCTTGCGGGGGGGGTGGTGGTGGTAATGTGACTGGTTGGGTGTGGCTAACTTTAAAAAAAAACTTTTCAAAGCATTTTTTCTGCAAAAAAAGAGGTTGCAGAAAAAAAATGCTTTGAAAAGCCTCTGACGATCCCAGCTGAGTCGCGCGATCATCAGAGGCTTTTTTTTTTAACTTTTAAAAGCATTTTTTCGGCGGAAGAGATTGTAGAAAAAATGCTTTTAAAAGTAAAAAAAAAAAAGCCTCTGATGATCGTGTGGCTCAGCTGGGCATGGGGGGGTGGGGGCAGGGATTTTTGCTACCGGTTCTCTGAACCACCCGCTGCCATCACTACCGGATTAGGCGATCCGGTCCAAACCAGGAACATTTCACCTCTGCTTTAAAGACAAAGATAAAAGCTTCCCGTGTCCAGTCATATCCAACTCATCCCCTTTTCTCAGCCGAGGGAGCCAGTGCTGTCCAAAGACACTTCCGTGCTCATACAGCCAGCATGACTATTCACCAAGGCACACAGAATGCGGGTACCTATTTATCTGTTTGCATTTGCATGCTAGATCGTTAGGAGCTGGAGCAAGTAATGGGAGCTCACCCTGTCGCATGGCACTCAGGTCTCAAACCTGGGCTGTTGATTTTCCAGCCGACGAGCCCAGCGTCTTAACAGCTGAGCCGCCATGCCCCATATTGCTTAATGCATTGTAAGCCGCCCTGAGTCTCCGGAGAAGGGCAGCATATAAATCGAATCAATCAATCAATTAGGTTTCATATAAAAGTGAGGAAGCTGACTGGACTTTCTACCTCTGCTGTTCAGACTTCCATCACAAACCAAGGATCAGAATGTTTTTCAGCCCAAACCCCAACTAGACCTTCAGAAAGGAGAAGAGGAGGACTATGGTTCTTTTTGCTGAATTAACTCACAATTAACTCAGTGAGTTACGGGCCGATGAGGATGGTTGACTCCTCATAGTCGTATTTTAATAGTAATTTTAGGATTTTCCCTTCTGCAAAATGATAAGTCAGTAGCAATGGTAGGAGGTCTCTGGGAACCACATTCAACATCGGAAAAGGTCACCCAAAGCTGGGATTTTAGGTACTGTACATCTTGTGTGCGTATATGTGCCTTTTTTTTTACCTCATTCCCTTTCATTTGAGCCAATTCTGCAGTCTCTGGGATGAGGGCAACGAGATCCTCTGTCCTCTGTCCCTCTTCCGGACCCAGCAGAGCCCCCGAGTCCAGCCTCCGCTTCCTGTTGACATCAAAACCTTTGGAAAGCAGAGTGACAGCTGGCAACTCTCCAGGGTTGGCTTCAGACAGATCTTTCCTGGCAGGGACCCAGAGATCCAGGCTGGGAACTCTCCAGCGACCTGCCCCTTTGGGCCGATGGGCCTTGGGCCTCTCGTCCTTCTCCTCAGCACCGTCCACATCCAAATCCAGGTCTGAATATTCACTGCTGGACTCCGAGGGACTGGAGCTCCATCGGTGGACACGTCTGCACCTTGGATGACGTTTGCTTCCTTGTTTCTTTCTCTTGTACCTCTTTAATACAAAGGAGAGAGAGAGCTGCAACACAGAGCAAGGGACTCTGGGAGGCTCTGTGTGTGTGTGTGTGTGTGTGTGTGTGTGTGTGTGTGTGTGTGTGTGTGTGTGTGCGTGCGCGCATTACCACAACCCCAGCATTACCCTTTCCTTCTAAAGCAGCGGTGTCAAATTCAATTTCATTGAGGGCTGCATCAGGGCTGTGGTTGACCTCGGGGAGGAGGGGGGTGGGTGGCCAGGCCTGGCCAGCTTGATGCCACTCACTGGGTGTGGCTGACTGGGTGGGTGTGGCCAGAAGGGTGGGTGTGGCCATTTTGAAGCCACTCCCCAAATTGCTGGCAAGTTTCCTCTTTACACTGAGTAGACCGGGTCAAAGCGATGTGGGCCGGCCCCTTACATTTTCCAGGATGCTCCTGCAGGGTGGATCTGACCACATCGCCTTGAGTTTCATACCCCTGTTCTAAAGTATCTTACACAGGGAGAAAGTATAGGTAGTCCTCAAGTTACGACCACAACCGAGCCCCAAATTTAAGTTGCTAAGCGAAAGATTGTTTTTTTTAAAAAAAAACAATTTGATTTATATGCCGCCCTTCTCCGGAGACTCAGGGCGGCTTACAATGCGTTAAGCAATAATAAGGTTATAATAATAAGGTTGAGTTTGCCCCATTTTACCGTTGTTTCACGGTGAACCATTGTTAAAGTGGATCACTGCCTGCGTTAAGTGAGTAACATGGTTGTTAAGTGAATGTGGCTTCTCCGTTGACTTTGCTTGTCAAAAGGTTGCAAAAGGGGATCCCGGGACACTGCAACGGTCATAAATATGAACCAGTGTTCGAGTGTCTGACTTTTTATCACCTGGCCATGAGGACACGGCAATGGTTGTAAGGGTGAAAAACAGCCATAAGTCACTTTTTCTCAGTGCCGTCGTAACTTTGAATGGTCACTAAGTGAAGTGTCGTAAGTTGAGGACTACCTGTAGCATTTCTTGGGATATCTTTCCAATTGCAAATTCTCTCCTGTTTTAACAGGGCACAACCAGCCCAGCTTCATCCTTTGTGTGTCAGACCCAATCCTCAGCGCGATGGTGTCAAAGCAGCCTTCCTTAGATCTGGGTGGGACCACATGAGCAGGACCTGCCCCATAAAGATAGAGTTGTGGCCTGTCGGCCGCCGGCCCATCCAGCAGCTGAATCAGAGGAGGAGGCGACGGCGTGGGAGTCAGGCTCAGCATCAGGACAACCTGAGAGCTCCGAGGGGGAAGAGGGAACGGAGCTGGCAGAGAGAGAGAGAGAGAGGGAGAGAGGGAGAGAGAGAGGGAGAGGGAGAGAGAGAGAGAGGGAGGGAGAGGGGGGGGAGAGAGAGGGAGACAGAGACAGAGACGGAGCCTGGGCCGTCCATCAGCCCTCAGATGGAGAGTCAACAGCCCCCAGGTCTGGAGGTGGCTGATGAGGAAGAGGAGGAACAGCTGAGTCCAGTGCCTGATGCCCGGCTATGTAGAAGGCAGAGGAGAGGAGAGCAGTGGAAATCTATGGGCCGGTCCTTGGGACAGAAGATCCACCGGCCGCTAGCAAAGCCCCACCCTAGCTCTGGAGATAAAAGGCAGGAGGCGGAGATGAATAGGTGTGGCAGACAACTATTCATCTCGGGATAAATGCACTTGTTAGCCTGCGTTGCGAGAAAAACTTTTTGCCGGGGCTGCTGGCATTCTGAATAAAGATTCCTTTATTCGGAGTGCCGAATAAAGATTCCTTTGAGTGAACTTCAGAAGGTTTTGTCGTGTTTGGGGAACTGGATCAGAGCAAATAGGCATTCTCAAAAAAACCAACAACACAATAATAATCACGTAAGGAAGAGCTGAACTCACTCGATACCCCAGCAAGATTTTCCATTTGCTTAGACACTGAGATCCAGAGCGGTGGGGCAATTCCGAGGCTATTTTTGCCCAGTGGCCTAAAGAGAGAGAGAGAGAGAGAACAAAGGAGTCACTTCCTCCCCTGACTTCCTGGAACTAAAATAATCTGAAAATACAGGGCAGGCTTGTCTATGGAGATTCTCAGTCCTCCAGATCAGGATGACTGAGAACCCAGCTCTCCTTCTCTCTGAGCTGAAGATGCTTCTTGGATGAGAAGAAAAAACCAGAAAGTCCAGTTTTTTCTTGAAGGAAGTACCTTTGGGACAGGGCAGCCTCTCTGAAGGTTACTCTCAGAAATCAGCCTGCCTTTCTTGCAGCGAAGGGACTTAAGAAACCTTGAGAAGCCATACAATATGGATGACGATGTCCATAAATGCCAGACAAGCATTGATTTTTAAAGCGCCGGTTGCAGAAGCAGGCTCTATAGCCAGCTTTCTGCTATCCGTGTAAAAACCAAAACAATGGAAAGGGCATCAGGTTTAGAATGGAATGGAGCTGGAAGGGACCTTGGAGGTCCTCTAGTCCAACCCCCTGCCAAGCAGGAGAACCTCTACCATTTCAGATAGGTGACTGTCCAGTACATTCACAACTTCTGGAGGCAAGCTGTTCGACGGGTTGATTGTTCTCGCTGTTATTTCTTCTTAATTCCAGGTTGTGTCTCTCCTTGATCAGTTTCCATCCATTGTTTGTCTTGCCTTCCGGTGTTTTGGACAATAGTTTGACCTCCCCCATCCCCAATCTTCTCTGTGGCAGCCTCTCAACTATTGGAACATTGCTATCATGTCACACACACCCCCAACTATTCTTTTCTCTAGACTAACCACACTCAAAACCTGCAACCGTTCTTCATATATTACTCCAGGTCTTCAATCATCTAATACAGCGATGGCTAACCATGCCGAGACCGGGGGTGGTGGTGGTGGTGGTTAGGGTTAGGGTTAGGGCGGTGTTGAGCACAGACATGCCCACACCCATAATTCAATGCGCTTCGCCTCCTGTGCATGCACGCACAACACCCACCCCCGTGTGACCCCGTGTTCTGTCCCCGTCTCACACACACACACACAGACAAACAGCCGGGGCTTAAATAAACTGGCAGACAACCAATTCTTCCGATAAGACGCTTGGCAGCCACCCAGTAGATACTTGCCAAGAACTTTTATCAAGAAACAAATTACCTCCGATAAGGAACAGTCCCGTTTGTAAGAATAAAAAGCAAAGCCGATATTGCTGTTTCCAGAGATGCGATGTGACTCAATAGGAATTAGTTTTGTCCGTCACAGAGCCTGAAAGGCTAACTCACCCCCTTTTATACCCTGTGGGGTGTGGTCCAGTGACTCAGCCTAATCTCTGGCACGCCTTTTCTTCTGTTGCGCACGCTTATCCCTGCAACGCTGCCGAGGATTCAGCCAAGACTCATTACCCTCATCACTGTCCACCTGTGGCTGAGTGGACGTGCTTGGCTCTGGGCCTATCTCTTGCCCTTCAGTGTCCTCCAGAGGCACTGCCAGAGAGGAGGCTCCTGGAGAGGGAGGCCTAGCTAATTCCTCCCCCTCGCTCTCAGTCTGTATCTGCTGATGACACAGGCTCAGGCAACGGAGCCACAACACTCCGCTTTTGGCACACAATGGCACAGTGGGCCCAGTAGGCCCGTTTTTTTTGCCCTCCCCAGGCTCCAGAGGCTTTCTAGGAGCCTGGGGAGGTCGAAAACAGCCTTCCCCCCTCCCCTGGAGGCCAGAAACAGCCCGTTTCCCAACTTTCAGTGGGCTCGAAAGGCCCAAAAGACAGCTGGCCAGTGCACGCATGCAGGGTGGAGCTGAGCTAGGGCAATGCTCGCGTGCCCGCAGATATGGCTCCGCGTGCCATCTGTGGCACGTGTGCCATAGGTTTGCCATCACGGATCTAATACTTCCTGGGACTGACAATCTTCCTTAGCAGATTAACAGAGTTGGAAGGGACCATGTAGGTCATCTAATCCATCCCGGCTCCACCCATCCAAGCAGGAGACCCTACACCATTTCCGACATGTGGCAGCCCAGTCTTTCCTCTTTGAGCACATCTAAAGCCACTAATACCCCTTGGAGGAATAACAGGGCACCTCTAGGAGAGTGGTGGAATTCAAGTTTTTTTTACTACCGATTCTGTGGGCGTGGCTTGGCAGGTGTGGTGTGGCTTGGTGGGCGTGGCAGGGGAAGGATACTGTACAATCTCCATTCCCACCCCACTCTGCGGCAGTAACAGTAACAGGGAAGGGACCTTGGAGGTCATCTAGTCCAACCCCCTGCCCACGCAGGAAACCTATAACTAGGGATTTGAACCGCCAACCTTTCTGATCGGCAAGCTCAGCGGCCAACCAGAGGTGGCATTTGCTGGTTCTCCGAACTATTCAAAATCTCCACTGCATGTTCTCCAGAGCCTATCAGAACCTGCTGAATTTCACCCCTGTTCTAGGCCCTGCTGAAACCCCACCCACCCAAAACAGGGCAAAGGCACAGGCCCCAAGCTTCCCCCCCCACCCCCGGTCTTGGTCAGGAACGCCCCCCCCCTTACCCCTGCCGTATTTTTCAGTCAGCTCAATCAGTTTCTTTTCCTCCTCTTCGCTCCATTTCCCTTTCTTTATGTCACAGTGCAGGGAATGCAAGTACCTGCCATCAGAGGTGGAGAGGAAAGAAAAGATATTACACCCTGCTGGGTAATGGGGGCCCTTCTGACACACAGGGAGTCCTCGCACTGCAACCATTCATTTAGTGACTGTTCAAAGTTATGATGGCATTGAAAAAAAGCAACTTAAGAGCATTTTTCACACTTACAACCATTGAACCATTCCCCGTGGTCACGTGGTCAAAATTTGGACACTTGGTAACTCATATTTATGACGGTTGCAGTTTCCTGGGGTCACATGATCCCCCTTTGCTACCTTCTGACAAGCGAAAACAAGGGGGAACCCAGATTCGCTTAACAACCTGTTTACTAACTCAACAATTACAGTGATTCATTTAACGACTGTCAGAAATTTTCTCCTTATTTCTAGGTTGAATCTCTCCTGGGTCAGTTTCCATCCATCTATTATTCCTTGTCTGGCCTTCAGGTGCTTTGGAGAATAGCTTGACCCCCTTCCTCCTCTCTGGGGCAGCCACTCAAATATTGGACGTAACACAGGGCAGGCAGAGTAGCAACCCTCCAACAGCCAAAGTGCTGAGGTGGGACCTACCTGTCTCGACACTGCAGATCGTTCCTGCCAGGCACTTCGGCCCGGATTTTATACCAGTCCCGCTCTCCGTACTTCGCCACGGCCTTCAGGAGCAACTGGAAGAACAAGGCAAAAGGGGGAGGGGGCGGCAGGTGAGTGTGTGCTGCCAGCCGAGGAAGAAGGGTGGGCCTGCCCTTCTTCAAACAGCAGCAACTGAGGGAATCAAAAAGGAGCTTGGGCAAAAATACACAGTTGCCTAGAAAAGATACCAGGGAAACATGTACTGTATTTTTCGGAGTATAAGACACACCTTAGCTTTTGGGGAGGAAAATAAGAAAAAAGCTGATTGGCGGGTGGATCAGCCTCCCGGAATACCCCCAATCAGCTGTTCTCAGAGGTGAATTTTAGCAACAGGTTCCTTGGTTGTGAGCTCTGTGCCTTGCTTTTTTTTCAGCCTCTGAAACTTCTGAAACTCCATTTCAGAAAAAAACGTTTTTTCCTGCCTCTGAAAGCCTCCGAAACAGAGCTTCAGAAAAAAAGCCTCTGAAACTTCCTTTCAGAGGCTTTTTTTCTGAAGCTCTGTTTGAAGGTTTTTTTTCCTGAAGCTTCATTTCTGTGGCTTTTTTCAGCCTCTGAAACTTCTGTTTGAGAGGCTGGGCAGGGCTACATTTGGAGTATAAGACGCACTCAGATTTTCACCCTCTTTTTGGGGGGAAAAAGGTGCATCTTATACTCTGAAAAATACAGTAGATTTTAAAAACCTGAACTGTTTGCATTAGGGATGACAACAGAAAAATTTGATAAGAAAAGTATCTATTTAATATTACATGTCTTAACAGCAGCGAGGATTATCTTCACACAATATTGGAAAGATGAAGGAATACCTCAAGGTGAAGAGATAATTAAGAAGGTAATAGACTGTGCAGAAATGGATTAAGAGATTGAAATTCAAGCAGAAAGAAGACATGGAATATTATCAAACATGGAACTTATTTTACCAGTGGTTGGAAAAATGGGGTGGAGGTTAAGAATGTAATATGTATTGTTAAGCAAATTAAATACTCAGAGAACACAATGTTTATTAAGCACTAAGAAATGTAATTAATAGAAAATTAATACAATTTATTAAAGAAAAAAAGAAAGAAGGAAAGAAGGAAGGAAGGAAGGAAGGAAGGAAGGAAAGAGAAAAAAAGAAAGAAAGAAAGAAAGAAAGAAAGAAAGAAAGAAAGAGAAAGAAAGAAAGAAAGAAAGAAAGAAAGAAAGAAAGAAAGAAAGAAAGAAAGAAAGAAAGAAAGAAAGAAAGAAAGAAAAGGGAGCTGGTGGAGGTGCCCACATTTATTTTATTTATTTATTTTATTTTTAATTATATTTACATGCCGCCCTTCTCCGGAGACTCAGGGCGGCTTACAATGCGCTAAGCAATAGCCTTCATACTTCTGTATATTTATACAAAGTCAGCTTATTGTCCCCACAAACTGGGTCCTCAATTTACCTACCTTAGAAAGGGTGGAAGGCTGAGTCAACCTTGAGCCTCGAACTCACATAATTGCAGACAGCTGGGTGTTAATAACAGGCTATCTAGCCCGTCGAGCTGAGGCTCACATGGTGCCACAAGGCAATTTTCCCAGGGAAGTTAGCTGACAGGTGTTTGTTGAGCCTCTCTACGGAAAAGGGCCCTTACTTACAGCATCTTCCTCTGGCGTCCAGGCGCCTCGCTTTAAGTTGGGGTCTACTCGTTTGGTCCATCGGTAGATCAGCTGGGCAGAGTCCCTCCCCTCCATGTAGTATGCCACTGTGGAACAGACAACACTTGGAGTCAGCTTTTGCTGGACCAGAAAATTTCTGTGGTTTGATTGTCGCTTATGTACAGCACTGGAGCAGCTGCTTTGCCCCCTCCCACAGAAGAGATTGCTACTTGAGAGGCACCTTACCTGAGCCAAGTGCCTTTCAAGATCAAGATCAGCTCCAACATCTCAAGCCCGGGCATCTAAAATCCTCGCATCTTTAGCTTTCAAATACCCATTGGGGACATTTTGGAAGGCTATACAAGAATCTAGACCAGTGTTTCCCAATTTTAGCCATGTGAAGATGTGTAAACTTCAGCTCCCAAAATTCCCCAATCAACTTGGCTACTCCTGGGAGGGAGAGACTGGAATGTGTATTCCAGACGATAACAAGAAAAGTCTCATGGGAACCAAGGACATACCAACAGGTGTCTGCCAGAGTCGTGGAGATTTTCCCATAACAACACCTGGACACCTAATTGGACAATGTGACCTGCACTGATGAAGGAAGGGAGGATTCTATACTTTAATTACACTGAATTGCCCGCGAATTAGCCAAAGCTGGTTTTGCTTTCATTCTGTGCCAAAATGATATATTCAAATAAAGTTTTACATTAGGAGATCAGATCATCTCAATGGTGCTTGCTTGGTTGGGTCTGTCAACCAATGGAACTTTGACAGTGGGTGCTAAAATCAGGACACTCCCCCGGGAGGTGGCTTACTTTTCCGGTAAGGAATGTGATTCCCAACTCGCATTTCCTGCACGAGCTGCCTGAGCGTCTGGTCTTCTTCGGGGCTCCATTCGCTCCGTTTGAAATCTTTATTGTAGGACTGGAACTTCTGGAGACACTGAAAGGCAGTGCGCTGCGTCTGGGGAAGGAGTAGAAGCAGCAAGTTGGGTGGGGAATGGCAGGCAAGAAAGGGGGAGGCAGAGGAGGTCACAGCTGCTGCACACATGTGCATTTATTTCATTGGTTCACATGGTCACCCGCGTGCTCATATTTGCGAACCGGTAGGGAAGGTAAGTGAATCCCACCTCTGCCCCCAGCCCTTGAGTTTGACAACTCTGTTCTACTGCATCCTGGCTAGACTCGCTGGCTTTACCCCCAGCTCTTGGGCGATCGCTTCCCAATGCAGACCGCCGTGCCGGACAGCGATTTCCTTCAGCTTCTCGATCTCCTCCTCGCTCCATTCCTTCTTGTTGATGTCGGGATGCTCATAATTTTGCCAGTATTTCCTCAGCTCTTTGGCGTTGCGTGTTCCTTCAAACTAGGGAGGATGCAAGATGGAATAAATGGTCACCAATTTACATGGTTGTTGGGTTGTTTTTTTTTTACTTAAAAAAAGGGGACACACAGGGGAAATTTCATTTCCAGGCGAAATTTCCCTCCACTGTTCCCGCAGAAGATTTTGGAGGCCCCAGGCAGTGCGACTCGGGTGGACTCACATTGATGTTGGCAATCTTGTCCCAGTCATGCTCATCATGTCTGTTTCCCAGCAAAGCTTCTTCTGGCAACACGCTACATCCAGAGGAAACAAACTGCAGTTAGAAAAGCACTGTGCTGTTCTTTAAGCAACCACTTGAGAGAAGGCAGATCTTTGCAGTCATCTCCCTCTCCTTGGGCTTAAATGTTGCTGCACCAGTTTCAGCTCCGTTTTGCTTATTACGGGCAGTCCGTGATTTACAGTAGCTTAGCTACCGTAGGTCGAAGTTACAACAGACCTACCTTGGCTTGTGACCTGGATTCGAATTTCTGACACAAGTTCGGTCACATGAGCCAAACTTCGATCTTCGATCCCCTGCAACTCGGCCACAATCGCAGCCATTTGCAGGGTCTTGTGGTCAGGGGTAGGCTTCAAAAATTTTAGCACGGGGTCCTCTGCCTGGTTGCTGGGTGGGCGTGGCCATGGTGGGCGTGGTCTACTTGGCCTCCTGCACCATGCTGGGGGTGGGGGTGGGGAGTGGGTTTGCCCTCCCCAGGCTCCCGAGGCTTTTTTCGAGCCTCCGGAAGGGCGAAAATGGCCTCCCCAGGCTCTGGAGGCCTAAAATGGGCCCGTTTCTGGCTTTCCCAAACTTCGGGGAGGCCCATTTTTCGCCCTCCCTGAGCCTCTGCATGCACCCTTGCACTTACCTGCATCCAAAATGGGCTGCAGGGTGGGCAGGGAAGAGCCAGCCAGGAGTAGGGTTTGGGGGGTTCTCCAAACTTCACAGAATCTTAGCTAGAGGTTCTCTCAAACCCCTGCGAACCCCCAGCAGCTCACCCTTTCCTGCGCTCACATGACCATGTTTGACAACACTGAAGATTGAAGCCACTTCTGTTGCTGGCAAAAGCATGCCCACGGTGAGCCATTGGCTTTACTGCTGAACTGACTGCCCAGAGATTTTTCCCATGCACCCAAAGGAACCAGAGCAGCTTCAAATTCAGAGTATCCCACAATTTATGGGCTGCTCCTATAATCCTAGCCCTAACTTCCTAACACTGCCAGGATGGCACTCAATCAAAGACTGGTTATCAGGGAACAAAAGATCTGCTTCCGGACACAGTTTTACACCAGGTAGGAATCCATCCCGAATGCCAGTTTTCTTGAGCAACTTTAAGGAACTACCATATTTTTTGGAGTATAAAACACACCAGAGTATAAGACGCACCTACCTTTTTTGGTGAGGAAAAGAAGAAAAAGAAATCTCCCTCTGCCTCTGAGCAATTTTGCCTCATTGCAGCAAACAGCCGGCTTTACTTTCATTTTCGTTTTCAGCACAGCTTGATTAGCACAAGGAAAAAAAAAATCTGCTCCAGCAATTTACCTCTTTGCAGCAAGCAGCAGAGCCCTGCGCTGAGAGCAAATCAGCTGAGAGTCGGGAGGCCGATCCAATCAACTTGTGCTAATTAGGCTGTGCTGAAGCTGAAAGGAGCTGTTTTTTCTTGCTGTTTGCTTGCAAGGAGCTAACTGCTGGGAGGCACAGGCCAAAGGGTGAGGGCTAGTGGGTGGGTGGTACATTCACTGTATAAGACGTACCTAAATTTTCACCCCCTTTTAGGGGGGGAAAAGGTGCGTCTTATACAGTATCTGTCGTGGCCTGACAGTGGAGCTGGTAGCAGATTCTAATAGTGAGGAGGCTGGGGAGGAACATGGGCCAGTTCTGGAGCTTTGATGAGGGCTCTGTGTTGGAGGCAGAGAGGGGGCCAGGGCCGTCTGACAGTTATCAGCCGCCTTCAGAGTCAGACATCAGTGAGGCAGAAGAACAGCTGGAGCCTGTTCCCAGTGTGCGCATGCGCAGGGTTGCCAGACGAAGGGAACAGCTAAAGAACAAGGGTCGACTTGGGAGTAAGGCCACAGGTGCCCCTCCCATAGAGAATAAAAGAGGAGGGAAAGCGGAGGGGAATTTACAGGAGACAATTAGTTCACTTAATTGGTTAGTGACTCCTTGCCAAGTATTGTAGATATCGGCCTGGCAGCTCTCCAAGCCAGATAATGTCTGTGATTGTAAATTCACCCTTGAAAGACACACTTGCTGAGTGTGAATGAGAGAAATTCACTTAATAAAAAGGGACTTTTGTCAGGATAAGGCGTCTGCTTCGTGGTTTGGGAACGCCTAAGTCAGAACACCATTAGTCAATTCCAGAACTGCAAATTCCCTAAGACCCCTACAAAAATGAGAGTTTTCTTACAATACAGCATCCTTCTCAACTTTGGGCAACTTTAAGATCTGTGGATTTCAATTCCGGAATTTCTCCCAAGGGTGCTGGCTGGTGGAATTCTGGGAGCCAAAATCCACCCGTTTTAAAACTGAGAAAGACGAGAATAGAGAATACCTGGTAGAGAGCCAAATTGTTTTAGTTGGATGCAATGACCAAGGCAGAAGCCAACTCCTTCCCGCTTTCTCTCCTGCTCCCTTTTGCCAGATCATTCTTGCTGGCAGGTGGATCTAAACTGCTTTAAGAAAGCTTCCCAAATTACGCTCTTGCCAGTGATGTTATTCAGCCGGTTTTTTTTTTAAATTAGATTTATATGCCGCCTTTCTCTGGAGACTCAGGGTGGCTTACAAGGCGTTAAGCAATAGCCTTCATACTTTTGTATATTTTATTGTCAGCTTATTGCCCCCACAAACTGGGTCCTCAATTGACCTACTTTAGAAAGGATGGAAGCCTGAGTCAACCTTGAGCCTCGAATTGGTGTAATTGCAGATAGCTGGATGTTAATAACAGGTTATTCAGCCGGTTGAGCTATCTGAGGCTCAACCGGCTGGTTCTATTCAGTTTGGGAAAACTAGTAGCGGCAGCTACGGGAGGCTCCGCCCACCCGTCTGGACATAATCACATTCTGTTTTTGACACTCTGTGGATGCATGGAAGGACCGCATGCGCTCACATTTGCAAACCGGTAAGGGAATACTACCTCTGGCTCTCGCTCACATCTGTTTCAGGGACACAAGCAGTCAATAGAAGAAGACCTTTGCCATTTCGGAGTTCGAGCTGCGAGTCTTACTTGATTTCACTTATTTCACGCTCCGTTTCCTGGATCTGCTTCGCCAAGATCTGCTTTTCCATCTCATCCTTAGATTTCTCTCGTTTTTCGTTCAGATAATCCACCCTGTTGAAACAATGAGAAGAGATCTATGCAGAAACACACACACATACACACACACACACACACACAAAACAGAGATGGGAACAACTCCCTTCAACAAGCTGGACGATACGAGTGGCCTCGTCATTTCGCATTTTTCCAATCGTACTACGAAATTATCTCAAGAGGTACAGCCACAGCCTTGGGGACCAGACTCAAGCTAGAGGCGTCTTAATTTGTGTCTTTCGGAAACCCCTTCTAAGAGCAGCTTGGAGAACAGGAACCATTTACCTGAAGCTTTCAAGCCGGCTAATCTATGCAGCGACGAAGAAACAAAGATTCTCACCCCAAGGCTGAAAAATTCTCACCCTCCAAAGTCTAAGCGATGGCATTGAATAAATCTCCCTCTAATTCAGGGATGTGAAACTCGATTTCATTGAGGGCCGCCTCAGAGTTGTGTTTGAGCTCAGGGGGGCTGGGGTGAGTGTGGCCAGAGTGGGTGTGGCCAGCTTGACATCACTCAGGTCTGAGGTGCCTGTGATGGCCCGAGAGCTCTGCCAGTGAAAACAGGCTCTCGAGCTCCATTTTCGGCACTGCGGTCTGGTCCTTCACTGTTTCCAGGGTGGCCCTGTGGGCCAGATCTAAGCACCCCACGGACCAGATCCATCTCCCGGGTCTTGAGTATGACACCTCTGCGCTATGGGGAAGATCTTGTCCCAGAAGAATGCCCTGAAATGGGAACATGCTTTGGGAATTACCTAGGGGGTACTTAGATCCCAAGGATGGCACCTCAACCGACGGGACCTGAGGTGGCTCAATGCACAAGCTGAGTTTAAATGGGTTTGCGTGCCTTGGTGAGAAGCATTCCATGGCAGATATGGGGAACACATTATTTGGCCGTGACATTACGAAAAGTCCCAAATTGATTGAGAAGGAAGTGTGGATTGTTCCAGTCAACGCAACGTAGACTGGGTCTACAAGGGTCTACAAGGGTTTTTTCCCCCTCCTGTTTCTTATCAGAAGCCAAGGGAACTCACTTGAGCAGCTTTGGCTGCAGCAGATGCTGTAAGCGATCACTCACGACGGCCTGTTGCAGCAGCAGCTTCTCCCGGCTCTTCCCTGGGGAAGAAGAGATCAGGGTCGGGGTTCAGGAAAGTGGCATTCAACGCTCAATGGATCAAACTCAGGATGGAATTCTCAGTCTGGGGGAGAGAGAGGGGTGGGGGAACCTAGCTTCGAATGTTGTGAATTCCTTGTCAGGGAAAGAGGTAGCTCAGTCTCCCGGTCAGGACTTCACAGGCAGTTTGCAAGGGAATCAAGGAATAGCAATAGCACTTAAGACTTAAATTTTGCTTCACACTGCTTTTACAGCCCTCTCTAAGCAGGTTACAGAGTCAGCCTATGCCCCCAACTATCTGGGTTCTCATTTGACCCACCTCGGAAGGATGGAAGGCTGTGTTCTGTCCACGCCACACAAACAGACACACACTCAGACAGTCAGGGGTTAAATTAAACTGGCAGGCAACCAATTAGTCCGATAAGACGCTTGGCAGCAATCCCAGCAGCTGCTTGCCAAGACCTTTATCAACTTAGCAGAAAATACACACCACAATTGTCCAGAAATAATAGCTGAAGCTGAAATGCAGGAATAAATCTGAAGACTCCAAGGGATTTACTAGTTTTGTCCGTCACAGAGTTGAAGGCTTAACTCACTGCCTTTTTATAGCCTGTGGGGTGTGGTCCAGTGAGTCAGCTAATCACGGGCACACCTTTTCTTCTGTTGCGCGCACCTGTCTCTGCGACACTGGCAACGGTTCAGCCAAAACTCATTACCCTCATCACTGTCCACCTGTGGCTGCGGGGACGTGCTTGGCTCTGGGCCTATCTCTTGCCCTTCGGTGTCCTCCGGAGGCATTGCCAGAGAGGAGGGTCCTGGAGAAGGAGGCCTTGCCAACTCCTCTCCCTCACTCTCAAGAGTCCTCTCCTGCTGATGACACAGGCTCAGGCAATGGAGCCACAACAGGCTGAGTCAATCTTGAGTCAGTGAGAATCGAACTGCTGGCAGTGGGCAAAATTAACCTGCAATACTGCATTCTAACCACCACACCATAGATAGATGGATGGATGGAAGGAAGGAAGGAAGGCAGTAGCAATAGCACTTGGACTTATATACTGCTTCATAGTGCTTTTACAGCCCTCTCTAAGCGGTTAAACAGAATCAGCCTATGGCCCCCAACTATCTGGGTCCTCATTTTAGTGACTTCGGAAGGATGGAAGGCTGAGTCAATCCTGAGTTGATGAGAATCGAACTGTTGGCAGTGGCCAGAATTAGCCGGGCAATGTAACGAATTGTATGAAGATGCAAAAGCAAGACAGAAATGTAGTAAGAAAAATGGGGAGGAAGGAGGCATAAAATGAATTAATATAAACGTATGAAATTTGGAAAGAACGTTGTAACAATTTAAATGAAAATATAAAAATGTGATAGAAATACAGTAAGATGACAGAGGAGGAAGTAGAGGACACAAAGTATGTACTCGGATGACACACTGAATGATTTGTGCATTGTTTGTTTAAAAAAATAATAAAAAACTTTTTACAAAAAAAAAATTACCCTGCATTTTAACCACTGTGCCACTGTGTCTCTTAATCCGTGTGCAATGCACTTGGAGGTAATGTATAGGTAATCCTCAACTTAAAACTGTTTGTTTAGTGACTGTTCAAAGTTACAGTGTGTTCTGCTCCAGCTACAGACCCCAAAGAACACAGCACACACAAACTCAGCCTTTTGCAAATGCAGGCTATTAATAAACTTTCTTAACAGCCTGCCAGAATCCACAGATAAGGTAATCACAAGTCTTACTAGGGTTGGCAGAAAGCCCAGAAGCAATTTGCAGAGAATCCAAATGCGGCGAACTAAAGTTGTTCCCTACAGCTTGCTGCAATCAGCGTTCCTCCTTAAATAGGCTCCTTAATTACTCTCGAGGAGACCTCCTCCTGAGGAACCACACCTGCATTTTGCCAGCTCTGCGCGCCTGTGCATTGAGAAGAGGCTCCTCCTCTTCTTCCTCTTCACTTAAAGGAGCTTCCGGAGGTTCTGAAGGCCCTGGCTGAATCCCTGCTTCTGACACCACATCTTCTCCAGCCTTCTCACTGTCCGACTTGAGTGCCAGCTGCACAGGCTGCTGGTGCAGCACCACACCAGCCTCCTCGCTGTCGGAATCAGCTACAATCCGTGCAGGCTGCTGGCGGGCCACAATACAGTGGCACTACAAAATGTAACTTAAAACTGGTCCTTGCACTTCCAACTGTAGCAGCATCCCCAGTCACGTTATCTGTGTTCAGATGCTTGATAGCCAGCATACATTTACCACGGTTACAACATGCTAGGGTCATCCATGAGGAGCCACATCCTCTTCCCCAATGAACAGTCCCCTTTATCGTAGCCTCTTACATTTGATAGTGACCAGCTCCTCGAAAGACTTGATTCCTTGCCTCGCCTTTTCTCGAGTGTCGTCGTTGGCAGGAGGGCCCTGGGGATGAAATCCGACATTTTTATTGCACTTCCCGTTTCAATCCCTGCCGTAAGACAACTGCCTTCCCTGGGGACTTCTGGAACGAAGGGGAGACTCTGCTCAAGGGATTTCAGCAAAAGCACATTGAGATTGCAAGAGAGAGACAGCCGAATCCTGTCAGAAGGGACATCTGGCTGAAATCTTTCTCCCTGCCTTGACAACAACTGAGCACTACCACATGGAAACAACAGAAAACAACAACAAAGCTGACATTCATATGATGGGAGAAGCAAACCAGGGAAATTAGAAATTGCTAAGGTCTATAATATGCGCAGTTCCGTTTGGCAGGCACACTCAGGGGCTGGGAAGCCCGCACAGAGGGGCAAGTGGGAGCCCTGCTAACGCCGGCCCAGCCCCTGCTGGACACGCAACCGTCTGCCTGGCCCACTGTCTGATTGCTCATGGCTGCAACAGGGCAGGAAAAGCAGGTTGGAGGGTGTGGGTGGCCTGGTTGCGGGGGCCCTGAGGTGCGCAGGTGCAGGCCGTGGGGCAGTTCCACTCTCCACTCCATCCAGTGGTGGGTTGCTCCCGGTTTGCACTGGTTCGCAAGAACTGGTAGTAAAAATCTGTATTGGTTCCGAGAACCGGTAATAACATTGGCTGGCCACACCCCCGAATCGGTCTCCGGCCTGGTTGCTGCTTGCTTACCCCACCTACCTCATCAGAGGCTTTTTTTTTAACTTTTAAAAGCATTTTTTCTACAACCTCTTTGGGGGAAAAATGCTTTTAAAAGTAAAAAAAAAAGTCTCTGATGATCCCGCGGCTCAGCTGGGATCATCAGAGGCTTTTCAAAGTGTTTTTTTCTGCAACCTCTTTGGCTGAAGAGGTGGTAAAAAAAAATGCTTTGAAAAGCCTCTGACAATCCCAGCTGAGTTGCCTGATCGGCAGAGAGGCTTTTCAAAGCATTGTTTTCTGCAACCTCTTAAGGTTGTAGAAAAAAACGCTTTTAAAAGTAAAAAAAAAAAAAGTTGGCCACGCCCACCGTCACATTACTCCACCAAACCACACCCACAGAACCAGTAGTAACCAAATTTTAGAACCCACCCCTGCCCCCATCTGCCTCACCTCACATCGTGGCATCTACCCTGTTGCAACCATGAGCAACCAGGTGGCGGGACGGAGTGGGCAGGCTCTTAACTGGGGCTTATTTTTGGGGTAGGGTCTTTAGGCGTATGCTAAAAATATGCTAGGGCTTATTTTCTGGTTGGGCCTATTTTCAGGGGAACACGGTAGAGGGCTGCAGCCTGGGGGTTGGGGACCCTGGTTTGCAAGACCCACTTACCTGAGGGACTACCTGTCTCCCATTGTATCTGCCTAGCCAGCCTGATTTTGCAGATACATGCTCTGTATTCCTTCAATTGTTTTCTATTGGGACCCTGGAAGGGTAATTGCTCTACAGCAGCACCTGCCCTCTAGAATGAGTTTTCCATCCCGAGGTCCCAACAGTCCTCACTGTTGTTCAGAAGAGTTGTGAAGACCTGGGTCTTTCCCTTGGCCAAGTGAGAGGGTCACCCTTCCCTTAATCACGCACCTTTTCTTTTTTATGACCTGATTGTAATTTGATCACTATGAACCCCAAAGAGATTTTCCAGAGCCAGGCAGCATCTGAGTTGAATAAGTTACCGTTGCAATTATACTTACAAACCCTGAGGTCTTGTCCTTAAAGTATGGTTTCATAAAATGGCCCAAAAACATATTTGCTGGCAAAGATTTCCCATCGCTCGATTTCATGCCTTTTGTTCCGGCCAGCTCCCAGGTGAGTTTTTCCTGCAAGACATTCACAAACAGAAGGCGCCCATGAAGCCAGAATTCTGGGCAACTACATCCCAGGATTGAGATAAACAGTAACAAGAGTTGGAAGGGACATTGGGGGTCATCTAGTCCAACCCTCTGCTCCCACAGGAGACCAGTACTAGGGATTTGAACCGCCGAACTGCTGAACCTTTCTGATCAACAAGTTCAGCGTTTTAGCCAATGAGCCACCTAGTCACTATGATGAAGTCAGCCAGATGAAGGCATCCCACCATCCAATTATTCAGACAGTTCAGCTGAGTAAACACCCTTACAAAATTCTCCTTGCTTCTAGCAGGGCTGGGAAAAAGTGCAGGCCAGCAAGTCAAAATGCAAGCCAAAGATAAGCTTTCTGGAAACGGTTTGCCAACAGTTCTTGTTGCTTAGGGACCATTCATCAGAGCCCTCATCAGAGCCTTCCCCAGATTCCAGGACTGGCCCATGTTCCTCCCCAACTTCCTCACTGTCCCAGTCTGTTACCAGTTCTACTGGCTGCTGACGGGCCACAGGGAGGGGAAATTCACAACAGGATGATTTTTTTTTTAATTTTTGATTTATATGCCGCCCTTCTCCGGAGACTCAGGGCGGCTTACAATGCGTTAAGCAGTAGCCTTCATACTTTGGTATATTTATACAAAGTCAGCTTATTACCTCCACAAACTGGGTCCTCTATTGACCTACCTTAGAAAGGATGGAAGGCTGAGTCAACCCTGAGCCTGGAGAGATTCAAACTTACAGTAATTGCAGACAACTGGAGTTAATTACAATGCATTAGTCTGCTGAGCTATCCAGGCTGCTCAAATTATTCGAGCAGCCTGGATTTTCCAGTTATCTTTATTCTCATTTCAATTTCTTATTCACTTATTATTTAATGTTATTACATCATTTGCGTACATTTTTTATGATATCTCACTTTTTACCCCCCTCCCCACTTTAGATTGAACTGAAAAGGGAAACAACAGGGGAGAGAGGAAAGGAGAAGAAAGGAGAGAAGAGGAGAAAGAAGGGAAAAGGAGAGGAAGAAAAGGGAGGGGATAGAGGAGCAGAGGTGGTTAGAAGGGGGGAAGAAGAGAAGAGTGGGGGGAGAGAAGGGGAAGTAGGAAAGAGAAGGAGAGAAAGAACGAAGAAAGTAGGAGAAGAGAGAGGAAGGAAGAGAAGGGGAGGAGGAGAAGAAAGGTTGGAGTAAAGGTAAAGGGTAAAAGAGCAGCCCCCCAAAAGTAAAAATGAAAAATAAAAGTTAAGAAAAAAGATGAATGAAAAATGATGGAAATGACTGTACATGTAAATGTGTTTATGAGAAATAAAGATTAAAACTTTAAATAGGGGGAAAAAGGATGAATTATAATGTGTGTTTGTGCGGGAGAAGGGGTGGACTTGTGTGCTGAAGATCACACCCCATCTCCTCTACAGCTATTAGACACTCTGAATCCCATTAACCTGTGAAATGGGCATACTGTGACAACTCCTCTGAGAAAGCGGAGAGTCTCAAAGGAGACGAGGCTTTTCCAGCCTGCTCCCGAGGTCCCTGCAGCTTCACTCACCTGTTGCTTTTTATTTTCGGCAAGGAGAGTGTTGATCTCCTCAATCTTCTCCTGGATCACTTCCTGATAAACCAGGTTCATCTGGAGGCAGGTTTCTGGGGTTTGGGGTAGGTTGACTTCTTCCTCATCTTCCTCGCTGTCACTTTTCTCCCCGCCTGGGTCCACCTCCTGATACAGAAGAAGGGAATAAAGCTAGAAAATCATTCCTGAAAACAAGGAATTCCTCTAAATAAAAGTGTTAAGTTCAAGGGCTGCAGGATTGGGAAAAAAAGAACATTATGTTACTACAGCTTCATTTCTTTTTTTCCATCTTTTGCTGTTAATAGAGTAGAGTAGAGTAGAGTAGAGTAGAGTAGAGTAGAGTAGAGCAGAACAGAACAGAACAGAACAGAACAGAACAGAACAGAACAGAACAGAACAGAACTCTCTATTGGCCAAGTGTGATTGGACACACAAGGAATTTGTTTTTGGTGTACATAAGGAGAATAAAATACATAAGGAGTATTTGGTATATCTGGTGTACATAAGGAGAATAAAACACATTCATCAAGAATAAAAAGATACAACACTTAGTGATAGTCAAGGTTACTAATAAGCTATCAAACTGTACTAGGAAACAAATAAAAACAATATAAATGGAAAGAGACAAGAAATATGGTTATAGTAATAAGTGGAAAGAGATAGATACTAGTAAGGAAGAGAAGAAGAATAGTAATACAGTCTTTGTAAATTATTTTGACAGTTATTTTAATGCTTAATGATATTATTTATCTTTAATCATTAGAATCCAGGGAGTTTAACCACGGGTTATTTAGCTGTGTTATAAGTGTAATTTAAGAGTGAGTTGCATAGTTTTAAAGTCCTGAGTGGAAAGCATGTAAATTGGCTGTATCCAACATTGGCTGCACATTTAAAATCTTGAATATTAATATAAGAGGCCAACGTGGGTTGCAAAAGGTGGGTAAATCAACAAGAAATTCTGCTTTCTCCCAATTTCTAGCCATTGCATTGCTTCCTTCTTTTTAGTCATTCCTGTATTTCTATAAAGATGGACGTTAGAAAGGAAAACATGCCCAGAAGTGCAACGATATTCAAAGGCATCCCTCCCAAGGCAGAATTCCAACTTGGTTACTTGCCATGTCAAGTTGAGTATCAGATTCATCTTCTTCCAGGTCATCTGAGGAAAGAAGAAATAAATGTGTGAGAGAGAAACATTTTAAGTATTTATTAAATTTATATGCATCCCATCTGGCAGTTTGAGACAACTTTGGGCAACTTGGAACGTAAAGACTTCAAAAGATCACTTGGAAACAAGGAGCTACTTAGGACTGCGTTGCTGAGACAGCACAGCATATGGTGATCAGGAAGCCCATTTTACACATAATTTACAAGTGATCCTTACGATAACAGTTCTCTCATTTTTGTAATAATTAACAGTGTTGTGAGTTTCTGCTAATTTCCACCAGGACCCATCACATTTTCCTCTCTTGTGGTGTTTTACAATATCTTTTTTTTTAGTTTTAAAAACAAACCTTTATTAAGACTTTGAAAAACAAACATTTAAAATACACCAATTTCTTAGTCAAACAAAAAAAAAGATAAACAAAAAAAAACCAAAAGGCAAATGTACTTATACTATTACTCAAGTTCACATATTAAACTAATCTCTATATTTTTTTATATACATATACATATATACATATATACACTATTCCAGCTATATCCATCTGACAGTGCTGTTTTTAATTGCATCAATTTCTTCTAGATTCCATCTTACTCACTATTCCTCTTCCTCTGTTTTGTCCATTGATACCATTTATTCCATATAGTATAATAATCTGAGTCCTCCTTATCTTTTAATTGTAAAGTTAATTTGTCCATTTCTGCGCATGCAAATATTTTCTGTATTACTTCCTGTTCTGTTGGCAAGCGATCACATTTCCACAATTGCGCTAATGATAACCTAGCCGCCGTGATTATATGTAAAATTAAATACTTAATATCTTTTCTAATATTTCCTTTGATCATGCCTAATAGGAAAACCTCAGGTTCTAATTCAATTTCGCATTTTGTTATTTCTGTTATCCATGTTTTTATTTTGCTCCAAAATTTCTTAACTACTGGGCAGAGCCACCAAACATGATAAAAAGTCCCCTGTGTTTTTTTACATTTCCAACAAGTTGGATTTACATTTGGAAACATTTTGGCTAGTCTTACAGGAGCCAGATACCACCGATACCACATTTTATAATGATTTTCTCTGTAGGCTACCGATTTTGTCATCTTATAATTGCTTTCCCATACCCTTTCCCATTCCTCTAATTGTATATTATGCCCTATATTGCCCTATTTTACAATATCATTTAAGCACTGTGGACATCTTGTAAAAGCACAAGGCAAATCTTTAGCACAAGAATGCTGTCTATAATACTCAAGGCCCTGCTTCTGGTTTTAGTTATTTCTTGGCTCTCTTCCCCACCAAACTGGGGTCCAGCCACTGGAAACTGGTGATGCAGAAGGATATCAAAAGGCAAGATGGAGATCTTTTCCACCAGGCCTCACCTTCCTCTTCAGAGCCAGAATCCAAGCTGGAGTCCAGCACTCCAATCCCATTTGATGGAATGACTGGGCCCAAACTCCTCTCCAGCTCTTCAATCTCCTGCCTGATTTTCTCTCGTTCCGCCTCGAGTTCCATTGCTGAGGTGCCTGTAAATAAGACAGAAAAGTCAAACAATAGAATAGGAATGGATAGGAAGAAGAATAGGAGTAGAAATAGAAATAGAATAGAGAATAGAACACAGAACACAGAATAAATAGAACAGAACAGAACAGAATGCAGAATGGGATGGGACGGGAAGGGAAGGGAAGGGACAGAACAGAAAAGAACTTTGTCACTTTATATGTACCATAATCAGCATATATTAAAATGAAATTTTGTTGCATTCAGCTCTCAAAGGATAACCATTATGCATAGAACCACATACGCACAATATACAACACAGAGAAACATAGTACACCGTCTAGTATACATAGACATGTTGAAAAAAAATAATCTTGCGAATTTTACAAGATGGATAGCGTAAGGAACAAGGCTGTTACAGAATCTAGTAGTCTTATTTCGAAACCTCCTCCCAGAGAGGAGCCACAGAAACAGACAATAAAGTGCAGAGGTGGGTTTCATCAGGTTCTGACCAGTTCTGGAGAACCGGTAGTGGAAATTTTGAGTAGTTCGGAGAGCCAGTAGTAAAAATTCTGACTGGCCCCGCCCCCATCTATTCTCTGCCTCCCAATTCCCAGCTGATTGGGGGAAGGGGGGGGGGAAGAATGGGGATTTTGCAGTAACTTTCCCCTGGATTGAGGTGGGAACAGAGATTTTACAGTATCCTTCCCCTGGAGTGGGGTAGGAATGGAGATTTTACAGTATCCTTCCCCTGCCACACCCAAGCCACGCCCACCAAGCCACGCCACGCCCACCAAGCCACCCCCCCCAGAACAGGTAGTAAAAAAAATTGGTAAAGTGGGTGTGTGAGGTCTCTAACAATGCTTTGAACTCTAAGTACATAGAGCTTACAAGCAGCATCTTGAATAACGGGGAAACAAGCTTCCTATAATCTTCTCCGCTGTCTTCACTACTCTCTGTAGGGACTTTCTATCTGAGGCACCACTGCCACCAAAGGAGACAGGGATGCGGTTTGTTAAAACAGAAGGAGCAAAGAGGTTCTCTCCTCATCCTGCGCAGGAAAGGCAGACTCTGGTTTGCACAAAAGACAACATCTGAAGTCAGGACTGTAAAAAACAAGGCCCACGACTCACTTCTTTTATCTGTTTTATTTATTCAATTTGTCCACTGTCCAAAGGGTTTCTGGGCGGCCCCTCAGAGCAGCCCCAGCTGTATTTTTTTACGACCGATTTTATTGCCCTTCGCAGGTGCTCCTGACACGTATAAGCGCCACACGCAAAATAAAAGCCTCCTCCGAACGTGTGGATAGGAAAGGGACCCTCGGGAAGGGCGGGGAGGGGGCTTCTCCTTTAAAAGCGCCCCCCCCTGCAAAAGACGGCGCCCCCCTCCCTTTCCTCTTCCGTCCCCGGGTCTGCGGCGTTCACACAACACGTTCGCCGCTGCCCATCCCAGCTGGCTCAATCATAAAGCACAACTAATCCAGCCATGGCTTCCCGCGGGCCTAGCTGCCGGGCGCCGCTCCCTCGGGCCGAAAGAGCCTGAGGTTGCCCCAGCCTGACCGACGACGCGGGTCTCACCTGTTCAAAGCCGCTACGGGTGCAAGAGCGCTTGCCACCATCGGCCGGAAGCGCGGGAGGAGGGGGAACATGCCGGGTGACGGACCAGGAAGTGACGTCACGCACGGGCTTAATGAAACCGGAATGACAACAACTTTTTTCCCCCCAATTGAGAAAGCCACACCTACTTGGGGGACCCAACGATCGCGTAGGCTCCGCCCTCCTGCCCGCGCGTCGGCCAATGAGCTGTTCGCTTTCTTTTCCGGGCTTTGCCAATCTGCGGCCGCGGAGCGTCATCCAATAGCGGCGCACAACGCGAGGGGGAGCGCGTGCGATATGAACACGTGATGCCAATCAGGAGGAAGATTAAACAGAAATGGGGGGAGGTGTTGATACGCGGTAGCCAATGAACGGAGAGGACGCAATCCGCCCGGCGGGCTTTCAGAAGGACTCGCTCAGTCTGCGGGATCTCCCGCGGCAGAAGGGTGTGGCTTAACTTCTGTGCCGTGGAAGAGACTGAAATGTCACGTAGAGGCTCCCCGTTCAAGGGCAACCCTTTTCGGCCTCATTAGACGATGTGGAGCGAACCGGCCTACCCCGCAGGGTTGTTAGGGAGAAAATAGCGCTGCCTCTAAAATGGAAGCAAACTAAAACAAACCATGGCTTGCTGAATCGTGGTTTGTGGAGGGACTCAAGAAAACCACGAACAAGAAAATGATTTATGGGCCCAGCACGTGTGAACTCACCCAGACAACCATAGACTTGAAATCCATTTAATTTAATTTAATTTAATTTAAAATTTAATTTAATTTAATTTATGTAATTTAATGGGATAGAGGAAAGCCAAGAGAGGGATCCCAAAATGCCACTAGGTCAGAGTATTAAATAGATTAAACTGGAGAAATGACACCTGTGTGATTTTCTGTAAAAACTACGCAGTGCCAAGATTTGAGAAAACACTGTGGTTTAACACTCTTTTCCTTTGATGAACGTGGGGCCAATTTTAATAAATGGTTGAATCCTTCAAGTAGTCTGTGAGATTTACATCCAGTGTTTCGGAAGTCAAAAAGCTACACAACTTCTGCACAATGAACCTTAACTGGCGTTGGATGCATTAGTATCCTTTAAATAACATTATTTCTTAAAGGATACTAATTAAAATAATGCATCCAGCTCCAGTATCCTTTAAGAAAATTATTTCTTCAAAGACTTATTCCCAAAATGAATGTCTTTAGCACTTCTCAGTGGGTGGCCATGAAAGCTTGATTTGCTTAATTCTTTTTCCATCAGTTTCTTTCTGTGACTAGGTAACAACTCTGGTTCATCCACACAAGTCTACCTTCAAAATGCTCCAATCATCGTAAAACAGCTTCATCAGCACTACTAAACCACTGTTATGAACTAGAAAAGAAGCGCATTTTATATCTATATATCTATACATTCTATCTATCTGTATCAAATGTATATTTGCTGATAAAGAAATAAAGGGAGATTAATATACCGTATTTTCCGGCGTATAAGATGACTTTTTAACACATGAAAATCTTCTCAAAAGTCAGGGGTCGTCTTATACGCCGGGTATTGTTCTCCTGTAACCAGGCAGACCAGCCCGAAAGGCTCCGAGGAGCCTTAAATGGCTCTAAGGAGCCAAGCTGAATTGCCTGCTGAGTTGCCGCTAATCAGCTGAGTTACACCCCAGAGCCATGTGAAAGGAAAAAACTTTCTATTTACATGGCTCTGGTGATCCCAGCTGCTAATTTTTTCCCTGCTAATTGGTAGCAAAAATGCCCCCCTCCTTGCTTACCTTAGCTGCTAGTTGCAACACTTGCCTTGCTTCACTTGCCTGCAATCCATTGCATCAGCAAGCAACTGAATCTCCCTGCCTGCAATCAAGCAGTTGTGGACTTCAACTCCATGAATTACTCAGCCAGCAAAGCAAAGCTGGCTGAGGAATTCTGGGAGTTGAAGTCTACAAGTCTTAAAGTTGCCAAGGTTGGAGACCCCTGTTCTATTGGGTAAGTTTTTTTCCCCTTTGGGAGCTTTAAAAAAAATAGTTAATTGGGGTTTTTTTTAGTTGTTCTTTTTTAGACCTAGCCATTTAAAGGCTAGGTCTAAGTTTTAGGCTAGGAAGTTTAAAATTTAGCTTTCATATAAAAATAAAAATAAAAATAAATATTTGTGCAGCTTCCTGAGATTTAGCGTGTTTCTGTAGTGTTTCACTCTAACTACACAAACACACAAAATCTCACAAAGCTGTATGTGGAATTTTGTGTGTGTAAAATGTGAAAGTTGGGTTTTTGGGCTTTTTTGTGGCTGTGTGAGGTTCCTGCTTGTTGCAGGGGCCATTTTGGGTCTAGAACAGCTGCTTTTCTATTGTGGGTGAGCCAGTTGATGTTTTTTAACTTTTATTTGTGTGCGTTGAAAGAGGGGCCGTCTTATAAAGCAAGTATAGCCCAAACCCTATATTTTTTTACAGGAAAAGTCAGGGGTCGTCTTATACGCCCAGTCGTCTTATACACCGGAAAATACGGTAGATCTATTTCAAGCTATTTAGCTCTCATTAGCTAGCCATACCCTTACTCGGATTTGATACATATATATATGTATATTTATGTGGCTGCCCAATCTTACAAAAATGGGACTTTGGGCAGTATATAACAGAAATATATGAAAGCAGTCATCATAAAAAACAAAAATATAAAAATATATTTATGTGTACTCCCAACACACACAGGCAACCCAAAAGAGAGGTCACAGTTGTATCTAATTCTTCCAAAACCAATCCTTAAAGAGGAGGCATTTGCTTACGGACCTGGTTTTCACCGATTGGAAAAAACAAAACAAAATATAAAATATAAGTCCAAACCAAGCTCCATACTTGCAGTTGCATTTTAATTTAAAAAAATAATACTATTACAAAACCTGGAGAAATTAAAAAGCTTCCAAAACTGTATATTCAGAAAGTTAAATCTTGGATACCTTGCTATGCAAAAAGCAATAAAAGGTTTTATTGCACCTGTACAACAGCTGGTTTTCCAAAAAAAAAAAGGTGATTTCTATCAAGAAGACAGTTTTAGTAATAATATCTGTCTTCTCGAGGACATCTCTGACTGGCACCCATGTTAAATAAGAAATATATTCCTGACTAGACTTTTAAAGCAATCTCTAAATGAGCAGCCAAACAGTGAAGTGTGAAAATATTTAGTTATCTCTGCACATTATGAAATGCTTTCCATTGATCAGTCCAGATGTAGTTAACTCAGAGCCGCAACCTTCTTAACAGTCTCAAGTTAAAGATCACAGCGCAAAAAATCCAGCTTCCAATCTTTGTTTTCTCCAAGAATGAGAGGCAATAGATTCTCAGGGGGTTCCTTGTGATGGAATCTCAGACATTTTGTCTAGGGACCTCAGAAGGTCAGCGACAAGCTGCAGCTCTTCTGCACCGGAAACCAGCTGCCTAGAAAGAACACAAGATGGGAATCAGCACAATGGTGACAATTACGTTGCTGCCTGCAGGGACTCTGGCAGACCCAATTTTAAATAGGTGATCTGTCCCCCTCTACATACACCCACAAAAACACAGCCAGTCAAGGGTTAAAGAAGCACTTGGCACACACCACAGTTCTTATCTCCAACTTGGCAGCGATATGCACACCGTCTGCCAAGTGCTTTAATTGTTCACAGAAAGAAAATCACATACGTAGCTTTGCCAAAATCCGTTCTTTTAGCTCCAATGACTACCAGATTGAGTTATTGTTCGTCACAGGGATCACTGACCACCACCCTCTCTTATATAGTCTCTGGGGTGTGGTCCAGGGACTCATTGGTCCTGTGACTCAAGTCCAGTGACTCAGGTCTATTCCCTCGTGCGTCTCCTCAGCTGCTGCAAGCGCTTATCTCGCCTTCGTTGACGTGCGTCCAGGAATGACGTCTTTCCCTCACTCTCATCTGAGACACCTGTTTCCCCACTACTTTGCTCTCTTTCAGCTGGCACCTGAGACGGTGCCAGAGGGGGGTGGGGAGGCTGGGAGATCTGGCTGGCTCCTCTTCCTCATGCTCAGAGCTTCCTTCCTCCAATGGGATAGGCTCAGAGGACGGGGCCACAACACTAGGCTAATTTAATGTTAAACTCCGTGTTTCCCACCTCCCCAAAAAATCCTAAGGAACAAACAAACCCATCTCTATCCTCTTTGAGGTCACAACTCTACCCTCTTGGTATCACAGGCCCAACCTCCATGGAGCAATCATCCCTCCAAATGTGAGCCACTACAACAGGGGTGTCAAACTGGCAGCCAGATGTGTCGCACGCAGGCCCTGCCCACCCCAACTCTGCAAAGGCAAAAACCGTCGTGATATGTCATGTGACACAATCAAGTTTGACACCCACGCACTACAAGGTTTTTCTTGTTTTCCAGACATTTTGGATTCTTCCAAGATTAAAAATTTGGGAATTGAAATGTCTGGTTCAGGATAAAGGTTACCCATCTGTACACCCCTATATAAATAAATGCACCTGAATGATACTTTAGCAGCTGGGTGGCTGAAGCCAAAATTAATTAAGCTGGAAAACAATGGTTTGTAAAGCCCACGTTACCTTCCCTAGCTATAAAGAATGAACTTCTATGTTATAATCGATGTAATTCAGAAGTAGCTTCCACATTGAAGCCAAAGGGCAGAATTTATCCTTGCTATATTTAGCAAGTTAGAAGTGTTTTGAAGACATTAAAAAAAAAGAAAGTAGGAACTAACATACCAACACCTGGAAAGGCTATTCACACTATTCACACTATTTAGCAATTTTATTTAAACTCCAAGACCATTTTAAAAAGGCATCCATTGGAACAGAAAGGTTTATTATTTATATCCCACCTTTATTATTTTTATAAACAACTCAAGGTGGGGAACATATCTAATTACTCTTTCTTACAACAACAAACCTTGTGAGGTGGCGGCAAGAATTGGCAAGAATTAGTAAAAAATATTCCCCCCCCCCCCCAATTTGTTGGAAATGTGAGGTGGATCTAGGGTCATATCACCATATGTGGTGGGAGCGCTCAAAAGCCAAAAGTTTCTGGCAGCAAATAAGGAGCTGGTTAGAAGAGATGTTAATGTATGAAATACAAGTTAAGACAGAATTTTTCTTATTGGGCATGACAGATGGCAAATATGACAAGAATCTAACCTATTTAATATTGCATATACTTACCGCGGCAAGACTAGCATATGCTCAAAAATAAAAGTATAAAGAAATACTCTCAGAAGTAGTAGTAATACATAAAATTTACAGCTGTGCAGAGATGGACAGTCTCGCTTTAGAGCTCAAAAACAAAAGTGAATCAATATACTATGAAATCTGTAATAAATTTTATAATTGGTCAAATAAGAGGAAGAATGCCAAAAACAAGGGATAACGAATGTCTGGAAATATATATATCAATGTATATCAACATAACAATGTATATTGAATTTGGGAGTGAAATATAGGTTTATTAAACACGCACAGTTGTTTAGGAAGTAAAATACTGCATACTTGATATATAATGAAATAGGAGATATGTAAAGTTGTATATAGATCAAGGAATAGATTACTTATTAACTTGATTTAGATGCAAATGTTAGAAACCAGAGACGTTGAGCAATGTCCATTGTTTTACTTTTAAAACTAATACAATGTTTAAAATTAAAAAAAAACAAAAACCAACCCTGTGAGGTGGGACCGGCCCAATTTTTATGGCTAACAGGGGATGTACTACAAACCCTCAAATATGTGCCACTGAGTCCTAACGGGATTGCTTTGTTTTAGCCCCGATTAAGCCAACTGTGGCTTGCTAAACAAAACTCGGTATGAATTCCGTGTTTTTATCTGCTTCACCTGGCTCAAGACTTACTTGATGGATGATTTAGATCTCGTTATCACAGCGAGGAGATTCTGCAAGGCAACATCTGCGTTTTGCTTGACTGCAGTCAGGTTTTCCTGATGGCCAGACTTTAAGGCTTTGTTCTCCGATTTGTATCTTTCCATCTGAACCTTTGTGTAAGCAGAGAAGCATTTATTTCCCAAACATTGCTTTTTCAGCCCCTGTGGTTTTCAAAGTGTGACACGAGCTAAGGGTGTTTCTGGCAGAACCTTCAAAGCCCAGGGAAAACCCCCAAGATTTACTTCCAAGTAGGTTTGCACAGGACCAGCTCACCTCACTATATTATTTATTTTAGAAAGCCCCTTTTAAAAAAAAAAGCTTTTACAGGAAACAAGTTGCTTTGCAGAGCGTGCTTCTACCTCACTGACTTTTCAAATAGGAACTATTTGTCCTTACAAGGCAGGTTTTCCCATCAGCATCGAGTCAAAATCGGCTTAGAACTCAGACCCACCGCCAGCTCGTATCACAATTCCAGAAACTGGTGCAGCTGCTAGTTTGAGCTCCCTAGCTGGCTTGGGAAGAAACAGGGCAGAAGGGAACAGAGGCCGCCTGTCTGTACAATTGTGCATTTGAACCTCAGAAGCTCTACACAAGCAAGGACGATGCAACTAGTTTCTTAATGACTGTTCAAATTTAGGATGGTGACAGAATAAAGAAACCCCATGGCCATTGTAAATGGTCAGGTGCCTTGCATCGACCTTACAACCAGTTGCAGTATCCCACAGTTAACAGTGTGAATACAATTCATGATGTTTTTTTTCAGCCAGTTTTCCAGCACAAAATGCCATTTGAATGACGAGATTCGCTGAATAACCACAGTGTTCACCGGAAGGCAGAGTTCGCTTGACAAGTGCCACCAAAAAAAAAAAGTTAGAAAAACAATCACATAGAAGGATTGACCGACGACCAGATTTCTGGTTCCAAATTCAATTGTAAGTCAAGGACCACCTGTATTTTAACTCCCCCAGCCCTGCCCTGTTGACGTGAGGCCCCATTATGTACCTGAAGCTGAACGTTTTCCTGCTTCAGCTTAATGGCACTGTTTTCTGCTTTCACGGCCCGTTTCTGGAACAGAAAGCAGAGAAAAGTTTATTTCGGGAGCTGGGGTCAAACACGATCCACGGTTCTTAACACCGGGAGAGAAGGAATATAGGGGCACGCAAAGAGTGGATGACTCTCGTATCCTATTAATTCTGGCGGGAGGATGAGAGAAGCACCCATAGCTCTCAGAGCCCCAGAACGAGACGGGCTCAGCTACCACCTTACCCAGATTCACGGGAGAGGGCTGGTTCCCACAGCGCCCCAGACCCACCGTCATTAACTGGAGATTCTCTTCCACCTGCTGCACCATGGCCTCCAACTCACGAGCCTCCTTCTCCTCTTTCCGTTTGCTCTTCTCCAAAGTCCTTTCCAGATGCCTTATTCTGGTTGAGAGAAGGGATGAGTCCACACCTTGAGCTCTAGCCCTCAGCTTAGCCTCGTGAGTTCCGCCCTCTGCTGTCTCCCGGGAACACGAGATAAGCCAGGATGCCTTTTAAAGCAGGCTTACTAACCCCACATGTTAAGTGAGCCCTTTGCTACCTTGTTGGAACTTGGAAGTTCATGTCCCCCAATGAGATGAGGATAACTTATATAAATACGTGTCAGATCCATGTATCTGCCATTCTTTGTGGAAGAAGGGGGGAGGGGATTTTTAAAAAAAATTTGATTTATATGCCGCCCTTCTCCGGAGACTCAGGGCGGCTTAGAGTGCATTAAGCAATAACCTTCATACTTTTGTATATATTTATACAAAGTCAGCTTACTGCCCCCACAAACTGGGTCCTCAATTTACCCACCTTAGAAAGGATGGAAGGCTGAGTCGACCTTGAGCCTGGCTAGGATTGAACTCACAGAATTACAGGCAGCTGGATGCTAATTGCTGCCTTTAGTAGGAGGCATTAGCTGCCTACGCTACTCAGGCTCTGTAGCCTGAGTAGCGTAGAACTATACATTTAGCATAGAATTAAATGTGACAATTTGAAGTTGTCACATTTAGTTCTCTTTCCTGTGTATCCTAAGTATCCTACTTCCTGCCTGGTCCTCTTTATATAAACTTTAACCTGATTTATAACCGGTGCCAGGAATGCCTGGAGAATTCTCACACCTTGGGAAATGAAAAGGGGGGGGGGGGGAATGAGTGGATTGCAAAATGACCTTGACAAGCTCTTCTTATCTGTTTCTCAGAAAGGCTGGTACAATTCCATCTTCACACAAGCAGATTGGTTGGAATCCACATCGGACGGTGGGGGAGGGGGGTTCCTAATTTCCTTTATCCTGAACTGCATGCCCTGAGGGACACCCCACCCGCGTTGGGCTTGACTGCTGGTCTTATAAAGATGATCTGACTTGATGGCGCATCTCTGCAGCAGGGCGGGAGAGAGAGAGAGAGTCCAACACCTCCCCTGTTTGCATTGCAGAAATGGTTCGGCCGCAAAGAACGTATTTTTCTAACGTTCACCAAATCTGCCTTCATGTAACTTCACAGCATTGTTTTGTAACCTACCCTCTGGAATGATCAGGTCACCTTCAGGTCTGACATGCCTTCGTATTTTTAGAGTGCTATCAGTCCCCGTGCTTTATTTCTCAGAATTAAATGTTCTCTCTCTCTCTCTCTCTCTCTCTCTTGATTCAGGAGGTTTAAATCAGAGAAACAATCAATTAAAGGGTTTGGTTTTTCTAATGATCTTAATTTCGCACACACCTTTCCGCCTGTGATTCAGAAACAGCTTGAATTTTGCTTAGTGTACTTCTTAACTCGGAATTTTCTTCTTTCAGCTACGTAAAAGAGAAAAGATTCAGGTGTTGAAGGATTTGGGAATTCTGGGAAGGAACTGTTCCAAAAGCGGATAGGCAAACAAGATGGAAAATCAGTCCAAGGTCACAACCAGGAAATGACAAATAGCCAAAAAGGCAAAAATGTCTTGATTACAGAATTTGTGTCTTTGGCTGGGATCCACAAGGAGATTTTTGTCCTTGCAAATGGCCCAGCTTGTGTTTCTCACACAGCCCCTAGCAAACTTTTCAATGTTTCAAAATCTGAGTGATGCTGCATTCCTATATTCCACCCCACAACCAGAAAGTCAAACAAACAAACAGACAAAAAAACCAACCCAAAATTTCCCAGACCCGCCTGCCCATTCAGCCACGTAAAAGGAATTGCACTGGAGCTTTGCAAAGATAGAATCCCAAGCTTTCTGATAGGAAAGGAGAGATTTTCCATGCCTCAAAAATGGAAACTTGATACGAAAGAGGATGAGATAAACCTTTGGAATAGAATGGGGACCTGTGAGCATTTGGGAGTTGGAAAACAAATCGTGGGCATTTTTGCAGCATTGCTTTGAACGAAATACTGGCATGTTGTTTTTACTTTTTTTCCCCCAGACAAAACTATGGGTCTCCGATCCAGAAAACTGATACTTGTTACCCAAGGAACCCAGTGGACACTTAGACGTAACGTAATAGCAAAACAAACAAACAAACGAACAAAAAAAAAAAACCAGGAGAATCTCTATAGCTCAGAATTGACACGAGGGGTCCTTGGAGTCTGCAAAGATACAATCAAGCTCAGAGTGGACGAAGGATCCCTCAGAAAAAGACTATTTGGACAGCCCTTAGGCAGCAAAGCCTAGAAAGCAATGACAATCCTTTTCTTTTTGCTATTGATATATTCTTATTTTTTTTAATTGTTTAACTGTTCTGTTATTTCTATGGCTTTGTTTACAATCTTTTCACTTCTTCCTTTTTGTTGTAAGTCACAAAGAGTAGCCCCGTGGAGAGATAGGCAGCCAATAAATTAAATAAAGTTACTATTCAGAGTTGTGTTGCGGTGAAAATGCTGGATTGGGCAGACTGAGGTTCAATTTCAGCTTTAACTCACTGGGTAGCTCAGAGGGAATAAAGAACAGGGGGGAAAGAGCTGCTATCAGTGATCAGGTAAAAGAGACCCAAGTCCAGGACAGAACAGTCACTTGAGGAAACGCCTCAGACAAGCATCTCCTTAGTACACGGGATGATGACTTTTTCTAACAAAAGTAATTTTAGGCCTTACATGGCATTGACTTCTTAGTCTCGCCTACCCTATAGGGCAGTGATGGCTAACATTTTTGCCATCGCGTGCCAAAAGCGGGGGGAGCGCGGTGGGGTCACACGCACATGTGCCCACATCCATAATTCTATGCGCCCCCCCCGTGTTCCCCCCCCCCGCTTTTGGCATGTGATGGCCCAGTAGGTTCGTTTTTTGCTCTCCCCAGGCTCCAGAGCCTTTCTAGGAGCCTGGGGAGGGCAAAAACGGCCTCCCCCCCCAAGAGGCCCTCCGGAGGCTGGAAACAGTGTGTTTCCTGACTTCTGGTGGGCCCAGAAGGCCCCAAAATCAGCTGGCTGGCCTACACATGCATGCCGGAGCTGAGCTCGCGTGCCCACCAATATGGCACCTGTGGCACCCATACCATCATGGCTATAGGGCTATCGGTATCTTTATATTACCCAGTTTCCCCTAAAATAAGACATCCCCTGAAAATAAGCCCAATTGGGCTTTGGAGCGCATGCGCTAAAATAAGCCCCCCCCCCCCAATAAGTCCTTCCTGAAAATAAACGCATGTGCATCCGGTCCCTACCATTTCCTCTGGTGAGAGCTGGAAATCAGGTAAGGCAGCAAGAGGAGGCCCATCTTGCTCCACACGCCCCGAAGTAATAAGACCACCCCGAAAATAAGGTCAAGCGCTTATTTCGGGGTTCAAAAAAAAATTTATTTATTTATTTATTTTATTAAATTTATATACCGCCCTTCTCCTAGTGGACTCAGGGCGGTGTACAGCCGAGAATAAAAAAGCACTCCAATACAAAATTTAAAATATTAATAAAAGAATTAAATAATTTTGGCCCAATAAATTTAAAAAATAGGCAATTAAAATTTAAAACCCATAAAACTTTAAGCTTAAAAAAGAGGGGGGGTTACGCCAGCCCAGCTTGACAAAATAAAAAAGTTTTTAGGGCACGGCAGAAAGCCCGGAGATCAGGTATCGTACGGATCTCCGGGGGCAAAAAAAAATATAAGACAGGGTCTTATTTTCGGGGAAACACGGTAATCACATTGTTAGCGCAACCTACTTCATAAAATTGTTCCTGTGGGGATAAAAATTGAAAGGGATTATACTATACATGTTACCTCAGAAAAAGAAAGGTGAGATATACATTTGCTAAGGATTTAGCCTTCTTGTCCTGGGGAAGCCAGGAGGGAGAACAGCTTCCCAAGAGAGGCATCAACACTCACCTCTTGGTAATGCAGCTGCAACAGTCGGCAGAAGCCATCTTCTGGGGACATCTGATCACTCGGAGAGCTTTGGTCCACTTTCCCAAGGCAGCCACAGGAGACGTGGTCATTTCTTCCCGGCTGCTCTGGAGAGAAGGTCTGGAGGTCCGAGACGTTGCAATAGAAAGAGTCTATTGGGCTGCTGCTGAGCGAGGCGCTGGGGGCTCTGGCCAAGTGGGTTTCTTCGACGGCCGAGGGCTGATAAGAGCCGCTCCAGTCGTCCTCGTCATCTTGTAGCAAGGAATCTGAGGCAGTTGGGTCTTCAAAAAACGGCTTTCGCAAGTCCTTGTTCAACCCCAGCGACTCGGCCAAGAAGGAGCTCTCATCCAGCAGGAGGCAGGACCTCAATGGCCCCTGCAAACGAAGCGAAAGATTTGGGGTTTTGATCATCTCAACGCCTTTCCTACGGAGACTGAGGCCAAAGGGCCTTTTGCACCAAACTGCCTAGCACAGGGATCGGCAATGGCTATTATTCGTATTGTGATGCTGTGGTTATTTTAAAAAAAGATTTCTCTCCTGTCCTTCTACGGCAAGCGCAGGGCTGCTGACTATCTCCCTCTAGGGATCAATTTTGCACCGATCTGTTTTGTATTGATCGATCAGCATTATCTCCCTTGCAGCTCCTCTTCTCCAAATTCATAGCTGACTCTAAATCTACAGCAAAATTCTCCCTGCTTTTTTTGCCCAGTTGAATCGCTTTGAGGCAGGCAGTGTCAGGATGGGGGTGTGGGGGTGGTTCCTGGGGAGGAAAAACCCCAGTTGCCCCCCTTTTTTTCCTGCCACCCCCCCTCCCAAAAACCCCAACCTCCTCCCCCTTTGCCTCCTCACCTCGGGATTGCCGTTCTTGGTACCCGCATAGGAGGCTGTGCTTGCCTTTTGTTCCTGACTCCTCACGAAAGCCTTGAAGGAAAAGGGATTGGCTCCTTCTCCCAGGTTGCCAGGCGGCCCACCTGTGACAGGTAAGAAAACAAATAAAAAGGACAGGAAGAAAATTTATCCTTCCCCCCCCCCACCCATCCTTCCAAGCAATTCGGCTCTCCATCAACTGGGTTTGCTATTGTCAGTCCTTAAGAAGTCCAGGCAAGCAAAAAACACTTTGCACATGCTCAGAAACACTTTCTCCCTCGGCTCGATTGCAAAAAATGAGAATTGCACATATACACACACTCCTCGTTGAACGCCACCACCAATATATCCCAGACACACCCAAACCCACAACCCCTGGATGGGAACCATGGGACATGGAGTCGCCGGTTCTCCTCCAGGCCTTGCTTCCCCAGGAACGTTGCTTCCCCAGGAACCATCATCCCCAGCCTGGCCAGGAAAAAGGCATAGCATCCCAAAAGGAACTTCATTCCCCCCACCTCGCCCTGCAGAAGACGCTTTGCACATGCTCAGAAACACTTCCTTCCTCGGCTCTACCCCAGCCACACCCCAACCCACGACCCCTGGGTGGGAACCATGGGACATGGACTCCTCTCTGAGAGACGCCTGGTTCTCCTCCAGGCCTTGCTTCCCCAGGAACCATCCTCCCCAGCCAGGAAAGAGGCACAGCATCCCAAATGAACTTCATTCCTCCCCCCGCCCCCACCTCGCCTTGCAGAAGACACTCTGCACGTGCTCAGAGGCAGGGGGCCAGTAAAGCCGTCCTTACCGGCAAGGCCTGCCCAGGGAGGCTCCGCGCTTTCCCCGAGGACGGAGCCGGGCGGAAGAGCGCTGTGCCCGGCCATGGGCCGCGGGAGACGACCGAGCGTCTCCCCCTCCTCCTCCTCTGCCGCCAGCGGGGCGGACTTCTGGGGGGCGGGGCGGGGCCTTGGCGCCACGCCCTCCGGACCAGAGAGCTACTAAACAGGAAGAGGCGCGCGGGGAGAACCTTGCCTTCCTCGGCGCTGAGTTGCGCTTGGGCCCAGGCTTTTCAATCCCTCCGCATCCTGAATTTTGAGCCCGTTTTTTAAACCGCTGGTACCGCCAATTAGATTGAGTTCCCCTTCTGACGCCCCCGTCTAAATTGTTTTATGAAGATAATGGACGAGTACTTGGGCCCAAGGCGGAACTTTAGGGAAGGCGTCTCCAACCTTGGGCCCGCTTTCAGCCTGGAGGACTTCAACTCCCAGAATTCCCACTGCCTACTTCCCTCCATATGTGGAAGTAGTTCCATTAAGGGAGGGGTGGGAAACTATGATGTTCCCTTTAGGGCAGGGGTGGGCAATTGTGGCTCTTTTACAACCTGTGGACTTCAACTCCCAGAATTCCTGAGACAGCTGTCTCAGGAATTCTGGGAGTTGAAGTCCACAGGTTGTAAAAGAGCCACAATGGCTGGAGAATTGTGGGAGTTGAAGTCCACAAGCCTTAAAGCTGCCAAGTTTGGGGACCTCCGCTTTATGGCCTGTGGAACTTCAACTCCCAGAATTCCTGAGCCAATGTTTTGAACATATTCAGGATGGATTCTCTTTACTATTCCCTTCCTATCCCTTCCCCAGATATAAGAAAGATTCCTGAGCCCTGAAGACCCTACTATTTCATCAAGCTGGTCTGATTTAAATTTGTGTTAATTTTAATAGGGGTTATAGTAGGGGTTTTAAATTTTACGGCCAAATAGTTTAATTATTTTATTAGTTTTAATTTTATATGTGATTGTTTTAATATGGCTGTAAACCTCCCTGAGTCCCATTCGGGAGAAGGGCGGTATATAAATGCAATAAAACTGAAACTGAAACTATTTTATAATAACTTTATCGTCATTGTACGTGTATACACAGTCTACGAAATTCACTTAACACCCAAAGATCAGGTCCAACACACATAACAATCCCCAAACAGCCCCCCACCCATCACAAATTCCCCACCCCTAAACCACCCGAAAGTCCACACAACAGACCAAGTAATGCTGTCCCAACAGCTCACTGAGGGTGGCCCTTGAGTTCATTGTTGAGTGCCATTATAGCTCTGGGATAAAAACTATTCAGAAAACATGTGGTCCGAGTTTTAATAGTTCTGTATCTTCTGCCAGAAGGCAACAGTCAAAAAAGATTGTTAAGCACACTTGTTCTATCTGCCTCAATCCTGCTTTTTACCTGAAGTTCAGGACACAATAGCCAGAAATTCGGAAACTGCAGTCCTCACTTCACCTTGGATTATCTTCCATGGTTATCTCTTCCTTACTCTCTGTACCAGGGGTCCCCAACCTTTTGGACCTCAGGGACCACCAAGTTCATAATTTTAAATTTCGTGGACTAATATGAATCCAGTGTGCTGCTTGCTGAAGCACCTGGACTCCTAGTGGGGGGATGGGATCCTTCAGGCACTCTCCTTCTCTCTCTCTCCTCCCCCCACTCTTTCTCTCTCCCCCACTCACTCTCTTTTTCTCTTTCATTCCTTCTCTCCCACTTTCTTTCTTTCTTCCTCCCTCTTTCTCATTCTCTCTTCCTCCCACTTTCTCTCCCCCCCTTCCCCACTTTCTCCCCCCTTTCCCACTCTTTCTCTCATTCTTTCTCTCCCTCCCACTCTTTCTTTCTCTCTCTATTATTAAAACATATTTAATAATATGTTTTAAGGCTAAAAGGGTGGAGGCCCTTTGAGAATATTTCTCAGATCCCTAAAAGTGATACTGCCATTCAATTGGGAGAAAGGGGACACTTGGATTTGATTTACTAGCATTGCCTGTGTCAACAGATACTTTACAACCTATATCCTGGCGCCAAAGCACCCTGAGATTTCCTAAACGTTGAGGAATGTTTATGACAGTCATGTGGGCTGTTTCACTTTAAAGGATAACAGGATAACGATGTGAATACATGTTTACCTGGTTTTCAAGGCAACTGGTAAATAAAACATCGTCACACTTGTGTATTGGCTAAAATCTCCATTCTGGTTTAAGGGACGGGTCTCTACTGCTTTAATCCTACTTGTCTTGCCTAAGGGTATTCAGATTGCTGTCACTTCTGCTTAATAAAAGGTTTCTTTTGAAATATTATGTTTCAAGAGTTTTTACTTTCTTAAATTGAAAGGAGAGGCAATCTTTACAATATAGCTCGTATCTCACAAAGCTTCCTTGGCCTTAGAGTCCCTTGTAGCAGTTTCTGCTGAAAGACAAGGGGACCATTCAACTGACAAGAGTTTCAGATGTCTGGGGATGGTCTTACATGGTAGCCACATTTGGAAAACCCACATAGATTATATCAAACACTGGCAGGGAACAGCTCCTTTACACGCACAATAAAGGCCAAATGAGCCCTAGATTCAGCCAGGGAACACTTGCTCCAATTAGGCACCAAGCGGGAGGACCATTTAAAGACAATTTTAAGAGATTTCCCTTAATGAGAGGAGGGAATCTAGGACACAGAATTGAGTTTCATTTTATACTCCATACAGTAGAAAGAGTACAAAACAAGAATTGATTGCGTGGAAAAAATCACAAAGGATAAAAGTAATTATATATATATATATATCTATATATATCTATAAAACATTATTTTTTTTTATTGCATGGAAGAAATTATCTTGCTCAGTTACAGTTACCTCGGAGACATGGACAGGAACAACCCCTAATATTAAGCACAAGCATTGAAATGAGCATTGCCTTAAAAAGAGAACATTCACATGGGAAATGGCATCATGAGTCCCGTAATTCTGTTGTGAAAAGGTACAATTCAATTCAATGCCTGAGATATATACTGTGACTGAAGATCTTCTCACACTCAGGCATGTTCATCATTTTTCTCCAACGTGAATTATTTGGTGTCGATGGATGCCTCCACGCTCAGTAGAGCTCTTTCCACACTCAAGGCATGTGAGGTTTCTCTCCTGTGTGGATTCTTAGGTGGCTTTGAAGATGGTTATTTGCTCTGAAGGATTTTTCACATTCTGGGCATTGATATTTCCTTTCTACCTCCTGGATCCTTTGGGGATTCCCTGGTCTTCCGAAGAACCCTCCATCCACCCTCCAGGCATTCATATGGCTTCTCCCTGCAATGGATCTTTTGATGTTTATAAAGGTTTCCCTTCAGATTGAAGCTCCTTCCACACTCCAGGTATTTATTTTCTCCAGTGTAGATGCTTAGATGCCATTGATGATGGTCATTATTTTTGAAGGATTTTCACATTCCCCGCATTAGTACTGTTTTTGTAAATGGATCCTTTGATGTCTATAAAAGTTGCTGATATGACCAAAGTTCTTTTCACACTCCAGGCACTTATAAGGTTTCTCTCCTGAGTGGATCATTTGATGTGCATAAAGGCTGCTCGTCTGACTGAAGCTCTTTCCACACTCAAAGCATTTATAAGGTTTTTCTCCTGTGTGGATTCTTCTATGCCTATGAAGGCTGCTCTTATGACTGAAGCTCCTTCCACACTCAAAGCATATATAAGGATTTTCTCCTATGTGGATTTTTCGATGGCTGGAGTGGATTCTTTGATGTGAATAAAGGTTTCCCAACTGATGGAAGCTCTTTCCACACTCTAGGCATTCATATGGCTTCTCTCCAGAGTGGATTCTTTGATGTGTATAAAGGTTTCCCAACTGATTGAAGCATTTTCCACACTCCAGGCATTCATATGGCTTCTCTCCAGAGTGGATTCTTTGATGTGTATAAAGGCTGCTCCTCAGATTGAAGCTCTTTCCACACTCCAGGCACTTGTGAGGTTTTTCTCCTGTGTGGATGATTAGATGCCTTTGAAGATTGTCATTCCTTTTGAAGGATTTTTGACATTCCAAGCACTCGTATGCCTTTTCTCCCTCCTGGATCCTTTTGGGATTCCAGGGTCTTCCGAAGGACTCTCCGCCCTCCAGGCATTTATTCAGTTTCTCTCGCCAGTGGATCTTTTGATGTTTATAAAGATTGCTGGTTTGACCAAAGTTCTTTCCACACTCCAGGCACTTATGAGGCTTTTCTCCTGTGTGGATAATTAGATGCCTTTGAAGATTGTCATTTCTTTTGAAGGATTTTTGACATTCTGGGCACTGGTATGTCTTTCCTCCCTCCTGGATCCCTTGGGGATTCCAGGGTCTTCCGACGGATCCACCACCCTCCATGCATTTATTTGGTTTCCCTTCCGAGTTACTCCTTTGATGTTTATAAAGGTTGCTCTTATCGTTGAAGTTCTCTCCACACTCCACGCATATGTATGGTTTCTCTCCGGAGTGTGTCCTTTGATGTCTATGAAGGTTTCGTGAATGACGGAAGCTCTTTCCACATTCCAGGCATGTAAGAGGTTTTTCTCCTGAGTGGATAATTAGGTGCCTTTGAAGACTGTCCTTCCTTTTGAAGGATTTTTCACATTCTGGGCATTCGTATTTCCTCTCTCCTGTGTGGATTGTTAGATGCGTTTGAAGATGGCCATTTCTCTTGAAGGATTTCTCACACTCCGGGCACTGATATTTCTTTCCTCCTTCCTTGATCTTTTGGGGTCTCCTGCGTCTTCCAAAGGACCTTTTACCCTCCACACGTTTATTCAGTTTCTCTTTGGAGTGGATCCTTTGATGTTTATAAAGGTTGCTGATATGACCAAAATTTTTTCCACACTCCGGGCATTTATGAGGTTTTTCTCCTGAGTGGATCCTTTGATGGCTATAAAGGCTGCTGCTCTGGCTGAAGCTCTTTCCACACTCAAAGCATTTATAAGGTTTTTCTCCTGTGTGGATTCTTTGATGTCTATAAAAGCTGCTCCTAGCACTGAAGCTCTTACCACACTCCAGGCATTTAAAGGGTTTTTCTCCTGTGTGGATTTTTAGATGGCCTTTAAGCAACCCTTTTGTTCTGAAGGATTTTTCACACACCAGGCACTGATATTTCTCTTCTCCCTCTTGGATCCTTTGGGGACTCCCTGGTTTTAGGAAGGACCCACTGGCCTCCAGATATTTATTCAATTTTTCTCTCAAGTGGATCCTTTGATGTTTATAAAAGCTGCTCCTTTGACAGAAGCCCTTTCCACACTCCAGGCATCGGTATGGTTTCTCGCCTGAGTGGATCCTTAGATGACTTTCAAGATTTTCATTATTTTTGAAGGTTTTCCAACATTCCGGGCACTGATATTCCTTTGCTTCCTCCTGGATCCTCTGGAGCTTTGGGGGTCTGCCGAAGGAGCCTCTGCTCTCCAGGCCCGTCTCGCAATCTCCGCCCGTTTCCTCCTCCCCGCATCGCCCTCCAGGCAGCTGCCTTTCCTGGGCTCCTCCAGAGCTTATCCCGCCTGCAGCCCCGGAGCCTCCTGGCCTTTCCCCGCCGTCTCCCGGGGAAGCCGCGCCGGGACTGATTAGGGCTGCTCCGCAGGGCCCGCTCTCCTCCTCCTCTCGGGCTCTTTCCTGCATCCACCGCAATCCTCCGTCCTCCTGCAGGGGAGAAAAAGAGGAGGGTCACGGCTGCGACCCCTTCCCCGCAGGGGAGGCCCAGGCCCAGGCCCCCGCCTCCCACGGGCCCCCCTCCCAGCGTCCTCCCGCCAGAGAAGGCCTCGGGCGGCCCGGCCTCTCCTCCCCGCCAGGCCTCCCTTCTCCGGAGGACCCTCGCGGACTGCGACTCCCGGCGTGCCCTGCGTCTTACCTGCATCAGGGCGCATGCGCAATCGAATCGAAAAAGTTTTCCCGTCGCCTCTCTGATTCCGAAAGTGTGGGCCAGAGCGGCCTTCCTCCCCTTTCGGTCAAGCTCCGCCTCTTCGTCCTGGCACCGTCCCCTGTAATTCAGCTCTCTTGGTCCGATTGCGGAAATCGGGAAGAAAGCGCTTTTCCCGCCGTCACGCGTTCATTTGCATCTGGGCAGTTTCTACGCCATCCCATTGGCGGGCGTCGCGTAGCCACGCCCCGTGCTCGTCTCTGCAGCGGCCGCCTTCCTGGCTTTCCTCCCGTCTGGGTTCCTCCCCTCGCTTGGCTCCTCCCCTGCGCCGCTGGCCCCGCCCCTTCGCCCCCTCCCAGCCGGCCGGCTTTTCGGAATTGGGGTGGGGGCTAATGGGGGATTCCCAAGGGGGCTGCAATGGAGGGGAATGGACGGAGGTTTCCCTCGCCGGCCTCGGCTTTCATGCCTGCCCGGAGCTGCTCCCTACCCCGCCCCACTAAGCCTGCAGCCACCTGGGCATCTCCGGGTGGCCCCCTTTCCTCCTGGGGGTAGAAGGGGGGGTTGCAGCTGGGTCTCTCCCCCCCCCAGTCCAGGTGCTCCCTGGCATCAAGACCCGCTTCGTCTCCCCGCTGGAAGGAAGGGCGGGGGAGGTCGCTGCCTTTATTCCCAGCCTCAAAGAAGCCTTGAATATAGTGATCCTTCCCTGGATTATAATAATTATGATTTAAATTTATTGGCCACCTGTTCCCCGGAGACTCCTGGCACTTTGCAAATGTTAAAAAACGTTGTCTTTTTTTTTTTTGTTTGGTGGGACACCTACATTATGAGCGGGGGTGACTGACAATCATTAAGGAAAGAAGATCACAGTGATTTCAGAATGTTATTTATTTATTTATTTATTTATTTATTTATTTATTCAATTTCTATACCGCCCTTCTCCCGAAGGACTCAGGGCGGTGAACAGTTAAAATGACATACATATGAATATAAATAATTAAGCCAGTTTGGCTCAACAGTAAAGAAACTTCAACATAAGATTTAAAAAATTAGAAAAGATTTATGCCAGACCGGCTTGGTGAAAAAGAAAGGTCTTAACTGCACGACGGAAAGTACGAAGATCTGGGATCATTCGTATCCCTGGGGGTAACCTGTTCCAAAGGGTAGGTGCCCCAACAGAAAAGGCTCTTTCTCTGGGAACCACTAGTCGGCATTGCTTTAGTGATGGCACCCTGAGAAGGCCTACCCTGTGGGAGCGTACTGGTTGGTGGGAGGTTATCGGTTGCAGAAGGTGGTCTCGTAGATACCCAGGTCCTAAGCCATGGAGGAGTTTGAAGGTAAGAACCAACACCTTGAAGCGCACCCGGAAGACCACCGGAAGCCAGTGCAGCTCGCGTAGGAGTGGTGTCACATGTGAGCGCCATGTCACTCCCAATATCACCCGTGCAGCTGCATTCTGGACCAGTTGGAGCCTCCGAGTGCACTTCAAGGGGAACCCCATGTAGAGAGCATTACAGTAGTCCAGACGGGAAGTGATGAGGGCATGAGTGACTGTGCGTAAGGAGTCCCGATCTAGAAAGGGCCGCAACTGGCGAATCAGGCGAACCCGATAAAAAGCACCCCTGGCCACGGCTGTCATATGCTCTTCTAAAGACAACCGTGTGTCCAGGAGGACACCTAAGTTGCGAGCCCTCTCTGTGGGGGCTAATGACTCGCCACCAATAGTCAGCGATGGTATCAGCTGGCTATATCGGGACGCCGGCATCCACAGCCATTCAGTCTTGGAAGGGTTGAGTTGGAGCCTGTTCTTCCCCATCCAGATCCGCACGGCTTCGAGGCACTGGGACATCACTGCAAGGGCATCATTGGGGTGGTCTGGGGTGGAGATGTAAAGCTGAGTATCATCAGCGTAAAGATGGCATTGCACTCCCAAACCACGGATGAGCTCACCCAGCGGCTTCACATAAATGTTGAACAAAAGAGGTGAGAGGACCGACCCCTGTGGCACCCCACAAATAAGGTGTCTTGAAGTCGACCTCTGCCCTCCTGCCAACACAGACTGTGACCGGTCAGAGAGATAAGAAGAGAACCACCGTAGAACAGTGCCTCCCACTCCTAGCCCTTCCAGCCGGCGCAGCAAGATACCATGGTCAATGGTGTCAAAAGCCGCTGAGAGATCTAATAAAACCAGGATAGAAGAACAACCTCTATCTCGAGCTCTCCAGAGATCATCAACCAATGCGACCAATGCCGTTTCAGTGCTGTAACCAGGCCTGAAGCCGGACTGGAACGGATCTAAATAGACAGTTTCATCCAAGTACTGCGGGAGTTGCTGTGCCACCACACTCTCAACAACCTTTGCCACAAAACGAAGGTTGGAGACAGGACGGTAGTTTGTTAGAATAGCCGGGTCCAGAGAGGGCTTCTTGAGGAGAGGCCTCACCACCGCCTCTTTCAAGGTGGAAGGCAAGAAACCCTCACATAGAGAAGCATTTATTATCTTCTGGAGCCAGCCTCGTGTAACCTCTCGGGAAGTTATTCCTCCCCCCCCCATTTTATTTTTAAAAGGGCTTTTGGGGAGAATTGGCTGAAGCCACAGTCCTCTCCATCCCTCACAGGCTCAGCCACTCCTCGCCTCCTTGGGAGATCTGGTCCAGATCCCAGCTGCAGGGAAGCTCAGCAAAAAGCTGCAAGAAGGCTCAGCTGAAATAAGTTTTAACCTCCACTGCAAACATCTCAGCGTTTGTTGCTGCAGCGTCCTTCCTGGCTTCCACATGTCACCGGCCCCTCCTCCGCTGCTGCCGGTTTGCTTGGAAGTCTCTCTCTGTCTCTCGGAGCTTTAGAAGGAGAGAGGGAAGCAGTGGTGAAATCTAAAAAATTTTGCTGCAGGTTCTGTGGGTGTGACTTGGTGGGCAGTCATGTAACCAGCCAACATGAGGTCACTCATCACTCTTTTCTCTCTCTCTCTCTCTCTCTCTCTCACACACACACACACACATTCTCTCTCTCCCTCCCCGCCTGGCTGCAGACATCTGCCTGCCCCGCCCCAAAGCACTGTTAAAGTGGGAGCTGCTGGATGACCACTGGATATTTTTCTATTCACTATATATAAGATATTCTAAAAGCAACTATATTCTGAAAGCAGGAAATACATCCAGCTGGAGAGAATACAAAGTCAGCATAACCTCTTTTGTAACCCCCTAACTTGTCATAAGATAGGAACAAATTTAATGAAATATAGTTAAAAGGTGATAAGGCCAAGAATGGAATTCATCCATCAAGAAAAGATAATTTGGACTTATGCTCCAGTAATTTACAGAAGAATAATGATTGTTTGGCAAAGATGATGTAAAACTTTAGTAATAAGGAGATGTCAATTAAAAATAACAAATGTATGTTAACCATATATGGAAAGTTGCTGTGTTACCAGAATCCTTTGTTTGAAACTGTATCTAATTCGTCATGTAAGCATGGAGTCTTTACTCAAAGCTAAGATGGGAAACTAGCTTGAGTCTTTGCGCAAATAAACTCTCTCTGGCTGACCTAGGGATGTTGCTTGGTCACTTCATTCCATAACACCGTTGCACTGCCACCGTTTGTTTTCTTCCTTCTCCCGCTGCAAAACAAAAGCTCTAGGAGGGCAGGCAAATGTTCCGGGGCTGCTGCACATGGGCACTGCATGTGGAGCACCGAGACATCAGTCTGCCCCCCCGGAGCAGCACTACCGCTGTTCGCTTTAGTTTCACGGCGGGAGAAGGAAGAAAGCGAAGGACAGCAACACAGCAGTGCTCCCTGCAGCCAGGCAGGGGGAGAGAGCGGCCCCTTCCAAGCACAGCGCACGGAGGCAGTGGGCAAGGCAGCCGCAGTGCACCTGTTGCGGAAGTGTAGCGATCGCTCGGCCTGGGCCTGGGCTGCATCAGCTTCTCTGCATGCGCCATGTCCTGCTATATCTGGCTATGCAACTACAAGTGTGGTGACTTGGTTTTTGACAAGATGAAGGGCTACCCGCAGTGGCTTGTCTGGGTAAGCGCTGCCGCCCAGGCAGAAGGGAAAGTGTCATGGGCTTTACAGTGGCGTGGCTGGGCCTGGCCCTCTCCCTGAGCAGGAGCAGTGGTGGGTTGCTCCCACAAGAACTGGTAGTAAAAATTTGTACTAGTTCGGAGAACCAGTAATAACATTGGCTGGCCAGGACTCCGAACCGGTCCCCAGCCCTGTCGCCGCTCGCTTACCCCGCCTACCTCATCAGAGGCTTTTAAAGTTTTTTTTTACTTTTAAAAGCATTTTTTCTATAACCTTTTCGGCCAAGAAAATGCTTTTAAAAGTAAAAAAAGCAAGCCTCTGATGATCGTGCAGCTCAGCTGGGATCGTCAGAGGCTTTCAAAAGCATTTTTTTCTACAACCTCTTCAGCCAAAGAGGTTGTAGGAAAAAAAAATGACTTTAAAAGCCTCTGTCGATCCCAGCTGAGCTGCCTGATCGTCAGAGGCTTTTAAAAGCATTTTTTTCCTGCAACCTCTTAAGGTTCTATAAAAAATGCTTTTAAAAGTAAAAAAAAGTTGGCCATGCCCACCCAGTCACATTACCCCCAGTAACCCATTCCCACAAAATAAGCCACGCCCTCAGAACCGATAGTAAAAATTTTTAGAACCCACCCCTGCGCGCGAGGGAGGGAGGGGGAAGGAGAAAATGAATGAGATGGATGGATGGATGGATGGATAGATAGATAGATAAGACACATGAAAGGATGGAGAAAAAAAAGGAGAGAAAGACCATTAAACCCTGGCTTCAGAAGGCTCTTTGAAACAACACAGCAATCTAGGATTGGAAGGGATCTTGGAGGTCATCTAGTCCAACCCCCTGCTCCAGATCCTTACAGAATCATAGAATAGCAGGGTTAGAAGGGACCTTGGTGGCCATCGAGTCCAACCCCCCTGCTCCAGCAGGAGACCTTATATCGTCTGGATTATTTGGGTGTCTCTAAAAGAGAGGAAAATTGCCAGACCACAATTTAGCCCCAAATTTTGGTTGCTAAGCAAGAGCATTGTTAAGTGAGTTTTGCCACGTTTTACTCAATCCATGGCATCTCCTGGGTCTAAGGATCACGTGCAGGCTAGGGAAGTGAATCTGAAGGCGGGTGTGATGTTCTACTGTACAGAAGTTATAGTTAAATGTGCGGCAGAGAGTGGACTCTGGGTGTGTTTTTCCAAATGCAGTAAGTGAGGTCGAATGTGAAACGTTTTTGAAGAGCACTGTGTATGTGTGTGTACATATACATACAGTATATATAGTAGATGGTGAATCTTTGTGTGTGCCTATACACACATTATACTATGTAATTGTTGAGGCCATTTCAGGCCAGGCAAGGCGCCCTTTGAGTGATGTCAAGTTCGCCACGCCTAGCCAGCCATATGACCACAAAGCCACACCCACAGAACCAGTGGTAAAATTCCTTGAATCCCACCACCGCCCAGCACCCCCAGTCCAGGTGCTCCTGGCCGCCTGGCATTCTCTCCCCGCTGGAAGGGCGGGCGGGGGAAGTCACGATCGCTATCGCCAGCCTCAAAGAAGCCTTGAATATAGTGATCTTTCAGTGTATTATAATGATTAATTCAAATTTACTGGCCAGCTGATTCCCGGAGATTCCTGGCAGTTTGCAAAACACGCTGTTGTTATTGCTGTTGTTATCCCTACATTGAGGGAGGGGGTTTATTTCCATTAAGTAAAGACGATAAAAGTGATTTCAGAATACTGTTTTTTTCCCCCCTTTTTGTTGTCTAGGAACTTCCGGGGTAGTTTATCTCTTATTTTCCTTTTGTGGAATACTTTTCATGGTATCTAAGTATAATCATAATTTAGTCCACCTTCCTTACCTGAGCTTACCTGGGCCTCCCTCCCTTCTCATTCTGGACCCTTCGACTCTCTTGCAATTATTTTCGGACTTCCCCAGAAGCAAAGATCTTACCTGTCAGAAACCACTTAGCCAGGATGTTGGATTTTGCTTACAAGAAAACCCTCAAAACCACACAGCTAGAAACTAGAAACTTGGCAAGATACCCAAAGGCAACCGGTGGAGTGAGATTTAGCTATTCCGCATAGCAAGCGTAAATGTTTGGGGGTGGGTGGGTGTTCCAGGTAACCAAACAATATTGTATGCATTATTAGGAGGAGGGCAAGGGGGTGTATGTGACTCACCCTTCAGTATAACAATTGCTGTAAAACTGTAATCAGGGCCTTGGCGGTTTTCAAATCAGTTACCTTCTATCTTGGTACCAAAATATTCTTGTGTCACACCTTGTTTGGCGTTCGATCGGCTTCGACACCAAGCTAAGGCTCAGGTTTGTGGACAAAGCAAGGTCCCTTCTGGCTCTGCTGTGTTCCTTCCCCATTAACCTAGTTAATGCTAATTAATAGAGTATTGGGCACCCGGCAGAACTTTGGGATACCCCACTGCCTACTTCCCTCATTGTGAAAGGGAAGTTCCATTAAGGCAGGAGCGGGGAGCTATGACCCCTTTATGACCTGTGGACTTCAACTCCCAGAATTCCTGAGCCAGATGTTTTGTACATATTCAGGATGGCTTCTCTTACCATTTTCTTATCTACTTGGACTTGCATGCTTGTTCCATCTCCCTTGATGCTGCTTTTACCTGAAGTTCAAGAGCTGAGTGTTTAACTGGCCAGATGCCCTTCCTGTCACCAATGAAGAGTTTGTTTCAACAGATATATTCTCATTGTGCCCAGAGAGAGAAATTTCTGTCTTTACCTAGAATTGAACTTACAGCTTCCTGATCATGAGGCGAGAGCTCCACCTCGCGGCCACTGCACCACTCTTCCTTACTCTCGATACGACGTGTCAGAATTCAGTCAGATACTCTACACACCCCATTATAGAATTGGAGATCTCCAATACAGGTCATCCTCAGAACTACAATTGGATCTATGGAAGGAAGTTAAGCAGGTTGCACCAAATTTAAGACCGTTTTCCCCAAAGATTGTTTGTTTGTTTGTTTACATAGCCTCAGCCTGTTTGCTCAGAGGGAATCGAGGCAGCTTACAAGCAGGTTGTAAAGCAAATCGTAGCAGACATTTAGGGAATCCTGTAAGTCACTGCAACCATTGTAAATACATGCGCTGGAATTTTTACCATGTGATTGCAGGGAATGCTGTGACCGTCGTTAATGCAAGGACCGGCTGTAACTCACTTTCTGTGTGGCTGTATCTTTGCATAATGGCTAGATGAATAGTTGTAAGTCAAGGACTACCTGTGTGTCTGTAGCTCAGAATTGAATTGTGGGGTCCTTGGTGCTCTCCGAACCTGGTTGGATTTTGCAGGTTCCATGAGCCAAGTAGGTAACCACGTCACTGCTACCAAGTCTTGTTTTCTCTGTTTATATATACACCTGCCAGTGTTTGGGGGGGCGGGTTGGACGGGGTCCTCGATAGCTCCGTGATTAAAAACTGGCGCCCACTTCCAGAGAAAGTCCAGGAAGTCCAAGGGGCGATTGAGCCTGCTCTCCTTCCTGAATACGATCTCCAGAATCCCAATAGAAGAGGAAGTTTGAAGAGAGCAGCTGCTTTGGCCCTCAGTTTCCCTCTATAGTAGAAGCCATGGAGTCCCCCAAGTGGCTGCCGTTTTGGAGTCGACACAAATCATTGTGGCTGCTCTCAGAATGGTGCCTGCTTTCAGGACAGCAGCACGAAGCCTCTTCGTACAAAGTCCAGGCATTGGAGAGACTCCTTCCTGAAGAGATCTCCTAAAAAGACTGCCCGTTTGTCTAGTGGTTAAGGGACCAGGCTTGAAAGCAAGAGACGCCGAGTTCTAATACACCTTGGGCATGGAAGCCAGCTGACCTGAGCCAGCCACTCCGTCTAAGCCCAACTCACTCCTTGAGGGGAAATGAGGAAAAAAAATATGTTGGGTGTGTTCACCCTCTTGCAAAACTAATAAAAGTGGGATATAAATAAATAAAAGCGAGCAATGACGGGCCGATGGGGAAGAGGTCATGGGATCCCAGGAAGACAGGAAAGCAGGCCTAAGGCCTTTGGGGACTGAGTGGGGCCGGAAGCAGTAGTCACGGTGCCTCAGTGTGGGGGAGGTCTGGGGCAGGCCACTGAAGCGTGGGCCCTATTTGACCCTTTAGATTATGTTATCTACCTTTCCCTAAAAGTCATCAGACACGAAGCGGACCACTGAGAGAATCCAATTGACAAGTTTAATGTTTCAAATCCGTGGGGATGGTTTATGCAGAGCACTAACATTCCAAAACCTCGTAGAAGTTATTTATTTTGTAGGGCGTGGTAGAGATCCCGGGACCTTCCGAGGGAGCAGACTGTCGCAATATGATGTAAACTTTGGGAGTCTTTTCAAAATCGGAGTTAATATCAGCTTCAATCCTGGAACCTGGACCAATCTAAGCACAAACCTTGTCAGTTTGTGCTTAGAAGATCAAAGGCAGAGGCCATCGTACTGGATCAGATACTTCATTAAACAGATCGGAGTTAAAAGTTGCTCATCCCTGGTACCATGCTCTCTCAATGTCAAAGTCTTCTCTAATTGCTGTCCAAGTGGGGTGCAGGCTAGGCTAACCTCCTTATGGCGCACCCCAAGCAACAGGACATTATCTGGCTACTGAGCCTCACAAGGATCTTCCAGCAAGAAGCAGCTGCATGAAAACCATAAGGCAGGTTATAATAAACAATGAGAAGGAGCTCTTTCACGCCCAGGGAAAGGAATGTAATTCTGCAGCATTTAGATTCTTTAAGCCATGGTGGCACAGTGGTCAGAATGCCGTATGGCAGGCTAATTCTGCTGACTGCCAGCAGTTCAACAGTTCAATTCTCATCGGCTCAGCTTTCCATCCTTCCGAAGTCGGCAAAATGAGGAACCAGATTGAGTTAATTTTTGATAGCATCACTTTGTGGAATGGAAGATATTGTGTTCATGTTTATATCTTCCTTATGTCAGATACCCTTAATACAATGGGAGCAAATATGAAACTGTTGCTATTAGTGAAACACGGTGGGATAAAACCCAGAAGGACTGAAATTTTTCAAGAGACATAATAGAAAAGGAGGTCGAGTTGTACTTAAACAGCTGCACCTTTGTAGACATTCAAAAAAGAAAAGAAGAAAACCTTGAATGAAGTTGGGTTAATATGAAAGGAAAACGGAATGAGGTTGCCATAGGTGCATACTACGCACTACACAAAGGAACTAGACGCACCTTTGGCTAAGCATTTAGAGATTAACAGGAAGCACAGAAATGACAATTTGAAAACACCTAATCTCTGCATCTGCCGTGTTTCCCCGTAAATAAGACCCTGTCTTATATTTTTTTGAACCCCAAAATAAGCACTTGGTCTTATTTTTGGGGAGATCTTCTGGGGCGCGGGGCGTAAGACAGGGCTCCTTTTGCTGTCTTACCTGATTTCCAGCTCCGTCTTCCTGATCCTAATCAGAAGAAAATAGAGGAGACCGGCTGCGCATGCGGTTTAATATATTCAGGGAGGCCTTATTTTCAGGGAAACAGGGTAGTGGGAAATTGAACAGGTCCCTAATGGGCCTCATAGATTTAAAACATTCTTATAACTGCCCATCTTTCAGTCAAGTCATTGCAGCTCCCCAAAAGCCATTTTAAAAACTATCCAAAACCCAACGCCTGAGTTTTCCTAGAAGGGTGGAGGCCTTTTTAAACTGTGGCTCGTATCTCACAAAGCTTCGTTGGCCTTAGAGTCCCTTGTAGCGGTTTCTGCTGGAAGACAAGGGGACCATTCAGGGAATCCAACTGACAAAGAGCTTCAGAAGTCTGGGGATGGTCTTACATGGTAGGGATATCTGGAAAACCCATAGAGATTGTATCAAAGAATGGCAGGGAGCAGCTCCTTTACATGCACAACAATGAAGACCACGGAAAATCCTTGCTTCAATTAGGCACCGAGTGGGAGGACCATTTAAAGACAATTTATTAGAGTATTAAGAGATTTCCCTGAATGAAAAGAGGGAATCCAGGACACAGAATTGAGTTTCATTTCATACTTCACACAATTTAAATCAAAAAAATTTTTATTGCATGGAAGAAATCATCCTGCTCAATTAGTTACATTAGAGACATGGACAGGAATGTCCCATAATATTAAGCATTGAAATGACCATTGCATTAAAAAGAGAAAGTTCACATGGGAAATGGCATCATGAATCCCGTAATTCTGTTGTGAAAGGTACAATTTCAGTAGTTGAAACATCTTGTATGTACAATGGAAAAAGTCCTTTATTAACATTATTAGCCCTAAGAGCTTGTGCACTCGGGACAAATTCCTAGTGTGTCTATTCACACTTGACCAAACTGAATACACCATTCAATTCAATACCTGAGATACACACTGTGACTGAAGATGATCTCACACTCTGGCATGTTCATCATTTTCCCCCCACGTGAATTATTTGGTGTCGATGGATGCCTCCACGCTCAGTAGAGATCTTTTCACACTCAAGGCATTTGTAGGGTTCCTCTCATGTGTGGATTCTTAGGTGACTTTGAAGATGGTCATTTGCTCCGAAGGATTTTTCACATTCTGGGCATTGATATTTCCTTTCTACGTCCTGGATCCTTTGGGGAGTCCCTGGTCTTCCAAAGGACCCTCCACCCACCCTCCAGGCGATCATATGGCTTCTCTCTGCAATGGATCCTTTGATGTTTATAAAAGTTTCCCCTCAGATTGAAGCTCCTCCCACACTCCAGGCATTTATTTTCTCCAGTGTGGATGCCTAGATGCCTTTGATGAAGATCATTATTTTTGAAGGATTTTTCACATTCCCCGCATTATTACTGTTTTTGTAAATGGATCCTTTAATGTCTATAAAGATTATTGCTACGACCAAAGTTCTTTCCACACTCCAGGAACTTATATAAGGTTTTTCTCCTGAATGGATCATTTGATGTGCATAAAGGCTGCTCATCCGACTGAAGCTCTTTCCACACTCAAAGCATTTATAAGGTTTTTCTCCTGTGTGGGTTTTTAGATGGCCTTTAGGCAACTCTTTTGTTCTGAAGGATTTTTCACACTCCAGGCACTATTTCTCTTCTCCCTCCTGGATCCTTTGGAGACTCCCTGGTCTTTGGAAGAACCCACCGCCCTCCAGACACTTATTCGGTTTCTCCACCCAGTGGATCCTTTGATGTGTATAAAGGTTTTGCAATTGACTGAAGCGCTTTCCACATTCTAGACATTTATGAGGTTTTTCTCCTGTGTGGATCCTTTGATGTTTATAAAGGTTGCTCCTCCAACGGAAGCTCTTCCCACATTCCATGCACTTATAAGGTTTGTCTCCTGAGTGAATCCTTAAATGACTTTCCAGATGGTGTTTTCTTTTGAAGGATTTTTTGCATTCCGGGCACTGAAATTTCTTTGCTTCCTGCTGGATCCTTCGGGGCTTTTGGGGTTTTCCAAAGGACCCTCCACCCTCCAGGAATTTCTTCAAATGGAGTTTTTGATGTTTATCAAGGTTGCTCCTCTGACTGAAGTTCTTTTCACACACTAGGCATTGGTATGGTTTCTCTCCAGAATGGATCCTTTGATGTGTATAAAGTTTTCCCAACTGACTGAAGTGTTTTCCACATTCTAGGCATTCATGAGGTTTTTCTCCTGTATGGATCCTTTGATGTGTATAAAGGTTGCTACTCTGACTGAAGTTCTTTCCACACTCCAGGCACTTGTGAGGTTTGTCTCCAGAATGGATCCTTTGATGTGTATAAAGGCTGCTCCTCTGACTGAAGCTCTTTCCACATTCCAGACACTTGTGAGGTTTTTCTCCTGTGTGGATCATTTGATGTTGATATACACTCCTCTTCCAACTGAAGCTCTTTCCACATTCCATGCACTTATAAGGTTTTTCTCCTGAGTGGATTCTTAGATGGCTTTCCAGAAGGCTGGTTCTTTTGAAGGATTTTTTGCATTCTGGGCACTGATGTTTCCTTTCCCCCTCCTGGATCCGTTGCGACTTTTGCAGTCCTCCGAAGGAGCCTCCTCCCTCCAGGAATTTCTTCAAATGGAATCTTTGATGTTTCTCAAGGCTGCTCTTCCAACTGAAGCTCTTTTCACACTCTAGGCATTGGTATGGTTTCTCTCCAGAATGGATCCTTTGATGTCTATAAAGCTTTCCCAACTGACTGAAGTGTTTTCCACATTCTAGGCATTTATGAGGTTTTTCTCCTGTGTGGATCCTTTGATGTTGATAAAGGTTACTCCTCTTTCTGAAGCCCTTTCCACACTCCAGGCACTTATGAGGTTTTTCTCCTAAGTGGATCATTCGATGTTCATAAAGGCTGCTCATCTGACTGAAGCTCTTTCCACACTCTAGGCATTGGTATGGTTTCTCTCCAGAATGGATCCTTCGATGTGTATAAAGCTTTCCCAACTGACTGAAGCATTTTCCACATTCTAGGCATTTATGAGGTTTTTCTCCTGTGTGGATCCTTTGATGTTCATAAAGGTTACTCCTCTTTCTGAAGCCCTTTCCACACTCCAGGCACTTATGAGGTTTTTCTCCTGAGTGGATCATTTGATGTTCATAAAGGTTGCTGCTGAAGTTGAAGCTCTTTCCACACTCCCGGCACTTATGAGGTTTTTCTCCTGAGTGGATCGTTTGATGTCTATAAAGGTTGCTCCTCTGACTGAAGCTCTTTCCACACTCAAAGCATTTATAAGGTTTTTCTCCTGTGTGGATCCTTTGATGTGTATAAAGGTTTCCCCTCTGACTGAAGCTCTTTCCACACTCCAGGCACTTATGAGGTTTTTCTCCTGTGTGGATAATAAGGTGGCTTTGAAGATTTCCTTTAGTTTTGAAGATTTTTCCGCATTCCAGGCACTGATGTTCCTTTGCTTCCTCCTGGATCCTTCGGGGTCTTCCGAAGGAGCCTCCGCCCTCCAGGCTCGTCTCCCGATCTCTGCCCGTTTCCTCCTCCGCGCATCGCTCTCCAGGCAGCCGCCTTTCCTGGGCTCCCCCTGGGCTCATCCCTCCTGCAGCCCCGGAGCATCCCGGCCTTTCCACGCCGTCTCCCAGGGAAGCCGCACCAGGACGGGCAGGGCTGCTCCGCGGGGCCCGCTCTCCTCCTCCTCCTCCTCTCGGCCGGCGCCTCTTTCCTGCATCCACCGCCATCCTCAGTCCTCCTGCAGGGGGGAAAGAGAAGAGAGTCACGGCTGCCTCCCCTTTCCCGCAGGGCAGGCCCAGGCCCAAGCCCCCGCCCCCACGGGCCTCCCTCCCAGCGTCCCCCCGTCAGACGAGGCCTCGGGCGCCCCGGCCTTCTTCCCCCCCGCCCCGCCTCCGGAGGATCCTCCCGGACTGCGACTCCCGGCGTCCCTTGCGCCCTACCTGCATGAGGGCCCATGCGCAACCGAATCGAAAAAGTTTTCCCCTCGCCTCTCTGATTTCGAAAGTATGGGCCAGAGCGGCGTTCCTCCCTTTTCGGCCAAGTTCCGCCTCTTCCTTGTGGCACCACCCCCTGCAGCCCGGCTCTCTTGGTCCGTCGGGAAGAAAGCGCTTTCCCCACCGTCTCGCGTTCATTTGCATCTGGGCAGCTTCTACGCCATCCCATTGGTGGCCGTCCCGTAACCACGCCCCGTGCTCGACTCAGCAGCGGCCGCCTTTCCGACTTTCCTCCCGTCTGGGTTCCTCCCCTCGCTTGGCTCCTCCCCTGCGCCGCTGGCCCCGCCCCTTCGCCCCCTCCCAGCCGCCCTGATTTTCGGAATTGGGGTGGGGGCTAATGGGGGATTCCCAAAGGGGGCTGCAATGGAGGGGAATGGACGGAGGTTTCCCTCGCCGGCCTCGGCTTTCATGCCTGCCCGGAGCTGCTCCCTACCCCGCCCCACTAAGCCAGCAGCCACCTGGGCATCTCCGGGTGGTCCCCTTTCCTCCTGGGGGGAGAGGGGGTGTTGCAGCTCTATATTCCCCCCTTCCTCCCAGTCCTTGGTGCTCTCTGGCATCAAGACCCTTTCTTGGTCTACTGTGTGGATGTTTGGGTGGTTTAGGGGTGGGGAATTGTGGTGGGTGGGAGTGTGTTTGGGGATAATGTGTGTGGAACCTGGTCTTTGGATGTCAAGTAAATTTCATTGTATGTGTAAACTGTGTATGTACATACAGTGACAATAAAGTTTTTATTATTAACTTTCTCTCCCCGCTGGAAGGAAGGGCGGGGGAGGTCGCTGCCTTTATTGCCAGCCTCAAAGAAGCCTTGAAAGTAGAGATCCTTCCCTGTATTAAAATAATTATGATTTAAATTTACTGATCCCCGGAGACTCCTGGCACTTTGCAAATGTTAAAACACGTTTGCTTGTTTGTTTTTTTGTGGGACACCTGCATTGTGGGAGGGGGAGGCAGGACAAATGATTAAGAACATCAAAATGATTTCAGAATACTATTTTCCCCCCCTTTTGTTTAGGAACTTCTGGGTAGTTTATGTCCTTGCCTTATTTTCCTTCTGTGGAATTCTTTCCATGGTACCTGAACTTAATCAAAGTTCAGTCCACCTTCCTGGGTGCTTACCTGGGCCTCCCTCCCTTCTCATGCTGGACCTTCGACTCTCTTGCAATTGTTTTCCGGCTTCCCCAGAAGCAAAGATCTTACCTGTCAGAAATCACTTAGCCAGGATGTTGGATCTTGCTTACAAGAAAAACCCCAAAACTACACACCTAGGACATAAAAGTAGAAACGTGACGAGACACCTATCACCTGGGGTAGGCAACCGGTGGAGTGAGATTTAGCTATTTCGCATAGCAAGTGTAAAAGTTTGGGGTGGGGGAGGTGGGGTTAATCCAGGTAGCCAATCAATATTATATGCATTATTAGGGAGAGGCCAAAGGGGTGTATGTGATTCACCTTTCAGCATAACAATTGCTGTAAAATTAATCAGGGCCTTGGCGGCTTTCAAAGCATGGTCCTTCTATATTAGTAGTGAAAGGAAACAATAAGCATGTAATAAATAATACTAGAATATGATATACTGGTATAGTAGATTCTGTAACCATGAGGTTCGTGTAATACATATATGCCTTTCTATTTGTATCACATATATTATTTATTTATTTATTGAAATTTGTATACCGCCCTATTCCCAGATGGGACTCAGGGCGGTGAACAGCCAAAATAAGATACAATAATATAAAAGTTAAAAATCATTTAAAACAAATTAAATAATTTGGCTCGAACAATTTAAAAATCCAATTGTATAAAATATTTAAGACCCAATATAAAAGGAGGTTAAGCCAGATCAGCTTGTTCAAATAAAAACAATATTATGCCTTTATATCTCCTGTAACAAACCTATTCTTTTATTAGGCCTCTGTAATGTATCTGATATTTGTCAAACATTTGATCTGAACCCATCTCAATCTTCTTCCTGTTTTTTTGGGGTCATCTTCTTAGATGGTACCTATCTCAGCTGGAACTGCAGTCATCATCCCAGGGATAATTTACACTTCAGCCCTCATTTATACCTTTCATCTGTATAAGCTCCTTCCCAGAGGTCCAAATGACCAATTGGGAGAACAAAGGAAGAGATAACGCTAATTGGGAGCTTCTATAAGGAATACACAAATCTAAACTAGGAGGCCAGAATTGGCTACTAAATCCATTAGGATAGGAAAGCAGGCCTAAGGCCTTCAGGGACCGAGTGGGGTCGCAAGCGGTGGTCAGGATGTCTCGGGGTGGGGGAGGTTTGGGGTAGGCCACAGACGTGTGGGCCCTATTTGAGTCTTTAGATCAGGGGTCGGCAACCTTAAGCACTCAAAGAGCCGTTTGGACCCATTTCCCACAGAAAAGAAAACAGAAAGCCCTTCCCGTGCCTGACTATTTCTTGAGCAGCCACAAAACTAGCACACGTAGTTGAATTAAACATTCTGTTTTCTTCTGAAACTTTTCTTTTCTTGGATTTATCTATGGTTGGCCTGCCTGGGATTGAAAAGCTCAATAAATAGCGTGCTGGCAGGTGTCGAACATTGGTGGTTGTGTTGCATATTTTGAGTGACGCTGTTGTGGCCCCGTCCTCTGAGCCTATCCCATTGGAGGAAGGAAGCTCTGAGCATGAGGAAGAGGAGCCAGCCAGATCTCCCAGCCCCCCCCCCTCTGGCACCGTCTCAGGTGCCAGCTGAAAGAGAGCAAAGTAGTGGGGAAACAGGTGTCTCAGATGAGAGTGAGGGAGAGACGTCATTCCTGGACGCACGTCAAAGAAGGTGAGATAAACGCTTACAGCAGCTGCGGAGACGCACGAGGGAATAGACCTGAGTCACTGGACTTGAGTCACAGGACCAATGAGTCACTGGACCACACCCAGAGGCTATATAATAGACAGGGTGGTGGTTAATGATCTCTGTGATGAACAAAAACTCAATCTAGTAGTCTTTGGAGCTAAAAGAACAGATTTTGGCAAAGCTACGTAGGTGACTTTCTTTTTGTGAACTATTAAAGCCCTTGGCAGACGGTGTACATATCGCTACCAAGTTTGAGATAAGAACTGTGGAGTGTGCCAAGTGCTTCTTTAACCCTCGACTGGCTGTGTTTTTGTGGGTATCTGTAGAGGGGGACAGATCAGACGCAGCCACAGCAGAGCGGTGAAAGAGCCACAGGTTGTTGACCCTTACTTTAAATTATGTTATCTACCGTTTCCAAAACGTCATCTGATACTTAAGCGGACCACTGAGAGATTCCAATTGACAAGTTGAGAGTTTCAAATACCTGGGGATGGCTTGCAGAAGACTAACATTCCAAAAACCTGTGTAAGTTATTTATTTATTTTGTATGGTGTAGTCGAAGACAGCATTAGTGCAAAAAAACCCCAAACACCAAAACAAGAACAGCATACAACACAGCAGTATCAAACACACAACATGAATGAATAAATGATGAATAAAATTATGTTGTGAGCGCATACTGGAGAGGCTAAGCCTATGGCCGGATATTTGGATCATTTAGCCGTTGCACAGTGGACCCCTCAAGATGTTGGCCTTCTGGCAGACATCCCAAGAACCTTTTGAGGGAGAAGATTGTCGCAATATAATATAAACTTTGGGGGTCTTTCTGAAATCATAGTTAATATTATTAATCAATTCCAGTACTGGAACCTGGACCAACCTTGGTCCTGTCCACTTTGTATTCACCATTTCCTGCATTTTCCTCCAAAATAATCAAGGTTCCTTTCCTGTTCAAAGGGAAGTGCTAAAAATACTCACCATTTCCTGAGGTTTCCTCCAAAATAATCAAGGGTCCTTTCCTGTAAAAAGGGGAGCGTTGGAAATACTCACCATTTCCTGTGTTTTCCTCCAAAACAATCCAGGTTCCTTTCCTGTTCAAAGGAAGCACTGCAAATATTCACCATTTCCTGAGGTTTCCTCTAAAATAATCACAGTCACTGCCCAAAGCCTTCGTGGTCACATCTTCCTCTTCCTCATGTACTTTATATATTATATATTTTGCTGATAAAGAAATAAAGGGAGGCTAGTCTAGATTTATTTCAAGCTTTTTAGCTCTCATCACCCAGTCACATCCTTACTTTCATTCAAACTTGGGCTGCCTGCATGTTAGGCAATTGTATTAACCTCTGAGCCACAAGTTCTTCTGCCTTCATCATCTTGAGCCAGGAGAAAGTTATAAATTTGGTATTAAATAGTTTGTCCTGAATGCGACTGCTTGAGGTTCTTGGATTGGAGCTGAAAGGCGAAAGGGAGCAAAATGCCCACTCCCACATTTTGGGGTAGACCAGGTGTCTCGCTAAACGCACACACATGCACACGCACAGACACACATATACTGTATTTTCCTGCGTATAAGACTATTTTCTAACACACAAAAATCTTCTCAAAAGTCAGGGGTCGTCTTATACGCCGGGTCTCATTCTCCTGTAACCAGGCAGACCAGCCCATAAGGCTCTGACAAACCTTAAATGGCTCTGAGGAGGGTCGTCTTATACGCCCAGTCGTCTTATACGCCGGAAAATACGGTAATTCTTTTTTAAAAAAGAAAGATAAAACATTCCATCTTTCCTTATGCAGTGTGTCATACCTCCTCATTGATCACACCTTTCAGCTTCACATTCACATTGATGTTAAGTTCCTTACACATTTAAACATTGTAAAATTCCCCGTTTTCTTCTTAGCATCTTTCAATAATAATAATAATAGCCTGCTAACATCAAATATCATTATTCTCTTCATACATATACTAACAATTTTCATCTTATTTAGAACTCTTTCTTAATAAATTTTCTACCTATTTTTGGCCTGCTTCATTTCCAAACTCCGTTTTTATTCTCCAGCCATTGATAAAATACCTCCCAGATCATATAATGTTCTATTTCTCTTTAATGGCTAACATTAAATTATTCATTTCTGCACATTCTAATTTTTCCTTATCACCTCTCTTCAATAGGAATCTCTCCACTTTTGGCAACAATTAAAACGCAATTAGAAGAAATTATAAATCAACAAATAGAAATGAGGGCAGAAACTTTCTTAGTGGGAATAATTACAATTTGCCTTGGACGGGGTCAGACTAGAAGACCTCAAGAGGCACTTCCAAGCCTATGATTCTATGAGATAAATAACATGATAGAGATTAGATATTTTAGATAGAAGAGAGAGGGAGGGAGGGAGAGAGAGATGTCAATGATGATGGATGGATGGATGAAAGGGAGGAAGGAAGGAAGGAAGGAAGGAAGGAAGGAAGGAAGGAAGGAAGGAAGGAAGGAAGGAAGGAAGGAAGGAAGGAAGGAAGGAAGGAAGGAAAGGCAAAAAGGAGGAACAATTTGTCTTGGACAGGGGGTCAGACTAGGAGACCTCCAAGGTCCCTTCCAGCCCTAGGATTCTATGATTCTGTGAGATGACAAGGAGTCCCCCAGAGGCTGGGTTCTCACAACCAACTTAGCCAAGTCAGGGAAAGACGTGGCTGCAGCCTCCATGGAAACTGGGTCAAATAAATGCCTTTTCTCTTTAAGCGTCTTCATTTAGATGCATTTGTATTGTCTGCTTTTTTTATTATTCTATGCTAACCCACCCAGAGTTGCTGTATCAATGAGATGGACACCATTACAATTTAATTAATTAATAAAAGGGATTCATGTGAGCTGAGAGGGGGGGGCTTCTCTGGGGGCTTCTAATGTGGGGCAAAGACATTTTTGTGGCTGTTTGGGGTCCATTCGTGAACAAAAACAGGCAGGATGGACGTACAATAGATCAGGAATGTGACAAAGAAATGATGCATGGTCATCAGTTAATGAAAAAACTGGTCAGTAATCAAGGAAGAAACTACGGTATGACTGGTGGGTAATATATCAATGAAACTACAACTGGTCATTGATTAAAACATGAGTGGTTAATAATTAAATACAACTGGTCATTGATTAATTAATAAAGTAATTATGACTGGTCACAATGAAGGAATTATGACCGATCTGGTCATTCATTACTGAACGAAGCTCCCACAATTAATAAAAATGATGAATAGTCACTAATGAACAAACTCCAACTAATTAAGACATTACGAATAGTAATAAATTGGTCATTGCTTAATTAATGAAGCAGTTATGACTGGTCATTCATTAACGATGATGCTGTGAGTGGCCACTAATTATTGTAGAAGCTACAAGTGGTCATTAATTAATTGAGAAATTATTAGAACTTCATGTGACCTTCATTCTATCCCTCTGTTAATGCAGCCTAGGATTCTATCAGCATTTTTCGCTGCTGCTCCACACCGTTGGCTCATATTTATGCGATTGTCTGCATGGAGCAGGAACTGGAGCATTTCCTGAGCGAGATATGCAACCCAAAGGGCACCCTGGGGGCCGAGGCAGGGAAGGAGAGGACCCCTCCGAATCTGAAGAAGTGGAACTTGGACTAGCTGCGCCTCATCGACTATGAAATTGCAGACAGCGAGCAGCCGGACCCGGCATGGGGCAGAGGCCGCAAGAGGAAGCTCAAGTAGAGAAGGGGGCACTGTGAAACTTCGAGGTATGCCCAGTGCATGGCTGGCAGCCAGAATGAAGGGGGCTCAAGGAGTCACTGAGTATCATGATTTGTCTTGAGACATTTATTAAGAATAAATTATGAATGAAATCGAGACGAATCCAGGTAGTCTTCTTTTGTGGGCCGGTCAGGTCATCGCGAAGCTGGGTGAGGTGGCAGGGTGTTGGGACTGGTGACAGTGATGTCCTCCTGGGCTGCTGTATGTTCAGAGGCTCTCCTAGACGCTCATGGTCCATTTCTTTTTTTAAATTTTATTTTGATGAGTCTGATGGGGAAAGTAGGCTGCTCGCAGCCAACTGGAGTCAGGGCACCTCCAAATCAGTGATTCTCCAACTTGGCGACTTTGAGATATGGGGACCAACTCCCAGAATTCCCAGCCAGCATGCCCAGATTATTTTGGTTCAGATTCATGGGTTGTTGGTTGACATGGCAGAGCACCAGGTGGTTGTGCCTCATTCCACAATCGCCCAGTGAAATGGGTTGGGTCGCTCTTCAGCCGTGGACTTCAGATCACACAATGAGGGACTGTCAGACCTGTCCCAGTCTGATCCCCCAGGGAAGTAAAACCCTCGACTACATTTGATTGAAGCGAAAAGGCACTTTTACTAACAGATGCTCATTGCAGGACAGTCAGGTGGCATCTGAAGTTCCAGCACATCAATTCAGCACTAACTCCTTGGTTCCCCCAGACCTCCCCCCATAGTCCATCCCTTCCGTCTTTGTCATCCATTGCTCTTTTTTTCTTCCATTCCGTCAGGTTCAATTCTCGGAGACTGTCTGAACAAGTCCGGTCTCGATTCTTGAAGAAGTTTTGGAGAAGTTGCCATTGCTTCCTTCCTAGGGCTGAGAAAGAATGATTGGCCTAAGGCCACCGAGATGGCCTTCTGCCACAGGGAGGGAAGGAGGGAGGTTGGGTGGAAAGAAGGAAAAATGCAAGGAGAAAGAGGGAGGGAAGGAAGGAAGGAAAAAGGGAATGAAGGAAGGGGGGAGAGAGGGAGGGGAAGGAACAGAGGGAGGGAGGGAGGGAGGAAGGAAGGAAGGAAGGAAAGGCTTTGGTGCCCATTGGAGGACTAGGACTCACCATCTCCTGGGGATTGGCCCAAGGTGACACAGTTGCCTCTTGAGTATTCCAGGAGCAGAACTCACTATGCCTATTGCAGGAAGAAAAGACACAGTTTTTTGTTATTGGTCCAAAGTCACTAAGCTGGCTGTTGTGAGAATTGAAGGATTAGAACTCACCGTCAATTCCTGGTCGAAAGTCATTCAGATGCCTGTCATTCATATTGCAGGATTAGAACTCACCGTCTGATGGTTATGGGCCCAAAGTAATCCAATTGTCATGTGTCCTACATGACTAGAATTCACTGTCTCCTGGTTATAGGCCTGAAGTCATGAAAATGGCTGCCTTAGTTCCACAAATATTCACCATCCCTTGATTATTCCTCCAAGTCAGTAAAGCACCAGTCATGGGCATTGCTGGAGTCAAACTTACATTTCCAATTACAATATGAGAAGTTACCGTCTTCTGTTTCTTGGCCCAAAGTCATGGTGCTGGATCTCATTCTAAAGCAGGAATGTCGACCTCAAGGCGTGTGGGTTGGATCCTGGTAGCAGCCAGGGTGACAGAGGCCCGAATTAATTCATGGCCCTCGAGCCAAGCTTCAAAAGAAATCGAGTTATTTATTAGGAGCAACATGTCGGCACATAGCCAGGTGGAGTCAGCTCTGCCCCACATTGTCCTAAAAATGACCTTATACTCTACCTCCTCCGATGTTGTGTCATAAATCACATTCTCCAAGGGAGCACTGTTCAAAGGGAAGGGCTGCAAATACTCACCATCTCCTTAATTTTCCACCAAAATAATATAAGTTCCTTTCCTGTTTATATGTAAGGAAAGAAAATACTCACCATCACAAACCTGGCTGTTCTGTGTTATATTCCTCAACTATCCACTTTTCCTTCTCATTCCAGCAAACGGAAGAACCTGGCTAATCCACATAATATTTAAAAATACTCACCATCACAAACCTAGCTATCTTGTGTCTTATTCCTCAATTATTCACTTTTTCCTTCTCATTCCTGCAAAGGGAAGAACCTGGCTAATCTATATAATATTGAAAAATACTCACCATTACAAACCTGGCTGTCTTGTGTCATATTCCTCAATTATTCCCTTTTTCCTTCTCATTCCTGCAAAGGGAAGAACCTGGCTAATCTTTATAATATTGAAAAATACTCACCATCAGAAACCTGGCTGTCTTGTGTCATATTCGTCAATTATTCAATTTTTCCTTCTTATTCCTTGAAAGGGAAGAACCTGGCTAATCTATATAATATTGAAAATGACTCACCATCACAATCCTTGCTGTCATGTGTCATATTCCTCAATTATCCACTCTTTCCTTCTCATTCCTGCAAAGGGAAGAACCTGGTTAATCTATATAATATTCAAAAATACTCACCATCGCAATCCTTGCTGTCTTGTGTCTTATTCCTCAATTATCCACTATTTCCTTCTCATTCCTGCGAAGGAAAGAACCTGGCTAATCTATATAATATTCAAAAATACTCACCATCACAAGCCTGGCTGTCTTGTGTCTTATTCCTCAATTATTCACTATTTCCTTCTCATTCCTGCAAAGGGAAGAACCTGGCTAATCTATATAATATTCAAAAATACTCACCATCACAAGCCTGGCTATCTTGTGTCTTATTCCTCAATTATTCACTATTTCCTTCTCATTCCTGCAAAGGGAAGAACCTGGCTAATCTATATAATATTGAAAAATACTCACCATCACAAACCTGGCTGTCTTGTGTCATATTCCTCAATTATCCACTTTTTCCTTCTCGTTCCTGCAAAGGGAAGAACCTGTCTAATCTATATAATATTCAAAAATACTCACAATCGCAATCCTGGCTGTCTTGTGTCTTATTCCTCAATTATCCACTATTTCCTTCTCATTCCTGCAAAGGGAAGAACCTGGCTAATCTATATAATATTGAAAAATACTCACCATCACAAACCTGGCTGTCTTGTGTCATATTCCTCAATTATCCACTTTTCCTTCTCATTCCTGCAAAGGGAAGAACCTGGCTAATCTATATAACATTGAAAAATACTCACCATCACAAACCTGGGTGTCTTGTGTCATATTCCTCAATTATTCACTTTTTCCTCCTTATTCCTGCCAGGGGAAGAACCTGGCTAATCTATATAATATTGAAAAATACTCAGCATCACAAACCTGGCTGTCTTGTGTCATATTCCTCAATTATCCACTTTTTCCTTCTCATTCCTGCAAAGGGAAGAACCTGGCTAATCTATATAATATTGAAAAATCCTCACCATCACAATCCTTGCTGTCTTGTGTCATATTCCTCAATTATCCACTTTTCCTTCTCATTCCTGCAAAGGGAAGAACCTGGCTAATCTATATAACATTGAAAAATACTCAGCATCACAAACCTGGCTGTCTTGTGCCATATTCCTCAATTATCCACTTTTTCCTTCTCATTCCTGCAAAGGGAAGAACCTGGCTAATCTATATAATATTGAAAAATACTCAGCATCACAAACCTGGCTGTCTTGTGCCATATTCCTCAATTATCCACTTTTTCCTTCTCATTCCTGCAAAGGGAAGAACCTGGCTAATCTATATAATATTGAAAAATACTCACCATCACAAACCTGGCTGTCTTGTGTCATATTCCTCAATTATCCACTTTTCCTTCTCATTCCTGCAAAGGGAAGAACTTGGCTAATCTATATAACATTGAAAAATACTCACCATCACAAACCTGGGTGTCTTGTGTCATATTCCTCAATTATTCACTTTTTCCTCCTTATTCCTGCCAGGGGAAGAACCTGGCTAATCTATATAATATTGAAAAATACTCAGCATCACAAACCTGGCTGTCTTGTGTCATATTCCTCAATTATCCACTTTTTCCTTCTCATTCCTGCCAGGGGAAGAACCTGGCTAATCTATATAATATTGAAAAATCCTCACCATCACAATCCTTGCTGTCTTGTGTCATATTCCTCAATTATCCACTTTTTCCTGCTTATGGCTGCAAAGGAAAGAACCTGGCTAATGTATACAAAATTCAGAAATACTCACCATCACAAACCTGGCTGTCTTGTGTCATATTCCTCAATTATCCACTTTTTCCTGTTTATTCCTGCAAAGGGAAGAACCTGGCTAATCTGTATAATATTAAAAAATACCATCACAAACCTGGCTGTCTTGTGTCATATTCCTCAATTATCCACTTTTTCCTGTTTATTCCTGCAAAGGGAAGAAGATGGCTAATCTATATAATATTTAAAAATACTCACCTTCTGCAACCTGGCTGTCTTGTGTCATATTCCTCAATTATTCACTATTTCCTTCTCATTCCTGCAAAGGGAAGAACCTGGCTAATCTATATAATATTGAAAAATACTCACCATCACAATCCTTGCTGTCTTGTGTCATATTCCTCAATTATTCACTATTTCCTTCTCATTCCTGCAAAGGGAAGAACCTGGCTAATCTATATAATATTGAAAAATACTCACCATCGCAATCCTTGCTGTCTTGTGTCATATTCCTCAATTATCCACTTTTTCCTTCTCATTCCTGCAAAGGGAAGAACCTGGCTAATCTATATAATATTGAAATATACTCACCATCACAAGCCTGGCTGTCTTGTGTCATATTCCTCAATTATTCCCTTTTTCCTTCTCATTCCTGCAAAGGGAAGAACCTGGCTACTCTATATAATATTCAAAAATACTCACCATCACAATCCTTGCTGTCTTGTGTCTTATTCCTCAATTATTCACTATTTCCTTCTCATTCCTGCAAAGGGAAGAACCTGGTAATCTATATAATATTGAAAAATACTCACCATCACAAACCTGGCTGTCTTTTTTAATATTCCTCAATTATTTACTTTTTCCTGTTTATTCCTGCAAAGGGAAAAACCTGGCTAATCTATATAATATTCAAAAATACTCACCATCACAAACCTGGCTGTCTTTTTTAATATTCCTCAATTATTTACTTTTTCCTTCTCATTCCTGCAAAGGGAAGAACCTGGCTACTCTATATAATATTCAAAAATACTCACCATCGCAATCCTTGCTGTCATGTGTCATATTCCTCAATTATCCACTTTTTCCTTCTCATTCCTGCAAAGGGAAGAACCTGGTAATCTATATAATATTGAAAAATACTCACCATCGCAATCCTTGCTGTCTTGTGTCATATTCCTCAATTATCCACTTTTTCCTTCTCATTCCTGCAAAGGGAAGAACCTGGCTAATCTATATAATATTGAAATATACTCACCATCACAAGCCTGGCTGTCTTGTGTCATATTCCTCAATTATTCCCTTTTTCCTTCTCATTCCTGCAAAGGGAAGAACCTGGCTACTCTATATAATATTCAAAAATACTCACCATCACAATCCTTGCTGTCTTGTGTCTTATTCCTCAATTATTCACTATTTCCTTCTCATTCCTGCAAAGGGAAGAACCTGGTAATCTATATAATATTGAAAAATACTCACCATCACAAACCTGGCTGTCTTTTTTAATATTCCTCAATTATTTACTTTTTCCTGTTTATTCCTGCAAAGGGAAAAACCTGGCTAATCTATATAATATTCAAAAATACTCACCATCACAAACCTGGCTGTCTTTTTTAATATTCCTCAATTATTTACTTTTTCCTTCTCATTCCTGCAAAGGGAAGAACCTGGCTAATCTATATAATATTCAAAAATACTCACCATCGCAATCCTTGCTGTCATGTGTCATATTCCTCAATTATCCACTTTTTCCTTCTCATTCCTGCAAAGGGAAGAACCTGGCTACTCTATATAATATTCAAAAATACTCACCATCACAATCCTTGCTGTCTTGTGTCTTATTCCTCAATTATTCACTATTTCCTTCTCATTCCTGCAAAGGGAAGAACCTGGTAATCTATATAATATTGAAAAATACTCACCATCACAAACCTGGCTGTCTTTTTTAATATTCCTCAATTATTTACTTTTTCCTTCTCATTCCTGCAAAGGGAAGAACCTGGCTAATCTATATAATATTCAAAAATACTCACCATCACAAACCTGGCTGTCTTGTGTCATATTCCTCAATTATCCACTTTTTCCTGGTTATTCCTGCAAAGGGAAGAACCTGGCTAAGCTGTATAATATTAAAAAGTACCATCACAAGCCTGGCTGTCTTGTGTCATATTCCTCAATTATTCTCCTTTTCCTGCTTATTCCTGGAAAGGGAAGAACCTGGCTAACCTATGTAATATTCAAAAAAACTCACCATCCACAAACCTGGCTGTCTTGTGCCATATTCCTCAATTATCCACTTTTTCCTTCTCATTCCTGCAAAGGGAATTACCTGGCTAATCTATATAATATTCGAAATTACTCACCTTTACAAGCCTGGCTGTCTTGTGTCTTATTCCTCAATTATTCACTATTTCCTTCTCATTCCTGCAAAGGGAAGAACCTGGCTAATCTATATAATATTCAAAAATACTCACCATCACAAGCCTGGCTGTCTTGTGTCTTATTCCTCAATTATCCACTTTTTCCTTCTCATTCCTGCAAAGGGAAGAACCTGGCTACTCTATATAATATTCAAAAATACTCACCATCACAATCCTTGCTGTCTTGTGTCTTATTCCTCAATTAATCACTATTTCCTTCTCATTCCTGCAAAGGGAAGAACCTGGTAATCTATATAATATTGAAAAATACCATCACAAACCTGGCTGTCTTTTTTAATATTCCTCAATTATTTACTTTTTCCTGTTTATTCCTGCAAAGGGAAAAACCTGGCTAATCTATATAATATTCAAAAATACTCACCATCACAAACCTGGCTGTCTTTTTTAATATTCCTCAATTATTTACTTTTTCCTTCTCATTCCTGCAAAGGGAAGAACCTGGCTAATCTATATAATGTTCAAAAATACTCACCATCACAAACCTGGCTGTCTTGTGTCATATTCCTAAATTACCCACTTTTTCCTGTTTATGGCTGCAAAGGAAAGAACCTGGCTAATGTATACAAAATTCAGAAATACTCACCATCACAAACCTGGCTGTCTTGTGTCATATTCCTCAATTATCCACTTTTTCCTGTTTATTCCTGCAAAGGGAAGAAGATGGCTAATCTATATAATATTTAAAAATACTCACCATCACAAACCTGGCTGTCCTGTGTCATATTCCTCAATTATCCACTTTTTCCTTCTCATTCCTGGAAAGGGAAGAAGATGGCTAATCTATATAATATTCAAAATTACTCACCTTTACAAACCTTCCTGTCTTGTGTCATATTCCACAATTATCCACTTTTTCCTACTTATGGCTGCAAAGGAAAAAACTTGGCTAATGTATACAAAATTCAAATATACTCACCATCACAAAGCTGGCTGTCCTGTGCCAAATTCCGCAAATATTGACCGTCTCCTGATAATTGGCCCGAAGTCACTGGACGAACTGTCATGTGTAAAGCAGAACTCGAACTCATGGTGACCATTGCTGGAGAAGGATTCACCCTTTCCTGGCTTGTGGCCTAGGCACCCACCTGGCTCTCCTGCCTATTCCAGGACTAAAACTCCCGAATCCGGGGTTCCTAGCTGGCTACCTTCATTTGTAAATGAAATTGGCTCCTATTTAGGATGGGAGTGGAAGCCAACCTCTCCCAACTGTCAGAGAACAGGAGCCCAGGTGGCACCTCCTGGCAACCTCCCTGCAGAGGGCGTGTCTGCCCACCCATTGGCTGTTGCTTAGTGACCTGTGGGGGGCGGGGCTCATCTCTGATGTCACAGTGGAGGGAGGGGGGGGAGGGAGGGGAGGACCATATGTTTATGGTCTATGGCTTCTAGGGCTTGAATCCATTTTCTACCGAAGCCCATCTGCTCCCGCTGTAAAAGCATCAATGGCCAATTCACCTTATCAAAGGCTTTCTGTGCATGTAAAAATATCAAAGCCATTTGTTTTTCAGGATGTGCTTCATAATATTCCAAAGTGTCCAGAATTATCCTCATGTTGTCTTTAATCTGTCTTTTTGGCAGGAACCCATTTTGATCAGAGTGCATGAAATTATTTAAGTATCTTTTGAGCCTTTCTGCCAATGTTGAAGCAAAGACTTTATAGTCTGAATTTAACAGGGATACAGGCCTATGATTCTTGATTTGTTGTGGGTTGGTCTCCTCCTTTAGATCAAGTGGAATAAATGCTTTCCATCCGGGCCTGCTGCCTTCCCCTTCTTTTCTTTCTTAAGTGCTTCAGGTTGGAATGGGGGGACTTTGAAATCTTTCTGGAGCTCCTGCTTTGTGTCATGATCCAGCTTTGCGACCCCTTATCAATCACACAGGGAGTCCTCAACATACGACCGGAATGGAGCCCAAAATGTCTGTTGCTAAGGGAGACCTTCGTTAAGGGAGTTTTGCCCCATTTTACGGCCACAGTTGTTCAGCGAATCATTGCAGTTGCTCAGTGAGTCACCCGGTTGCTAAGCGAGTCTGGCTTCCTCCCTTGACTCTGTTGGTCAGGAGGTCGCAAAAGGGAACACGGCAACCGTCATAAATATGAGTCAGTTGTCAGGTGTCTGAATGTAAATCACTTGATCATGGGCATGCCGCAACGGTCATAAGTGTGAAAAAGTGTCATAAGTCACTTTCTTGGGGCCATTGTAAGAGATTAGAGAGCCTTTGTCTGGAATGGCATAAACTAAGTTTCCTGTTTGAGTGGGGGTTGGACTAGAAGACCTCCAAGGTCCCTTCCACCCCTAGGATTCTGTGATTCTATGAGGTAAATAAGATGATAGAGATGAGATAGATTAGATAGAAGAGAGAGGGAGGGAGGGAGCGTTAGATATTGTTGGATGGATGGATGGATGGATGGATGGAAGGAAGGAAGGAAGGAAGGAAGGAAGGAAGGAAGGAAGGAAGGAAGGAAGGAAGGAAGAACAATTTGTCTTGGACAGGGGGTCAGACTAGAAGACCTCCAAGGTCCCTTCCAACCCTAGGATTCTGTGATTCTATGAGGTAAATAAGATGATAGAGATGAGATAGATTAGATAGAAGAGAGAGGGAGGGAGGGAGCGTTAGATATTGTTGGATGGATGGATGGATGGATGGATGGATGGAAGGATGGAAGGAAGGAAGGAAGGAAGGAAGGAAGGAAGGAAGGAAGGAAGGAAGGAAGGAAGGAAGGAAGGAAGGAAGGAAGGAAGGACAATTCGTCTTGGACAGGGGGTCAGACTAGAAGACCTCCAAGGTCCCTTCCAGCCCTAGGATTCTATGATTCTGTGAGATGACAAGGAGTCCCCCAGAGGCTGGGTTCTCACAACCAACTTAGCCAAGTCAGGGAAAGACGTGGCTGCAGCCTCCATGGAAACTGGGTCAAATAAATGCCTTTTCTCTTTAAGCGTCTTTATTTAGATGCCTTTGTATTGTCTGTTTTTTAATTATTCTCTGCTAAGCCACCCATCAGTTAATGAAAAAAATGGTCAGTAATCAATGAAGAAACTACGGTATGACTGGTGGGTAATAAATCAATGAAACTACAACTGGTCATTGATTAAAAGATGAATGGTAAATAATTCATTGATTAATTAGTAAAGCAATTATGACTATTCACAATGAAGAAATTATGACGGATCTGGTCATTCATTGCTGAAGGAAGCGCCAACAATTAATAAAAATGATGAATAGTCACTAGTGAACAAACTCCAACTAATTAATTAAGACATTACAAGTAGTAATAAGTTGGTCATTGCTTAATTAATGAAGCAGTTATGACTGGTCATTCATTAATGAAGACACTATGAGTGACCACTAATTATTGAAGAAGCTACGAGTGGTTATTAATTAATTGAGAAATTATCAGAACTTCATGTGACCTTGATTCTATCCCTCTGTTAATGCAGCCTAGGATTGTATCGGCATTTTCGGCTGCTGCTCCACACTGTTGGCTCATATTTATGTGATTGTCTGCATGCAGCATGAACTGGAGCATTTCCTGAGCGAGATATGCAACCCAAAGGGCACCCTGGGGGCCAAGGCAGGGAAGGAGAGGACCCCCCCGAATCTGAAGAAGTGGAACTTGGACAAGCTGTGCCTCACCGTCTATGAAATTGCAGACAGTGAGCAGCCAGACCGGGCATGGGGCAGAGGACGCAAGAGGAAACTCAAGTAGAGAAGGGGGCACTGTGAAAGTTCCAGGTATGCTCAGTGGACAGCTGGCAGCTGAAATGAAGGGGGCTCAAGGAGTCATTGAGTATCATGATTTATCTTGAGAAATTTATTAAGAATAAATTATGAATCAAATTGAGACGAGTCCAGGTAGTCTTCTTCTGTGGGCCGGTCAGGTCATCGCGAAGCTGGGTGAGGTGGCAGGCGTTGGGACAGGTGGCAGAGATGCCCTTATGGGTTGCTCTATGTTCAGAGGGTCTCCTAGATGCTCATGGTCCATTTCTTTTTTTTAATTTTATTTTGATGACTCGGTTGGGGAAAGTCAGCTGCCCGCAGCCACCTGGACTCAGGCAGCCTCTACATCTGTGTTTCTCTAACGTGGAGACTTTGAGATGTGGGGACTTCAACTCCCAGAATTCCCAGCCAGCATGCCCAGATTACTTCAGTCTGGATTCATGGGTTGTTGGTTGTGGCTCATTCAGCAATCGCCCGGTGAAATGGGTTGGGTCCCTCTTCAGTCCTGGACTTCAGATCACACAACAAGGGACTGTCAGACCTGTCCCAGTCTGATTTCCCAGGGAAGTAAAACCCTCGACTCCATTTGGCTGAAGAGAAAAGACACTTTTACTAACAGATGCTCATTGCAGGACAGTCAGGTGGAATCTGAAGTTCCAGCACATCAATTCAGCACTAACTCCTTGGTTCCCCCAGACCTCCCCCATTGTCCATCCCTTCCGTCTTTGTCATCCATTGCTCTTTTTTTCTTCCATTCCGTCAGGTTCAATTCTCGGAGACTGTCTGAACAAGTCCGGTCTCGATTCTTGAAGAAGTTTTGGAGAAGTTGCCATTGCTTCCTTCCTAGGGCTGAGAAAGAATGATTGGCCTAAGGCCACTGAGATGACCTTCTGCCACAGGGAGGGAAGGAGGGAGGTTGGGTGGAAAGAAGGAAAAATGCAAGGAGAAAGAGGGAAGGAAGGAAGGAGAAAGGGAAGGAGGGGAGGGGGAGAGAGGGAGGGGAAGGAACGGAGGGAGGGAGGGAGGGAGGAAGGAAGGAAGGAAGGAAGGAAGGAAGGAAGGAAGGAAGGAAGGAAGGAAGGAAAGGCTTTGGTGCCCATTGGAGGACTAGAACTCACCATCTCCTGGGGATTGGCCCAAGGTGACACAGTTGCCTCTCGTGAGTATTCCAGGAGCAGAACTCACTATGCCTATTGCAGGAAGAGAAGACACAGTTTTTTGTTATTGGTCCAAAGTTACTGAGCCAGCTGTTGTGAGAATTGAAGGATTAGAACTCACCATCAATTCCTGGTCGAAAGTCATTCAGATGCCTGTCATTCATATTGCAGGACAAGAACTCACGTTCTGATGGTTATGGGCCCAAAGATATCCAGTTGCCTGTCCTGTGTCCTGCACGACTAGAATTCACTGTCTCTTGGTTATACGCCTGAAGTCACGAAAATGGCTGTCTTAGTATAAGGTTCCACAAATATTCACCATCCCTTGATTATTCCTCCAAGTCACTAAAGCACCAGTCATGTGCACTGCTGGATTAGGACTTACATTTCCAATTACAGTACGAGAAGTTACCGTTATTGGTTTCTGGGCTCAAAGTCACGGTGCTGGATCTCAAGCTAAACCAGGAATGTCGACCTCAAGGTGCGTGGGCTGGATCCTTCTAGCTGCCAAGGTGACAGAGGCCCTAATTAATTCATGGCCCTCGAGCCAAGTTTCAAAAAAATCCAGTTATTTATTAGGAGCAACATGTCGGCACATAGCCATGTGGAGTCAGCTCTGCCCCACATAATTTGCATGCCAACTATGACCCTGTACTCTGCCTCCTCCCATCTTGTGTCATAAATCACATTCTCCAAGGGAGCACTGTTCAAAGGGAAGCGCTGCAAATACTCACCATTTACTGCCTTTTCCTCCAAAACAGTCGGGGTTCCTTTCCTATTCAAAGGTAAGCGCTGCAAATACTCACGATTTCCTGTCTTTTCCTCCAAAATTATCTAGGTTCCTTTCCTGTTCAAAGGAAGCGCTGCAAATACTCACCATTTCCTGCGTTTTCCTCCAAAATTATTCAGGTTCCTTTCCTGTTCAAAGGAAGCGCTGCAAATGCTCACCATTTCCTGCGTTTTCCTCCAAAATTATCCAGGTTCCTTTCCTGTTCAAAGGAAGCGCTGCAAATGCTCACCATTTCCTGCGTTTTCCTCCAAAATTATCCAGGTTCCTTTCCTGTTCAAAGGAAGAGCTGCAAATGCTCACCATTTCCTGCGTTTTCATTCAAAATTATTCAGGTTCCTTTCCTGTTCAAAGGAAGCGCTGCAAATACTCACCATTTCCTGCGTTTTCCTCCAAAATTATCCAGGTTCCTTTCCTGTTCAAAGGAAAAGCGGCAAATTCCATTTCCTGCAGTTTCCTGCATTTTCCTCCAATTTTATCTAGGTTCCTTTCCTGTTCAAAGGAAGCACTGCAAATACTCACAATTTCCCGCATTTTCCTCCAAAACTATCTCGGTTCCTGTCCTGCTCAAAGAAAGTGCTGCAAATACTCACCATTTCCTGCGTTTTCATTTAAAATTATCCAAGTTCCTTTCCTGTTCAAAAGAAGCGTGGCAAATACTCACCATTTCCTGCGTTTTCCTCCAAAATTATCTAGGTTCCTTTCCTGTTCAAAGAAAGTGCTGCAAATACTCACCGTTTCCTGCGTTTTCCTCCAAAATTATCCAGGTTCCTGTCCTGTTCAAAGGAAGCGCTGCAAATACTCACCTGTTCCTGCGTTTTTCTTCAAAATTATCTCGGTTCCTTTCCTGTTCAAAGGAAGTGCTGCAAATTCCATTTCCTGCAGTTTCCTGCATTTTCCTCCAATTTTATCTAGGTTCCTTTCCTGTCCAAAGATAAGCGCTGCAAATACTCACCATTTCCTGCAGTTTCCTCCAAAACCATCCACGTTCCTTTCCTGTAAAAAGGAAGCGCGGCAAATATTCAACATCACAAACCTGGCTGTCTTGTATCATATTCTTCAATTATCCACATTTCTCTGCTTATAGCTGCAAAGGAAAGAAGCTGGCTAATGTATACAAAATTCAAAATTACTCACCATCACAATCCTTGCTGTCTTGTTTCATATTCCTCAATTACTCAGTTTTTTCTGCTTATTCCTGCAACGGGAAGAACCTGGCTAATCCATATAATATTCAAAAATACTCACCATTACAAACCTGGCTGTCCTGTGTTATATTCCTCAATTATCCACCTTTTCCTTCTCATTCCTGCAAAGGGAAGAACCTGGCTAATCTATATAATATTGAAAAATACTCAATCCTGGCTATCCTGTGTCATATTCCGCAAATATTGACCGTCCCCTGATAATTGGCCCAAAGTCACTGGACGAACTTCATGTGTAAAGCAGAACTCGAACTCATGGTGACCATTGCTGGAGAAGGATTCATCCTTTCCTGCCTTGTGGCCTAGCCACCCACCTGGATCTCCTGCCTCTTCCAGGACTAAAACTCCCGAATCCGGGGTTCCTAGCTGGCTACGTTCATTTGTAAACGAAATTGGCTCCCAATTAGGATGGGAGTGGATGCCAACCTCTCCCAACTGTCAGAGAACAGGAGCCCAGGTGGCACCTCCTGGCAACCTCCCTGCAAAGGGCGTGTCTGCCCACCCATTGGCTGTTGCTTAGTGACCTGTGGGGGCGGGGCTCATCTCTGATGTCACAGTGGAGGGAGGAGGGGAGGGGGCAGGTAGGGGTGTAACTTTCAGGGAAGACCCAGCCCTCCCCACCCGGGCTAGCTCCCTGCTCCCCAAAGTGCCATCATGGCTGCCCAATCTTCCTCTTCCTCATCTCTTTTTTGGTAGGGGCTCCAGAGCCCCCTAGGAGCGGTAGCTGCCCTCCCAGAATCCTCTGCTATATTCCCTACTGGGAGGGCCTGCTGGGTGCCCCCAATGACCTCCCCCGGGCGTCTGCTGGGCTTGGAGGGGGGCTGGCAGAGGGGGAACGTGCTGCCTCCCCCCGATCCCTGGTTTCAAGGAGGGGGCTTCCTCCTTTTATCTGGAATGGGGGGACTTTCCTTTATTATATATTTCAGGTATAATCCCCAATAAAAAAATCTCTGGTTTAAAGTCTATGTCTGTTTTTTGCCTTTTTTTCCAGCCATGTGTGGATTTTAGTCCAGTTTCTTTTGGCTTCTGCACATGTCCACCACATATGGTAATATGAACCCGGTATCTGATGACGTTTCCAAATTTTTCAGATTTATTCTTGAACATTCTGGCTATTCTCGTCGGGGGTAAATGCCACCTGTAAAACATCTCTCACTAATTTTCTTTATATGCAGTTGACATTGTCATTTTATAATTTAGCAACCACAATTTTTGCCATTTCTCTAAGTCAATTCCATGTCCAGAATTTTTCCCCAATCAATCATTGTTTCTTTAACTTGTTCTTCTTCCAACTTAACCTCTAATAAATATCCATATCGTTTTTTAATCATGTTTTCATCGGTACCGGTTAAAATTTTATCTAAATTAGTCAAATTATTATAAAAACCTTCCGTCTTAAAACTTTATCATATCTAGATTGTATTTGCAAATAGGAAAACCACTTCATTTTTATACTTTGTTCTTATAATTCTTGCATAGATTTAAGTTCACCCTTTTCATTCAATCATTCATTATATCTAACAATTTGTTCCTTCCTAAACGTTATTGAATATGAGAAGGCTTCAATAGTTGATACCAGACTGGAATTTTAAAATAATGTTGTCTTTTGATCTTCTCCCAGTTTAATAACAAGGCCTCTCGTATATAATGTCTTCGAAAATACCCCTGAGTTTTTGTTCCCTTATACCATAGAAAAGCATGCCATCCCAACAACAAATCATGTCCTTCTAAAGTCAGTAATTTAATATTTCTTAGCATTATCCACTCCTTGATCCACATCAAACTTATCGCTTGATAGTATAATTCCCAATTAGGCAAGCCAAATCCTCCTCGTATTCTAGAATCTTGCAACAATTTTAGTTTTATTCTCGCTTTTTTGTCCTGCCAAATGTATTTCAACACTATTTTATTTAAAGCCTCAAAATACTCTTTCCCCAGCCTAATTGGAATTGTCTGGAACAAGTATAGAATTCTAGGTAATATATTCATCTTAATCGTTGATATTCTCCCTATTAATGATAGTTGTAAATTTTCCCACTTTGCCAAATCTGTTACTATCTGTTGTTTGAGCTTATTGTAATTATTCTCTTTAAGTGTTCTACATCTTGGTGTCAGGTATATCCCCAAGTCCTTAACCTTATTTGTGACCTGTATCTTCAATGCTTCCGCCAGTTCTTCTCTTTGTTTTATTAACATATTTTTTGTCAAAATCTTCTGTCTTTAGTTATTTTCAAACCTGCTACTTTTTCATATTCTCCTATCTTGTCTATCAATTTCATTGCTAATTCTAATGGATCTTCAAGAATAAAAACCAGGTCATCTGCGAATGCTTGCAATTTTATTCTTCCTTTTCAATTTTCATTCCTTTTATATCTTTAATATTTCTATTTAGCACTTCTAATGTTAACGCAAACAACAAAGGTGACAGCGGGCAACCTTGTCTCGTTCCTTTTTTTATTTCAATAGCCTCTGTCAATTCTCCATTTATCTTTACTTTTGCTGTTGGTTTATGGTCTATGGCTTCTAGGGCTTGAATCCATTTTCTACCGAAGCCCATTTGCTCCCGCTGTAAAAGCATTAATTGGCATTTCACATTATCGAAGGCTTTCTGTGCATGTAAAAATATCAAAGCCATTTGTTTTTCAGGATGTGCTTCATAATATTCCAAAGTGTCCAGAATTGTCCTCATGTTGTCTTTAATCTGTCTTTTTGGCAGGAACCCTTTTTGATCAGAGTGCATGAAATTATTTAAGTATCTTTTGAGCCTTTCTGCCAATGTTGAAGCGAAGACTTTATAGTCTGAATTGAACAGGGATACAGGCCTATGATTCTTGATTTGTTGTGGGTCGGTCTCCTCCTTGTAATATATGCTTCTGACCATGATTGGGTATTTTCAATTTGAACATAACTTCCTTCATGACTTCTGACAATGGGAGACTCGACAATTCCTGTAGTGCCTTATAATATTCCGCTGGCACTCCATCCGGGCCTGCTGCCTTCCCCTTCTTTTCTTTCTTAAGTGCTTCAGGTTGGAATGGGGGGACTTTGAAATCTTTCTGGAGCTCCTGCTTTGTGTCATGATCCAGCTTTGCGACCCCTTATCAATCACACAGGGGGTCCCCAACGTACGACCAGAATGGAGCCCAAAATGTATGTTGCTAAGGGAGACCTTCGTTAAGGGAGTTTTGCCCCATTTTATGACCACAGTTGTTCAGCGAATCATTGCAGTTGCTCAGTGAGTCACCCAGTTGCTAAGCGAGTCTGGCTTCCTCCCTTGACTCTGTTGGTCAGAAGGTCGCAAAAGGGAACCGTCATAAATATGAGTCAGTTGTCAGGCGTCTGAATGTAAATCACTTGATCATGGGCATGCTGCAACGATCATAAGTGTGAAAAAGTGTCATAAGTCACTTTCTTGGGGCCGTTGTAAGAGATTAGAGAGCCTTTGTCTGGAATGGCATAAACTAAGTTTCCTGCTTGAGTGGGGGTTGGACTAGAAGACCTCCAAGGTCCCTTCCAACCCTAGGATTCTGTGATTCTATGAGGTAAATAAGATGATAGAGATGAGATAGATTAGATAGAAGAGAGAGGGAGGGAGGGAGAGTTAGATATTGATGGATGGGTGGAAGGAAGGAAGGAAGGAAGGAAGGAAGGAAGGAAGGAAGGAAGGAAGGAAGGAAGGAAGGAAGGACAATTTGTCTTGGACAGGGGGTCAGACTAGGAGACCTCCAAGGTCCCTTCCAGCCCTAGGATTCTATGATTCTGTGAGATGACAAGGAGTCCCCCAGAGGCTGGGTTCTCACAACCAACTTAGCCAAGTCAGGGAAAGACGTGGCTGCAGCCTCCATGGAAACTGGGTCAAATAAATGCCTTTTCTCTTTAAGCGTCTTCGTTTAGATGCCTTTGTATTGTCTGTTTTTTTATTATTCTCTGCTAAGCCACCCAGAGTTGCTGTATCAATGAGATGGACACCATTACAATTTAAATAATTAAAAAAGGGATTCATGTGAGCTGGGAAGGGGGGGGCTTCTTTGGGGGCTTCTAATGTGGGGCAAAGACATTTTTGTGGCCATTTGGGGTCCATTCGTGAACAAAAACAGGCAGGATGGACATACAATAGATCAGGAATGTGACAAAAAAATGATGCGTGGTCATCAGTTAATGAAAAAAATGGTCAGTAATCAAGGAAGAAACTACGGTATGACTGGTGGGAAATATATCAATGAAACTATAACTGGTCATTAATTAAAACATGAGTGGTTAATAAGTAAATACAACTGGTCATTGATTAATTCATAAAGTAATTATGACTGGTCACAATGAAGGAATTATGACGGATCTGGTCATTCATTGCTGAAGAAGCGCCAACAATGAATAAAAATGATGAATAGTCACTAATGAACAAACTCCAACTAATTAAGACATTACGAATAGTAATAAATTGGTCATTGCTTAATTAATGAAGCAGTTATGACTGGTCATTCGTTAACGAAGATGCTGTGAGTGGCCACTAATTTTTGAAGAAGCTACAAGTGGTCATTAATTAATTGAGAAATTATTAGAACTTCATGTGACCTTGATTCTATCCCTCTGTTAATGCAGCCTAGGATTCTATCGGCATTTTCGGCTGCTGCTCCACACTGTTGGCTCATATTTAAGTGATTGTCCACCAGGATTCAATTAATTACAAGTGGTTGTTAATTAATTAAGACAGGTCTCCCCTCACTCTCCTTCACTGCTGCAGGAGGCCCAGACAGCCTCTCCAGAAGACAGGGACCAATTGCCCAAGTACCTCGTCTCGGCCCAGCTTGAGTTTGGAGCCACCAACCTCGCCCTCCAGGCGTACGCCTACCAGCTAGCCTGCTTGTAGTATGAACTGGAGCATTTCCCGAGTGAGATATGCAACCCAAAGGGCACCCTGGGGGCCAAGGCAGGGAAGGAGAGGGACCCCCCGAATCTGAAGAAGTGAAGCTCGGACAAGCTGCGCCTCATCGTCTATGAAATTGCAGACAGTGAGCAGCCAGACCCGGCGTGGGGCAGAGGACGCAAGAGGAAGCTCAAGTACAGAAGGGGGCACTGTGAAACTTCGAGGTGTGCCCAGTGGACGGCTGGCAGCTGAAATGAAGGGGGCTCAAGGAGTCATTGAGTAGCATGATTTATCTTGAGACATTTATTAGGAATAAATTATGAATCAAATTGAGGCAAGTCCAGGTAGACTTCTTCTCTGGGCCAGTCAGGTCATCGCGAAGCTGGGTGAGGTGGCAGAGATGCCCTTATGGGTTGCTCTATGTTCAGAGGGTCTCCTAGATGCTCATGGTCCATTTCGTATTATAATTTTATTTTGATGACTCGGTTGGGGAAAGTCAGCTGCCCGCAGCCACCTGGAGTCAGGGAGCCTCTACATTGGTGTTTCTCCAACGTGGAAACTTGGAGATGTGGGAACTTCAACTCCCAGAATTCCCAGCCAGCATGCCCAGATTAGTTCGGTCTGGATTCATGGGTTGTTGGTTGACACAGCTGAGGACTTGTGGCTCATTCAGCAATCGCCCGGTGACATGGGTTGGGTCCCTCTTCAGTCATGGATTTCAGATCACGCAACGAGGGACTGTCAGACCTGTCCCAGTCTGATTTCCCAGGGAAGTAAAACCCTCGACTCCATTTGGCTGAAGTGAAAAGGCACTTTTACTAAGAGATGCTCACTGTAGGACAGTCAGGTGGAATCTGAAGTTCCAGCACATCAATTCAGCACTAACTCCTTGGTTCCCCCAGACCTCCCCCCATAGTCCATCCCTTCCGTCTTTCTCATCCATTGCTCTTTTTTTCTTCCATTCCGTCAGCTTCAATTCTCGGAGACTGTCTGAACAAGTCCGGTCTCTATCCTTGAAGAAGTTGCCATTGCTTCCTTCCTAGGGCTGAGAAAGAATGATTGGCTTAAGGCCACTGAGATGACCTTCTGCCACAGGGAGGGAAGGAGGGAGGTTGGGTGGAAAGAAGGAAAAATGCAAGGAGAAAGAGGGAGGGAAGGAAGGAAGGAAAAAGGGAATGAAGGAAGGGGGGAGAGAGGGAGGGGAAGGAACAGAGGGAGGGAGGGAGGGAGGAAGGAAGGAAGGAAGGAAAGGCTTTGGTGCCCATTGGAGGACTAGAACTCACCATCTCCTGGGGATTGGCCCAAGGTGACACAGTTGCCTCTTGAGTATTCCAGGAGCAGAACTCACTATGCCTATTACAGGAAGAAAAGACACAGTTTCTTGGTTATTGATTCAAAGTCACTAAGCCGGCTGTTGTGAGAATTGGAGGACTAGAACTCACCGTCAATTCCTGGTCGAAAGTCATTTAGATGCCTGTCATTCATATTGCAGGGCAAGAACTCACGTTCTGATGGTTATGGGCCTAAAGATATCCAGTTGCCTGTCGTGTGTCCTGCACGACTAGTTATAGGCCTGAAGTCATGAAAATGGCTGTCTTAGTATAAGGTTCCACAAATACTCACCATCCCTTGATTATTCCTCCAAGTCACTAAAGCACCAGTCATGTGCACTTCTGGATTAGGACTTACATTTCCAATTACAGTACGAGAAGTTACCGTCTTCTGTATCTGGGCACAAAGTCACGGTGCTGGATCTCATTCTAAAGCAGGAATGTCGACCTCAAGGCGCGTGGGCTGGATCCCGGTAGCAGCCAGGGTGACAGAGGCCTGAATTAATTCATTAATTCAGCCCTCGAGCCAAGTTTGAAAAGAAATCGAGCTACTTATTAGGAGCAACATGTCGGCACATAACCAGGTGGAGTCAGTTCTGCCCCACATTGTCCTAAAAATGACCTTATACTCTGCCTCCTCCCATGTTGTGTCATAAATCACATTCTCCAAGGGAGCACTGTTCAAAGGGAAGTGCTGCAAATACTCACCATCCCCTTAATTTTCCACCAAAATAATAAAAGTTCCTTTCCTGTTCATATGTAAGGAAAGAAAATACTCACCACCACAAACCTGGCTATTTTGTGTCATATTCCCCAATTATCCACTTTTTCCTGGTTATTCCTGCAAAGGGAAGAACTTGGCTAATCTATATAATATTCAAAAATACTCACATTCACAAAGGGAAGAACCTGGCTAATCCACATAATATTTAAAAATACTCACCATCACAAACCTAGCTATCTTGTATCATATTCCTCAATTATTCCCTTTTTCCTTCTCATTCCTGCAAAGGGAAGAACCTGGCTAATCTATATAATATTGAAAAATACTCACCATCACAAATCTGACTGTTCTGTGTTATATTCCTCAATTATACACCTTTTCCTCCTTATTCCTGCAAAGGGAAGAACCTGGCTGATCTATATAATATTGAAAAATACTCACCATCACAAGCCTGGCTGTCTTGTGTCATATTCCTCAATTATTCTCCTTTTCCTGCTTATTCCTGCAAAGGGAAGAACCTGCAAACGGAAGAACCTGGCTAATCTATATAATATTGAAAAATACTCACCATCATAAACCTGGCTGTCTTGTGTCATATTCCTCAATTATTCTCCTTTTCCTGCTTATTCCTGGAAAGGGAAGAACCTGGCTAATTTATGTAATATTTAAAAAAACTCATCATCCACAAACCTGGCTGTCTTGTATCTTATTCCTCAATAATTCACTATTTCCTTCTCATTCCTGCAAAGGGAAGAACCTGGCTAATCTATATAATATTAAAAAATACTCACCATCACAATCCTGGCTGTCTTGTGTCATATTCCTCAATTATTCACTTTTTCCTTCTTATTCCTGCAAAGGGAAGAACCTGGCTAATCTATATAAAATTGAAAAATACTCACCATCACAAGCCTGGCTGTCTTGTGTCATATTCCTCAATTATTCTCCTTTTCCTGCTTATTCCTGGAAAGGGAAGAACCTGGCTAATTTATGTAATATTTAAAAAAACTCATCATCCACAAACCTGGCTGTCTTGTATCTTATTCCTCAATTATTCACTATTTCCTTCTCATTCCTGCAAAGGGAAGAACCTGGCTAATCTATATAATATTCAAAAATACTCACCATCACAAACCTGGCTGTCTTTTGTCATATTCCTCCGTTATTCACTTTTTCCTTCTCATTCCTGCAAAGGGAAGAACCTGGCTAATCTATATAATATTCAATAATACTCACCATCACAAACCTGGCTGTCTTGTGCCATATTCCTCAATTATCCACTTTTTCCTTCTCATTCCTGCAAAGGGAAGAACCTGGCTAATCTATATAATATTGAAAAATACTCAAACCTGGCTGTCCTGTGTCATATTCCACAAATATTGACTGTCTCCTGCGCTGCCAATATTCACGATTTCCTGTCTTTTCCTCCAAAATTATCTAGGTTCCTTTCCTGTTCAAAGGAAGCGCTGCAAATACTCACCATTTCCTGCCTTTTCCTCCAAAACAGTCCGGGTTCCTTTCCTGTTCAAAGGAAGAGCTGCCAACACTCACCATTTCCTGCCTTTTCCTCCAAAACAGTCCGGGTTCCTTTCCTGTTCAAAGGAAGAGCTGCCAACACTCACCATTTCCTGCCTTTTCCTCCAAAACAGTCCGGGTTCCTTTCCTGTTCAAAGGAAGAGCTGCCAACACTCACCATTTCCTGCCTTGTCCTCCAAAACAGTCCGGGTTCCTTTCCTGTACAAAGGAAGCACTGCAAATACTCATCATCTCTTGTGGCTTCCCCCAAAATAATCACTGTTCTTTTCCTGTTTAAAGAAAGTGCTGCAAATACTCACCATTTCCTGTGTTTTCCTTCAAAATTATCTCGGTTCCTTTCCTGTTCAAAGAAAGTGCTGCAAATACTCACCATTTCCTGCGTTTTCATTCAAAATTATCCAGGTTCCTGTCCTGTTCAAAGAAAGTGCTGCAAATGCTCACCATTTCCTGCGTTTTCCTCCAAAATTATCCAAGTTCCTTTCCTGTTCAAAGGAAGCGCGGCAAATACTCACCATTTCCTGCGTTTTCATTCAAAATTATCCAGGTTCCTGTCCTGTTCAAAGAAAGTGCTGCAAATGCTCACCATTTCCTGCGTTTTCCTCCAAAATTATCTCGGTTCCTTTCCTGTTCAAAGGAAGCGCGGCAAATACTCACCATTTCCTGCGTTTTCCTCCAAAATTATCCAGGTTCCTGTCCTGTTCAAAGAAAGTGCTGCAAATACTCACCATTTCCTGCGTTTTCATTCAAAATTATCCAGGTTCCTTTCCTGTTCAAAGAAGCGCGGCAAATGCTCACCATTTCCTGCGTTTTCCTCCAAAATTATCCAAGTTCCTTTCCTGTTCCAAGGGAGCACTGCAAATACTCACAATTTCCCGCATTTTCCTCCAAAACTATCTAGATTCCTTTCCTGTCCAAAGGAAGCGCTGCAAATACTCCCCATTTCCTGCATTTTCCTCCAAAATTATCCAGGTTTCTTTCCTGTTCAAAGGAAGCGCTGCAAATACTCACCATTTCATGCGTTTTCATTCAAAATTATCCAGGTTCCTTTCCTGTTCAAAGGAAGCGCGGCAAATGCTCACAATTTCTTGCAGTTTCCTGGATTTTCCTTCAAAAATTTTTAGGTTCCTTTCCTGTTCAAAGGAAGCGCTGCAAATACTCACCAGTTCCTGCGTTTTCCTCCAAAATTATCTAGGTTCTTTTTCTGTTCAAAGGAAGTGGTGCAAATGCTCACCATTTCCTGCAGTTTCCTGCATTTTCCTGCAAAATTATCCAGGTTCCTTTCCTGTTCAAAGGAAGCACTGCAAATACTCACCATTTCCTACGTTTTCCTCCAAAATTATCCAAGTTCTTTTTCTGTTCAAAGGAAGCGCTGCAAATACTCCCCATTTCCTGCATTTTCCTCCAAAATTATCTAGGTTCCTGTCCTGTTCAAAGATAAGCGCTGCAAATACTCACCATTTCCTGCATTTTCCTCCAAAACCATCCACGTTCCTTTCCTGTAAAAAGGAAGCGCGACAAATATTCAACATCACAAACCTGGCTGTCTTGTGTCATATTCTTCAATTATCCACATTTCTCTGCTTATAGCTGCAAAGGAAAGAAGCTGGCTAATGTATACAAAATTCAAAAATACTCACCATCACAATCCTTGTTGTCTTGTGTCATATTCCTCAATTACTCAGTTTTTTCTGCTTATTCCTGCAACGGGAAGAACCTGGCTAATCCATATAATATTAAAAAATACTCACCATTACAAACCTGGCTGTCCTGTGTTATATTCCTCAATTATCCACTTTTTCCTTCTCATTCCTGCAAAGGGAAGAACCTGGCTAATCCATATAATATTCAAAAATACTCACCATTACAAACCTGGCTGTCTTGTGTCATATTCCTCAATTATCCACTTTTTCCTTCTCATTCCTGCAAAGGGAAGAACCTGGCTAATCCATATAATATTGAAAAATACTCAAACCTGGCTGTCCTGTGTCATATTCCACAAATATTGACCGTCTCCTGATAATTGGCCCAAAGTCACTGGACGAACGGTCATGTGTAAAGCAGAACTGGAACTCATGGTGCCTATTGCTGGAGAAGGATTCATCCTTTCCTGGCTTGTGGCCTAGCCACCCACCGGGCTCTCCTGCCTATTCCAGGGTAAAACTCCCGAATCCGGGGTTCCTAGCTGGCTACCTTCATTTGTAAATGAAATTGGCTCCTATGTAGGATGGGAGTGGATGCCAACCTCTCCCAACTGTCAGAGAACATGAGCCCAGGTGGCACCTTCTGGCAACCTCCCTGCAGAGGGCGTGTCTGCCCACCCATTGGCTGTTGCTTAGTGACCTGTGGGGGGCGGGGCTCATCTCTGATGTCACAGTGGAGGGAGGAGGGGAGGGGGCAGGTAGGGGTGTAACTTTCAGGGAAGACCCAGCCCTCCCCACCCGGGCTAGCTCCCTGCTCCCCAAAGTGCCATCATGGCTGCCCAATCTTCCTCTTCCTCATCTCTTTTTTGGTAGGGGGTCCAGAGCCCCCTAGGAGCGGCAGCTGCCCTCCAGAATCCCCTGCTATATTCCCTACATGGAGGGCCTGCTAGATGCCCCCAGTGACCCCCCCCCGGGCGTCTTCTGGGCTTGGAGGGGGGGGCTGGCAGAGGGGGAATGTACTCCCCCCCAGATCCCTGGCTTCTAGGAGGGGGCTTCCTCCTTTTATCTGGAATGGGGGGACTTTCCTTTATTATATATTTCAGGTATAATCCCCAATAAAAAAATCTCTGGTTTAAGGTCTATGTGTGTTTTTTACCTTTTTTTCCAACCATGTGTGGATTTTAGTCCAGTTTCTTTTGGCTTCTGCACATGTCCACCACATATGGTAATATGAACCCGATATCTGGTGACATTTCCAAATTTTTCAGATTTATTCTTGAACATTCTGGCTATTCTCGTCGGGGGTAAATGCCACCTGTAAAACATCTCTCACTAATTTTCTTTATATGCAGTTGACATTGTCATTTTATAATTTAGGGACCAATTTTTGCCATTTCTCTAAGTCAATTCCATGTCCAAAATTTTTCCCCAAGCAATCATTGTTTCTTTAACTTGTTCTTCTTCCAACTTAACCTCTAATAAATATCCATATCGTTTTTTAATTATGTTTTCATCAGAACCGGTTAAAATTTTATCTAAATTAGTCATTTTATTATAAAAACCTTCTGTCTTAAAATTTTATCATATCTAGATTGTATTTGCAAATACGAAAACCACTTCATTTTTATACTTTGTTCTTCTAATTCTTGCATAGATTTGAGTTCGCCCTTTTCATTCAATCATTCATTATATCTAACAATTTGTTCCTTCCTAAACGTTATTGAATATGAGAAGGTTTCAATAATTGATACCAGACTGGAATTTTAAAATAAAGTTGTCTTTGTTTTGTCCCCTGAATTTTTGTTCCCTTTTGATCTTCTCCCAGTTTAATAACAAGGCCTCTCGTATATAATGTCTTCTAAGATACCCCTGAGTTTTTGTTCCCTTATACCATAAAAAAGCATGCCATCCCAACAACAAATCATGTCCTTCTAAAGTCAATAATTTAATATTTCTTAGCATTATCCACTCCTTGATCCACATCAAACTTATCGCTTGATCGTATAATTCCCAATTAGGCAAGCCAAATCCTCCTCGTATTCTAGCATCTTGTAACAATTTTAGTTTTATTCTCGCTTTTTTGTCCTGCCAAATGTATTTCAACACTATTTCATTTAAAGCCTCAAAATACTCTTTCCCCAGCCTAATTGGAATTCTCTGGAACAAGTATAGAATTCTAGGTAATATATTCATCTTAATCGTTGATATTCTCCCTATTAATGATAGTTGTAAATTTTTTCACTTTGCCAAATCTGTTACTATCTGTTGTTTGAGCTTATTGTAATTATTCTCTTTAAGTGTTCTACATCTTGGTATCAGGTATATCCCCAAGTCCTTAACCTTATTTGTGACCTGTATCTTCAATGCTTCCGACATTCCTTCTCTTTGTTTTATTAACATATTTTTTGTCAAAATCTTCTGTCTTTATTTATTTTCAAAGCTGCTACTTTTTCATATTCTCCTATCTTGTCTATCAATTTCATTGCTAATTCTAATGGATCTTCAGGAATAAAAACCAGGTCATCTGCGAATGCTTGCAATTTTATTCTTCCTTTTCAATTTTCATTCCTTTTATATCTTTAATATTTCTATTTAGCACTTCTAATGTTAACGCAAACAACAAAGGTGACAGCGGGCAACCTTGTCTCGTTCCTTTTTTTATTTCAATAGCCTCTGTCAATTCTCCATTTATCTTTACTTTTGCTGTTGGTTTATGGTCTATGGCTTCTAGGGCTTGAATCCATTTTCTACCGAAGCCCATTTGCTCCCGCTGTAAAAGCATTAATTGGCATTTCACATTATCGAAGGCTTTCTGTGCATGTAAAAATATCAAAGCCATTTGTTTTTCAGGATGTGCTTCATAATATTCCAAAGTGTCCAGAATTGTCCTCATGTTGTCTTTAATCTGTCTTTTTGGCAGGAACCCATTTTGATCAGAGTGCATGAAATTATTTAAGTATCTTTTGAGCCTTTCTGCCAATGTTGAAGCGAAGACTTTATAGTCTGAATTGAACAGGGATACAGGCCTATGATTCTTGATTTGTTGTGGGTCGGTCTCCTCCTTGTAATATATGCTTCTGACCACGATTGGGTATTTTCAATTTGAACATAATTTCCTTCATGACTTCTGACAATGGGAGACTCGACGATTCCTGTAGTGTCTTATAGTTTTCCGCTGGCACTCCATCCGGGCCTGCTGCCTTCCCCTTCTTTTCTTTCTTAAGTGCTTCAGTTTGGAATGGGGGGACTTGGAAATCTTTCTGGAGCTCCTGCTTTGTGTCATGATCCAGCTTTGCGACCCCTTATCAATCACACAGGGAGTCCTCAACATACGACCGGAATGGAGCCCAAAATGTCTGTTGCTAAGGGAGACCTTCATTAAGGGAGTTTTGCCCCATGTTACGGCCACAGTTGTTCAGTGAATCATTGCAGTTGCTCAGTGAGTCACCCGGTTGCTAAGCGAGTCTGGCTTCCTCCCTTGACTCTGTTGGTCAGGAGGTCGCAAAAGGAAACACGGCAACCGTCATAAATATGAGTCAGTTGTCAGGCGTCTGAATGTAAATCACTTGATCATGGGCATGCCGCAACGGTCATAAGTTTGAAAAAGTGTCATAAGTCACTTTCTTGGAGCCATTGTAAGAGATTAGAGAGCCTTTGTCTGGAATGGCATAAACTAAGTTTCCTGCCTGAGTGGGGGTTGGACTAGAAGACCTCCAAGGTCCCTTCCACCCCTAGGATTCTGTGATTCTATGAGGTAAATAAGATGATAGAGATGAGATAGATTAGATAGAAGAGGGAGGGAGGGAGAGATAGATATTGTTGGATGGGTGGATGGATGGAAGGATGGATGGAAGGAAGGAAGGAAGGAAGGAAGAAAGGAAGGACAATTTGTCTTGGACAGGGGGTCAGACTAGGAGACCTCCAAGGTCCCTTCCAGCCCTAGGATTCTATGACTCTGTGAGATGACAAGGAGTCCCCCAGAGGCTGGGTTCTCACAACCAACGTAGCCAAGTCAGGGAAAGACGTGGCTGCAGCCTCCATGGAAACTGGGTCAAATAAATGCCTTTTCTCTTTAAGCGTCTTCGTTTAGATGCCTTTGTATTGTCTGTTTTTTCATTATTCTCTGCTAAGCCACCCAGAGTTGCTGTATCAATGAGATGGACACCATTACAATTTAAATAATTAAAAGAGGGATTCATGTGAGCTGGGAGGGGGGGGCTTCTTTGGGGGCTTCTGATGGGGGCAAAGACATTTTTGTGGCCATTTGGGCTCCATTCGTGAACAAAAAAAGGCAGGATGGACGTACAATAGATCAGGAATGTGACAAAGAAATGATGCGTGGTCATCAGTTAATGAAAAAAATGGTCAGTAATCAAGGAAGAAACTATGGTATGACTGGTGGGTAATAAATCAATGAAACTACAATTGGTCATTGATTAAAAGATGAATGGTAAATAATTCATTGCTTAATTAATAAAGCAATTATGACTATTCACAATGAAGAAATTATGACGGATCTGGTCATTCATTGCTGAAGGAAACTCCAACAATTAATAAAAATGATAATACAAGTAGTAATAAGTTGGTCATTGCTTAATTAATGAAGCAGTTATGACTGGTCATTCATTAATGAAGACACTATGAGTGACCACCAATTATTGAAGAAGCTACGAATGGTTATTAATTAATTGAGAAATTATCAGAACTTCATGTGACCTTGATTCTATCCCTCTCTTAATGCAGCCTAGGATTCTATCGGCATTTTCGGCTGCTGCTCCACACTGTTGGCTCATATTTATGTGATTGTCTGCATGCAGCATGAACTGGAGCATTTCCTGAGCGAGATATGCAACCCAAAGGGCACCCTGGGGGCCGAGGCAGGGAAGGAGAGGACCCCCCCGAATCTGAAGAAGTGGAACTTGGACTAGCTGCGCCTCACCGTCTATGAAATTGCAGGCAGCGAGCAGCCAGACCGGGCATGGGGCAGAGGCCGCAAGAGGAAGCTCAAGTAGAGAAGGGGGCACTGTGAAACTTCGAGGTATGCCCAGTGCATGGCTGGCAGCCAGAATGAAGGGGGCTCAAGGAGTCACTGAGTATCATGATTTATCTTGAGAAATTTATTAGGAATAAATTATGAATGAAATCGGGACGAGTCCAGGTAGACTTCTTCTGTGGGCCGGTCAGGTCATCGCGAAGCTGGGTGAGGTGGCAGGCATTGGGACTGGTGGCAGAGATGCCCTTATGGGTTGCTCTATGTTCAGAGGGTCTCCTAGATGCTCATGGTCCATTTCTTTTTTTTAATTTTATTTTGATGACTCGGTTGGGGAAAGTCAGCTGCCCGCAGCACCTGGAGTCAGGGAGCCTCTACATCGGTGGTTCTCCAATGTGGAGACTTTGAGATGTGGGGACTTCAACTCCCAGAATTCCCAGCCAGCATGCCCAGATTAGTTGGGTCTGGATTCATGGGTTGTTGGTTGACACAGCTGAGGACTTGTGGCTCATTCAGAAATCGCCCGGTGAAATGGGTTGGGTCCCTCTTCAGCCATGGACTTCAGATCACACAACAAGGGACTGTCAGACCTGTCCCAGTCTGATTTCTCAGGGAAGTAAAACCCTCGACTCCATTTGCTTGAAGTGAAAAGACACTTTTACTAACAGATGCTCATTGCAGGACAGTCAGGTGGAATCTGAAGTTCCAGCACATCAATTCAGCACTAACTCCTTGGTTCCCCCAGACCTCCCCCCATAGTCCATCCCTTCCGTCTTTGTCATCCATTGCTCTTTTTTTCTTCCATTCCGTCAGGTTCAATTCTCGGAGACTGTCCGAACAAGTCCGGTCTCTATTCTTGAGGAAGTTTTGGAGAAGTTGCCATTGCTTCCTTCCTAGGGCTGAGAAAGAATGATTGGCCTAAGGCCACTGAGATGACCTTCTGCCACAGGGAGGGAAGGAGGGAGGTTGGGTGGAAAGAAGGAAAAATGCAAGGAGAAAGAGGGGGGAAGGAAGGAGAAAGGGAAGGAGGGGAGGGGGAGAGGAAGGGGAAGGAACAGAGGGTGGGAGGAAGGAAGGAGAGAACCAAGGAGGAAGGAAGGAAGGAAGGGCAGGCTTTGGTGCCCATTGGAGGACTAGAACTCACCATCTCCTGGGGATTGGCCCAAGGTGACACAGTTGCCTCTCTTGAGTATTCCAGGAGCAGAACTCACTATGCCTATTACAGGAAGAAAAGACACAGTTTCTTGGTTATTGGTCCAAAGTGACTAAGCCGGCTGTTATGAGAATTGAAAGATTAGAACTCACCGTCAATTCCTGGTCGAAAGTCATTCAGATGCCTGTCATTCATACTGCAGGACTAGAACTCACCATCTGATGGTTATGGGCCCAAAGATATCCAGTTGCCTGTCGTGTGTCCTGCACGAAAAGAATTCACCGTCTCCTGGTTATAGACCTGAAGTCACGAAAATGCTGCCTTAGTATAAGGTTCCACAAATACTCACCATCCCTTGATTATTCCTCCAAGTCACTAAAGCACCAGTCATGTGCATTGCTGGACTAGAACTTACATTTCCAATTACAGTACGAGAAGTTACCGTCTTCTGTTTCTGGGCTCAAAGTTACGGTGCTGGATCCTAAGCTAAAGCAGGAATGTCAACCTCAAGGCGCATGGGCTGGATCCCGCTAGCTGCCAGGGTGACAGACGCCCTAATTAATTCAGGGCCCTCGAGCCAAGTTTTAAAAAAATTCCAGTTATTTATTAGGAGCAACATGTTGGCACATAGCCATGTGGAGCCAGCTCTGCCCCACGTTCTTTGCATCCCAACTATCACCCTGTACTCTGCCTCCTCCCATCTTGTGTCATAAATCACATTCTCCAAGGGAGCACTGTTCAAAGGGAAGCACTGCCAATACTCACCATTTCCTGCCTTTTCCTCCAAAACAGTCGGCGTTCCTTTCCTGTTCAAAGGAAGAGCTGCCAACACTCACCATTTCCCGCCTTTTCCTCCAAAACAGTCCGGGTTCCTTTCCTGTTCAAAGGAAGAGCTGCCAATACTCACCATTTCCTGCCTTTTCCTCCAAAACAGTCGGCGTTCCTTTCCTGTTCAAAGGAAGAGCTGCCAACACTCACCATTTCCCGCCTTTTCCTCCAAAACAGTCCGGGTTCCTTTCCTGTTCAAAGGAAGAGCTGCCAATACTCACCATTTCCTGCCTTTTCCTCCAAAACAGTCCGGGTTCCTATCCTGTTCAAAGGAAGAGCTGTCAATACTCACCATTTCCCGCCTTGTCCTCCAAAACAGTTCGGGTTTCTTTCCTGTTCAAAGGAAGAGCTGCCAATACTCACCATTTCCTGCCTTTTCCTCCAAAACAGTCGGCGTTCCTTTCCTGTTCAAAGGAAGAGCTGCCAACACTCACCATTTCCCGCCTTTTCCTCCAAAACAGTCCGGGTTCCTTTCCTGTTCAAAGGAAGAGCTGCCAATACTCACCATTTCCTGCCTTTTCCTCCAAAACAGTCGGCGTTCCTTTCCTGTTCAAAGGAAGAGCTGCCAACACTCACCATTTCCCGCATTTTCCTCCAAAACAGTCCGGGTTCCTTTCCTGTTCAAAGGAAGAGCTGCCAATACTCACCATTTCCCGCCTTTTCCTCCAAAACAGTCCGGGTTCCTTTCCTGTTCAAAGGAAGAGCTGTCAATACTCACCATTTCCCGCCTTGTCCTCCAAAACAGTTCGGGTTTCTTTCCTGTTCAAAGGAAGAGCTGCCAATACTCACCATTTCCTGCCTTGTCCTTCAAAACAGTTCGGTTCCTTTCCTGTTCAAAGGAAGAGCTGCCAATACTCACCATTTCCCGCCTTGTCCTCCAAAACTGTCCGGGTTCCTTTCCTGTTCAAAGGAAGCGCTGCCAACACTCACCATTTCCTGCCTTGTCCTCCAAAACAGTCCGGGTTCCTTTCTTGTTCAAAGGAAGAGCTGCCAATACTCACCATTTCCCGCCTTGTCCTCCAAAACAGTTCGTGTTTCTTTCCTGTTCAAAGGAAGAGCTGCCAATACTCACCATTTCCCGCCTTGTCCTCCAAAACTGTCCGGGTTCCTTTCCTGTTCAAAGAAAGCGCTGCCAACACTCACCATTTCCTGCCTTGTCCTCCAAAACAGTCCGGGTTCCTTTCCTGTTCAAAGGAAGAGCTGCCAATACTCACCGTTTCCCGCCTTGTCCTCCAAAACAGTCCGGGTTCCTTTCCTGTTCAAAGGAAGAGCTGCCAATACTCACCATTTCCCGCCTTGTCCTCCAAAACTGTCCGGGTTCCTTTCCTGTTCAAAGGAAGCGCTGCCAACACTCACCATTTCCTGCCTTGTCCTCCAAAACAGTCCGGGTTCCTTTCCTGTTCAAAGGAAGAGCTGCCAACACTCACCATTTCCTGCCTTGTCCTCCAAAACTGTCTGGGTTCCTTTCCTGTTCAACGGAAGAGCTGCCAACACTCACCATTTCCCGCCTTGTCCTCCAAAACAGTTCGGGTTCCTTTCCTGTTCAAAGTAAGCGCTGACAACACTCACCATTTCCCGCCTTGTCCTCCAAAACAGTTCGGGTTCCTTTCCTGTTCAAAGTAAGCGCTGCCAACACTCACCATTTCCCGCCTTGTCCTCTAAAACAGTCCGGGTTCCTTTCCTGTTCAAAGGAAGAGCTGCCAACACTCACCATTTCCCGCCTTTTCCTCCAAAACAGTCTGGGTTCCTTTCCTGTTCAAAGGAAGAGCTGCCAATGCTCACCATTTCCTGCCTTGTGCTCCAAAACAGTTCGGGTTCCTTTCCTGTTCAAAGGAAGAGCTGCCAATACTCACCATTTCCCCCCTTGTCCTCCAAAACAGTTCGGGTTCCTTTCCTGTTCAAAGGAAGAGCTGCCAATGCTCACAATTTCCTGCATTGTCCTCCAAAACTGTCCGGGTTTCTTTCCTGTTCAAAGGAAGAGCTGCCAATACTCACCATTTCCTGCCTTGTCCTCCAAAACAGTTCGGGTTCCTTTCCTGTTCAAAGGAAGAGCTGCCAATGCTCACAATTTCCTGCATTGTCCTCCAAAACAGTTCGGGTTCCTTTCCTGTTCAAAGGAAGAGCTGCCAATACTCACCATTTCCTGCCTTGTCCTTCAAAACTGTCTGGGTTCCTTTCCTGTTCAAAGGAAGAGCTGCCAATACTCACCATTTCCCGCCTTGTCCTCCAAAACAGTCCGGGTTCCTTTCCTGTTCAAAGTAAGCGCTGCCAACACTCACCATTTCCCGCCTTGTCCTCCAAAACAGTCCGGGTTCCTTTCCTGTTCAAAGGAAGAGCTGCCAACACTCACCATTTCCCGCCTTTTCCTCCAAAACAGTCCGGGTTCCTTTCCTGTTCAAAGGAAGAGCTGCCAATGCTCACCATTTCCCGCCTTGTCCTCCAAAACAGTTCGGGTTCCTTTCCTGTTCAAAGGAAGAGCTGCCAATGCTCACCATTTCCCGCCTTTTCCTCCAAAACAGTCCGGGTTCCTTTCCTGTTCAAAGGAAGAGTTGCCAATACTCACCATTTCCCGCCTTGTCCTCCAAAACAGTTCGGGTTCCTTTCCTGTTCAAAGGAAGAGCTGCCAATGCTCACCATTTCCTGCCTTGTCCTCCAAAACAGTTCGGGTTTCTTTCCTGTTCAAAGGAAGAGCTGCCAATGCTCACCATTTCCCGCCTTTTCCTCCAAAACAGTCCGGGTTCCTTTCCTGTTCAAAGTAAGCGCTGCCAACACTCACCATTTCCCGCCTTGTCCTCCAAAACAGTCCGGGTTCCTTTCCTGTTCAAAGGAAGAGCTGCCAACACTCACCATTTCCCGCCTTTTCCTCCAAAACAGTCCGGGTTCCTTTCCTGTTCAAAGGAAGAGCTGCCAATGCTCACCATTTCCCGCCTTGTCCTCCAAAACAGTTCGGGTTCCTTTCCTGTTCAAAGGAAGAGCTGCCAATGCTCACCATTTCCCGCCTTTTCCTCCAAAACAGTCCGGGTTCCTTTCCTGTTCAAAGGAAGAGTTGCCAATACTCACCATTTCCCGCCTTGTCCTCCAAAACAGTTCGGGTTCCTTTCCTGTTCAAAGGAAGAGCTGCCAATGCTCACCATTTCCCGCCTTGTCCTCCAAAACAGTCTGGGTTCCTTTCCTGTTCAAAGGAAGAGCTGCCAATACTCACAATTTCCTGCCTTGTCCTTCAAAACTGTCTGGGTTCCTTTCCTGTTCAAAGGAAGAGCTGCCAATGCTCACCATTTCCCGCCTTGTCCTCCAAAACAGTCCGGGTTCCTTTCCTGTTCAAAGGAAGAGCTGCCAATACTCACCATGTCCTGCCTTGTGCTCCAAAACAGTTTGGGTTCCTTTCCTGTTCATAGGTAGAGCTGCCAATACTCAAAATTTCCTGCCTTGTCCTCCAAAACTGTCTGGGTTCCTTTCCTGTTCAAAGGAAGAGCTGCCAATACTCACCATTTCCCGCCTTGTCCTCCAAAACAGTCCGGGTTTCTTTCCTGTTCAAAGGAAGAGCTGCCAATACTCACCATTTCCCGCCTTGTCCTCCAAAACAGTCCGGGTTCCTTTCCTGTTCAAAGGAAGAGCTGCCAATACTCACCATTTCCCGCCTTGTCCTCCAAAACTGTCTGGGTTCCTTTCCTGTTCAAAGGAAGAGCTGCCAATACTCACCATTTCCCGCCTTGTCCTCCAAAACAGTTCGTGTTTCTTTCCTGTTCAAAGTAAGTACTGCCAACACTCACCATTTCCCGCCTTGTCCTCCAAAACAATCCGGGTTCCTTTCCTGTTCAAAGGAAGAGCTGTCAATACTCACCATTTCCCGCCTTGTCCTCCAAAACAGTTCCTGTTTCTTTCCTGTTCAAAGGAATAGCTGCCAATACTCACCATTTCCCGCCTTTTCCTCCAAAACAGTTCGGGTTTCTTTCCTGTTCAAAGGAAGAGCTGCCAATACACACAATTTCCTGCCTTGTCCTTCAAAACAGTCCGGGTTCCTTTCCTGTTCAAAGGAAGAGCTGCCAATGCTCACCATTTCCTGCCTTGTCCTCCAAAACAGTTCGGGTTCCTTTCCTGTTCAAAGGAAGAGCTGCCAATGCTCACCATTTCCTGCCTTGTCCTCCAAAACGGTTTGGGTTCCTTTCCTGTTCAAAGGAAGAGCTGCCAATACTCACAATTTCCTGCCTTGTCCTTGAAAACTGTCTGGGTTCCTTTCCTGTTCAAAGGAAGAGCTGCCAATGCTCACCATTTCCCGCCTTGTCCTCCAAAACAGTTCGTGTTTCTTTCCTGTTCAAAGGAAGAGCTGCCAATGCTCACCATTTCCTGCCTTGTCCTCCAAAACGGTTCGGGTTCCTTTCCTGTTCAAAGGAAGAGCTGCCAATGCTCACCATTTCCTGCCTTGTCCTCCAAAACGGTTCGGGTTCCTTTCCTGTTCAAAGGAAGAGCTGCCAACACTCACCATTTCCCGCCTTGTCCTCCAAAACAGTTTGTGTTTCTTTCCTGTTCAAAGGAAGAGCTGCCAATACTCACCATTTCCTGCCTTGTCCTTCAAAACAGTCCGGGTTCCTTTCCTGTTCAAAGGAAGAGCTGCCAATGCTCACCATTTCCTGCCTTGTCCTCCAAAACAGTTCGTGTTTCTTTCCTGTTCAAAGGAAGAGCTGCCAATGCTCACCATTTCCTGCCTTGTCCTCCAAAACAGTTCGTGTTTCTTTCCTGTTCAAAGGAAGAGCTGCCAATACACACAATTTCCTGCCTTGTCCTCCAAAACAGTCCGGGTTTCTTTCCTGTTCAAAGGAAGAGCTGCCAATGCTCACCATTTCCTGCCTTGTCCTCCAAAACAGTCTGGGTTCCTTTCCTGTTCAAAGGAAGAGCTGCCAATACTCACCATTTCCCGCCTTTTCCTCCAAAAAAGTCCGGGTTCCTTTCCTGTTCAAATGAAGAGCTGCCAATGCTCACCATTTCCTGCCTTGTCCTCCAAAACAGTTCGTGTTTCTTTCCTGTTCAAAGTAAGCGCTGCCAACACTCACCATTTCCTGCCTTGTCCTCCAAAACAGTCCGGGTTCCTTTCCTGTTCAAAGGAAGAGCTGCCAATGCTCACCATTTCCTGCCTTGTCCTCCAAAACAGTTCGTGTTTCTTTCCTGTTCAAAGGAAGAGCTGCCAATGCTCACCATTTCCTGCCTTGTCCTCCAAAACAGTTCGTGTTTCTTTCCTGTTCAAAGGAAGAGCTGCCAATACTCACCATTTCTTCCCTTGTCCTTCAAAACTGTCTGGGTTCCTTTCCTGTTGAAAGGAAGAGCTGCCAATACTCACCATTTCCCGCCTTTTCCTCCAAAACAGTCTGGGTTCCTTTCCTGTTCAAAGGAAGAGCTGCCAATACTCACCATTTCCCGCCTTTTCCTCCAAAACAGTCCGGGTTCCTTTCCTGTTCAAAGGAAGAGCTGCCAATACTCACAATTTCCTGCCTTGTCCTTCAAAACAGTTCATGTTTCTTTCCTGTTCAAAGGAAGAGCTGCCAATACTCACCATTTCCCGCCTTGTCCTCCAAAACAGTTCGGGTTCCTTTCCTGTTCAAAGGAAGAGCTGCCAATGCTCACCATTTCCTGCCTTGTCCTTCAAAACTGTCTGGGTTCCTTTCCTGTTCAAAGGAAGAGCTGCCAATACTCACCATTTCCTGCCTTGTCCTTCAAAACTGTCTGGGTTCCTTTCCTGTTGAAAGGAAGAGCTGCCAATGCTCACCATTTCCCGCCTTTTCCTCCAAAACAGTTCGGGTTCCTTTCCTGTTCAAAGTAAGCGCTGCCAACACTCACCATTTCCCGCCTTTTCCTCCAAAACAGTCCGGGTTCCTTTCCTGTTCAAAGGAAGAGCTGCCAACATTCACCATTTCCTGCCTTGTCCTCCAAAACAGTTCGTGTTCCTTTCCTGTTCAAAGGAAGAGCTGCCAATACTCACCATTTCCTGCCTTGTCCTCCAAAACGGTTCGGGTTCCTTTCCTGTTCAAAGGAAGAGCTGCCAATACTCACAATTTCCAGCCTTGTCCTCCAAAACAGTTCGTGTTTCTTTCCTGTTCAAAGTAAGCGCTGCCAACACTCACCATTTCCCGCCTTGTCCTCCAAAACAGTTCCGGGTTCCTTTCCTTTTCAAAGGAAGAGCTGCCAACACTCACCATTTCCTGCCTTGTCCTCCAAAACAGTCCGGGTTCCTTTCCTGTTCAAAGGAAGAGCTGCCAATACTCACCATTTCCCGCCTTGTCCTCCAAAACAGTTCGTGTTTCTTTCCTGTTCAAAGGAAGAGCTGCCAATACTCACCATTTCCTGCCTTGTCCTCCAAAACGGTTCGGGTTCCTTTCCTGTTCAAAGGAAGAGCTGCCAATACTCAACATTTCCCGCCTTGTCCTCCAAAACAGTTCGTGTTTCTTTCCTGTTCAAAGTAAGCGCTGCCAACACTCACCATTTCCCGCCTTGTCCTCCAAAACAGTCCGGGTTCCTTTCCTGTTCAAAGGAAGAGCTGCCAATACTCACCATTTCCCGCCTTGTCCTCCAAAACAGTTCGTGTTTCTTTCCTGTTCAAAGTATGCGCTGCCAACACTCACCATTTCCCGCCTTTTCCTCCAAAACAGCCTGGGTTCCTTTCCTGTTCAAAGGAAGAGCTGCCAATACTCACCATTTCCTGCCTTGTCCTTCAAAACAGTCCGGGTTCCTTTCCTGTTCAAAGTAAGAGCTGCCAATACTCACCATTTCCCGCCTTGTCCTCCAAAACAGTCCGGGTTCCTTTCCTGTTCAAAGGAAGAGCTGCCAATACTCACAATTTCCTGCCTTGTCCTCCAAAACAGTCCGGGTTCCTTTCCTGTTCAAAGGAAGAGCTGCCAATACTCACCATTTCCCGCCTTGTCCTCCAAAACAGTCTGGGTTCCTTTCCTGTTCAAAGGAAGAGCTGCCAATACTCACCATTTCCTGCCTTGTCCTCCAAAACAGTTCGTGTTTCTTTCCTGTTCAAAGGAAGAGCTGCCAATACTCACCATTTCCTGCCTTGTCCTCCAAAACGGTTCGGGTTCCTTTCCTGTTCAAAGGAAGAGCTGCCAATACTCAACATTTCCCGCCTTGTCCTCCAAAACAGTTCGTGTTTCTTTCCTGTTCAAAGTAAGCGCTGCCAACACTCACCATTTCCCGCCTTGTCCTCCAAAACAGTCCGGGTTCCTTTCCTGTTCAAAGGAAGAGCTGCCAATACTCACCATTTCCCGCCTTGTCCTCCAAAACAGTTCGTGTTTCTTTCCTGTTCAAAGTATGCGCTGCCAACACTCACCATTTCCCGCCTTGTCCTCCAAAACAGTTCGGGTTCCTTTCCTGTTCAAAGGAAGAGCTGCCAATGCTCACCATTTCCTGCCTTGTCCTTCAAAACAGTCCGGGTTCCTTTCCTGTTCAAAGGAAGAGCTGCCAATACTCACCATTTCCCGCCTTGTCCTCCAAAACAGTCCGGGTTCCTTTCCTGTTCAAAGGAAGAGCTGCCAATACTCACAATTTCCTGCCTTGTCCTTCAAAACTGTCTGGGTTCCTTTCCTGTTCAAAGGAAGAGCTGCCAATACTCACCATTTCCCTCCTTGTCCTCCAAAACAGTTCGTGTTTCTTTCCTGTTCAAAGTAAGCGCTGCCAACACTCACCATTTCCTGCCTTGTCCTCCAAAACAGTCCGGGTTCCTTTCCTGTACAAAGGAAGAGCTGCCAATACTCACCATTTCCCGCCTTGTCCTCCAAAACAGTTCGGGTTCCTTTCCTGTTCAAAGTAAGCGCTGCCAACACTGACCATTTCCTGCCTTGTCCTCCAAAACAGTCCGGGTTCCTTTCCTGTTCAAAGGAAGAGCTGCCAACACTCACCATTTCTTGCCTTGTCCTTCAAAACAGTCCGGGTTCCTTTCCTGTTCAAAGCAAGCGCTGCCAACACTCAACATTTCCCGCCTTTTCCTCCAAAACAGTCCGGGTTCCTTTCCTGTTCAAAGTAAGCGCTGCCAACACTCACCATTTCCCGCCTTGTCCTCCAAAACAGTTCGTGTTTCTTTCCTCTTCAAAGTAAGCGCTGCCAACACTCACCATTTCCCGCCTTGTCCTCCAAAACAGTTCGTGTTTCTTTCCTGTTCAAAGGAAGAGCTGCCAACACTCACCATTTCCCGCCTTTTCCTCCAAAACAGTCCGGGTTCCTTTCCTGTTCAAAGGAAGAGCTGCCAATACTCACCATTTCCCGCCTTTTCCTCCAAAACAGTCTGGGTTCCTTTCCTGTTCAAAGGAAGAGCTGCCAATACTCACCATTTCCCGCCTTTTCCTCCAAAACAGTCCGGGTTCCTTTCCTGTTCAAAGGAAGAGCTTCCAACACTCACCATTTCCCGCCTTTTCCTCCAAAACAGTCTGGGTTCCTTTCCTGTTCAAAGGAAGCGCTGCCAATACTCACCATTTCCCGCCTTTTCCTCCAAAACAGTCTGGGTTCCTTTCCTGTTCAAAGGAAGAGCTGCCAATACTCACCATTTCCCGCCTTTTCCTCCAAAACAGTCTGGGTTCCTTTCCTGTTCAAAGGAAGAGCTGCCAATACTCACCATTTCCCGCCTTTTCCTCCAAAACAGTCCGGGTTCCTTTCCTGTTCAAAGGAAGAGCTGCCAATGCTCACCATTTCCTGCCTTGTCCTCCAAAACAGTTCGTGTTTCTTTCCTGTTCAAAGGAAGAGCTGCCAATACTCACCATTTGCTGCCTTGTCCTTCAAAACTGTCTGGGTTCCTTTCCTGTTCAAAGGAAGAGCTGCCAATACTCACCATTTCCCGCCTTGTCCTCCAAAACAGTTCGGGTTCCTTTCCTGTTCAAAGGAAGAGCTGCCAATACTCACCATTTCCTGCCTTGTCCTCCAAAACAGTCCGGGTTCCTTTCCTGTACAAAGGAAGCGCTGCCAACACTCAACATTTCCCGCCTTTTCCTCCAAAACAGTTCGTGTTTCTTTCCTGTTCAAAGGAAGAGCTGCCAATACTCACAATTTCCCGCCTTGTCCTCCAAAACAGTTTGTGTTTCTTTCCTGTTCAAAGGAAGAGCTGCCAATACTCACCATTTCCCGCCTTGTCCTCCAAAACAGTTCGTGTTTCTTTCCTGTTCAAAGTAAGCGCTGCCAACACTCACCATTTCCCGCCTTTTCCTCCAAAACAGTCTGGGTTCCTTTCCTGTTCAAAGGAAGAGCTGCCAATACTCACCATTTCCCGCCTTGTCCTCCAAAACAGTCCGGGATCCTTTCCTGTTCAAAGGAAGAGCTGCCAATGCTCACAATTTCCTGCCTTGTCCTTCAAAACTGTCTGGGTTCCTTTCCTGTTCAAAGGAAGAGCTGCCAATACTCACCATTTCCTGCCTTGTCCTCCAAAACGGTTCGGGTTCCTTTCCTGTTCAAAGGAAGAGCTGCCAATGCTCACCATTTCCTGCCTTTTCCTCCAAAACAGTTCGTGTTTCTTTCCTGTTCAAAGTAAGCGCTGCCAACACTCACCATTTCCCGCCTTTTCCTCCAAAACAGTCCGGGTTCCTTTCCTGTTCAAAGGAAGAGCTGCCAACATTCACCATTTCCTGCCTTGTCCTCCAAAACAGTTCGTGTTCCTTTCCTGTTCAAAGGAAGAGCTGCCAATACTCACCATTTCCTGCCTTGTCCTCCAAAACGGTTCGGGTTCCTTTCCTGTTCAAAGGAAGAGCTGCCAATACTCACAATTTCCAGCCTTGTCCTCCAAAACAGTTCGTGTTTCTTTCCTGTTCAAAGTAAGCACTGCCAACACTCACCATTTCCCGCCTTGTCCTCCAAAACAGTTCCGGGTTCCTTTCCTTTTCAAAGGAAGAGCTGCCAACACTCACCATTTCCTGCCTTGTCCTCCAAAACAGTCCGGGTTCCTTTCCTGTTCAAAGGAAGAGCTGCCAATACTCACCATTTCCCGCCTTGTCCTCCAAAACAGTTCGTGTTTCTTTCCTGTTCAAAGGAAGAGCTGCCAATACTCACCATTTCCTGCCTTGTCCTCCAAAACGGTTCGGGTTCCTTTCCTGTTCAAAGGAAGAGCTGCCAATACTCAACATTTCCCGCCTTGTCCTCCAAAACAGTTCGTGTTTCTTTCCTGTTCAAAGTAAGCGCTGCCAACACTCACCATTTCCCGCCTTGTCCTCCAAAACAGTCCGGGTTCCTTTCCTGTTCAAAGGAAGAGCTGCCAATACTCACCATTTCCCGCCTTGTCCTCCAAAACAGTTCGTGTTTCTTTCCTGTTCAAAGTATGCGCTGCCAACACTCACCATTTCCCGCCTTTTCCTCCAAAACAGCCTGGGTTCCTTTCCTGTTCAAAGGAAGAGCTGCCAATACTCACCATTTCCTGCCTTGTCCTTCAAAACAGTCCGGGTTCCTTTCCTGTTCAAAGGAAGAGCTGCCAATACTCACCATTTCCCGCCTTGTCCTCCAAAACAGTCCGGGTTCCTTTCCTGTTCAAAGGAAGAGCTGCCAATACTCACAATTTCCTGCCTTGTCCTCCAAAACAGTCCGGGTTCCTTTCCTGTTCAAAGGAAGAGCTGCCAATACTCACCATTTCCCGCCTTGTCCTCCAAAACAGTCTGGGTTCCTTTCCTGTTCAAAGGAAGAGCTGCCAATACTCACCATTTCCTGCCTTGTCCTCCAAAACAGTTCGTGTTTCTTTCCTGTTCAAAGGAAGAGCTGCCAATACTCACCATTTCCTGCCTTGTCCTCCAAAACGGTTCGGGTTCCTTTCCTGTTCAAAGGAAGAGCTGCCAATACTCAACATTTCCCGCCTTGTCCTCCAAAACAGTTCGTGTTTCTTTCCTGTTCAAAGTAAGCGCTGCCAACACTCACCATTTCCCGCCTTGTCCTCCAAAACAGTCCGGGTTCCTTTCCTGTTCAAAGGAAGAGCTGCCAATACTCACCATTTCCCGCCTTGTCCTCCAAAACAGTTCGTGTTTCTTTCCTGTTCAAAGTATGCGCTGCCAACACTCACCATTTCCCGCCTTGTCCTCCAAAACAGTTCGGGTTCCTTTCCTGTTCAAAGGAAGAGCTGCCAATGCTCACCATTTCCTGCCTTGTCCTTCAAAACAGTCCGGGTTCCTTTCCTGTTCAAAGGAAGAGCTGCCAATACTCACCATTTCCCGCCTTGTCCTCCAAAACAGTCCGGGTTCCTTTCCTGTTCAAAGGAAGAGCTGCCAATACTCACAATTTCCTGCCTTGTCCTTCAAAACTGTCTGGGTTCCTTTCCTGTTCAAAGGAAGAGCTGCCAATACTCACCATTTCCCTCCTTGTCCTCCAAAACAGTTCGTGTTTCTTTCCTGTTCAAAGTAAGCGCTGCCAACACTCACCATTTCCTGCCTTGTCCTCCAAAACAGTCCGGGTTCCTTTCCTGTACAAAGGAAGAGCTGCCAATACTCACCATTTCCCGCCTTGTCCTCCAAAACAGTTCGGGTTCCTTTCCTGTTCAAAGTAAGCGCTGCCAACACTGACCATTTCCTGCCTTGTCCTCCAAAACAGTCCGGGTTCCTTTCCTGTTCAAAGGAAGAGCTGCCAACACTCACCATTTCTTGCCTTGTCCTTCAAAACAGTCCGGGTTCCTTTCCTGTTCAAAGCAAGCGCTGCCAACACTCAACATTTCCCGCCTTTTCCTCCAAAACAGTCCGGGTTCCTTTCCTGTTCAAAGTAAGCGCTGCCAACACTCACCATTTCCCGCCTTGTCCTCCAAAACAGTTCGTGTTTCTTTCCTCTTCAAAGTAAGCGCTGCCAACACTCACCATTTCCCGCCTTGTCCTCCAAAACAGTTCGTGTTTCTTTCCTGTTCAAAGGAAGAGCTGCCAATACTCACAATTTCCTGCCTTGTCCTTCAAAACTGTCTGGGTTCCTTTCCTGTTCAAAGGAAGAGCTGCCAATACTCACCATTTCCCTCCTTGTCCTCCAAAACAGTTTGTGTTTCTTTCCTGTTCAAAGTAAGCGCTGCCAACACTCACCATTTCCTGCCTTGTCCTCCAAAACAGTTCCGGGTTCCTTTCCTTTTCAAAGGAAGAGCTGCCAACACTCACCATTTCCTGCCTTGTCCTCCAAAACAGTCCGGGTTCCTTTCCTGTTCAAAGGAAGAGCTGCCAATACTCACCATTTCCCGCCTTGTCCTCCAAAACAGTTCGTGTTTCTTTCCTGTTCAAAGGAAGAGCTGCCAATACTCACCATTTCCTGCCTTGTCCTCCAAAACGGTTCGGGTTCCTTTCCTGTTCAAAGGAAGAGCTGCCAATACTCAACATTTCCCGCCTTGTCCTCCAAAACAGTTCGTGTTTCTTTCCTGTTCAAAGTAAGCGCTGCCAACACTCACCATTTCCCGCCTTGTCCTCCAAAACAGTCCGGGTTCCTTTCCTGTTCAAAGGAAGAGCTGCCAATACTCACCATTTCCCGCCTTGTCCTCCAAAACAGTTCGTGTTTCTTTCCTGTTCAAAGTATGCGCTGCCAACACTCACCATTTCCCGCCTTTTCCTCCAAAACAGCCTGGGTTCCTTTCCTGTTCAAAGGAAGAGCTGCCAATACTCACCATTTCCTGCCTTGTCCTTCAAAACAGTCCGGGTTCCTTTCCTGTTCAAAGTAAGAGCTGCCAATACTCACCATTTCCCGCCTTGTCCTCCAAAACAGTCCGGGTTCCTTTCCTGTTCAAAGGAAGAGCTGCCAATACTCACAATTTCCTGCCTTGTCCTCCAAAACAGTCCGGGTTCCTTTCCTGTTCAAAGGAAGAGCTGCCAATACTCACCATTTCCCGCCTTGTCCTCCAAAACAGTCTGGGTTCCTTTCCTGTTCAAAGGAAGAGCTGCCAATACTCACCATTTCCTGCCTTGTCCTCCAAAACAGTTCGTGTTTCTTTCCTGTTCAAAGGAAGAGCTGCCAATACTCACCATTTCCTGCCTTGTCCTCCAAAACGGTTCGGGTTCCTTTCCTGTTCAAAGGAAGAGCTGCCAATACTCAACATTTCCCGCCTTGTCCTCCAAAACAGTTCGTGTTTCTTTCCTGTTCAAAGTAAGCGCTGCCAACACTCACCATTTCCCGCCTTGTCCTCCAAAACAGTCCGGGTTCCTTTCCTGTTCAAAGGAAGAGCTGCCAATACTCACCATTTCCCGCCTTGTCCTCCAAAACAGTTCGTGTTTCTTTCCTGTTCAAAGTATGCGCTGCCAACACTCACCATTTCCCGCCTTGTCCTCCAAAACAGTTCGGGTTCCTTTCCTGTTCAAAGGAAGAGCTGCCAATGCTCACCATTTCCTGCCTTGTCCTTCAAAACAGTCCGGGTTCCTTTCCTGTTCAAAGGAAGAGCTGCCAATACTCACCATTTCCCGCCTTGTCCTCCAAAACAGTCCGGGTTCCTTTCCTGTTCAAAGGAAGAGCTGCCAATACTCACAATTTCCTGCCTTGTCCTTCAAAACTGTCTGGGTTCCTTTCCTGTTCAAAGGAAGAGCTGCCAATACTCACCATTTCCCTCCTTGTCCTCCAAAACAGTTCGTGTTTCTTTCCTGTTCAAAGTAAGCGCTGCCAACACTCACCATTTCCTGCCTTGTCCTCCAAAACAGTCCGGGTTCCTTTCCTGTACAAAGGAAGAGCTGCCAATACTCACCATTTCCCGCCTTGTCCTCCAAAACAGTTCGGGTTCCTTTCCTGTTCAAAGTAAGCGCTGCCAACACTGACCATTTCCTGCCTTGTCCTCCAAAACAGTCCGGGTTCCTTTCCTGTTCAAAGGAAGAGCTGCCAACACTCACCATTTCTTGCCTTGTCCTTCAAAACAGTCCGGGTTCCTTTCCTGTTCAAAGCAAGCGCTGCCAACACTCAACATTTCCCGCCTTTTCCTCCAAAACAGTCCGGGTTCCTTTCCTGTTCAAAGTAAGCGCTGCCAACACTCACCATTTCCCGCCTTGTCCTCCAAAACAGTTCGTGTTTCTTTCCTCTTCAAAGTAAGCGCTGCCAACACTCACCATTTCCCGCCTTGTCCTCCAAAACAGTTCGTGTTTCTTTCCTGTTCAAAGGAAGAGCTGCCAACACTCACCATTTCCCGCCTTTTCCTCCAAAACAGTCCGGGTTCCTTTCCTGTTCAAAGGAAGAGCTGCCAATACTCACCATTTCCCGCCTTTTCCTCCAAAACAGTCTGGGTTCCTTTCCTGTTCAAAGGAAGAGCTGCCAATACTCACCATTTCCCGCCTTTTCCTCCAAAACAGTCCGGGTTCCTTTCCTGTTCAAAGGAAGAGCTTCCAACACTCACCATTTCCCGCCTTTTCCTCCAAAACAGTCTGGGTTCCTTTCCTGTTCAAAGGAAGCGCTGCCAATACTCACCATTTCCCGCCTTTTCCTCCAAAACAGTCTGGGTTCCTTTCCTGTTCAAAGGAAGAGCTGCCAATACTCACCATTTCCCGCCTTTTCCTCCAAAACAGTCTGGGTTCCTTTCCTGTTCAAAGGAAGAGCTGCCAATACTCACCATTTCCCGCCTTTTCCTCCAAAACAGTCCGGGTTCCTTTCCTGTTCAAAGGAAGAGCTGCCAATGCTCACCATTTCCTGCCTTGTCCTCCAAAACAGTTCGTGTTTCTTTCCTGTTCAAAGGAAGAGCTGCCAATACTCACCATTTGCTGCCTTGTCCTTCAAAACTGTCTGGGTTCCTTTCCTGTTCAAAGGAAGAGCTGCCAATACTCACCATTTCCCGCCTTGTCCTCCAAAACAGTTCGGGTTCCTTTCCTGTTCAAAGGAAGAGCTGCCAATACTCACCATTTCCTGCCTTGTCCTCCAAAACAGTCCGGGTTCCTTTCCTGTACAAAGGAAGCGCTGCCAACACTCAACATTTCCCGCCTTTTCCTCCAAAACAGTTCGTGTTTCTTTCCTGTTCAAAGGAAGAGCTGCCAATACTCACAATTTCCCGCCTTGTCCTCCAAAACAGTTTGTGTTTCTTTCCTGTTCAAAGGAAGAGCTGCCAATACTCACCATTTCCCGCCTTGTCCTCCAAAACAGTTCGTGTTTCTTTCCTGTTCAAAGTAAGCGCTGCCAACACTCACCATTTCCCGCCTTTTCCTCCAAAACAGTCTGGGTTCCTTTCCTGTTCAAAGGAAGAGCTGCCAATACTCACCATTTCCCGCCTTGTCCTCCAAAACAGTCCGGGATCCTTTCCTGTTCAAAGGAAGAGCTGCCAATGCTCACAATTTCCTGCCTTGTCCTTCAAAACTGTCTGGGTTCCTTTCCTGTTCAAAGGAAGAGCTGCCAATACTCACCATTTCCTGCCTTGTCCTCCAAAACGGTTCGGGTTCCTTTCCTGTTCAAAGGAAGAGCTGCCAATGCTCACCATTTCCTGCCTTTTCCTCCAAAACAGTTCGTGTTTCTTTCCTGTTCAAAGTAAGCGCTGCCAACACTCACCATTTCCCGCCTTTTCCTCCAAAACAGTCCGGGTTCCTTTCCTGTTCAAAGGAAGAGCTGCCAACATTCACCATTTCCTGCCTTGTCCTCCAAAACAGTTCGTGTTCCTTTCCTGTTCAAAGGAAGAGCTGCCAATACTCACCATTTCCTGCCTTGTCCTCCAAAACGGTTCGGGTTCCTTTCCTGTTCAAAGGAAGAGCTGCCAATACTCACAATTTCCAGCCTTGTCCTCCAAAACAGTTCGTGTTTCTTTCCTGTTCAAAGTAAGCACTGCCAACACTCACCATTTCCCGCCTTGTCCTCCAAAACAGTTCCGGGTTCCTTTCCTTTTCAAAGGAAGAGCTGCCAACACTCACCATTTCCTGCCTTGTCCTCCAAAACAGTCCGGGTTCCTTTCCTGTTCAAAGGAAGAGCTGCCAATACTCACCATTTCCCGCCTTGTCCTCCAAAACAGTTCGTGTTTCTTTCCTGTTCAAAGGAAGAGCTGCCAATACTCACCATTTCCTGCCTTGTCCTCCAAAACGGTTCGGGTTCCTTTCCTGTTCAAAGGAAGAGCTGCCAATACTCAACATTTCCCGCCTTGTCCTCCAAAACAGTTCGTGTTTCTTTCCTGTTCAAAGTAAGCGCTGCCAACACTCACCATTTCCCGCCTTGTCCTCCAAAACAGTCCGGGTTCCTTTCCTGTTCAAAGGAAGAGCTGCCAATACTCACCATTTCCCGCCTTGTCCTCCAAAACAGTTCGTGTTTCTTTCCTGTTCAAAGTATGCGCTGCCAACACTCACCATTTCCCGCCTTTTCCTCCAAAACAGCCTGGGTTCCTTTCCTGTTCAAAGGAAGAGCTGCCAATACTCACCATTTCCTGCCTTGTCCTTCAAAACAGTCCGGGTTCCTTTCCTGTTCAAAGGAAGAGCTGCCAATACTCACCATTTCCCGCCTTGTCCTCCAAAACAGTCCGGGTTCCTTTCCTGTTCAAAGGAAGAGCTGCCAATACTCACAATTTCCTGCCTTGTCCTCCAAAACAGTCCGGGTTCCTTTCCTGTTCAAAGGAAGAGCTGCCAATACTCACCATTTCCCGCCTTGTCCTCCAAAACAGTCTGGGTTCCTTTCCTGTTCAAAGGAAGAGCTGCCAATACTCACCATTTCCTGCCTTGTCCTCCAAAACAGTTCGTGTTTCTTTCCTGTTCAAAGGAAGAGCTGCCAATACTCACCATTTCCTGCCTTGTCCTCCAAAACGGTTCGGGTTCCTTTCCTGTTCAAAGGAAGAGCTGCCAATACTCAACATTTCCCGCCTTGTCCTCCAAAACAGTTCGTGTTTCTTTCCTGTTCAAAGTAAGCGCTGCCAACACTCACCATTTCCCGCCTTGTCCTCCAAAACAGTCCGGGTTCCTTTCCTGTTCAAAGGAAGAGCTGCCAATACTCACCATTTCCCGCCTTGTCCTCCAAAACAGTTCGTGTTTCTTTCCTGTTCAAAGTATGCGCTGCCAACACTCACCATTTCCCGCCTTGTCCTCCAAAACAGTTCGGGTTCCTTTCCTGTTCAAAGGAAGAGCTGCCAATGCTCACCATTTCCTGCCTTGTCCTTCAAAACAGTCCGGGTTCCTTTCCTGTTCAAAGGAAGAGCTGCCAATACTCACCATTTCCCGCCTTGTCCTCCAAAACAGTCCGGGTTCCTTTCCTGTTCAAAGGAAGAGCTGCCAATACTCACAATTTCCTGCCTTGTCCTTCAAAACTGTCTGGGTTCCTTTCCTGTTCAAAGGAAGAGCTGCCAATACTCACCATTTCCCTCCTTGTCCTCCAAAACAGTTCGTGTTTCTTTCCTGTTCAAAGTAAGCGCTGCCAACACTCACCATTTCCTGCCTTGTCCTCCAAAACAGTCCGGGTTCCTTTCCTGTACAAAGGAAGAGCTGCCAATACTCACCATTTCCCGCCTTGTCCTCCAAAACAGTTCGGGTTCCTTTCCTGTTCAAAGTAAGCGCTGCCAACACTGACCATTTCCTGCCTTGTCCTCCAAAACAGTCCGGGTTCCTTTCCTGTTCAAAGGAAGAGCTGCCAACACTCACCATTTCTTGCCTTGTCCTTCAAAACAGTCCGGGTTCCTTTCCTGTTCAAAGCAAGCGCTGCCAACACTCAACATTTCCCGCCTTTTCCTCCAAAACAGTCCGGGTTCCTTTCCTGTTCAAAGTAAGCGCTGCCAACACTCACCATTTCCCGCCTTGTCCTCCAAAACAGTTCGTGTTTCTTTCCTCTTCAAAGTAAGCGCTGCCAACACTCACCATTTCCCGCCTTGTCCTCCAAAACAGTTCGTGTTTCTTTCCTGTTCAAAGGAAGAGCTGCCAATACTCACAATTTCCTGCCTTGTCCTTCAAAACTGTCTGGGTTCCTTTCCTGTTCAAAGGAAGAGCTGCCAATACTCACCATTTCCCTCCTTGTCCTCCAAAACAGTTCGTGTTTCTTTCCTGTTCAAAGTAAGCGCTGCCAACACTCACCATTTCCTGCCTTGTCCTCCAAAACAGTCCGGGTTCCTTTCCTGTACAAAGGAAGAGCTGCCAATACTCACCATTTCCCGCCTTGTCCTCCAAAACAGTTCGGGTTCCTTTCCTGTTCAAAGTAAGCGCTGCCAACACTGACCATTTCCTGCCTTGTCCTCCAAAACAGTCCGGGTTCCTTTCCTGTTCAAAGGAAGAGCTGCCAACACTCACCATTTCTTGCCTTGTCCTTCAAAACAGTCCGGGTTCCTTTCCTGTTCAAAGCAAGCGCTGCCAACACTCAACATTTCCCGCCTTTTCCTCCAAAACAGTCCGGGTTCCTTTCCTGTTCAAAGTAAGCGCTGCCAACACTCACCATTTCCCGCCTTGTCCTCCAAAACAGTTCGTGTTTCTTTCCTCTTCAAAGTAAGCGCTGCCAACACTCACCATTTCCCGCCTTGTCCTCCAAAACAGTTCGTGTTTCTTTCCTGTTCAAAGGAAGAGCTGCCAACACTCACCATTTCCCGCCTTTTCCTCCAAAACAGTCCGGGTTCCTTTCCTGTTCAAAGGAAGAGCTGCCAATACTCACCATTTCCCGCCTTTTCCTCCAAAACAGTCTGGGTTCCTTTCCTGTTCAAAGGAAGAGCTGCCAATACTCACCATTTCCCGCCTTTTCCTCCAAAACAGTCCGGGTTCCTTTCCTGTTCAAAGGAAGAGCTTCCAACACTCACCATTTCCCCCCTTTTCCTCCAAAACAGTCTGGGTTCCTTTCCTGTTCAAAGGAAGCTCTGCCAATACTCACCATTTCCCGCCTTTTCCTCCAAAACAGTCTGGGTTCCTTTCCTGTTCAAAGGAAGAGCTGCCAATACTCACCATTTCCCGCCTTTTCCTCCAAAACAGTCTGGGTTCCTTTCCTGTTCAAAGGAAGAGCTGCCAATACTCACCATTTCCCGCCTTTTCCTCCAAAACAGTCCGGGTTCCTTTCCTGTTCAAAGGAAGAGCTGCCAATGCTCACCATTTCCTGCCTTGTCCTCCAAAACAGTTCGTGTTTCTTTCCTGTTCAAAGGAAGAGCTGCCAATACTCACCATTTGCTGCCTTGTCCTTCAAAACTGTCTGGGTTCCTTTCCTGTTCAAAGGAAGAGCTGCCAATACTCACCATTTCCCGCCTTGTCCTCCAAAACAGTTCGGGTTCCTTTCCTGTTCAAAGGAAGAGCTGCCAATACTCACCATTTCCTGCCTTGTCCTCCAAAACAGTCCGGGTTCCTTTCCTGTTCAAAGGAAGCGCTGCCAACACTCAACATTTCCCGCCTTTTCCTCCAAAACAGTCCGGGTTCCTTTCCTATTCAAAGTAAGCGCTGCCAACACTCACCATTTCCCGCCTTGTCCTCCAAAACAGTTCGTGTTTCTTTCCTGTTCAAAGGAAGAGCTGCCAACACTCACCATTTCCCGCCTTGTCCTCCAAAACAGTTCGTGTTTCTTTCCTGTTCAAAGGAAGAGCTGCCAATACTCACAATTTCCTGCCTTGTCCTTCAAAACTGTCTGGGTTCCTTTCCTGTTCAAAGGAAGAGCTGCCAATACTCACCATTTCCCTCCTTGTCCTCCAAAACAGTTCGTGTTTCTTTCCTGTTCAAAGTAAGCGCTGCCAACACTCACCATTTCCTGCCTTGTCCTCCAAAACAGTCCGGGTTCCTTTCCTGTACAAAGGAAGAGCTGCCAATACTCACCATTTCCCGCCTTGTCCTCCAAAACAGTTCGGGTTCCTTTCCTGTTCAAAGTAAGCGCTGCCAACACTGACCATTTCCTGCCTTGTCCTCCAAAACAGTCCGGGTTCCTTTCCTGTTCAAAGGAAGAGCTGCCAACACTCACCATTTCTTGCCTTGTCCTTCAAAACAGTCCGGGTTCCTTTCCTGTTCAAAGCAAGCGCTGCCAACACTCAACATTTCCCGCCTTTTCCTCCAAAACAGTCCGGGTTCCTTTCCTGTTCAAAGTAAGCGCTGCCAACACTCACCATTTCCCGCCTTGTCCTCCAAAACAGTTCGTGTTTCTTTCCTCTTCAAAGTAAGCGCTGCCAACACTCACCATTTCCCGCCTTGTCCTCCAAAACAGTTCGTGTTTCTTTCCTGTTCAAAGGAAGAGCTGCCAACACTCACCATTTCCCGCCTTTTCCTCCAAAACAGTCCGGGTTCCTTTCCTGTTCAAAGGAAGAGCTGCCAATACTCACCATTTCCCGCCTTTTCCTCCAAAACAGTCTGGGTTCCTTTCCTGTTCAAAGGAAGAGCTGCCAATACTCACCATTTCCCGCCTTTTCCTCCAAAACAGTCCGGGTTCCTTTCCTGTTCAAAGGAAGAGCTTCCAACACTCACCATTTCCCCCCTTTTCCTCCAAAACAGTCTGGGTTCCTTTCCTGTTCAAAGGAAGCTCTGCCAATACTCACCATTTCCCGCCTTTTCCTCCAAAACAGTCTGGGTTCCTTTCCTGTTCAAAGGAAGAGCTGCCAATACTCACCATTTCCCGCCTTTTCCTCCAAAACAGTCTGGGTTCCTTTCCTGTTCAAAGGAAGAGCTGCCAATACTCACCATTTCCCGCCTTTTCCTCCAAAACAGTCCGGGTTCCTTTCCTGTTCAAAGGAAGAGCTGCCAATGCTCACCATTTCCTGCCTTGTCCTCCAAAACAGTTCGTGTTTCTTTCCTGTTCAAAGGAAGAGCTGCCAATACTCACCATTTGCTGCCTTGTCCTTCAAAACTGTCTGGGTTCCTTTCCTGTTCAAAGGAAGAGCTGCCAATACTCACCATTTCCCGCCTTGTCCTCCAAAACAGTTCGGGTTCCTTTCCTGTTCAAAGGAAGAGCTGCCAATACTCACCATTTCCTGCCTTGTCCTCCAAAACAGTCCGGGTTCCTTTCCTGTTCAAAGGAAGCGCTGCCAACACTCAACATTTCCCGCCTTTTCCTCCAAAACAGTCCGGGTTCCTTTCCTATTCAAAGTAAGCGCTGCCAACACTCACCATTTCCCGCCTTGTCCTCCAAAACAGTTCGTGTTTCTTTCCTGTTCAAAGGAAGAGCTGCCAATACTCACAATTTCCCGCCTTGTCCTCCAAAACAGTTTGTGTTTCTTTCCTGTTCAAAGGAAGAGCTGCCAATACTCACCATTTCCCGCCTTGTCCTCCAAAACAGTTCGTGTTTCTTTCCTGTTCAAAGTAAGCGCTGCCAACACTCACCATTTCCCGCCTTTTCCTCCAAAACAGTCTGGGTTCCTTTCCTGTTCAAAGGAAGAGCTGCCAATACTCACCATTTCCCGCCTTGTCCTCCAAAACAGTCCGGGATCCTTTCCTGTTCAAAGGAAGAGCTGCCAACACTCACCATTTCCCGCCTTTTCCTCCAAAACAGTCCGGGTTCCTTTCCTGTTCAAAGGAAGAGCTGTCAATACTCACCATTTCCCGCCTTGTCCTCCAAAACAGTTCGGGTTCCTTTCCTGTTCAAAGTAAGCGCTGCCAAGACTCACCATTTCCCGCCTTGTCCTCTAAAACAATCCGGGTTCCTTTCCTGTTCAAAGGAAGAGCTGCCAACACTCACCATTTCCCGCCTTGTCCTCCAAAACAGTCCGGGTTCCTTTCCTGTTCAAAGGAAGAGCTGCCAATACTCACCATTTCCCGCCTTTTCCTCCAAAACAGTCTGGGTTCCTTTCCTGTTCAAAGGAAGAGCTGCCAATACTCACCATTTCCCGCCTTTTCCTCCAAAACAGTCTGGGTTCCTTTCCTGTTCAAAGGAAGAGCTGCCAATACTCACCATTTCCCGCCTTTTCCTCCAAAACAGTCCGGGTTCCTTTCCTGTTCAAAGGAAGAGCTGCCAATGCTCACCATTTCCTGCCTTGTCCTCCAAAACAGTTCGTGTTTCTTTCCTGTTCAAAGGAAGAGCTGCCAATACTCACCATTTCCCGCCTTGTCCTCCAAAACAGTTCGGGTTCCTTTCCTGTTCAAAGGAAGAGCTGCCAATGCTCACCATTTCCTGCCTTGTCCTTCAAAACAGTCCGGGTTCCTTTCCTGTTCAAAGGAAGAGCTGCCAATACTCACCATATCCTGCCTTGTGCTCCAAAACAGTTTGGGTTCCTTATCTGTTCATAGGTAGAGCTGCCAATACTCACAATTTCCTGCCTTGTCCTCCAAAACTGTCTGGGTTCCTTTCCTGTTCAAAGGAAGAGCTGCCAATACTCACCATTTCCCGCCTTGTCCTCCAAAACAGTCCGGGTTTCTTTCCTGTTCAAAGGAAGAGCTGCCAATACACACCATTTCCCGCCTTGTCCTCCAAAACAGTTCGTGTTTCTTTCCTGTTCAAAGTAAGTGCTGCCAACACTCACCATTTCCCGCCTTGTCCTCCAAAACAATCCGGGTTCCTTTCCTGTTCAAAGGAAGAGCTGTCAATACTCACCATTTCCCGCCTTGTCCTCCAAAACAGTTCGTGTTTCTTTCCTGTTCAAAGGAATAGCTGCCAATACTCACCATTTCCCGCCTTGTCCTCAAAAACAGTTCGTGTTTCTTTCCTGTTCAAAGGAAGAGCTGCCAATACTCACCATTTCCCGCCTTGTCCTCCAAAACAGTTTGTGTTTCTTTCCTGTTCAAAGGAAGAGCTGCCAATACTCACCATTTCCCGCCTTGTCCTCCAAAACGGTTCGGGTTCCTTTCCTGTTCAAAGGAAGAGCTGCCAATACTCACCATTTCCTGCATTGTCCTCCAAAACAGTCCGGGTTCCTTTCCTGTTCAAAGGAAGAGCTGCCAATACTCACCATATCCTGCCTTGTGCTCCAAAACAGTCCGGGTTCCTTTCCTGTTCAAAGAAAGAGCTGCCAATACTCACCATATCCTGCCTTGTGCTCCAAAACAGTTCGGGTTCCTTTCCTGTTTATAGGTAGAGCTGCCAATACTCACAATTTCCTGCCTTGTCCTCCAAAACTGTCTGGGTTCCTTTCCTGTTCAAAGGAAGAGCTGCCAATACTCACCATTTCCTGCCTTGTCCTCCAAAACAGTTCGTGTTTCTTTCCTGTTCATAGGTAGAGCTGCCAATACTCACAATTTCCTGCCTTGTCCTCCAAAACTGTCTGGGTTCCTTTCCTGTTCAAAGGAAGAGCTGCCAATACTCACCATTTCCCGCCTAGTCCTCCAAAACAGTTCGTGTTTCTTTCCTGTTCATAGGTAGAGCTGCCAATACTCACAATTTCCTGCCTTGTCCTCCAAAACTGTCTGGGTTCCTTTCCTGTTCAAAGGAAGAGCTGCCAATGCTCACCATTTCCTGCCTTGTCCTCCAAAATGGTTCGGGTTCCTTTCCTGTTCAAAGGAAGAGCTGCCATACTCACCATTTCCTGCCTTGTCCTCCAAAACAGTCCGGGTTCCTTTCCTGTTCAAAGGAAGAGCTGCCAATACTCACCATATCCTGCCTTGTGCTCCAAAACAGTCCGGGTTCCTTTCCTGTTCAAAGAAAGAGCTGCCAATACTCACAATTTCCTGCCTTGTCCTCCAAAACTGTCTGGGTTCCTTTCCTGTTCAAAGGAAGAGCTGCCAATTCTCACCATTTCCTGCCTTGTCCTCCAAAACAGTTCGTGTTTCTTTCCTGTTCATAGGTAGAGCTGCCAATACTCACAATTTCCTGCCTTGTCCTCCAAAACTGTCTGGGTTCCTTTCCTGTTCAAAGGAAGAGCTGCCAATACTCACCATTTCCCGCCTAGTCCTCCAAAACTGTCTGGGTTCCTTTCCTGTTCAAAGGAAGAGCTGCCAATATCACCATTTCCTGCCTTGTCCTCCAAAACTGTCTGGGTTCCTTTCCTGTTCAAAGGAAGAGCTGCCAACACTCACCATTTCCCGCCTTTTCCTCCAAAACAGTCCGGGTTCCTTTCCTGTTCAAAGGAAGAGCTGCCAATACTCACCATTTCCCGCCTTGTCCTCCAAAACAGTTCGGGTTCCTTTCCTGTTCAAAGTAAGCGCTGCCAAGACTCACCATTTCCCGCCTTGTCCTCTAAAACAGTCCGGGTTCCTTTCCTGTTCAAAGGAAGAGCTGCCAATGCTCACCATTTCCTGCCTTGTCCTTCAAAACAGTCCGGGTTCCTTTCCTGTTCAAAGGAAGAGCTGCCATACTCACCATATCCTGCCTTGTGCTCCAAAACAGTTTGGGTTCCTTTCCTGTTCATAGGTATAGCTGCCAATACTCACAATTTCCTGCCTTGTCCTCCAAAACTGTCTGGGTTCCTCTCCTGTTCAAAGGAAGAGCTGCCAATACTCACCATTTCCCGCCTTGTCCTCCAAAACAGTCCGGGTTTCTTTCCTGTTCAAAGGAAGAGCTGCCAATACTCACCATTTCCCGCCTTGTCCTCCAAAACGGTTCGTGTTTCTTTCCTGTTCAAAGGAAGAGCTGCCAATACTCACCATTTCCCGCCTTGTCCTCCAAAACTGTCTGGGTTCCTTTCCTGTTCAAAGGAAGAGCTGCCAATACTCACCATTTCCTGCCTTGTCCTCCAAAACAGTCCGGGTTCCTTTCCTGTTCAAAGGAAGAGCTGTCAATACTTACCATTTCCCGCCTTGTCCTCCAAAACAGTTCGTGTTTCATTCCTGTTCAAAGGAATAGCTGCCAATACTCACCATTTCCCGCCTTGTCCTCCAAAACAGTTCGTGTTTCTTTCCTGTTCAAAGGAAGAGCTGCCAATACTCACCATATCCTGCTTTGTGCTCCAAAACAGTTCGGGTTCCTTTCCTGTTCATAGGTAGAGCTGCCAATACTCACAATTTCCTGCCTTGTCCTCCAAAACTGTCTGGGTTCCTTTCCTGTTCAAAGGAAGAGCTGCCAATACTCACCATTTCCCGCCTTGTCCTCCAAAACAGTTCGTGTTTCTTTCCTGTTCAAAGGAAGAGCTGCCAATACTCACCATTTCCTGCCTTGTCCTCCAAAACAGTCCGGGTTCCTTTCCTGTTCAAAGGAAGAGCTGCCAATACTCACCATATCCTGCCTTGTGCTCCAAAACAGTTTGGCTTCCTTTCCTGTTCATAGGTAGAGCTGCCAATACTCACAATTTCCTGCCTTGTCCTCCAAAACAATCCGGGTTCCTTTCCTGTTCAAAGGAAGAGCGTTCAATACTTACCATTTCCCGCCTTGTCTTCCAAAACAGTTCGTGTTTCTTTCCTGTTCAAAGGAATAGCTGCCAATACTCACCATTTCCCGCCTTGTCCTCCAAAACAGTTTGTGTTTCTTTCCTGTTCAAAGGAAGAGCTGCCAATACTCACCATTTCCCGCCTTGTCCTCCAACACGGTTCGGGTTCCTTTCCTGTTCAAAGGAAGAGCTGCCAATACTCACCATTTCCTGCCTTGTCCTCCAAAACAGTCCGGGTTCCTTTCCTGTTCAAAGGAAGAGCTGCCAATACTCACCATATCCTGCCTTGTGCTCCAAAACAGTTCGGGTTCCTTTCCTGTTCATAGGTAGAGCTGCCAATACTCACCATTTCCCGCCTTGTCCTCCAAAACAGTTCGTGTTTCTTTCCTGTTCATAGGTAGAGCTCCCAACACTCACCATTTCCCGCCTTTTCCTCCAAAACAGTTCGTGTTTCTTTCCTGTTCAAAGGAAGAGCTGCCAATACTCACCATTTCCCGCCTTGTCCTCCAAAACAGTTCGTGTTTCTCTCCTGTTCAAAGGAAGAGCTGCCAATACTCACCATTTCCCGCCTTTTCCTCCAAAACAGTCCGGGTTCCTTTCCTGTTCAAAGGAAGAGCTGCCAATACTCACCATTTCCCGCCTTGTCCTCCAAAACAGTTCGTGTTTCTTTCCTGTTCAAAGGAAGAGCTGCCAATACTCACCATTTCCCGCCTTGTCCTCCAAAACAGTTCGTGTTTCTTTCCTGTTCAAAGTAAGCGCTGCCAACACTCACCATTTCCTGCCTTGTCCTCCAAAACAGTCCGGGTTCCTTTCCTGTTCAAAGGAAGAGCTGCCAATACTCACCATTTCCCGCCTTGTCCTCCAAAACAGTTCGTGTTTCTTTCCTGTTCAAAGTAAGCGCTGCCAACACTCACCATTTCCCGCCTTTTCCTCCAAAACAGTCTGGGTTCCTTTCCTGTTCAAAGGAAGAGCTGCCAACACTCACCATTTCCCGCCTTTTCCTCCAAAACAGTCCGGGTTCCTTTCCTGTTCAAAGGAAGAGCTGCCAATGCTCACCATTTCCTGCCTTGTCCACCAAAACAGTTCGTGTTTCTTTCCTGTTCAAAGGAAGAGCTGCCAATACTCACCATTTCCTGCCTTGTCCTTCAAAACTGTCTGGGTTCCTTTCCTGTTCAAAGGAAGAGCTGCCAATAGTCACCATTTCCCGCCTTGTCCTCCAAAACAGTTCGTGTTTCTTTCCTGTTCAAAGTAAGCGCTGCCAACACTCACCATTTCCTGCCTTGTCCTCCAAAACAGTCCGGGTTCCTTTCTTGTTCAAAGGAAGAGCTGCCAATACTCACCATTTCCCGCCTTGTCCTCCAAAACAGTTCGGGTTCCTTTCCTGTTCAAAGTAAGCGCTGCCAAGACTCACCATTTCCCGCCTTGTCCTCTAAAACAGTCCGGGTTCCTTTCCTGTTCAAAGGAAGAGCTGCCAACACTCACCATTTCCCGCCTTGTCCTCCAAAACAGTCCGGGTTCCTTTCCTGTTCAAAGGAAGAGCTGCCAATACTCACCATTTCCCGCCTTTTCCTCCAAAACAGTCTGGGTTCCTTTCCTGTTCAAAGGAAGAGCTGCCAACACTCACCATTTCCCGCCTTTTCCTCCAAAACAGTTCGTGTTTCTTTCCTGTTCAAAGGAAGAGCTGCCAATACTCACCATTTCCCGCCTTTTCCTCCAAAACAGTCCGGGTTCCTTTCCTGTTCAAAGGAAGAGCTGCCAATGCTCACCATTTCCTGCCTTGTCCTCCAAAACAGTTCGTGTTTCTTTCCTGTTCAAAGGAAGAGCTGCCAATACTCACCATTTCCTGCCTTGTCCCTCAAAACTGTCTGGGTTCCTTTCCTGTTCAAAGGAAGAGCTGCCAATACTCACCATTTCCCGCCTTGTCCTCCAAAACAGTTCGGGTTCCTTTCCTGTTCAAAGGAAGAGCTGCCAATGCTCACCATTTCCTGCCTTGTCCTTCAAAACAGTCCGGGTTCGTTTCCTGTTCAAAGGAAGAGCTGCCAATACTCACCATATCCTGCCTTGTGCTCCAAAACAGTTTGGGTTCCTTTCCTGTTCATAGGTAGAGCTGCCAATACTCACAATTTCCTGCCTTGTCCTAAAAAACTGTCTGGGTTCCTTTCCTGTTCAAAGGAAGAGCTGCCAATACTCACCATTTCCTGCCTTGTCCTCCAAAACTGTCTGGGTTCCTTTCCTGTTCAAAGGAAGAGCTGCCAATACTCACCATTTCCCGCCTTGTCCTCCAAAACAGTTCCTGTTTCTTTCCTGTTCAAAGTAAGCGCTGCCAACACTCACCATTTCCCGCCTTGTCCTCCAAAACAGTCCGGGTTCCTTTCCTGTTCAAAGGAAGAGCTGTCAATACTCACCATTTCCCGCCTTGTCCTCCAAAACAGTTCGTGTTTCTTTCCTGTTCAAAGGAAGAGCTGTCAATACTCACCATTTCCCGCCTTGTCCTCCAAAACAGTTCGTGTTTCGTTCCTGTTCAAAGTAAGCGCTGCCAACACTCACCATTTCCCGCCTTGTCCTCCAAAACAGTCCGGGTTCCTTTCCTGTTCAAAGGAAGAGCTGTCAATACTCACCATTTCCCGCCTTGTCCTCCAAAACAGTTCGTGTTTCTTTCCTGTTCAAAGTAAGCGCTGCCAACACTCACCATTTCCTGCCTTGTCCTCCAAAACAGTCCGGGTTCCTTTCCTGTTCAAAGGAAGAGCTGCCAATACTCACCATTTCCCGCCTTGTCCTCCAAAACAGTTCGTGTTTCTTTCCTGTTCAAAGTAAGCGCTGCCAACACTCACCATTTCCCGCCTTTTCCTCCAAAACAGTCTGGGTTCCTTTCCTGTTCAAAGGAAGAGCTGCCAACACTCACCATTTCCCGCCTTTTCCTCCAAAACAGTCCGGGTTCCTTTCCTGTTCAAAGGAAGAGCTGCCAATGCTCACCATTTCCTGCCTTGTCCACCAAAACAGTTCGTGTTTCTTTCCTGTTCAAAGGAAGAGCTGCCAATACTCACCATTTCCTGCCTTGTCCTTCAAAACTGTCTGGGTTCCTTTCCTGTTCAAAGGAAGAGCTGCCAATAGTCACCATTTCCCGCCTTGTCCTCCAAAACAGTTCGTGTTTCTTTCCTGTTCAAAGTAAGCGCTGCCAACACTCACCATTTCCTGCCTTGTCCTCCAAAACAGTCCGGGTTCCTTTCTTGTTCAAAGGAAGAGCTGCCAATACTCACCATTTCCCGCCTTGTCCTCCAAAACAGTTCGGGTTCCTTTCCTGTTCAAAGTAAGCGCTGCCAAGACTCACCATTTCCCGCCTTGTCCTCTAAAACAGTCCGGGTTCCTTTCCTGTTCAAAGGAAGAGCTGCCAACACTCACCATTTCCCGCCTTGTCCTCCAAAACAGTCCGGGTTCCTTTCCTGTTCAAAGGAAGAGCTGCCAATACTCACCATTTCCCGCCTTTTCCTCCAAAACAGTCTGGGTTCCTTTCCTGTTCAAAGGAAGAGCTGCCAACACTCACCATTTCCCGCCTTTTCCTCCAAAACAGTTCGTGTTTCTTTCCTGTTCAAAGGAAGAGCTGCCAATACTCACCATTTCCCGCCTTTTCCTCCAAAACAGTCCGGGTTCCTTTCCTGTTCAAAGGAAGAGCTGCCAATGCTCACCATTTCCTGCCTTGTCCTCCAAAACAGTTCGTGTTTCTTTCCTGTTCAAAGGAAGAGCTGCCAATACTCACCATTTCCTGCCTTGTCCCTCAAAACTGTCTGGGTTCCTTTCCTGTTCAAAGGAAGAGCTGCCAATACTCACCATTTCCCGCCTTGTCCTCCAAAACAGTTCGGGTTCCTTTCCTGTTCAAAGGAAGAGCTGCCAATGCTCACCATTTCCTGCCTTGTCCTTCAAAACAGTCCGGGTTCGTTTCCTGTTCAAAGGAAGAGCTGCCAATACTCACCATATCCTGCCTTGTGCTCCAAAACAGTTTGGGTTCCTTTCCTGTTCATAGGTAGAGCTGCCAATACTCACAATTTCCTGCCTTGTCCTAAAAAACTGTCTGGGTTCCTTTCCTGTTCAAAGGAAGAGCTGCCAATACTCACCATTTCCTGCCTTGTCCTCCAAAACTGTCTGGGTTCCTTTCCTGTTCAAAGGAAGAGCTGCCAATACTCACCATTTCCCGCCTTGTCCTCCAAAACAGTTCCTGTTTCTTTCCTGTTCAAAGTAAGCGCTGACAACACTCACCATTTCCCGCCTTGTCCTCCAAAACAGTCCGGGTTCCTTTCCTGTTCAAAGGAAGAGCTGTCAATACTCACCATTTCCCGCCTTGTCCTCCAAAACAGTTCGTGTTTCTTTCCTGTTCAAAGGAAGAGCTGTCAATACTCACCATTTCCCGCCTTGTCCTCCAAAACAGTTCGTGTTTCGTTCCTGTTCAAAGGAAGAGCTGCCAATACTCACCATTTCCCGCCTTGTCCTCCAAAACTGTCTGGGTTCCTTTCCTGTTCAAAGGAAGAGCTGCCAATACTCACAATTTCCTGCCTTGTCCTCCAAAACTGCCTGGGTTCCTTTCCTGTTCAAAGGAAGAGCTGCCAATACTCACCATTTCCCGCCTTGTCCTCCAAAACAGTTCGTGTTTCTTTCATGTTCATAGGTATAGCTGCCAATACTCACAATTTCCTGCCTTGTCCTCCAAAACTGTCTGGGTTCCTTTCCTGTTCAAAGGAAGAGCTGCCAATACTCACCATTTCCCGCCTTGTCCTCCAAAACAGTTGGTGTTTCTTTCCTGTTCATAGGTAGAGCTGCCAACACTCACCATTTCCTGCCTTGTCCTCCAAAACAGTCCGGGTTCCTTTCCTGTTCATAGGTAGAGCTGCCAATACTCACAATTTCCTGCCTTGTCCTCCAAAACCGTCTGGGTTCCTTTCCTGTTCAAAGGAAGAGCTGCCAATACTCACCATTTCCTGCCTTGTCCTCCAAAACTGTCTGGGTTCCTTTCCTGTTCAAAGGAAGAGCTGCCAATACTCACCATTTCCCGCCTTGTCCTCCAAAACAGTTCGTGTTTCTTTCCTGTTCAAAGTAAGCGCTGCCAACACTCACCATTTCCCGCCTTGTCCTCCAAAACAGTCGGGGTTCCTTTCCTGTTCAAAGGAAGAGCTGTCAATACTCACCATTATCCGCCTTGTCCTCCAAAACAGTTCGTGTTTCTTTCCTGTTCAAAGGAAGAGCTGTCAATACTCACCATTTCCCGCCTTGTCCTCCAAAACAGTTCGTGTTTCTTTCCTGTTCAAAGGAAGAGCTGCCAATACTCACCATTTCCCGCCTTGTCCTCCAAAACGGTTCGTGTTTCTTTCCTGTTCAAAGGAAGAGCTGCCAATACTCACCATTTCCCGCCTTGTCCTCCAAAACTGTCTGGGTTCCTTTCCTGTTCAAAGGAAGAGCTGCCAATACTCACCATTTCCCGCCCTGTCCTCCAAAACGGTTCGGGTTCCTTTCCTGTTCAAAGGAAGAGCTGCCAATACTCACCATTTCCTGCCTTGTCCTCCAAAACAGTCCGGGTTCCTTTCCTGTTCAAAGGAAGAGCTGTCAATACTTACCATTTCCCGCCTTGTCCTCCAAAACAGTTCGTGTTTCTTTCCTGTTCAAAGAAATAGCTGCCAATACTCACCATTTCCCGCCTTGTCCTCCAAAACAATTCGTGTTTCTTTCCTGTTCAAAGGAAGAGCTGCCAATACTCACCATTTCCCGCCTTGTCCTCCAAAACAGTTCGTGTTTCTTTCCTGTTCAAAGGAAGAGCTGCCAATACTCACCATTTCCCGCCTTGTCCTCCAAAACGGTTCGGGTTCCTTTCCTGTTCAAAGGAAGAGCTGCCAATACTCACCATTTCCTGCCTTGTCCTCCAAAACAGTCTGGGTTCCTTTCCTGTTGAAAGGAAGAGCTGCCAATACTCACCATTTCCCGCCTTGTCCTCCAAAACAGTTCGTGTTTCTTTCCTGTTCATAGGTAGAGCTGCCAACACTCACCATTTCCTGCCTTGTCCTCCAAAACAGTCCGGGTTCCTTTCCTGTTCATAGGTAGAGCTGCCAATACTCACAATTTCCTGCCTTGTCCTCCAAAACCGTCTGGGTTCCTTTCCTGTTCAAAGGAAGAGCTGCCAATACTCACCATTTCCTGCCTTGTCCTCCAAAACTGTCTGGGTTCCTTTCCTGTTCAAAGGAAGAGCTGCCAATACTCACCATTTCCTGCCTTGTCCTCCAAAACAGTCCGGGTTCCTTTCCTGTTCATAGGTAGAGCTGCCAATACTCACAATTTCCTGCCTTGTCCTCCAAAACCGTCTGGGTTCCTTTCCTGTTCAAAGGAAGAGCTGCCAATACTCACCATTTCCTGCCTTGTCCTCCAAAACTGTCTGGGTTCCTTTCCTGTTCAAAGCAAGCGCTGCCAACACTCACCATTTCCCGCCTTGTCCTCCAAAACAGTCGGGGTTCCTTTCCTGTTCAAAGGAAGAGCTGTCAATACTCACCATTATCCGCCTTGTCCTCCAAAACAGTTCGTGTTTCTTTCCTGTTCAAAGGAAGAGCTGTCAATACTCACCATTTCCCGCCTTGTCCTCCAAAACAGTTCGTGTTTCTTTCCTGTTCAAAGGAAGAGCTGCCAATACTCACCATTTCCCGCCTTGTCCTCCAAAACAGTTCCTGTTTCTTTCCTGTTCAAAGTAAGCGCTGCCAACACTCACCATTTCCCGCCTTGTCCTCCAAAACAGTCCGGGTTCCTTTCCTGTTCAAAGGAAGAGCTGTCAATACTCACCATTTCCCGCCTTGTCCTCCAAAACAGTTCGTGTTTCTTTCCTGTTCAAAGGAAGAGCTGTCAATACTCACCATTTCCCGCCTTGTCCTCCAAAACAGTTCGTGTTTCGTTCCTGTTCAAAGTAAGCGCTGCCAACACTCACCATTTCCCGCCTTGTCCTCCAAAACAGTCCGGGTTCCTTTCCTGTTCAAAGGAAGAGCTGTCAATACTCACCATTTCCCGCCTTGTCCTCCAAAACAGTTCGTGTTTCTTTCCTGTTCAAAGTAAGCGCTGCCAACACTCACCATTTCCTGCCTTGTCCTCCAAAACAGTCCGGGTTCCTTTCCTGTTCAAAGGAAGAGCTGCCAATACTCACCATTTCCCGCCTTGTCCTCCAAAACAGTTCGTGTTTCTTTCCTGTTCAAAGTAAGCGCTGCCAACACTCACCATTTCCCGCCTTTTCCTCCAAAACAGTCTGGGTTCCTTTCCTGTTCAAAGGAAGAGCTGCCAACACTCACCATTTCCCGCCTTTTCCTCCAAAACAGTCCGGGTTCCTTTCCTGTTCAAAGGAAGAGCTGCCAATGCTCACCATTTCCTGCCTTGTCCACCAAAACAGTTCGTGTTTCTTTCCTGTTCAAAGGAAGAGCTGCCAATACTCACCATTTCCTGCCTTGTCCTTCAAAACTGTCTGGGTTCCTTTCCTGTTCAAAGGAAGAGCTGCCAATAGTCACCATTTCCCGCCTTGTCCTCCAAAACAGTTCGTGTTTCTTTCCTGTTCAAAGTAAGCGCTGCCAACACTCACCATTTCCTGCCTTGTCCTCCAAAACAGTCCGGGTTCCTTTCTTGTTCAAAGGAAGAGCTGCCAATACTCACCATTTCCCGCCTTGTCTTCCAAAACAGTTCGGGTTCCTTTCCTGTTCAAAGTAAGCGCTGCCAAGACTCACCATTTCCCGCCTTGTCCTCTAAAACAGTCCGGGTTCCTTTCCTGTTCAAAGGAAGAGCTGCCAACACTCACCATTTCCCGCCTTGTCCTCCAAAACAGTCCGGGTTCCTTTCCTGTTCAAAGGAAGAGCTGCCAATACTCACCATTTCCCGCCTTTTCCTCCAAAACAGTCTGGGTTCCTTTCCTGTTCAAAGGAAGAGCTGCCAACACTCACCATTTCCCGCCTTTTCCTCCAAAACAGTTCGTGTTTCTTTCCTGTTCAAAGGAAGAGCTGCCAATACTCACCATTTCCCGCCTTTTCCTCCAAAACAGTCCGGGTTCCTTTCCTGTTCAAAGGAAGAGCTGCCAATGCTCACCATTTCCTGCCTTGTCCTCCAAAACAGTTCGTGTTTCTTTCCTGTTCAAAGGAAGAGCTGCCAATACTCACCATTTCCTGCCTTGTCCCTCAAAACTGTCTGGGTTCCTTTCCTGTTCAAAGGAAGAGCTGCCAATACTCACCATTTCCCGCCTTGTCCTCCAAAACAGTTCGGGTTCCTTTCCTGTTCAAAGGAAGAGCTGCCAATGCTCACCATTTCCTGCCTTGTCCTTCAAAACAGTCCGGGTTCGTTTCCTGTTCAAAGGAAGAGCTGCCAATACTCACCATATCCTGCCTTGTGCTCCAAAACAGTTTGGGTTCCTTTCCTGTTCATAGGTAGAGCTGCCAATACTCACAATTTCCTGCCTTGTCCTAAAAAACTGTCTGGGTTCCTTTCCTGTTCAAAGGAAGAGCTGCCAATACTCACCATTTCCTGCCTTGTCCTCCAAAACTGTCTGGGTTCCTTTCCTGTTCAAAGGAAGAGCTGCCAATACTCACCATTTCCCGCCTTGTCCTCCAAAACAGTTCCTGTTTCTTTCCTGTTCAAAGTAAGCGCTGCCAACACTCACCATTTCCCGCCTTGTCCTCCAAAACAGTCCGGGTTCCTTTCCTGTTCAAAGGAAGAGCTGTCAATACTCACCATTTCCCGCCTTGTCCTCCAAAACAGTTCGTGTTTCTTTCCTGTTCAAAGGAAGAGCTGTCAATACTCACCATTTCCCGCCTTGTCCTCCAAAACAGTTCGTGTTTCGTTCCTGTTCAAAGGAAGAGCTGCCAATACTCACCATTTCCCGCCTTGTCCTCCAAAACTGTCTGGGTTCCTTTCCTGTTCAAAGGAAGAGCTGCCAATACTCACAATTTCCTGCCTTGTCCTCCAAAACTGCCTGGGTTCCTTTCCTGTTCAAAGGAAGAGCTGCCAATACTCACCATTTCCCGCCTTGTCCTCCAAAACAGTTCGTGTTTCTTTCATGTTCATAGGTATAGCTGCCAATACTCACAATTTCCTGCCTTGTCCTCCAAAACTGTCTGGGTTCCTTTCCTGTTCAAAGGAAGAGCTGCCAATACTCACCATTTCCCGCCTTGTCCTCCAAAACAGTTGGTGTTTCTTTCCTGTTCATAGGTAGAGCTGCCAACACTCACCATTTCCTGCCTTGTCCTCCAAAACAGTCCGGGTTCCTTTCCTGTTCATAGGTAGAGCTGCCAATACTCACAATTTCCTGCCTTGTCCTCCAAAACCGTCTGGGTTCCTTTCCTGTTCAAAGGAAGAGCTGCCAATACTCACCATTTCCTGCCTTGTCCTCCAAAACTGTCTGGGTTCCTTTCCTGTTCAAAGGAAGAGCTGCCAATACTCACCATTTCCCGCCTTGTCCTCCAAAACAGTTCGTGTTTCTTTCCTGTTCAAAGTAAGCGCTGCCAACACTCACCATTTCCCGCCTTGTCCTCCAAAACAGTCGGGGTTCCTTTCCTGTTCAAAGGAAGAGCTGTCAATACTCACCATTATCCGCCTTGTCCTCCAAAACAGTTCGTGTTTCTTTCCTGTTCAAAGGAAGAGCTGTCAATACTCACCATTTCCCGCCTTGTCCTCCAAAACAGTTCGTGTTTCTTTCCTGTTCAAAGGAAGAGCTGCCAATACTCACCATTTCCCGCCTTGTCCTCCAAAACGGTTCGTGTTTCTTTCCTGTTCAAAGGAAGAGCTGCCAATACTCACCATTTCCCGCCTTGTCCTCCAAAACTGTCTGGGTTCCTTTCCTGTTCAAAGGAAGAGCTGCCAATACTCACCATTTCCCGCCCTGTCCTCCAAAACGGTTCGGGTTCCTTTCCTGTTCAAAGGAAGAGCTGCCAATACTCACCATTTCCCGCCTTGTCCTCCAAAACAGTTCGTGTTTCTTTCATGTTCATAGGTATAGCTGCCAATACTCACAATTTCCTGCCTTGTCCTCCAAAACTGTCTGGGTTCCTTTCCTGTTCAAAGGAAGAGCTGCCAATACTCACCATTTCCCGCCTTGTCCTCCAAAACAGTTGGTGTTTCTTTCCTGTTCATAGGTAGAGCTGCCAACACTCACCATTTCCTGCCTTGTCCTCCAAAACAGTCCGGGTTCCTTTCCTGTTCATAGGTAGAGCTGCCAATACTCACAATTTCCTGCCTTGTCCTCCAAAACCGTCTGGGTTCCTTTCCTGTTCAAAGGAAGAGCTGCCAATACTCACCATTTCCTGCCTTGTCCTCCAAAACTGTCTGGGTTCCTTTCCTGTTCAAAGGAAGAGCTGCCAATACTCACCATTTCCCGCCTTGTCCTCCAAAACAGTTCGTGTTTCTTTCCTGTTCAAAGTAAGCGCTGCCAACACTCACCATTTCCCGCCTTGTCCTCCAAAACAGTCGGGGTTCCTTTCCTGTTCAAAGGAAGAGCTGTCAATACTCACCATTATCCGCCTTGTCCTCCAAAACAGTTCGTGTTTCTTTCCTGTTCAAAGGAAGAGCTGTCAATACTCACCATTTCCCGCCTTGTCCTCCAAAACAGTTCGTGTTTCTTTCCTGTTCAAAGGAAGAGCTGCCAATACTCACCATTTCCCGCCTTGTCCTCCAAAACGGTTCGTGTTTCTTTCCTGTTCAAAGGAAGAGCTGCCAATACTCACCATTTCCCGCCTTGTCCTCCAAAACTGTCTGGGTTCCTTTCCTGTTCAAAGGAAGAGCTGCCAATACTCACCATTTCCCGCCCTGTCCTCCAAAACGGTTCGGGTTCCTTTCCTGTTCAAAGGAAGAGCTGCCAATACTCACCATTTCCTGCCTTGTCCTCCAAAACAGTCCGGGTTCCTTTCCTGTTCAAAGGAAGAGCTGTCAATACTTACCATTTCCCGCCTTGTCCTCCAAAACAGTTCGTGTTTCTTTCCTGTTCAAAGAAATAGCTGCCAATACTCACCATTTCCCGCCTTGTCCTCCAAAACAATTCGTGTTTCTTTCCTGTTCAAAGGAAGAGCTGCCAATACTCACCATTTCCCGCCTTGTCCTCCAAAACAGTTCGTGTTTCTTTCCTGTTCAAAGGAAGAGCTGCCAATACTCACCATTTCCCGCCTTGTCCTCCAAAACGGTTCGGGTTCCTTTCCTGTTCAAAGGAAGAGCTGCCAATACTCACCATTTCCTGCCTTGTCCTCCAAAACAGTCTGGGTTCCTTTCCTGTTGAAAGGAAGAGCTGCCAATACTCACCATTTCCCGCCTTGTCCTCCAAAACAGTTCGTGTTTCTTTCCTGTTCATAGGTAGAGCTGCCAACACTCACCATTTCCTGCCTTGTCCTCCAAAACAGTCCGGGTTCCTTTCCTGTTCATAGGTAGAGCTGCCAATACTCACAATTTCCTGCCTTGTCCTCCAAAACCGTCTGGGTTCCTTTCCTGTTCAAAGGAAGAGCTGCCAATACTCACCATTTCCTGCCTTGTCCTCCAAAACTGTCTGGGTTCCTTTCCTGTTCAAAGGAAGAGCTGCCAATACTCACCATTTCCTGCCTTGTCCTCCAAAACAGTCCGGGTTCCTTTCCTGTTCATAGGTAGAGCTGCCAATACTCACAATTTCCTGCCTTGTCCTCCAAAACCGTCTGGGTTCCTTTCCTGTTCAAAGGAAGAGCTGCCAATACTCACCATTTCCTGCCTTGTCCTCCAAAACTGTCTGGGTTCCTTTCCTGTTCAAAGCAAGCGCTGCCAACACTCACCATTTCCCGCCTTGTCCTCCAAAACAGTCGGGGTTCCTTTCCTGTTCAAAGGAAGAGCTGTCAATACTCACCATTATCCGCCTTGTCCTCCAAAACAGTTCGTGTTTCTTTCCTGTTCAAAGGAAGAGCTGTCAATACTCACCATTTCCCGCCTTGTCCTCCAAAACAGTTCGTGTTTCTTTCCTGTTCAAAGGAAGAGCTGCCAATACTCACCATTTCCCGCCTTGTCCTCCAAAACGGTTCGTGTTTCTTTCCTGTTCAAAGGAAGAGCTGCCAATACTCACCATTTCCCGCCTTGTCCTCCAAAACTGTCTGGGTTCCTTTCCTGTTCAAAGGAAGAGCTGCCAATACTCACCATTTCCCGCCCTGTCCTCCAAAACGGTTCGGGTTCCTTTCCTGTTCAAAGGAAGAGCTGCCAATACTCACCATTTCCTGCCTTGTCCTCCAAAACAGTCCGGGTTCCTTTCCTGTTCAAAGGAAGAGCTGTCAATACTTACCATTTCCCGCCTTGTCCTCCAAAACAGTTCGTGTTTCTTTCCTGTTCAAAGAAATAGCTGCCAATACTCACCATTTCCCGCCTTGTCCTCCAAAACAGTTCGTGTTTCTTTCCTGTTCAAAGGAAGAGCTGCCAATACTCACCATTTCCCGCCTTGTCCTCCAAAACAGTTTGTGTTTCTTTCCTGTTCAAAGGAAGAGCTGCCAATACTCACCATTTCCCGCCTTGTCCTCCAAAACGGTTCGGGTTTCTTTCCTGTTCAAAGGAAGAGCTGCCAATACTCACCATTTCCTGCCTTGTCCTCCAAAACAGTCCGGGTTCCTTTCCTGTTCAAAGGAAGAGCTGTCAATACTCACCATTTCCCGCCTTGTCCTCCAAAACAGTTCGTGTTTCTTTCCTGTTCATAGGTAGAGCTGCCAATACTCACAATTTCCTGCCTTGTCCTCCAAAACTGTCTGGGTTCCTTTCCTGATCAAAGGAAGAGCTGCCAACACTCACCATTTCCTGCCTTGTCCTCCAAAACAGTCCGGGTTCCTTTCCTGTTCATAGGTAGAGCTGCCAATACTCACAATTTCCTGCCTTGTCCTCCAAAACTGTCTGGGTTCCTTTCCTGTTCAAAGGAAGAGCTGCCAATACTCACCATTTCCCGCCTTGTCCTCCAAAACAATCCGGGTTCCTTTCCTGTTCAAAGGAAGAGCTGCCAATACTCACCATTTCCTGCCTTGTCCTCCAAAACAGTCCGGGTTCCTTTCCTGTTCAAAGGAAGAGCTGTCAATACTTACCATTTCCCGCCTTGTCCTCCAAAACAGTTCGTGTTTCTTTCCTGTTCAAAGGAAGAGCTGCCAATACTCACCATTTCCCGCCTTGTCCTCCAAAACAGTTTGTGTTTCTTTCCTGTTCAAAGGAAGAGCTGCCAATACTCACCATTTCCCGCCTTGTCCTCCAAAACGGTTCGGGTTCCTTTCCTGTTCAAAGGAAGAGCTGCCAATACTCACCATTTCCTGCCTTGTCCTCCAAAACAGTCCGGGTTCCTTTCCTGTTCAAAGGAAGAGCTGCCAATACTCACCATATCCTGCCTTGTGCTCCAAAACAGTCCGGGTTCCTTTCCTGTTCAAAGAAAGAGCTGCCAATACTCACCATATCCTGCCTTGTGCTCCAAAACAGTTCGGGTTCCTTTCCTGTTTATAGGTAGAGCTGCCAATACTCACAATTTCCTGCCTTGTCCTCCAAAACTGTCTGGGTTCCTTTCCTGTTCAAAGGAAGAGCTGCCAATACTCACCATTTCCTGCCTTGTCCTCCAAAACAGTTCGTGTTTCTTTCCTGTTCATAGGTAGAGCTGCCAATACTCACAATTTCCTGCCTTGTCCTCCAAAACTGTCTGGGTTCCTTTCCTGTTCAAAGGAAGAGCTGCCAATACTCACCATTTCCCGCCTAGTCCTCCAAAACAGTTCGTGTTTCTTTCCTGTTCATAGGTAGAGCTGCCAATACTCACAATTTCCTGCCTTGTCCTCCAAAACTGTCTGGGTTCCTTTCCTGTTCAAAGGAAGAGCTGCCAATACTCACCATTTCCCGCCTTGTCCTCCAAAACAGTCCGGGTTCCTTTCCTGTTCAAAGGAAGAGCTGCCAATACTCACCATATCCTGCCTTGTGCTCCAAAACAGTCCGGGTTCCTTTCCTGTTCAAAGAAAGAGCTGCCAATACTCACCATATCCTGCCTTGTGCTCCAAAACAGTTCGGGTTCCTTTCCTGTTTATAGGTAGAGCTGCCAATACTCACAATTTCCTGCCTTGTCCTCCAAAACTGTCTGGGTTCCTTTCCTGTTCAAAGGAAGAGCTGCCAATACTCACCATTTCCTGCCTTGTCCTCCAAAACAGTTCGTGTTTCTTTCCTGTTCATAGGTAGAGCTGCCAATACTCACAATTTCCTGCCTTGTCCTCCAAAACTGTCTGGGTTCCTTTCCTGTTCAAAGGAAGAGCTGCCAATACTCACCATTTCCCGCCTAGTCCTCCAAAACAGTTCGTGTTTCTTTCCTGTTCATAGGTAGAGCTGCCAATACTCACAATTTCCTGCCTTGTCCTCCAAAACTGTCTGGGTTCCTTTCCTGTTCAAAGGAAGAGCTGCCAATGCTCACCATTTCCTGCCTTGTCCTCCAAAATGGTTCGGGTTCCTTTCCTGTTCAAAGGAAGAGCTGCCATACTCACCATTTCCTGCCTTGTCCTCCAAAACAGTCCGGGTTCCTTTCCTGTTCAAAGGAAGAGCTGCCAATACTCACCATATCCTGCCTTGTGCTCCAAAACAGTCCGGGTTCCTTTCCTGTTCAAAGAAAGAGCTGCCAATACTCACAATTTCCTGCCTTGTCCTCCAAAACTGTCTGGGTTCCTTTCCTGTTCAAAGGAAGAGCTGCCAATTCTCACCATTTCCTGCCTTGTCCTCCAAAACAGTTCGTGTTTCTTTCCTGTTCATAGGTAGAGCTGCCAATACTCACAATTTCCTGCCTTGTCCTCCAAAACTGTCTGGGTTCCTTTCCTGTTCAAAGGAAGAGCTGCCAATACTCACCATTTCCCGCCTAGTCCTCCAAAACTGTCTGGATTCCTTTCCTGTTCAAAGGAAGAGCTGCCAATATCACCATTTCCTGCCTTGTCCTCCAAAACTGTCTGGGTTCCTTTCCTGTTCAAAGGAAGAGCTGCCAATACTCACCATTTCCCGCCTTGTCCTCCAAAACAGTTCGGGTTCCTTTCCTGTTCAAAGTAAGCGCTGCCAAGACTCACCATTTCCCGCCTTGTCCTCTAAAACAGTCCGGGTTCCTTTCCTGTTCAAAGGAAGAGCTGCCAACACTCACCATTTCCCGCCTTGTCCTCCAAAACAGTCCGGGTTCCTTTCCTGTTCAAAGGAAGAGCTGCCAATACTCACCATTTCCCGCCTTTTCCTCCAAAACAGTCTGGGTTCCTTTCCTGTTCAAAGGAAGACCTGCCAATACTCACCATTTCCCGCCTTTTCCTCCAAAACAGTCTGGGTTCCTTTCCTGTTCAAAGGAAGAGCTGCCAATACTCACCATTTCCCGCCTTTTCCTCCAAAACAGTCCGGGTTCCTTTCCTGTTCAAAGGAAGAGCTGCCAATGCTCACCATTTCCTGCCTTGTCCTCCAAAACAGTTCGTGTTTCTTTCCTGTTCAAAGGAAGAGCTGCCAATATCACCATTTCCTGCCTTGTCCTCCAAAACTGTCTGGGTTCCTTTCCTGTTCAAAGGAAGAGCTGCCAATACTCACCATTTCCCGCCTTGTCCTCCAAAACAGTTCGTGTTTCTTTCCTGTTCAAAGGAAGAGCTGCCAATACTCACCATTTCCCGCCTTGTCCTCCAAAACAGTCCGGGTTCCTTTCCTGTTCAAAGGAAGAGCTGTCAATACTCACCATTTCCCGCCTTGTCCTCCAAAACAGTTCGTGTTTCTTTCCTGTTCAAAGGAAGAACTGTCAATACTCACCATTTCCCGCCTTTTCCTCCAAAACAGTCCGGGTTCCTTTCCTGTTCAAAGGAAGAGCTGCCAATACTCACCATTTCCCGCCTTGTCCTCCAAAACAGTTCGTGTTTCTTTCCTGTTCAAAGGAAGAGCTGCCAATACTCACCATTTCCCGCCTTGTCCTCCAAAACGGTTCGTGTTTCTTTCCTGTTCAAAGGAAGAGCTGCCAATACTCACCATTTCCCGCCTTGTCCTCCAAAACGGTTCGTGTTTCTTTCCTGTTCAAAGGAAGAGCTGCCAATACTCACCATTTCCCGCCTTGTCCTCCAAAACAGTTCGTGTTTCTTTCCTGTTCAAAGGAAGAGCTGCCAATACTCACCATTTCCCGCCTTGTCCTCCAAAACGGTTCGTGTTTCTTTCCTGTTCAAAGGAAGAGCTGCCAATACTCACCATTTCCCGCCTTGTCCTCCAAAACAGTTCGTGTTTCTTTCCTGTTCAAAGGAAGAGCTGCCAATACTCACCATTTCCCACTTGTCCTCCAATACGGTTCGTGTTTCTTTCCTGTTCAAAGGAAGAGCTGCCAATACTCACCATTTCCCGCCTTGTCCTCCAAAACGGTTCGTGTTCCTTTCCTGTTCAAAGGAAGAGCTGCCAATACTCACCATTTCCCGCCTTGTCCTCCAAAACGGTTCGGGTTCCTTTCCTGTTCAAAGGACGAGCTGCCAATACTCACCATTTCCCGCCTTGTCCTCCAAAACAGTACGGGTTCCTTTCCTGTTCAAAGGAAGAGCTGCCAACACTCACCATTTCCCGCCTTGTCCTCCAAAACAGTACGGGTTCCTTTCCTGTTCAAAGGAAGAGCTGTCAATACTCACCATTTCCCGCCTTGTCCTCCAAAACAGTTCGTGTTTCTTTCCTGTTCAAAGGAAGAGCTGCCAATACTCACCATTTCCCGCCTTTTCCTCCAAAACAGTTCGTGTTTCTTTCCTGTTCAAAGGAAGAGCTGCCAATGCTCACCATTTCCTGCCTTGTCCTCCAAAACAGTTCGTGTTTCTTTCCTGTTCAAAGGAAGAGCTGCCAACACTCACCATTTCCCGCCTTGTCCTCCAAAACAGTTCGGGTTCCTTTCCTGTTCAAAGGAAGAGCTGCCAATGCTCACCATTTCCTGCCTTGTCCTTCAAAACAGTCCGGGTTCCTTTCCTGTTCAAAGGAAGAGCTGCCATACTCACCATATCCTGCCTTGTGCTCCAAAACAGTTTGGGTTCCTTTCCTGTTCATAGGTATAGCTGCCAATACTCACAATTTCCTGCCTTGTCCTCCAAAACTGTCTGGTTTCCTCTCCTGTTCAAAGGAAGAGCTGCCAATACTCACCATTTCCCGCCTTGTCCTCCAAAACAGTCCGGGTTTCTTTCCTGTTCAAAGGAAGAGCTGCCAATACTCACCATTTCCCGCCTTGTCCTCCAAAACGGTTCGTGTTTCTTTCCTGTTCAAAGGAAGAGCTGCCAATACTCACCATTTCCCGCCTTGTCCTCCAAAACTGTCTGGGTTCCTTTCCTGTTCAAAGGAAGAGCTGCCAATACTCACCATTTCCTGCCTTGTCCTCCAAAACAGTTCGTGTTTCAGTCCTGTTCAAAGGAATAGCTGCCAATACTCACCATTTCCCGCCTTGTCCTCCAAAACAGTTCGTGTTTCTTTCCTGTTCAAAGGAAGAGCTGCCAATACTCACCATATCCTGCTTTGTGCTCCAAAACAGTTCGGGTTCCTTTCCTGTTCATAGGTAGAGCTGCCAATACTCACAATTTCCTGCCTTGTCCTCCAAAACTGTCTGGGTTCCTTTCCTGTTCAAAGGAAGAGCTGCCAATACTCACCATTTCCCGCCTTGTCCTCCAAAACAGTTCGTGTTTCTTTCCTGTTCAAAGGAAGAGCTGCCAATACTCACCATTTCCTGCCTTGTCCTCCAAAACAGTCCGGGTTCCTTTCCTGTTCAAAGGAAGAGCTGCCAATACTCACCATATCCTGCCTTGTGCTCCAAAACAGTTTGGCTTCCTTTCCTGTTCATAGGTAGAGCTGCCAATACTCACAATTTCCTGCCTTGTCCTCCAAAACAATCCGGGTTCCTTTCCTGTTCAAAGGAAGAGCGTTCAATACTTACCATTTCCCGCCTTGTCTTCCAAAACAGTTCGTGTTTCTTTCCTGTTCAAAGGAATAGCTGCCAATACTCACCATTTCCCGCCTTGTCCTCCAAAACAGTTCGTGTTTCTTTCCTGTTCAAAGGAAGAGCTGCCAATACTCACCATTTCCCGCCTTGTCCTCCAAAACAGTTTGTGTTTCTTTCCTGTTCAAAGGAAGAGCTGCCAATACTCACCATTTCCCGCCTTGCCCTCCAACACGGTTCGGGTTCCTTTCCTGTTAAAAGGAAGAGCTGCCAATACTCACCATTTCCTGCCTTGTCCTCCAAAACAGTCCGGGTTCCTTTCCTGTTCAAAGGAAGAGCTGCCAATACTCACCATATCCTGCCTTGTGCTCCAAAACAGTTCGTGTTTCTTTCCTGTTCATAGGTAGAGCTCCCAACACTCACCATTTCCCGCCTTTTCCTCCAAAACAGTTCGTGTTTCTTTCCTGTTCAAAGGAAGAGCTGCCAATACTCACCATTTCCCGCCTTGTCCTCCAAAACAGTTCGTGTTTCTTTCCTGTTCAAAGGAAGAGCTGCCAATACTCACCATTTCCCGCCTTTTCCTCCAAAACAGTCTGGGTTCCTTTCCTGTTCAAAGGAAGAGCTGCCAATACTCACCATTTCCCGCCTTGTCCTCCAAAACAGTTCGTGTTTCTTTCCTGTTCAAAGGAAGAGCTGCCAATACTCACCATTTCCCGCCTTGTCCTCCAAAACAGTTCGTGTTTCTTTCCTGTTCAAAGTAAGCGCTGCCAACACTCACCATTTCCTGCCTTGTCCTCCAAAACAGTCCGGGTTCCTTTCCTGTTCAAAGGAAGAGCTGCCAATACTCACCATTTCCCGCCTTGTCCTCCAAAACAGTTCGTGTTTCTTTCCTGTTCAAAGTAAGCGCTGCCAACACTCACCATTTCCCGCCTTTTCCTCCAAAACAGTCTGGGTTCCTTTCCTGTTCAAAGGAAGAGCTGCCAACACTCACCATTTCCCGCCTTTTCCTCCAAAACAGTCCGGGTTCCTTTCCTGTTCAAAGGAAGAGCTGCCAATGCTCACCATTTCCTGCCTTGTCCTCCAAAACAGTTCGTGTTTCTTTCCTGTTCAAAGGAAGAGCTGCCAATACTCACCATTTCCTGCCTTGTCCTTCAAAACTGTCTGGGTTCCTTTCCTGTTCAAAGGAAGAGCTGCCAATAGTCACCATTTCCCGCCTTGTCCTCCAAAACAGTTCGTGTTTCTTTCCTGTTCAAAGTAAGCGCTGCCAACACTCACCATTTCCTGCCTTGTCCTCCAAAACAGTCCGGGTTCCTTTCTTGTTCAAAGGAAGAGCTGCCAATACTCACCATTTCCCGCCTTGTCCTCCAAAACAGTTCGGGTTCCTTTCCTGTTCAAAGTAAGCGCTGCCAAGACTCACCATTTCCCGCCTTGTCCTCTAAAACAGTCCGGGTTCCTTTCCTGTTCAAAGGAAGAGCTGCCAACACTCACCATTTCCCGCCTTGTCCTCCAAAACAGTCCGGGTTCCTTTCCTGTTCAAAGGAAGAGCTGCCAATACTCACCATTTCCCGCCTTTTCCTCCAAAACAGTCTGGGTTCCTTTCCTGTTCAAAGGAAGAGCTGCCAACACTCACCATTTCCCGCCTTTTCCTCCAAAACAGTTCGTGTTTCTTTCCTGTTCAAAGGAAGAGCTGCCAATACTCACCATTTCCCGCCTTTTCCTCCAAAATAGTCCGGGTTCCTTTCCTGTTCAAAGGAAGAGCTGCCAATGCTCACCATTTCCTGCCTTGTCCTCCAAAACAGTTCGTGTTTCTTTCCTGTTCAAAGGAAGAGCTGCCAATACTCACCATTTCCTGCCTTGTCCCTCAAAACTGTCTGGGTTCCTTTCCTGTTCAAAGGAAGAGCTGCCAATACTCACCATTTCCCGCCTTGTCCTCCAAAACAGTTCGGGTTCCTTTCCTGTTCAAAGGAAGAGCTGCCAATGCTCACCATTTCCTGCCTTGTCCTTCAAAACAGTCCGGGTTCCTTTCCTGTTCAAAGGAAGAGCTGCCAATACTCACCATATCCTGCCTTGTGCTCCAAAACAGTTTGGGTTCCTTTCCTGTTCATAGGTAGAGCTGCCAATACTCACAATTTCCTGCCTTGTCCTAAAAAACTGTCTGGGTTCCTTTCCTGTTCAAAGGAAGAGCTGCCAATACTCACCATTTCCCGCCTTTTCCTCCAAAACAGTCCGGGTTCCTTTCCTGTTCAAAGGAAGAGCTGCCAATGCTCACCATTTCCTGCCTTGTCCTCCAAAACAGTTCGTGTTTCTTTCCTGTTCAAAGGAAGAGCTGCCAATATCACCATTTCCTGCCTTGTCCTCCAAAACTGTCTGGGTTCCTTTCCTGTTCAAAGGAAGAGCTGCCAATACTCACCATTTCCCGCCTTGTCCTCCAAAACAGTTCGTGTTTCTTTCCTGTTCAAAGGAAGAGCTGCCAATACTCACCATTTCCCGCCTTGTCCTCCAAAACAGTCCGGGTTCCTTTCCTGTTCAAAGGAAGAGCTGTCAATACTCACCATTTCCCGCCTTGTCCTCCAAAACAGTTCGTGTTTCTTTCCTGTTCAAAGGAAGAACTGTCAATACTCACCATTTCCCGCCTTTTCCTCCAAAACAGTCCGGGTTCCTTTCCTGTTCAAAGGAAGAGCTGCCAATACTCACCATTTCCCGCCTTGTCCTCCAAAACAGTTCGTGTTTCTTTCCTGTTCAAAGGAAGAGCTGCCAATACTCACCATTTCCCGCCTTGTCCTCCAAAACGGTTCGTGTTTCTTTCCTGTTCAAAGGAAGAGCTGCCAATACTCACCATTTCCCGCCTTGTCCTCCAAAACGGTTCGTGTTTCTTTCCTGTTCAAAGGAAGAGCTGCCAATACTCACCATTTCCCGCCTTGTCCTCCAAAACAGTTCGTGTTTCTTTCCTGTTCAAAGGAAGAGCTGCCAATACTCACCATTTCCCGCCTTGTCCTCCAAAACGGTTCGTGTTTCTTTCCTGTTCAAAGGAAGAGCTGCCAATACTCACCATTTCCCGCCTTGTCCTCCAAAACGGTTCGTGTTTCTTTCCTGTTCAAAGGAAGAGCTGCCAATACTCACCATTTCCCGCCTTGTCCTCCAAAACGGTTCGTGTTCCTTTCCTGTTCAAAGGAAGAGCTGCCAATACTCACCATTTCCCGCCTTGTCCTCCAAAACGGTTCGTGTTCCTTTCCTGTTCAAAGGAAGAGCTGCCAATACTCACCATTTCCCGCCTTGTCCTCCAAAACGGTTCGGGTTCCTTTCCTGTTCAAAGGAAGAGCTGCCAACACTCACCATTTCCCGCCTTGTCCTCCAAAACAGTACGGGTTCCTTTCCTGTTCAAAGGAAGAGCTGTCAATACTAACCATTTCCCGCCTTGTCCTCGAAAACAGTTCGTGTTTCTTTCCTGTTCAAAGGAAGAGCTGCCAATACTCACCATTTCCCGCCTTTTCCTCCAAAACAGTTCGTGTTTCTTTCCTGTTCAAAGGAAGAGCTGCCAATGCTCACCATTTCCTGCCTTGTCCTCCAAAACAGTTCGTGTTTCTTTCCTGTTCAAAGGAAGAGCTGCCAACACTCACCATTTCCCGCCTTGTCCTCCAAAACAGTTCGGGTTCCTTTCCTGTTCAAAGGAAGAGCTGCCAATGCTCACCATTTCCTGCCTTGTCCTTCAAAACAGTCCGGGTTCCTTTCCTGTTCAAAGGAAGAGCTGCCATACTCACCATATCCTGCCTTGTGCTCCAAAACAGTTTGGGTTCCTTTCCTGTTCATAGGTATAGCTGCCAATACTCACAATTTCCTGCCTTGTCCTCCAAAACTGTCTGGGTTCCTCTCCTGTTCAAAGGAAGAGCTGCCAATACTCACCATTTCCCGCCTTGTCCTCCAAAACAGTCCGGGTTTCTTTCCTGTTCAAAGGAAGAGCTGCCAATACTCACCATTTCCCGCCTTGTCCTCCAAAACGGTTCGTGTTTCTTTCCTGTTCAAAGGAAGAGCTGCCAATACTCACCATTTCCCGCCTTGTCCTCCAAAACTGTCTGGGTTCCTTTCCTGTTCAAAGGAAGAGCTGCCAATGCTCACCATTTCCCGCCTTGTCCTCCAAAACAGTTCGTGTTTCTTTCCTGTTCAAAGGAAGAGCTGCCAATACTCACCATTTCCTGCCTTGTCCCTCAAAACTGTCTGGGTTCCTTTCCTGTTCAAAGGAAGAGCTGCCAATACTCACCATTTCCCGCCTTGTCCTCCAAAACAGTTCGGGTTCCTTTCCTGTTCAAAGGAAGAGCTGCCAATGCTCACCATTTCCTGCCTTGTCCTTCAAAACAGTCCGGGTTCCTTTCCTGTTCAAAGGAAGAGCTGCCAATACTCACCATATCCTGCCTTGTGCTCCAAAACAGTTTGGGTTCCTTTCCTGTTCAAAGGAAGAGCTGCCAATACTCACCATTTCCCGCCTTGTCCTCCAAAACAGTTCGTGTTTCTTTCCTGTTCAAAGTAAGCGCTGCCAACACTCACCATTTCCCGCCTTTTCCTCCAAAACAGTCTGGGTTCCTTTCCTGTTCAAAGGAAGAGCTGCCAACACTCACCATTTCCCGCCTTTTCCTCCAAAACAGTCCGGGTTCCTTTCCTGTTCAAAGGAAGAGCTGCCAATGCTCACCATTTCCTGCCTTGTCCTCCAAAACAGTTCGTGTTTCTTTCCTGTTCAAAGGAAGAGCTGCCAATACTCACCATTTCCTGCCTTGTCCTTCAAAACTGTCTGGGTTCCTTTCCTGTTCAAAGGAAGAGCTGCCAATAGTCACCATTTCCCGCCTTGTCCTCCAAAACAGTTCGTGTTTCTTTCCTGTTGAAAGTAAGCGCTGCCAACACTCACCATTTCCTGCCTTGTCCTCCAAAACAGTCCGGGTTCCTTTCTTGTTCAAAGGAAGAGCTGCCAATACTCACCATTTCCCGCCTTGTCCTCCAAAACAGTTCGGGTTCCTTTCCTGTTCAAAGTAAGCGCTGCCAAGACTCACCATTTCCCGCCTTGTCCTCTAAAACAGTCCGGGTTCCTTTCCTGTTCAAAGGAAGAGCTGCCAACACTCACCATTTCCCGCCTTGTCCTCCAAAACAGTCCGGGTTCCTTTCCTGTTCAAAGGAAGAGCTGCCAATACTCACCATTTCCCGCCTTTTCCTCCAAAACAGTCTGGGTTCCTTTCCTGTTCAAAGGAAGAGCTGCCAACACTCACCATTTCCCGCCTTTTCCTCCAAAACAGTTCGTGTTTCTTTCCTGTTCAAAGGAAGAGCTGCCAATACTCACCATTTCCCGCCTTTTCCTCCAAAACAGTCCGGGTTCCTTTCCTGTTCAAAGGAAGAGCTGCCAATGCTCACCATTTCCTGCCTTGTCCTCCAAAACAGTTCGTGTTTCTTTCCTGTTCAAAGGAAGAGCTGCCAATACTCACCATTTCCTGCCTTGTCCCTCAAAACTGTCTGGGTTCCTTTCCTGTTCAAAGGAAGAGCTGCCAATACTCACCATTTCCCGCCTTGTCCTCCAAAACAGTTCGGGTTCCTTTCCTGTTCAAAGGAAGAGCTGCCAATGCTCACCATTTCCTGCCTTGTCCTTCAAAACAGTCCGGGTTCCTTTCCTGTTCAAAGGAAGAGCTGCCAATACTCACCATATCCTGCCTTGTGCTCCAAAACAGTTTGGGTTCCTTTCCTGTTCATAGGTAGAGCTGCCAATACTCACAATTTCCTGCCTTGTCCTAAAAAACTGTCTGGGTTCCTTTCCTGTTCAAAGGAAGAGCTGCCAATACTCACCATTTCCCGCCTTTTCCTCCAAAACAGTCCGGGTTCCTTTCCTGTTCAAAGGAAGAGCTGCCAATGCTCACCATTTCCTGCCTTGTCCTCCAAAACAGTTCGTGTTTCTTTCCTGTTCAAAGGAAGAGCTGCCAATATCACCATTTCCTGCCTTGTCCTCCAAAACTGTCTGGGTTCCTTTCCTGTTCAAAGGAAGAGCTGCCAATACTCACCATTTCCCGCCTTGTCCTCCAAAACAGTTCGTGTTTCTTTCCTGTTCAAAGGAAGAGCTGCCAATACTCACCATTTCCCGCCTTGTCCTCCAAAACAGTCCGGGTTCCTTTCCTGTTCAAAGGAAGAGCTGTCAATACTCACCATTTCCCGCCTTGTCCTCCAAAACAGTTCGTGTTTCTTTCCTGTTCAAAGGAAGAACTGTCAATACTCACCATTTCCCGCCTTTTCCTCCAAAACAGTCCGGGTTCCTTTCCTGTTCAAAGGAAGAGCTGCCAATACTCACCATTTCCCGCCTTGTCCTCCAAAACAGTTCGTGTTTCTTTCCTGTTCAAAGGAAGAGCTGCCAATACTCACCATTTCCCGCCTTGTCCTCCAAAACGGTTCGTGTTTCTTTCCTGTTCAAAGGAAGAGCTGCCAATACTCACCATTTCCCGCCTTGTCCTCCAAAACGGTTCGTGTTTCTTTCCTGTTCAAAGGAAGAGCTGCCAATACTCACCATTTCCCGCCTTGTCCTCCAAAACAGTTCGTGTTTCTTTCCTGTTCAAAGGAAGAGCTGCCAATACTCACCATTTCCCGCCTTGTCCTCCAAAACAGTCCGGGTTCCTTTCCTGTTCAAAGGAAGAGCTGCCAATGCTCACCATTTCCTGCCTTGTCCTCCAAAACAGTTCGTGTTTCTTTCCTGTTCAAAGGAAGTGCTGCCAATATCACCATTTCCTGCCTTGTCCTCCAAAACTGTCTGGGTTCCTTTCCTGTTCAAAGGAAGAGCTGCCAATACTCACCATTTCCCGCCTTGTCCTCCAAAACAGTTCGTGTTTCTTTCCTGTTCAAAGGAAGAGCTGCCAATACTCACCATTTCCCGCCTTGTCCTCCAAAACAGTCCGGGTTCCTTTCCTGTTCAAAGGAAGAGCTGTCAATACTCACCATTTCCCGCCTTGTCCTCCAAAACAGTTCGTGTTTCTTTCCTGTTCAAAGGAAGAACTGTCAATACTCACCATTTCCCGCCTTTTCCTCCAAAACAGTCCGGGTTCCTTTCCTGTTCAAAGGAAGAGCTGCCAATACTCACCATTTCCCGCCTTGTCCTCCAAAACAGTTCGTGTTTCTTTCCTGTTCAAAGGAAGAGCTGCCAATACTCACCATTTCCCGCCTTGTCCTCCAAAACGGTTCGTGTTTCTTTCCTGTTCAAAGGAAGAGCTGCCAATACTCACCATTTCCCGCCTTGTCCTCCAAAACGGTTCGTGTTTCTTTCCTGTTCAAAGGAAGAGCTGCCAATACTCACCATTTCCCGCCTTGTCCTCCAAAACGGTTCGTGTTTCTTTCCTGTTCAAAGGAAGAGCTGCCAATACTCACCATTTCCCGCCTTGTCCTCCAAAACAGTTCGTGTTTCTTTCCTGTTCAAAGGAAGAGCTGCCAATACTCACCATTTCCCGCCTTGTCCTCCAAAACGGTTCGTGTTTCTTTCCTGTTCAAAGGAAGAGCTGCCAATACTCACCATTTCCCGCCTTGTCCTCCAAAACGGTTCGTGTTTCTTTCCTGTTCAAAGGAAGAGCTGCCAATACTCACCATTTCCCGCCTTGTCCTCCAAAACGGTTCGTGTTTCTTTCCTGTTCAAAGGAAGAGCTGCCAATACTCACCATTTCCCGCCTTGTCCTCCAAAACGGTTCGTGTTCCTTTCCTGTTCAAAGGAAGAGCTGCCAATACTCACCATTTCCCGCCTTGTCCTCCAAAACGGTTCGGGTTCCTTTCCTGTTCAAAGGACGAGCTGCCAATACTCACCATTTCCCGCCTTGTCCTCCAAAACAGTACGGGTTCCTTTCCTGTTCAAAGGAAGAGCTGCCAACACTCACCATTTCCCGCCTTGTCCTCCAAAACAGTTCGTGTTTCTTTCCTGTTCAAAGGAAGAGCTGCCAATACTCACCATTTCCCGCCTTTTCCTCCAAAACAGTTCGTGTTTCTTTCCTGTTCAAAGGAAGAGCTGCCAATGCTCACCATTTCCTGCCTTGTCCTCCAAAACAGTTCGTGTTTCTTTCCTGTTCAAAGGAAGAGCTGCCAACACTCACCATTTCCCGCCTTGTCCTCCAAAACAGTTCGGGTTCCTTTCCTGTTCAAAGGAAGAGCTGCCAATGCTCACCATTTCCTGCCTTGTCCTTCAAAACAGTCCGGGTTCCTTTCCTGTTCAAAGGAAGAGCTGCCATACTCACCATATCCTGCCTTGTGCTCCAAAACAGTTTGGGTTCCTTTCCTGTTCATAGGTATAGCTGCCAATACTCACAATTTCCTGCCTTGTCCTCCAAAACTGTCTGGGTTCCTCTCCTGTTCAAAGGAAGAGCTGCCAATACTCACCATTTCCCGCCTTGTCCTCCAAAACAGTCCGGGTTTCTTTCCTGTTCAAAGGAAGAGCTGCCAATACTCACCATTTCCCGCCTTGTCCTCCAAAACGGTTCGTGTTTCTTTCCTGTTCAAAGGAAGAGCTGCCAATACTCACCATTTCCCGCCTTGTCCTCCAAAACTGTCTGGGTTCCTTTCCTGTTCAAAGGAAGAGCTGCCAATGCTCACCATTTCCCGCCTTGTCCTCCAAAACAGTTCGTGTTTCTTTCCTGTTCAAAGGAAGAGCTGCCAATACTCACCATTTCCTGCCTTGTCCCTCAAAACTGTCTGGGTTCCTTTCCTGTTCAAAGGAAGAGCTGCCAATACTCACCATTTCCCGCCTTGTCCTCCAAAACAGTTCGGGTTCCTTTCCTGTTCAAAGGAAGAGCTGCCAATGCTCACCATTTCCTGCCTTGTCCTTCAAAACAGTCCGGGTTCCTTTCCTGTTCAAAGGAAGAGCTGCCAATACTCACCATATCCTGCCTTGTGCTCCAAAACAGTTTGGGTTCCTTTCCTGTTCATAGGTAGAGCTGCCAATACTCACCATTTCCTGCCTTGTCCTAAAAAACTGTCTGGGTTCCTTTCCTGTTCAAAGGAAGAGCTGCCAATACTCACCATTTCCCGCCTTTTCCTCCAAAACAGTCCGGGTTCCTTTCCTGTTCAAAGGAAGAGCTGCCAATGCTCACCATTTCCTGCCTTGTCCTCCAAAACAGTTCGTGTTTCTTTCCTGTTCAAAGGAAGAGCTGCCAATATCACCATTTCCTGCCTTGTCCTCCAAAACTGTCTGGGTTCCTTTCCTGTTCAAAGGAAGAGCTGCCAATACTCACCATTTCCCGCCTTGTCCTCCAAAACAGTTCGTGTTTCTTTCCTGTTCAAAGGAAGAGCTGCCAATACTCACCATTTCCCGCCTTGTCCTCCAAAACAGTCCGGGTTCCTTTCCTGTTCAAAGGAAGAGCTGTCAATACTCACCATTTCCCGCCTTGTCCTCCAAAACAGTTCGTGTTTCTTTCCTGTTCAAAGGAAGAACTGTCAATACTCACCATTTCCCGCCTTTTCCTCCAAAACAGTCCGGGTTCCTTTCCTGTTCAAAGGAAGAGCTGCCAATACTCACCATTTCCCGCCTTGTCCTCCAAAACAGTTCGTGTTTCTTTCCTGTTCAAAGGAAGAGCTGCCAATACTCACCATTTCCCGCCTTGTCCTCCAAAACGGTTCGTGTTTCTTTCCTGTTCAAAGGAAGAGCTGCCAATACTCACCATTTCCCGCCTTGTCCTCCAAAACGGTTCGTGTTTCTTTCCTGTTCAAAGGAAGAGCTGCCAATACTCACCATTTCCCGCCTTGTCCTCCAAAACAGTTCGTGTTTCTTTCCTGTTCAAAGGAAGAGCTGCCAATACTCACCATTTCCCGCCTTGTCCTCCAAAACGGTTCGTGTTTCTTTCCTGTTCAAAGGAAGAGCTGCCAATACTCACCATTTCCCGCCTTGTCCTCCAAAACGGTTCGTGTTTCTTTCCTGTTCAAAGGAAGAGCTGCCAATACTCACCATTTCCCGCCTTGTCCTCCAAAACGGTTCGTGTTTCTTTCCTGTTCAAAGGAAGAGCTGCCAATACTCACCATTTCCCGCCTTGTCCTCCAAAACGGTTCGTGTTCCTTTCCTGTTCAAAGGAAGAGCTGCCAATACTCACCATTTCCCGCCTTGTCCTCCAAAACGGTTCGGGTTCCTTTCCTGTTCAAAGGACGAGCTGCCAATACTCACCATTTCCCGCCTTGTCCTCCAAAACAGTACGGGTTCCTTTCCTGTTCAAAGGAAGAGCTGCCAACACTCACCATTTCCCGCCTTGTCCTCCAAAACAGTACGGGTTCCTTTCCTGTTCAAAGGAAGAGCTGTCAATACTCACCATTTCCCGCCTTGTCCTCCAAAACAGTTCGTGTTTCTTTCCTGTTCAAAGGAAGAGCTGCCAATACTCACCATTTCCCGCCTTTTCCTCCAAAACAGTTCGTGTTTCTTTCCTGTTCAAAGGAAGAGCTGCCAATGCTCACCATTTCCTGCCTTGTCCTCCAAAACAGTTCGTGTTTCTTTCCTGTTCAAAGGAAGAGCTGCCAACACTCACCATTTCCCGCCTTGTCCTCCAAAACAGTTCGGGTTCCTTTCCTGTTCAAAGGAAGAGCTGCCAATGCTCACCATTTCCTGCCTTGTCCTTCAAAACAGTCCGGGTTCCTTTCCTGTTCAAAGGAAGAGCTGCCATACTCACCATATCCTGCCTTGTGCTCCAAAACAGTTTGGGTTCCTTTCCTGTTCATAGGTATAGCTGCCAATACTCACAATTTCCTGCCTTGTCCTCCAAAACTGTCTGGGTTCCTCTCCTGTTCAAAGGAAGAGCTGCCAATACTCACCATTTCCCGCCTTGTCCTCCAAAACAGTCCGGGTTTCTTTCCTGTTCAAAGGAAGAGCTGCCAATACTCACCATTTCCCGCCTTGTCCTCCAAAACGGTTCGTGTTTCTTTCCTGTTCAAAGGAAGAGCTGCCAATACTCACCATTTCCCGCCTTGTCCTCCAAAACTGTCTGGGTTCCTTTCCTGTTCAAAGGAAGAGCTGCCAATACTCACCATTTCCTGCCTTGTCCTCCAAAACAGTCCGGGTTCCTTTCCTGTTCAAAGGAAGAGCTGTCAATACTTACCATTTCCCGCCTTGTCCTCCAAAACAGTTCGTGTTTCAGTCCTGTTCAAAGGAATAGCTGCCAATACTCACCATTTCCCGCCTTGTCCTCCAAAACAGTTCGTGTTTCTTTCCTGTTCAAAGGAAGAGCTGCCAATACTCACCATATCCTGCTTTGTGCTCCAAAACAGTTCGGGTTCCTTTCCTGTTCATAGGTAGAGCTGCCAATACTCACAATTTCCTGCCTTGTCCTCCAAAACTGTCTGGGTTCCTTTCCTGTTCAAAGGAAGAGCTGCCAATACTCACCATTTCCCGCCTTGTCCTCCAAAACAGTTCGTGTTTCTTTCCTGTTCAAAGGAAGAGCTGCCAATACTCACCATTTCCTGCCTTGTCCTCCAAAACAGTCCGGGTTCCTTTCCTGTTCAAAGGAAGAGCTGCCAATACTCACCATATCCTGCCTTGTGCTCCAAAACAGTTTGGCTTCCTTTCCTGTTCATAGGTAGAGCTGCCAATACTCACAATTTCCTGCCTTGTCCTCCAAAACAATCCGGGTTCCTTTCCTGTTCAAAGGAAGAGCGTTCAATACTTACCATTTCCCGCCTTGTCTTCCAAAACAGTTCGTGTTTCTTTCCTGTTCAAAGGAATAGCTGCCAATACTCACCATTTCCCGCCTTGTCCTCCAAAACAGTTCGTGTTTCTTTCCTGTTCAAAGGAAGAGCTGCCAATACTCACCATTTCCCGCCTTGTCCTCCAAAACAGTTTGTGTTTCTTTCCTGTTCAAAGGAAGAGCTGCCAATACTCACCATTTCCCGCCTTGCCCTCCAACACGGTTCGGGTTCCTTTCCTGTTCAAAGGAAGAGCTGCCAATACTCACCATTTCCTGCCTTGTCCTCCAAAACAGTCCGGGTTCCTTTCCTGTTCAAAGGAAGAGCTGCCAATACTCACCATATCCTGCCTTGTGCTCCAAAACAGTTCGGGTTCCTTTCCTGTTCATAGGTAGAGCTGCCAATACTCACCATTTCCCGCCTTGTCCTCCAAAACAGTTCGTGTTTCTTTCCTGTTCATAGGTAGAGCTCCCAACACTCACCATTTCCCGCCTTTTCCTCCAAAACAGTTCGTGTTTCTTTCCTGTTCAAAGGAAGAGCTGCCAATACTCACCATTTCCCGCCTTGTCCTCCAAAACAGTTCGTGTTTCTTTCCTGTTCAAAGGAAGAGCTGCCAATACTCACCATTTCCCGCCTTTTCCTCCAAAACAGTCTGGGTTCCTTTCCTGTTCAAAGGAAGAGCTGCCAATACTCACCATTTCCCGCCTTGTCCTCCAAAACAGTTCGTGTTTCTTTCCTGTTCAAAGGAAGAGCTGCCAATACTCACCATTTCCCGCCTTGTCCTCCAAAACAGTTCGTGTTTCTTTCCTGTTCAAAGTAAGCGCTGCCAACACTCACCATTTCCTGCCTTGTCCTCCAAAACAGTCCGGGTTCCTTTCCTGTTCAAAGGAAGAGCTGCCAATACTCACCATTTCCCGCCTTGTCCTCCAAAACAGTTCGTGTTTCTTTCCTGTTCAAAGTAAGCGCTGCCAACACTCACCATTTCCCGCCTTTTCCTCCAAAACAGTCTGGGTTCCTTTCCTGTTCAAAGGAAGAGCTGCCAACACTCACCATTTCCCGCCTTTTCCTCCAAAACAGTCCGGGTTCCTTTCCTGTTCAAAGGAAGAGCTGCCAATGCTCACCATTTCCTGCCTTGTCCTCCAAAACAGTTCGTGTTTCTTTCCTGTTCAAAGGAAGAGCTGCCAATACTCACCATTTCCTGCCTTGTCCTTCAAAACTGTCTGGGTTCCTTTCCTGTTCAAAGGAAGAGCTGCCAATAGTCACCATTTCCCGCCTTGTCCTCCAAAACAGTTCGTGTTTCTTTCCTGTTCAAAGTAAGCGCTGCCAACACTCACCATTTCCTGCCTTGTCCTCCAAAACAGTCCGGGTTCCTTTCTTGTTCAAAGGAAGAGCTGCCAATACTCACCATTTCCCGCCTTGTCCTCCAAAACAGTTCGGGTTCCTTTCCTGTTCAAAGTAAGCGCTGCCAAGACTCACCATTTCCCGCCTTGTCCTCTAAAACAGTCCGGGTTCCTTTCCTGTTCAAAGGAAGAGCTGCCAACACTCACCATTTCCCGCCTTGTCCTCCAAAACAGTCCGGGTTCCTTTCCTGTTCAAAGGAAGAGCTGCCAATACTCACCATTTCCCGCCTTTTCCTCCAAAACAGTCTGGGTTCCTTTCCTGTTCAAAGGAAGAGCTGCCAACACTCACCATTTCCCGCCTTTTCCTCCAAAACAGTTCGTGTTTCTTTCCTGTTCAAAGGAAGAGCTGCCAATACTCACCATTTCCCGCCTTTTCCTCCAAAACAGTCCGGGTTCCTTTCCTGTTCAAAGGAAGAGCTGCCAATGCTCACCATTTCCTGCCTTGTCCTCCAAAACAGTTCGTGTTTCTTTCCTGTTCAAAGGAAGAGCTGCCAATACTCACCATTTCCTGCCTTGTCCCTCAAAACTGTCTGGGTTCCTTTCCTGTTCAAAGGAAGAGCTGCCAATACTCACCATTTCCCGCCTTGTCCTCCAAAACAGTTCGGGTTCCTTTCCTGTTCAAAGGAAGAGCTGCCAATGCTCACCATTTCCTGCCTTGTCCTTCAAAACAGTCCGGGTTCCTTTCCTGTTCAAAGGAAGAGCTGCCAATACTCACCATATCCTGCCTTGTGCTCCAAAACAGTTTGGGTTCCTTTCCTGTTCATAGGTAGAGCTGCCAATACTCACAATTTCCTGCCTTGTCCTAAAAAACTGTCTGGGTTCCTTTCCTGTTCAAAGGAAGAGCTGCCAATACTCACCATTTCCTGCCTTGTCCTCCAAAACTGTCTGGGTTCCTTTCCTGTTCAAAGGAAGAGCTGCCAATACTCACCATTTCCCGCCTTGTCCTCCAAAACAGTTCCTGTTTCTTTCCTGTTCAAAGTAAGCGCTGCCAACACTCACCATTTCCCGCCTTGTCCTCCAAAACAGTCCGGGTTCCTTTCCTGTTCAAAGGAAGAGCTGTCAATACTCACCATTTCCCGCCTTGTCCTCCAAAACAGTTCGTGTTTCTTTCCTGTTCAAAGGAAGAGCTGTCAATACTCACCATTTCCCGCCTTGTCCTCCAAAACAGTTCGTGTTTCGTTCCTGTTCAAAGGAAGAGCTGCCAATACTCACCATTTCCCGCCTTGTCCTCCAAAACTGTCTGGGTTCCTTTCCTGTTCAAAGGAAGAGCTGCCAATACTCACAATTTCCTGCCTTGTCCTCCAAAACTGCCTGGGTTCCTTTCCTGTTCAAAGGAAGAGCTGCCAATACTCACCATTTCCCGCCTTGTCCTCCAAAACAGTTCGTGTTTCTTTCATGTTCATAGGTAGAGCTGCCAATACTCACAATTTCCTGCCTTGTCCTCCAAAACTGTCTGGGTTCCTTTCCTGTTCAAAGGAAGAGCTGCCAATACTCACCATTTCCCGCCTTGTCCTCCAAAACAGTTGGTGTTTCTTTCCTGTTCATAGGTAGAGCTGCCAACACTCACCATTTCCTGCCTTGTCCTCCAAAACAGTCCGGGTTCCTTTCCTGTTCATAGGTAGAGCTGCCAATACTCACAATTTCCTGCCTTGTCCTCCAAAACCGTCTGGGTTCCTTTCCTGTTCAAAGGAAGAGCTGCCAATACTCACCATTTCCTGCCTTGTCCTCCAAAACTGTCTGGGTTCCTTTCCTGTTCAAAGGAAGAGCTGCCAATACTCACCATTTCCCGCCTTGTCCTCCAAAACAGTTCGTGTTTCTTTCCTGTTCAAAGTAAGCGCTGCCAACACTCACCATTTCCAGCCTTGTCCTCCAAAACAGTCGGGGTTCCTTTCCTGTTCAAAGGAAGAGCTGTCAATACTCACCATTATCCGCCTTGTCCTCCAAAACAGTTCGTGTTTCTTTCCTGTTCAAAGGAAGAGCTGTCAATACTCACCATTTCCCGCCTTGTCCTCCAAAACAGTTCGTGTTTCTTTCCTGTTCAAAGGAAGAGCTGCCAATACTCACCATTTCCCGCCTTGTCCTCCAAAACGGTTCGTGTTTCTTTCCTGTTCAAAGGAAGAGCTGCCAATACTCACCATTTCCCGCCTTGTCCTCCAAAACTGTCTGGGTTCCTTTCCTGTTCAAAGGAAGAGCTGCCAATACTCACCATTTCCCGCCCTGTCCTCCAAAACGGTTCGGGTTCCTTTCCTGTTCAAAGGAAGAGCTGCCAATACTCACCATTTCCTGCCTTGTCCTCCAAAACAGTCCGGGTTCCTTTCCTGTTCAAAGGAAGAGCTGTCAATACTTACCATTTCCCGCCTTGTCCTCCAAAACAGTTCGTGTTTCTTTCCTGTTCAAAGAAATAGCTGCCAATACTCACCATTTCCCGCCTTGTCCTCCAAAACAATTCGTGTTTCTTTCCTGTTCAAAGGAAGAGCTGCCAATACTCACCATTTCCCGCCTTGTCCTCCAAAACAGATCGTGTTTCTTTCCTGTTCAAAGGAAGAGCTGCCAATACTCACCATTTCCCGCCTTGTCCTCCAAAACGGTTCGGGTTCCTTTCCTGTTCAAAGGAAGAGCTGCCAATACTCACCATTTCCTGCCTTGTCCTCCAAAACAGTCTGGGTTCCTTTCCTGTTGAAAGGAAGAGCTGCCAATACTCACCATTTCCCGCCTTGTCCTCCAAAACAGTTCGTGTTTCTTTCCTGTTCATAGGTAGAGCTGCCAACACTCACCATTTCCTGCCTTGTCCTCCAAAACAGTCCGGGTTCCTTTCCTGTTCATAGGTAGAGCTGCCAATACTCACAATTTCCTGCCTTGTCCTCCAAAACCGTCTGGGTTCCTTTCCTGTTCAAAGGAAGAGCTGCCAATACTCACCATTTCCTGCCTTGTCCTCCAAAACTGTCTGGGTTCCTTTCCTGTTCAAAGGAAGAGCTGCCAATACTCACCATTTCCCGCCTTGTCCTCCAAAACAGTTCGTGTTTCTTTCCTGTTCAAAGCAAGGGCTGCCAACACTCACCATTTCCCGCCTTGTCCTCCAAAACAGTCGGGGTTCCTTTCCTGTTCAAAGGAAGAGCTGTCAATACTCACCATTATCCGCCTTGTCCTCCAAAACAGTTCGTGTTTCTTTCCTGTTCAAAGGAAGAGCTGTCAATACTCACCATTTCCCGCTTTGTCCTCCAAAACAGTTCGTGTTTCTTTCCTGTTCAAAGGAAGAGCTGCCAATACTCACCATTTCCCGCCTTGTCCTCCAAAACGGTTCGTGTTTCTTTCCTGTTCAAAGGAAGAGCTGCCAATACTCACCATTTCCCGCCTTGTCCTCCAAAACTGTCTGGGTTCCTTTCCTGTTCAAAGGAAGAGCTGCCAATACTCACCATTTCCCGCCCTGTCCTCCAAAACGGTTCGGGTTCCTTTCCTGTTCAAAGGAAGAGCTGCCAATACTCACCATTTCCTGCCTTGTCCTCCAAAACAGTCCGGGTTCCTTTCCTGTTCAAAGGAAGAGCTGTCAATACTTACCATTTCCCGCCTTGTCCTCCAAAACAGTTCGTGTTTCTTTCCTGTTCAAAGAAATAGCTGCCAATACTCACCATTTCCCGCCTTGTCCTCCAAAACAGTTCGTGTTTCTTTCCTGTTCAAAGGAAGAGCTGCCAATACTCACCATTTCCCGCCTTGTCCTCCAAAACAGTTTGTGTTTCTTTCCTGTTCAAAGGAAGAGCTGCCAATACTCACCATTTCCCGCCTTGTCCTCCAAAACGGTTCGGGTTTCTTTCCTGTTCAAAGGAAGAGCTGCCAATACTCACCATTTCCTGCCTTGTCCTCCAAAACAGTCCGGGTTCCTTTCCTGTTCAAAGGAAGAGCTGTCAATACTCACCATTTCCCGCCTTGTCCTCCAAAACAGTTCGTGTTTCTTTCCTGTTCATAGGTAGAGCTGCCAATACTCACAATTTCCTGCCTTGTCCTCCAAAACTGTCTGGGTTCCTTTCCTGATCAAAGGAAGAGCTGCCAACACTCACCATTTCCTGCCTTGTCCTCCAAAACAGTCCGGGTTCCTTTCCTGTTCATAGGTAGAGCTGCCAATACTCACAATTTCCTGCCTTGTCCTCCAAAACTGTCTGGGTTCCTTTCCTGTTCAAAGGAAGAGCTGCCAATACTCACCATTTCCTGCCTTGTCCTCCAAAACTGTCTGGGTTCCTTTCCTGTTCAAAGGAAGAGCTGCCAATACTCACCATTTCCCGCCTTGTCCTCCAAAACAGTTCGTGTTTCTTTCCTGTTCAAAGGAAGAGCTGCCAACACTCACCATTTCCCGCCTTGTCCTCTAAAACAGTCCAGGTTCCTTTCCTGTTCAAAGGAAGAGCTGTCAATACTCACCATTTCCCGCCTTGTCCTCCAAAACAGTTCGTGTTTCTTTCCTGTTCAAAGGAAGAGCTGTCAATACTCACTATTTCCCGCCTTGTCCTCCAAAACAGTTCGGGTTCCTTTCCTGTTCAAAGGAAGAGCTGCCAATACTCACAATTTCCTGCCTTGTCCTCCAAAACTGCCTGGGTTCCTTTCCTGTTCAAAGGAAGAGCTGCCAATACTCACCATTTCCCGCCTGGTCCTCCAAAACAGTTCGTGTTTCTTTCCTGTTCATAGGTAGAGCTGCCAATACTCACAATTTCCTGCCTTGTCCTCCAAAACTGTCTGGGTTCCTTTCCTGTTCAAAGAAAGAGCTGCCAATACTCACCATTTCCCGCCTTGTCCTCCAAAACAGTTCGTGTTTCTTTCCTGTTCATAGGTAGAGCTGCCAACACTCACCATTTCCTGCCTTGTCCTCCAAAACAGTCCGGGTTCCTTTCCTGTTCATAGGTAGAGCTGCCAATACTCACAATTTCCTGCCTTGTCCTCCAAAACTGTCTGGGTTCCTTTCCTGTTCAAAGGAAGAGCTGCCAATACTCACCATTTCCTGCCTTGTCCTCCAAAACTGTCTGGGTTCCTTTCCTGTTCAAAGGAAGAGCTGCCAATACTCACCATTTCCCGCCTTGTCCTCCAAAACAGTTCGTGTTTCTTTCCTGTTCAAAGTAAGCGCTGCCAACACTCACCATTTCCCGCCTTGTCCTCCAAAACAGTCGGGGTTCCTTTCCTGTTCAAAGGAAGAGCTGTCAATACTCACCATTATCCGCCTTGTCCTCCAAAACAGTTCGTGTTTCTTTCCTGTTCAAAGGAAGAGCTGTCAATACTCACCATTTCCCGCCTTGTCCTCCAAAACAGTTCGTGTTTCTTTCCTGTTCAAAGGAAGAGCTGCCAATACTCACCATTTCCCGCCTTGTCCTCCAAAACGGTTCGTGTTTCTTTCCTGTTCAAAGGAAAAGCTGCCAATACTCACCATTTCCTGCCTTGTCCTTCAAAACTGTCTGGGTTCCTTTCCTGTTCAAAGGAAGAGCTGCCAATACTCACCATTTCCCGCCCTGTCCTCCAAAACGGTTCGGGTTCCTTTCCTGTTCAAAGGAAGAGCTGCCAATACTCACCATTTCCTGCCTTGTCCTCCAAAACAGTCCGGGTTCCTTTCCTGTTCAAAGGAAGAGCTGTCAATACTTACCATTTCCCGCCTTGTCCTCCAAAACAGTTCGTGTTTCTTTCCTGTTCAAAGAAATAGCTGCCAATACTCACCATTTCCCGCCTTGTCCTCCAAAACAGTTCGTGTTTCTTTCCTGTTCAAAGGAAGAGCTGCCAATACTCACCATTTCCTGCCTTGTCCTCCAAAACAGTTCGGGTTCCTTTCCTGTTCAAAGGAAGAGCTGCCAATACTCACCATTTCCCTCCTTGTCCTCCAAAACAGTCCGGGTTCCTTTCCTGTTCAAAGGAAGAGCTGCCAATACTCACCATTTCCTGCCTTGTCCTCCAAAACAGTCCGGGTTCCTTTCCTGTTCAAAGGAAGAGCTGCCAATACTCACCATTTCCCGCCTTGTCCTCCAAAACAGTCCGGGTTTCTTTCCTGTTCAAAGGAAGAGCTGCCAATACTCACCATTTCCTGCCTTTTCCTTCAAAACAGTCCGGGTTCCTTTCCTGTTCAAAGGAAGAGCTGCCAATACTCACCATTTCCTGCCTTGTCCTCCAAAACAGTTCGTGTTTCTTTCCTGTTCAAAGTAAGCGCTGCCAACACTCTCCATTTCCCGCCTTGTCCTCCAAAACAGTCCGGGTTCCTTTCCTGTTCAAAGGAAGAGCTGCCAATGCTCACCATTTCCTGCCTTGTCCTCCAAAACAGTCTGGGTTCCTTTCCTGTTCAAAGGAAGAGCTGCCAATACTCACCATTTCCCGCCTTGTCCTCCAAAACAGTTCGTGTTTCTTTCCTGTTCAAAGGAAGAGCTGCCAATACTCACCATTTCCCGCCTTGTCCTCCAAAACGGTTCGTGTTTCTTTCCTGTTCAAAGGAAGAGCTGCCAATACTCACCATTTCCCGCCTTGTCCTCCAAAACGGTTCGGGTTCCTTTCCTGTTCAAAGGAAGAGCTGCCAATACTCACCATTTCCTGCCTTGTCCTCCAAAACAGTCCGGGTTCCTTTCCTGTTCAAAGGAAGAGCTGTCAATACTCACCATTTCCCGCCTTGTCCTCCAAAACAGTTCGTGTTTCTTTCCTGTTCAAAGGAAGAGCTGCCAATACTCACCATTTCCCGCCTTGTCCTCCAAAACAGTTCGTGTTTCTTTCCTGTTCAAAGGAAGAGCTGCAAATACTCACCATTTCCCGCCTTGTCCTCCAAAACGTTTCGGGTTCCTTTCCTGTTCAAAGGAAGAGCTGCCAATACTCACCATTTCCTGCCTTGTCCTCCAAAACAGTCCGGATTCCTTTCCTGTTCACTGCCAATACTCACCATGTCCTGCCTTGTGCTCCAAAACAGTTCGGGTTCCTTTCCTTTTCATAGGTAGACCTGCCAATACTCACAATTTCCTGCCTTGTCCTCCAAAACTGTCTGGGTTCCTTTCCTGTTCAAAGGAAGAGCTGCCAATACTCACCATTTCCCGCCTTGTCCTCCAAAACAGTTCGTATTTCTTTCCTGTTCAAAGGAAGAGCTACCAATACTCACCATTTCCTGCCTTGTCCTCCAAAACAGTCCGGGTTCCTTTCCTGTTCAAAGGAAGAGCTGTCAATACTCACCATTTCCTGCCTTGTCCTCCAAAACAGTTCGTGTTTCTTTCCTGTTCAAAGGAAGAGCTGCCAATACTCACCATTTCCCGCCTTGTCCTCCAAAACGGTTCGTGTTTCTTTCCTGTTCAAAGGAAGAGCTGCCAATACTCACCATTTCCCGCCTTGTCCTCCAAAACGGTTCGGGTTCCTTTCCTGTTCAAAGGAAGAGCTGCCAATACTCACCATTTCCTGCCTTGTCCTCCAAAACAGTCCGGGTTCCTTTCCTGTTCAAAGAAGAGCTGTCAATACTCACCATTTCCCGCCTTGTCCTCCAAAACAGTTCGTGTTTCTTTCCTGTTCAAAGGAAGAGCTGCCAATACTCACCATTTCCCGCCTTGTCCTCCAAAACAGTTCGTGTTTCTTTCCTGTTCAAAGAAAGAGCTGCCAATACTCACCATTTCCCGCCTTGTCCTCCAAAACGTTTCGGGTTCCTTTCCTGTTCAAAGGAAGAGCTGCCAATACTCACCATTTCCTGCCTTGTCCTCCAAAACAGTCCGGATTCCTTTCCTGTTCAAAGGAAGAGCTGCCAATACTCACCATGTCCTGCCTTGTGCTCCAAAACAGTTCGGGTTCCTTTCCTGTTCATAGGTAGAGCTGCCAATACTCACAATTTCCTGCCTTGTCCTCCAAAACTGTCTGGGTTCCTTTCCTGTTCAAAGGAAGAGCTGCCAATACTCACCATTTCCCGCCTTGTCCTCCAAAACAGTTCGTATTTCTTTCCTGTTCAAAGGAAGAGCTACCAATACTCACCATTTCCTGCCTTGTCCTCCAAAACAGTCCGGGTTCCTTTCCTGTTCAAAGGAAGAGCTGCCAATACTCACCATATCCTGCCTTGTGCTCCAAAACAGTTCGGGTTTCTTTCCTGTTCATAGATAGAGCTGCCAATACTCACAATTTCCGCCTTGTCCTCCAAAACTGTCTGGGTTCCTTTCCTGTTCAAAGGAAGAGCTGCCAACACTCACCATTTCCTGCCTTGTCCTCCAAAACAGTCCGGGTTCCTTTCCTGTTCAAAGGAAGAGCTGCCAATACTCACCATTTCCCGCCTTGTCCTCCAAAACTGTCCGGGTTCCTTTCCTGTTCAAAGGAAGAGCTGCCAATACTCACCATTTCCCGCCTTGTCCTCCAAAACAGTCCGGGTTCCTTTCCTGTTCAAAGGAAGAGGTGCCAATACTCACCATTTCCCGCCTTGTCCTCCAAAACAGTCCGGGTTCCTTTCCTGTTCAAAGGAAGAGCTGCCAATACTCACCATTTCCCGCCTTGTCCTCCAAAACAGTCCGGGTTCCTTTCCTGTTCAAAGGAAGAGATGCCAATACTCACCATTTCCTGCCTTGTCCTCCAAAACAGTTCGGGTTCCTTTCCTGTTCAAAGGAAGAGCTGCCAATACTGACCATTTCCCGCCTTGTCCTCCAAAACAGTCCGGGTTCCTTTCCTGTTCAAAGGAAGAGCTGCCAATACTCACCATTTCCTGCCTTGTCCTCCAAAACAGTCCGGGTTCCTTTCCTGTTCAAAGGAAGAGCTGCCAATACTCACCATTTCCCGCCTTGTCCTCCAAAACAGTCCGGGTTTCTTTCCTGTTCAAAGGAAGAGCTGCCAATACTCACCATTTCCTGCCTTTTCCTTCAAAACAGTCCGGGTTCCTTTCCTGTTCAAAGGAAGAGCTGCCAATACTCACCATTTCCTGCCTTGTCCTCCAAAACAGTTCGTGTTTCTTTCCTGTTCAAAGTAAGCGCTGCCAACACTCACCATTTCCCGCCTTGTCCTCCAAAACAGTCCGGGTTCCTTTCCTGTTCAAAGGAAGAGCTGCCAATACTCACCATTTCCCGCCTTGTCCTCCAAAACGGTTCGGGTTCCTTTCCTGTTCAAAGGAAGAGCTGTCAATACTCACCATTTCCCGCCTTGTGCTCCAAAACAGTTCGGGTTCCTTTCCTGTTCAAAGGAAGAGCATCCAATACTCACCATTTCCCGCCTTGTCCTCCAAAACGGTTTGGGTTCCTTTCCTGTTCAAAGGAAGAGCTGCCAATACTCACCATTTCCTGCCTTGTCCTCCAAAACAGTCCGGGTTCCTTTCCTGTTCAAAGGAAGAGCTGTCAATACTCACCATTTCCCGCCTTGTCCTCCAAAACAGTTCGTGTTTCTTTCCTGTTCAAAGGAAGAGCTGCCAATACTCACCATTTCCCGCCTTGTCCTCCAAAACAGTTCGTGTTTCTTTCCTGTTCAAAGGAAGAGCTGCAAATATTCACCATTTCCCGCCTTGTCCTCCAAAACGTTTCGGGTTCCTTTCCTGTTCAAAGGAAGAGCTGCCAATACTCACCATTTCCTGCCTTGTCCTCCAAAACAGTCCGGATTCCTTTCCTGTTCACTGCCAATACTCACCATGTCCTGCCTTGTGCTCCAAAACAGTTCGGGTTCCTTTCCTGTTCATAGGTAGAGCTGCCAATACTCACAATTTCCTGCCTTGTACTCCAAAACTGTCTGGGTTCCTTTCCTGTTCAAAGGAAGAGCTGCCAATACTCACCATTTCCCGCCTTGTCCTCCAAAACAGTTCGTATTTCTTTCCTGTTCAAAGGAAGAGCTACCAATACTCACCATTTCCCGCCTTGTCCTCCAAAACAGTTCGTGTTTCTTTCCTGTTCAAAGGAAGAGCTGTCAATACTCACCATTTCCTGCCTTGTCCTCCAAAACAGTTCGTGTTTCTTTCCTGTTCAAAGGAAGAGCTGCCAATACTCACCATTTCCCGCCTTGTCCTCCAAAACGGTTCGTGTTTCTTTCCTGTTCAAAGGAAGAGCTGCCAATACTCACCATTTCCCGCCTTGTCCTCCAAAACGGTTCGGGTTCCTTTCCTGTTCAAAGGAAGAGCTGCCAATACTCACCATTTCCTGCCTTGTCCTCCAAAACAGTCCGGGTTCCTTTCCTGTTCAAAGAAGAGCTGTCAATACTCACCATTTCCCGCCTTGTCCTCCAAAACAGTTCGTGTTTCTTTCCTGTTCAAAGGAAGAGCTGCCAATACTCACCATTTCCCGCCTTGTCCTCCAAAACAGTTCGTGTTTCTTTCCTGTTCAAAGAAAGAGCTGCCAATACTCACCATTTCCCGCCTTGTCCTCCAAAACGTTTCGGGTTCCTTTCCTGTTCAAAGGAAGAGCTGCCAATACTCACCATTTCCTGCCTTGTCCTCCAAAACAGTCCGGATTCCTTTCCTGTTCAAAGGAAGAGCTGCCAATACTCACCATGTCCTGCCTTGTGCTCCAAAACAGTTCGGGTTCCTTTCCTGTTCATAGGTAGAGCTGCCAATACTCACAATTTCCTGCCTTGTCCTCCAAAACTGTCTGGGTTCCTTTCCTGTTCAAAGGAAGAGCTGCCAATACTCACCATTTCCCGCCTTGTCCTCCAAAACAGTTCGTATTTCTTTCCTGTTCAAAGGAAGAGCTACCAATACTCACCATTTCCTGCCTTGTCCTCCAAAACAGTCCGGGTTCCTTTCCTGTTCAAAGGAAGAGCTGCCAATACTCACCATATCCTGCCTTGTGCTCCAAAACAGTTCGGGTTTCTTTCCTGTTCATAGATAGAGCTGCCAATACTCACAATTTCCGCCTTGTCCTCCAAAACTGTCTGGGTTCCTTTCCTGTTCAAAGGAAGAGCTGCCAACACTCACCATTTCCTGCCTTGTCCTCCAAAACAGTCCGGGTTCCTTTCCTGTTCAAAGGAAGAGCTGCCAATACTCACCATTTCCCGCCTTGTCCTCCAAAACTGTCCGGGTTCCTTTCCTGTTCAAAGGAAGAGCTGCCAATACTCACCATTTCCCGCCTTGTCCTCCAAAACAGTCCGGGTTCCTTTCCTGTTCAAAGGAAGAGGTGCCAATACTCACCATTTCCCGCCTTGTCCTCCAAAACAGTCCGGGTTCCTTTCCTGTTCAAAGGAAGAGCTGCCAATACTCACCATTTCCCGCCTTGTCCTCCAAAACAGTCCGGGTTCCTTTCCTGTTCAAAGGAAGAGATGCCAATACTCACCATTTCCTGCCTTGTCCTCCAAAACAGTTCGGGTTCCTTTCCTGTTCAAAGGAAGAGCTGCCAATACTGACCATTTCCCACCTTGTCCTCCAAAACAGTCCGGGTTCCTTTCCTGTTCAAAGGAAGAGCTGCCAATACTCACCATTTCCTGCCTTGTCCTCCAAAACAGTCCGGGTTCCTTTCCTGTTCAAAGGAAGAGCTGCCAATACTCACCATTTCCCGCCTTGTCCTCCAAAACAGTCCGGGTTTCTTTCCTGTTCAAAGGAAGAGCTGCCAATACTCACCATTTCCTGCCTTTTCCTTCAAAACAGTCCGGGTTCCTTTCCTGTTCAAAGGAAGAGCTGCCAATACTCACCATTTCCTGCCTTGTCCTCCAAAACAGTTCGTGTTTCTTTCCTGTTCAAAGTAAGCGCTGCCAACACTCACCATTTCCCGCCTTGTCCTCCAAAACAGTCCGGGTTCCTTTCCTGTTCAAAGGAAGAGCTGCCAATACTCACCATTTCCCGCCTTGTCCTCCAAAACGGTTCGGGTTCCTTTCCTGTTCAAAGGAAGAGCTGTCAATACTCACCATTTCCCGCCTTGTGCTCCAAAACAGTTCGGGTTCCTTTCCTGTTCAAAGGAAGAGCATCCAATACTCACCATTTCCCGCCTTGTCCTCCAAAACGGTTTGGGTTCCTTTCCTGTTCAAAGGAAGAGCTGCCAATACTCACCATTTCCTGCCTTGTCCTCCAAAACAGTCCGGGTTCCTTTCCTGTTCAAAGGAAGAGCTGTCAATACTCACCATTTCCCGCCTTGTCCTCCAAAACAGTTCGTGTTTCTTTCCTGTTCAAAGGAAGAGCTGCCAATACTCACCATTTCCCGCCTTGTCCTCCAAAACAGTTCGTGTTTCTTTCCTGTTCAAAGGAAGAGCTGCAAATATTCACCATTTCCCGCCTTGTCCTCCAAAACGTTTCGGGTTCCTTTCCTGTTCAAAGGAAGAGCTGCCAATACTCACCATTTCCTGCCTTGTCCTCCAAAACAGTCCGGATTCCTTTCCTGTTCACTGCCAATACTCACCATGTCCTGCCTTGTGCTCCAAAACAGTTCGGGTTCCTTTCCTGTTCATAGGTAGAGCTGCCAATACTCACAATTTCCTGCCTTGTACTCCAAAACTGTCTGGGTTCCTTTCCTGTTCAAAGGAAGAGCTGCCAATACTCACCATTTCCCGCCTTGTCCTCCAAAACAGTTCGTATTTCTTTCCTGTTCAAAGGAAGAGCTACCAATACTCACCATTTCCTGCCTTGTCCTCCAAAACAGTCCGGGTTCCTTTCCTGTTCAAAGGAAGAGCTGCCAATACTCACCATATCCTGCCTTGTGCTCCAAAACAGTTCGGGTTTCTTTCCTGTTCATAGATAGAGCTGCCAATACTCACAATTTCCGCCTTGTCCTCCAAAACTGTCTGGGTTCCTTTCCTGTTCAAAGGAAGAGCTGCCAACACTCACCATTTCCTGCCTTGTCCTCCAAAACAGTCCGGGTTCCTTTCCTGTTCAAAGGAAGAGCTGCCAATACTCACCATTTCCTGCCTTGTCCTCCAAAACTGTCCGGGTTCCTTTCCTGTTCAAAGGAAGAGCTGCCAATACTCACCATTTCCCGCCTTGTCCTCCAAAACAGTCCGGGTTCCTTTCCTGTTCAAAGGAAGAGGTGCCAATACTCACCATTTCCCGCCTTGTCCTCCAAAACAGTCCGGGTTCCTTTCCTGTTCAAAGGAAGAGCTGCCAATACTCACCATTTCCCGCCTTGTCCTCCAAAACAGTCCGGGTTCCTTTCCTGTTCAAAGGAAGAGGTGCCAATACTCACCATTTCCTGCCTTGTCCTCCAAAACAGTTCGGGTTCCTTTCCTGTTCAAAGGAAGAGCTGCCAATACTGACCATTTCCCGCCTTGTCCTCCAAAACAGTCCGGGTTCCTTTCCTGTTCAAAGGAAGAGCTGCCAATACTCACCATTTCCTGCCTTGTCCTCCAAAACAGTCCGGGTTCCTTTCCTGTTCAAAGGAAGAGCTGCCAATACTCACCATTTCCCGCCTTGTCCTCCAAAACAGTCCGGGTTTCTTTCCTGTTCAAAGGAAGAGCTGCCAATACTCACCATTTCCTGCCTTGTCCTCCAAAACAGTTCGTGTTTCTTTCCTGTTCAAAGTAAGCGCTGCCAACACTCACCATTTCCCGCCTTGTCCTCCAAAACAGTCCGGGTTCCTTTCCTGTTCAAAGGAAGAGCTGCCAATACTCACCATTTCCCGCCTTGTCCTCCAAAACGGTTCGGGTTCCTTTCCTGTTCAAAGGAAGAGCTGTCAATACTCACCATTTCCCGCCTTGTCCTCCAAAACAGTCCGGGTTCCTTTCCTGTTCAAAGGAAGAGCTGCCAATACTCACCATTTCCCGCCTTGTGCTCCAAAACAGTTCGGGTTCCTTTCCTGTTCAAAGGAAGAGCATCCAATACTCACCATTTCCCGCCTTGTCCTCCAAAACGGTTTGGGTTCCTTTCCTGTTCAAAGGAAGAGCTGCCAATACTCACCATTTCCCGCCTTGTCCTCCAAAACAGTTCAGGTTCCTTTCCTGTTCAAAGGAAAAGCTGTCAATACTCACCATTTCCCGCCTTGTGTTCCAAAACTGTCCGGGTTCCTTTCCTGTTCCAAGGAAGAGCTGCCAATACTCACCATTTCCTGCCTTGTCCTCCAAAACTGTCCGGGTTCCTTTCCTGTTCAAAGGAAGAGCTGCCAATACTCACCATTTCCCGCCTTGTCCTCCAAAACTGTCCGGGTTTCTTTCCTGTTCAAAGGAAGAGCTGCCAATACTCACCATTTCCTGCCTTGTCCTCCAAAACTGTCCGGGTTTCTTTCCTGTTCAAAGGAAGAGCTGCCAATACTCACCATTTCCCGCCTTGTCCTCCAAAACAGTCTGGGTTCCTTTCCTGTTCAAAGGAAGAGCTGCCAATACTCACCATTTCCTGCCTTGTCCTCCAAATCAGTCCGGGTTCCTTTCCTGTTCAAAGGAAGAGCTGCCAATACTCACCATTTCCCGCCTTGTCCTCCAAAACAGTCCGGGTTTCTTTCCTGTTCAAAGGAAGAGCTGCCAATACTCACCATTTCCTGCCTTGTCCTCCAAAACAGTTCGTGTTTCTTTCCTGTTCAAAGTAAGCGCTGCCAACACTCACCATTTCCCGCCTTGTCCTCCAAAACAGTCCGGGTTCCTTTCCTGTTCAAAGGAAGAGCTGCCAATACTCACCATTTCCCGCCTTGTCCTCCAAAACGGTTCGGGTTCCTTTCCTGTTCAAAGGAAGAGCTGTCAATACTCACCATTTCCCGCCTTGTCCTCCAAAACAGTCCGGGTTCCTTTCCTGTTCAAAGGAAGAGCTGCCAATACTCACCATTTCCCGCCTTGTGCTCCAAAACAGTTCGGGTTCCTTTCCTGTTCAAAGGAAGAGCATCCAATACTCACCATTTCCCGCCTTGTCCTCCAAAACGGTTTGGGTTCCTTTCCTGTTCAAAGGAAGAGCTGCCAATACTCACCATTTCCCGCCTTGTCCTCCAAAACAGTTCAGGTTCCTTTCCTGTTCAAAGGAAAAGCTGTCAATACTCACCATTTCCCGCCTTGTGTTCCAAAACTGTCCGGGTTCCTTTCCTGTTCCAAGGAAGAGCTGCCAATACTCACCATTTCCTGCCTTGTCCTCCAAAACTGTCCGGGTTCCTTTCCTGTTCAAAGGAAGAGCTGCCAATACTCACCATTTCCCGCCTTGTCCTCCAAAACTGTCCGGGTTTCTTTCCTGTTCAAAGGAAGAGCTGCCAATACTCACCATTTCCCGCCTTGTCCTCCAAAACAGTCTGGGTTCCTTTCCTGTTCAAAGGAAGAGCTGCCAATATCACCATTTCCTGCCTTGTCCTCCAAAACTGTCCGGGTTCCTTTCCTGTTCCAAGGAAGAGCTGCCAATACTCACCATTTCCCGCCTTGTCCTCCAAAACAGTCTGGGTTCCTTTCCTGTTCCAAGGAAGAGCTGCCAATACTCACCATTTCCCGCCTTGTCCTCCAAAACTGTCTGGGTTCCTTTCCTGTTCAAAGGAAGAGCTGCCAACACTCACCATTTCCTGCCTTGTCCTCCAAAACTGTCCGGGTTCCTTTCCTGTTCCAAGGAAGAGCTGCCAATACTCACCATTTCCTGCCTTGTCCTCCAAAACTGTCCGGGTTCCTTTCCTGTTTAAAGGAAGAGCTGCCAATACTCACAATTTCCCGCCTTGTGCTCCAAAACAGTCCGGGTTCCTTTCCTGTTCAAAGGAAGAGCTGCCAATACTCACCATTTCGTGCCTTGTCCTCCAAAACAGTCCTGGTTCCTTTCCTGTTCAAAGGAAGAGCTGCCAATACTCACCATTTCCTGCCTGGTGCTCCAAAACAGTCCGGGTTCCTTTCCTGTTCAAAGGAAGAGCTGCCAACACTAACCATTTCCTGCCTTGTCCTCCAAAACAGTCTGGGTTCGTTTCCTGTTCAAAGGAAGGTCTTTTCCTGTTTAAAGGGAAGCACTGCAAATACTCACCATTTCTTGTGGTTTCCTCCATAATAATCACGGTTCTTTTCCTGTTTAAAGGGAAGCTCTAAAAATACTCACCATCTCCTGAGGTTTCCTCCAAAATCATGTAGGTTCCTTTCCTGTATACAGGGAAGTGGTATAAAGAGTGTGTTGTGTAATTTCCATGACTGAAACTCACCCTCTCCTGGCTTTTGGCCCAGGCACCCATCTGGCTCTCCTGGATCTTTGAGAACTAGAACGCCCCATCTCGGGGTTCCTACCTCAATCCCTTGAGCTCTAAACGAAATTGGCTGCCATGTAGGGGGACTGTGGATGCCAACCTTTCCCAACTGCCAGAGAACCTGAGCCCAGGTGGCACTTCTTGGCAACCTGCCTGCAAAGGGCGTGTCTGCCCACCCAGTGGCTGTTGCTTAGCGACCTGTGGGGTGGGGTAATCTCTGACATCACAGTGGAGGGAGGCGAAGGGGCAGGAGGGGCTCTAAGTGTCACTAACAATTTTCATCTTATTTATAACTCTTTCTTAATAAATTTTCTACTTATTTTTGGCCTCCTTCATTTCCAATCTCCGTTTTTATTGTCCAGCCATTGATAAAATACATCCCATATCATATAATATTCCATTTGTCTTTAATGGCTAACGTTAATCTATTCATTTCTGCACATTCTAATATTTTCCTTATCACCTCTCTTCAGTAAGAATCTCTCCACTTTTGGCAAACAATGAAAAGGCAATTAGGAGAAATTATAAATGAACAAATAGAAATGAGGCTAGAAACTTTCTTACTGGGAATAATTACCGGATGAAATGAAAAAGAATTAAGGTACTTAATTTTTCACATAATTACAGCAGCACGAATAGTTTTCACCCAAAACTAGAAAAACAATGTGTTACCCTCAGAAGACAAGGTGATTAGAAAAATTATGGAGTGTGCGGAAATGGCCTTTGAAACTTTAGGTGTGGCTTCCTGGCTAAACTCCGTGTTGAGATCTACTGGCTAAACTCCTTGTTGAGATCTGCTGGGATACCACCCTATTTTGCAAAGCTGTTTTTTATTATTTTCTATTAATAAAGTCTCTTTGTTTTCATCGACCCATGCTTCTTGGTTGAATTCATTTCCAACACAACTTAATCTGGGAGAAATGGTATAAATGGTTGGAGGAGAACGGGGGTGGGGGGGGGAGGAAAAGTGGGGACAAAAGAAAACTAAACAATGGTTAAATTAGGTGGAGGAATATGGAAACAAATGGGAAGATATAAATTGTGGAAAGGAAACTAGGTATCTGTTTACATTAAATGTAAATAAACTTTTTAGATTAAGAAAACATGTTATAACAGTATATATAGGATGTACTAGAAATATATGTATAAAAGATAGATTAAGATAAGAAAGAGAAAATGTATAAATATGGATTACTGATGCGAAGATGTTGAAAAGAAGATGTAAATATCTGTTTTTGTTTTTGTTTGTTTTTTAAAAACTTTAAGAAAAATTATATTAAAATAAAAGATTAAATGTAGATATATACAGATGTAATTATAGAGATGGATGGATGGATAGATAGATAGATGGCTGAAAGGATAGATAGATAGATAGATAGATAGATAGATAGATAGATGATAGATAGATAGATAGATAGATAGATAGATAGATAGATAGATAGATATAGAGATGGATGGAAGGATGGATAGATAGATAGATAGATAGATAGATAGATAGATAGATAGATAGATAGATAGATAGATAGATAGATAGATAGAGATGGATGGATAGATAGATAGATAGATAAATAGATAGATAGATGATAGATAGATGATAGTTTAGATGTAGATATAGAGATGGATGGATGGATGAATGGATAGATATAGATTAAATGTAGATATATGGATGGATGGATGGATGGATGGATAGATAGATATAGATTAGATGTAGATGTAGATGTAGATGTAGATGTAGATGTAGATGTAGATGTAGATGTAGATGTAGATGTAGATGTAGAGATGGATGGATGGATGGATGGATGGATGGATGGATGGATGGAGATGGAGATGGAGATGGAGATGGAGATGGAGATGGAGATGGAGATGGAGATGGAGATGGAGATGGAGATGGAGATGGAGATGTAGATGTAGATGTAGATGTAGATATAGAGATGGATGGATGGATGGATAGCTATAGATTAGATGTAGATATAGAGATGGTTTGATGGATGGATGGATGGATGGACGGATGTAGATGTAGATGTAGATGTAGATGTAGATGTAGATGTAGATGTAGATGTAGATGTAGATGTAGATGTAGATGTAGATGTAGATGTAGAGATGGATGGATGGATAGATAGATATAGATTAGATGTAGATATATTGATGGATGGATGGTTGGATGGTTGATAGATGGATAGATAGATTAGATGTAGGTGCAGATGTAGATGTAGATGTAGATGTAGATGTAGATATAAATGTAGATGTAGAGATGGATGGATGGATAGATATAGTTTAGATGTAGATATAGAGATGGATGGATGGATGGATGGATAGATAGATAGATAGATAGAGGATCTCCAGCTTGAGCAGGGGGTTGGACTAAAAGACCACCAAGGTCCCTTCCAGCTCTGTTCTGATTCACTCTTTCGTGCAAACAGGAGCCTGCAGAGGGTTTTCTGCAAACCCCAATTCTTCTGGTTCTACAGGTGGTCCTCGATTTGCAACAATTCATTTAGTGACCGCTTGAAGTTACGACGGCACTGAAAAAAATGACTTAGGACCACGTTTCAGGCTTACGACCATTGCAGCATTTCCCCCAGGGTCACAAAATCAAAATTCACAGGCTTGGCAACTGACTCGCAGTTATGACTGTTGCAGTGTCCCGGGCTCATAGGACCAACTCTGGCAACCTTCTCACAAGCCAAGTCAAGGGGGATGCCAGATTCACTTAACAACCGGGTTGCCTGTTTAACAATGGCAGCGATTCACTTAACAACGGTGGCAAGAAAAGTCATAAAACGGGTCAAAATTCACTTAACGACAGAAATATTGGGCTCAATTGTGGTCGTAAGTCGAGGACTACCTGTCTTTCTCAGTGTCCGTGCACTGGGCTTCTGTGGAAAGTTGCTTCCTGCCGTGAGGCCACCAGAGCAGACAAAGAATTCAGATTTAAAGGGGGATAAACAAAATATGGGATTTTGGAGGGTGGGTTTCTGAATTGGCAAAGCAGGCTAATCTATATATATATATATGTAAAACCTAATCTAATCTATCTATCTATCTGTCTATCTATATAAAAGTGAAAACCACTCACACATTCACCACAAAAGCTCCAGATCTCTTGTAAAGACTACACGTATGTTCCTCTTGGCTTCTACGTGCTCACTAAGAAAGGATTTTTCGAAATGACCATCAGAGCATTAGTATTTCCTATATTATTATTAACATGCTCTGATGCTAAGGAGTTCTATTCCCCCGGCCCATCTCAAAAGAAATCTGTTCCAAATGCAAAGCACAAGCAGAGGAGAGGAGTTTCACTTTCACTTTCACTTTCACAGCAGCAAGCAGCTTTACTCCAGAACAGTTGAGCTAGGCCACATCCAGCCTCCTTCCTGTCTCCTTCTTGCTCACACAGCAAATACTGTTTGAGTTTCCAAACAACCCTCAACTCTCCCACACCCTGACAGGCTGCTAGCCAGATGAATGCTGGCTAGGGCTGGGACATTCTCCTCCCTTCCGTCTGTTCCAACTGCCAGTTGCATTATATTAACACACTCTGATGCTACGGAGTTACACATTTTACATTAAGTTTCAGGCTGCAAGTGTTAATTTATCAAGCCTGAGCACATAGTTTTGTTGTAAAGCAGGAGCGCCTAACTAGTTAAATATAGAAAGTCCTCGATTTGCGACAATTGCTTCCACAATTTCTCTTGCTAAGCGAGACAGTTGCTAAGTGAGTTCTGCCCCATTTCACGACCTTTCTTGGCACCATTGTTAAATTAGTGACCTGGTGATTAAGCAAATCTGGCTTCCCCGTTGACTTGGCTTGTTGCAAAAGGGAATCACATGAGCCGGGGACACTGTGACCGTCATAAATACGAACCCGTTGCTAAGCACCTGAATTTTCAGAATCAGAAGTAGAACTGGAAGGAACCTTGAAGGTCTTCTAGTCCAGCCCCCTGCTCAAAAATGTTCATGTCTCTGTTTTCTGTGTCATTGTAAAGGTCACTAAATGAATAGAGGACTACATGTAAACCATCTTCTATTAAAACAACCCTATTAACTTATATTTATGGCTGGTCTCCTGCTGCCCTCTGCTGGCGGTGGGGGGGCCAGTGCAGCATCTCTTGGCAATACTCTTTGATGAACAAAAATCTGTTTTACATTCACTTATTTTTACTTATTTCACACATGCCCCAGCAGAGGGCAGCATGGGACCAGCCTTTGGTGCGGTCTCCCTCCACTGTGGCCATTCCCCCGGGACATTGCAGCCGTCATAAATATAAGTCAGTTCCCAAACATCTAGATTTTGATCATTTGATGATATCAATGCTGCAACGGTCATAAGTGTGAAAAAGTGTCATAAGTCACTTTCTTGGGGCCATTGTAAGAGATTAGAGAGCCTTTGTCTGGAATTGCATAAACTAAGTTTCCTGCCTGAGTGGGGGTTGGACTAGAAGACCTCCAAGGTCCCTTCCAACCCTAGGATTCTGTGATTCTATGAGGTAAATAAGATGATAGAGATGAGATAGATTAGATAGAAGAGAGAGGGAGGGAGGGAGGGAGAGTTAGATATTGATGGGTGGGTGGATGGATGAATGGGTGGGTGGGTGGGTGGGTGGAAGGAAGGAAGGAAGGAAGGAAGGAAAGGAAAGGAAAGGAAAGAAAGGAAGGAAGGAGGAACAATTTGTCTTGGACAGGGGGTCAGACTAGAAGATCTCCAAGGTCCCTTCCAGCCCTAGGATTCTGTGATTCTATGAGATAAATAAGATGATAGAGATGAGATAGATTAGATAGAAGAGAGAGGGAGGGAGAGAGAGATGATGGAAGGAAGGAAGGAAGGAAGGAAGGAAGGAAGGAAGGAAGGAAGGAAGGAAGGAAGGAAGGACAATTTGTCTTGGACAGGGGGTCAGTCTAGGAGACCTCCAAGGTCCCTTCCAGCCCTAGGATTCTATGATTCTGTGAGATGACAAGGGGTCCCCCAGACGCTGGGTTCTCACAACCAACATAGCCAAGTCAGGGAAAGACATGGCTGCAGCCTCCATGGAAACTGGGTCAAATAAATGCCTTTTCTCTTTAAGCGGCTTCATTTAGATGCCTTTGTATTGTCTGTTTTTTTATTATTCTATGCTAAGCCTCAGATAGCTCAACAGGCTAGATAGCCTGTTATTAACACCCAGCTGTCTGCAATTATGTGAGTTCGAGGCTCAAGGTCGACTCAGCCTTCCATCCTTTCTAAGGTAGGTAAATTGAGGACCCAGTTTGTGGGGGCAATAAGCTGACTTTGTATAAATATATAGAAGTATGAAGGCTATTGCTTAACGCATTGTAAGCTGCCCTGAGTCTCCGGAGAAGGGCGGCATATAAATCTAATAAAAAAAAAAAAAAGAGGATGGGATCAAGCCAGCCCGGCTAGATGAAACAAGTGGGTTTTAAGGGCCCGACGAAAAGTCTGGAGGTCTGATATCCTGTGTATCTCTGGGGGTAGGTCATTCTAGAGCGCTGGTGCCACCACAGAGAAGGCTCTCCCCCTGGGGATCGCCAGCCGACATTGTCTGGCCAACAGCACCCTGAGGAGGCCCTCTCTGTGCGAGCGTACTGGCTGGTAGGAGGCTATTGGTGGCAGAAGGCGGTCTCGCAAATACCCCGGCCCTACTACTATATTACAAGTAGTAATAAATTGGTCATTGCTTAATTAATGAAGCAGTTATGACTGGTCATTCATTAACAAAGACGCTGAGTGGCCACTAATTATTGAAGAAGCTACGAGTGATGATTAATTGAGAAATTATTAGAACTTCATGTGACCTTGATTCTATCCCTCTGTTAATGCAGCCTAGGATTGCACTAGCATTTTTAGCTGCTGCTCCACACTGTTGGCTCATATTTAAGCGATTGTCCAGCAGGATTCAATTCCTTAGAAGATGAAAGGCAGAGGGCCATTGTACTGGATCAGATACTGAATTAAACAGACCTGAGTTAAAAGTTGCCCATCCCTGGTACCATGCTCTCTCAATGTCAAGGTCTTCTCTAGTTGCTGTCCAAGTGGGGTGCAGGGTAGGCTAACCTCCTTATGGGGCACCCCAAGCAACAGGACATTATCCGGCTACTGAGCCTCACAAGGATCTTTCAGCAAGAAGCAGCCGCATGAAACTCAAAAATGCAGGTTATAATAAACAACGAGAAGGAGCTCTTTCATGCCCAGGGAAAGGAATGTTAATTCTGCAGCATTTAAGTTCTTTAAGCCATGGTGGCGCAGTGGTCAGAATGCCATATCGCAGGTTAATTCTGCTGACTGCCAGCAGCTCGACAGTTCAATTCTCATCAACTCAGCTTTCCATCTTTCCAAGGTCGGCAAAATGAGGAACCAGAGTGTTGGGGGCAATATGCTGATTCTGTAAACCGTTTTGAGAGGGCTGTAAAGCGGTATATAACTGCTATTGCTACTAAGGCAAAAGTTATTAGCCATGTGTTTTCTAGTGCACATCCATGTTGTTCTCATCATTGAGTGAGTAAATTTTTGATAGCATCACTTTGTGGAATGAAAGATATTGTGTTCATGTTTATATTTTCCTTACGTCAGATACTCTTAGTACAATGAAAGCAAATATGAAACTGTTGCTATTAGTGAAACATGGTGGGATGAAACCCAGAAGGACTGAAATTTTTCAAAACAGACGTAATAGAAAAGTCCGAGTTGCACTTAAACAGCTGCACCTTTGTAGACATTCAAAAAAGAAAAGAAGAAAACCTTGAATGAAGTTGGGTTAATATGAAAGGAAAATGGAATGAGGTTGCTATAGGTGTACACTGCGCACTATACAAAGGAACTAGAGGCACCTTTGGCTAAGCATTTAGCTGATTAACAGGAAGCACAGAAAAGCACTATCCTGACAACTTGGAAACACCTAATCTCTGCACCTGCCATGTTTTCCCGAAAATAAGACCGTTATATTTTTTTGAATCCCAAAATAAGCGCTTGGCCTTATTCTCGGGGAGATCTTCTGGGGCGCGGGGAGCAAGACAGGGCTCCTCTTGCCGTCTTACCTGATTTCCAGCTCCGTCTTCCTAACCCTAATCAGAGGAAAATAGCAGAGACTGGCTGGGCATGCGGTTTAATATTTTTGGTCTAATTTTCAGGGAAACAGGGAGAGGTGAAATGTAAAATTTGTTACTATCGGTTCTGTGGGCGTGGCTTGGTGGTGGTGGTGGGAGTAATGTGACTGGGTGGGCAAGGCCAGCTTTTTTCTTTTCTTTTTTAAAAAATGCTTTGAAAAGCCTCTGCCAATCAGGCAACTCAGTGTTGTGGCCCCGTCCTCTGAGCCTATCCCATTGGAGGAAGGAAGCTCTGAGCAGGAGGAAGAGGAGCCAGCCAGATCTCCCAGCCCCCCCCCCTCTGGCACCGTCTCAGGTGCCAGCTGAAAGAGAGCCAAGTAGTGGGGAAACAGGTGTCTCAGATGAGAGTGAGGGAGAGACGTCATTCCTGGACGCACGCCAAAGAAGGCGAGAGAAAAGGTTACTGCAGCTGCGGCGTATGAGGAAATAGACCTGAGTCACTGGATTGGAGTCACAGGATCAATGACTCACTGGACCACACCCAAAGCCTATCTATATAAGACAGGACGGTGGGTCCAGAAGTTTGTGACGAACAAAGCTAAACAAACATAGCAACCTCGTAGTCTTGGAAGCTAGATGAACGGCAAAGCTACGTAGGTGATTTTCTTGTTTGTGTAAACTAATAAAGTCCTTGGCAGACGGTGTGCATATCGCTGCCAAGGTTGAGATAGGAACTGTGGAGTGTGCCAAGTGATTCTTAACCCTCGGCTGGCTGTGTTTTTGTGGGTCTCTGAAGGGGGGGACAGATCACTCAGCTGGGATCATCACAGACTTTTCAAAGCATTTTTTTAACCATCTCTTCGGCCAAGAGGTTGCAGAAAAAATGCTTTGAAAAGCCTCTGATGATCCCAGGTGAGCCACGTGATCATCAGAGGCTTTTTTTGTTTGTTCGTTGGAAGAGATTGTAGAAAAAATTGCTTTTAAAAGTTAAAAAAAAAAGCCTCTGATGATCATGCGGCTCAGCTGGGCATGGGAGGGGGGATCCCCCGCAGGGATTTTTGATACCGGTTCTCCAAACCACCTCCCACCATCGCTACCGGATTGGGCAATCTGGTCCGAACAGGGAGCATTTCACCCCTGGAAATAGGGTAGTGGGAGATTGAACAGGTCCCTAACGGGTCTTATACATTTAAAACATTCTTACACCTGCCCATCTTTCAGTCAACTCACTGTAGCTCCCCAAAAGCCATTTTAAAAACTATCCAACACATTAAAACACAAAACACTGAATATAAAAACAAAAAGAAAAGTCGGTTGCCAGTCCATGCCAACTTCTCATTTTCTGATCTTCCAGCGCCTGAGTTTTCCAGGTGTTTAAGGCTAGAATCTGGCTCGTATCTCACAAAGCTTCGTTGGCCTTAGTCCCTTGTAGCGATTTCTGCTGGAAGACAAGGGGACAATTCAGGGAATCCAACTGACAAAGAGCTTCAGATGTCTGGGGATGGTTTACATGGTAGGGATATTTGGAAAACCCAGAGATTGTATCAAAGAATGGCAGGGAGCAGCTCCTTTACATGCACAACAATGAAGACCAAATTAGCCCTAGATTCAGCCAGGGAAAATCCTTGCTTCAGGCACCGACTGGGAGGACCATTTAAAGACAATTTATTAGAGTATAAGAGATTTCCCTTAATGAAAAGAGAGAATCCAGGACACAGAATCGAGTTTCATTTTATACTCCACACAATAAAAAGGGTAGAGAACAAGAGTTGATTATGTGAAAGAAATCAGAATGGATAAAAGATTTTTTAAATTTAACATTATAATTTTTTTTATTTAAATGTTTTTTTTTATTGCATGGAAGAAATCAATTAATGCTCAATTACAGTTACATCAGACATGGACAGGAACATCCCATATTAAGCACAAGCATCAAAATGACCATTGCATTAAAAAGAGAACTTTCACACAGGAAACGGCATCATGAGTCCCGTAATTCTGTTGTGAAAAGGTACAATTTCAGCCAGTTGAAACATCTTGTATGTATAATTGAAAAAGTCCTTTATTAACGTTATTAACCCTAAGAGCTTGTGCACTCGGGACAAATTCCTAGTGTGTCTATTCACACTTGACCAAATTGAATACACCATTCAATTCAATACCTGAGATACACACTGTGACTGAAGATCTTCTCACACTCAGGCATGTTTATCATTTTTCTCCCACGTGAATTATTTGGTGTCGATGGATACTTCTGGGCTCAGTAGAGCTCTTTTCACACTCAAAGCATTTGTAGGGTTCCTTTCCTTGTGGATTCCTAGGTAGCTTTGAAGATGGTTATTTGCTCTGAAGGATTTTTCACATTCTGGGCATTGATATTTCCTTTCTACCTCCTGGATCCTTTGGGGACTCTCTGATCTTCCGAAGGACCATCCACCCACCCTCCAGGCATTCATATGGCTTCTCTCTGCAATGGATCCTTTGATGTTTATAAAGGTTTCTCCTCAGATTGAAGCTCCTCCCACACTCCAGGCATTTATTTTCTCCAGTGTGGATGCCTAGATGCCTTTGATGAAGATCATTATTTTTGAAGGATTTTTCACATTCCCCGCATTATTACCGTTTTTGTAAATGGATCCTTTGAGGTTTAAAGAGGATGCCCCTATCACTAGAGCTCTTTGCACACCAGGTATTTATAAGGTTTTTCTCCTGTGTGGATTCTTTGATGTTTATAAAGGTTGCTCCTCAGACTGAATCTCTTTCAACACTCAAGGCATTCGTATGGCTTCTCTTCCGAGTGGATTCTTTGATGGGTATAAAGGTTTACCAACTGTCTGTAGCTCTTTCCACACTCCAGGCATTCATATGGTTTCTCTCCCGAGTGGATTCTTTGATGTGTATAAAGGTTTCCCAACTGACTGAAGCTCTTTCCACACTCCAGGCATTCATATGGTTTCTCTCCAGAGTGGATTCTTTGATGTTTATAAAGGTTGCTCCTCAGACCGAAGCTCTTTCCACACTCCAGGCACTTATGAGGTTTTTCTCCTGTGTGGATAATTAGGTGGCTTTGAAGATGGTGATTTCTTTTGAAGGATTTTTGACATTCCGGGCAGTGGTATGTCTTTCCTCCCTCCTGGATTCCTTGGGGATTCCAAGGTCTTCCGAAGGACTCTCCGCCCTTCAGGCATTTATTCCGCTTCTCTCGCCTGTGGATCATTTGATGTTTATAAAGGTTGCTGACATGACCAAAGCTATTTCCACACTCCAGGCACTTATAAGGTTTTTCTCCTGAGTGGATCTTTTGGTGTGCATAAAGGCTGCTCGTCTGACTGAAGCTCTTTCCACACTCAAAGCACTTATAAGGTTTTTCTCCAGTGTGGATTCTTTGATGTCGATCATGGCTGCTCCTGTGAGAGAAGCTCCTTCCACAATCAAAGCATGTATAAGGTTTTTCTCCTGTGTGGATTATTAGATGGACTTTAAAAAGGTAATTTCTTTTGAAGGTTTTTCCACATTCCGGGCACTGACATTTCTTTCCTCCCTCCAGGATTCTTTGGGGACTCCCAGGTCTTCCGAAGGGCTCTTGGCCCTTATCCAGCGTCTCTCTCAGGTGGATCCTTTGATGTCTATAAAGGTTTCCCAAGTCATTGAACACCTTTCCACACTCCAGGCACTTGTAAGGTTTTTCTCCTGAGTGGATCCTTAGATGTCTATTAAAGCTGCTCCTGTAGTTGAAGCTCTTTCCACATTCCAGGCATTTAAATGGTTTCTCTGCTGAATGGATCCTTAGATGGCTTTCAAGATTTTCATTATTTTTGAAGGTTTTCCAACATTCTGGGCACTGATATTCCTTTGCTTCCTCCTGGATCCTTCGGGGTCTTCCGAAGGAGCCTCCGTCCTCCAGGCCCGTCTCGGGGTCGCCGCTCGTATCCTCCTCCCCGCATCGCCCTCCAGGCAGCCGCCTTTCCCAGGCTCCCCCAGGGCTCCCCCTTCCGGCAGCCCCGGAGCCCCCCGGCCTTTCCCCGCCATCTCCAGGGGAAGCCGCGTCGGGACCGGGCAGGACTGCTCCGTGGGGCCCGCTCTCCTCCTCCTCTCGGGCGGCGCCTCTTTCCTGCATCCGCTGCCATCCTCCGTCCTCCTGCAGGGGAGAAAGAGAAGAGGGTCACGGCTGTCTCCCCTTCCCCTCCGGGGAGGCCTCAGGCCCAGGCTTCCGTCTCCCACGGGCCTCCCTCCCACCATCCCTCCCGTCTAACGAGGCCTCGGGCGCCCCGGCAACTCCTCCTCCCCACCCCACCCACCAGGCCTCCCTTCTCCGGAGGACCCGCACGGACTGAGACTCCCGGCATCCCCTGCGTCCTACCTGCATCAGGGCGCATGCGCAGCCGAATCGAAACCGTTTTCCTCGTCGCCTCTCTGATTCTGAAAGAGAGGGGAGGGCCAGAGCGGCCTTCCTTCCCTTTCGGCCAAGCTCCGCCTCTTCCTCCTGGCACCGCCCCCAGTAGCTCGGCTTTCTTGGTCCGATTGCGGAAGTCGGGAAGAAAGCGCTTTTCCCGCCGTCACGCGTTCATTTGCATCTGGGCAGCTTCTACGCCATCCCATTGGTGGGCGTCGCGTAACCACGCCCCGTGCTCGACTCTGCAGCGGCCGCCTTCCTGGCTTTCCTCCCGTCTGGGTTCCTCCCCTCGCTTGGCTCCTCCCCTGCGCCGCTGGCCCCGCCCCTTCGCCCCTTCCCAGCCGCCCTGCTTTTCGGAATTGGGGTGGGGGACTAATGGGGGATTCACAAGGGGGCTGCGATGGAGGGGAATGGACGGAGGTTTCCCCCGCCGGCCTCGGCTTTCGTGTCCCGGAGCCCTTCCTGCCTGCCCGGAGCTGCTCCCTACCCCGCCCCACTAAGCCTGCAGCCACCTGGGCATCTCCGGGTGGCCCCCTTTCCTCCTGGGGGGAGAAGGGGGGGTTGCAGCTGGGTCTCCCCCCCCCCCAGTCCAGGGGCTCCCTGGCATCAAGACCCGCTTCGTCTCCCCGCTGGAAGGAAGGGCGGGGGAGGTCGCGGTCTTTATTCCCAGCCTCAAAGAAGCCTTGAATATAGTCATCCTTCCCTGGATTATAATAATTATGATTTAAATTTACTGATCCCCGGAGACTCCTGGCCCTTTGCAAATGTTAAAACACGGTTTGTTTATTTTTTGTTGTTGTGGTACACCTATATTGTGGGACGGGGTGGCGGGAGAAATGATTAAGAAGATCAAAACGATTTCAGAATACCATTCCCCCCCCCCCCTTTTGTTTAGGAACTTCTGGGTAGTTTATGCCCTTGCCTTATTTTCCTTCTGTGGAATTCTTTCCATGGTACCTGAGCTTAATCATAATTTAGTCCACCTTCCTGGACTCCCTCCTCTTGCAATTGTTTTCTGAACCACCCGACTTCCAAACAAATAAAAATCATTCAAGCTTCAGTTTTTATTTGCTATAAAAGAATGAATCATTGGTCCACTCTGTGCCGATTCGTTCATCGTTCAGTAGTCCTAGATCGGTTGGCTTTGCAAATCATCATTTTACAATTTTATTGTCTGAAATACGCAAGAGGCTGGTAGGACACAAGAATGAGCAGTAACTGCTTTTGGCTACATGGGAGAATCGCTACCACTTCTGATTGAAGGATTTTTAATCTATTGAGATTTTTTAAGGTCACAAATCTTGCTGTAACACAGCATCTTTAAATGACAAACGAGGTGTAGGGTGGAATGTGGAGAGCCCCCTCTTGTCCACACTGCCTTGGATTGTATTAAATTTCTCGATTTTCTGAACCCACTTTAAGCAACATGATGGTTTCTCCTCTTGCTGTTCATGGAAAGAAGGGAGCAAGAGCAGCTTTTCAAGGCCTTTCAGAAGACAAGGCAAAGATGGGCCCTTCTCTCTGGGATTAGTGCAAGCTGCACACGAGCAGCCCTGAAGGTAGGGCTGTGGTGAGACCCTGAGCACAGTGGGTGGGAAGTTGGCGCTTTTGGGACTGAAGTGTTGGAAGAAATATCCATCTGTTTCAGTTCCAAGTGGGGAGAAAGACACTGGATTGGAAAGATGGTTTAATGGAGCAAAACCATTAAGCACATGGTCCTGGTGCAGCTGATCACATAGAGTTGAGAGGGAGAGGTATTTATATCCTCTCTTGGGCCTTGCTCTTGAGCTGCCTGTTCCTGTGGCAAGGGCATACATTCTATTGGTTGCTGTAGGGGTCATACATTTTCTGAGTCAAACCCTCAAAATCTTGTAAGTTTTCTGAATCAAACTTGGTTGAAGCCTGCTGGGTGATGCAGTGAAGAGGCTTGTGTTCTGAAAGGGTGTTGGGCAATTCCTATTGTGTCTTAATTGCCCTGGTTGGGATCTTGCATGAGGGCTAATCCCATCACCCTGAGGTTGAAGGTCTTTTGTCTTGTAGATAGGCTGGCCCAGTCCTTAATGGGCACCAAATATCTGCTGGGTCAGGAAGCTCTGAGTTTCTGTCTCTCTTAAGATTTCTATTTCACTTTTAGGGGAAATATAATATTCTGCCTTATTAATATTTCCTAAAAGGTTTCTAAGAGGGATGGGTGCTAACTTTCTACAGAAGGAAGGCTCCCAGAATGAGATCTCCATGGAAGGGAAATGGCAGCCTTGGAACCCATCTCAGTCAGTCCCTCAGGACCCACTACCATTTAATCTTGGCCCTGCATCCTGGAAGGCATCATTCTCAAATTATTTATTATTATTTATTATTTAACTTCATTGTCATTGCACCTCGTACACCGAAATTAAGTGCCATCTTCAGTAGCCATTACAACTATAAAAATAAAAGGCTACAACTACCACCAATAGCCTCCCACCGGCCTGTACGCTCCCATAGAGAGGGGCTCCTCTGGGTACCATCGGCCAAACAATGTCGACTGGCGGCCCCCAGGGGGAGAGCCTTCTCTGTGGGAGCACCTACCATCTGGAACGAGCTCCCCCCGGATATACGGAGGATCCCGGACCTGTGCACCTTCCGTCGCGCGCTCAAGACTCACTTATTCCAACAAGCTGGCCTGACCTAAGTTCTTTTCCCCCTTTTAATTGCGAATTTTAATTTGTTTTAAATTATTGGGGTTTTAAATTATCAGCCAAATTATTTAATTCGTTTTATTCTATTTTAAATTTTTGTATTTATATGTTTTATTTACGGCTGTACACCGCCCTGACTCCCTCGGGAGTAGGGCGGTTTATAAATCCAATAAAATAAATAAAATAATAAATAAAACACAAACACACATCCTTCACATTCTATACCAGTGGTGGCTAACCTTTTTGATGTCGTTTGCCAAAAGCAGGTGGAGGGGGGGGGGTCAGTCGCATGTGTGCGTGCCCACGCCCGTAATTCAATGCCTCCCCCGGGCTCCCCTGCTTTTCGCATGTGACGGGTAGGTCCAGTAAGCCTGTTTTTTTGCTCTCCCCAGGCTCCAGGGGCTTTCTTGGAACCTTGGGAGGGCGAAAATGGCCTCCCCCCACTCCCGGAGGCTCTCCAGAGGCTGGAAACAACCCATTTTCCAACTTCTGGTAGGCCCAGAAAGCCTGAAAATCAGCTGGCTGGCATGCCCATGCACACTGGAGCTGAGCTAAGGCAACGCCTGCGTTCCCACAGGTGGCATGTGTGCCATAGGTTCACCATTACAGGTGTATACAATTCAATTGAAAACACCTGATATTGCATTAATATTGCACTATACGGTAGAATTCAATACAGTTACTGCTCTGGGATAGAAGCTGTTTTTCCGCCTATTTCTCCTTGTTTTTATTGTCCTGTACCATCTGCCAGATGGTAATAGTTCAAAAAAAGGGTGCCCAGGATGAGATGGATCTCTTTTTTTTATTATTTGATTTATATGCTGCCCTTCTGCAGAGACTCAGGGTGGCTTACAATGCATTAAGCAATAGCCTTCATACTTTTGTATATTTATACAAAGTCAACTTATTGCCCCCAAAAACTGGGTCCTCATTTTATCTACCTTAGAAAAGACGGAAGGCTGAGTCAACCTTGAACCTGGTGAGATTCGAACTTACAGTAATTGCAGACAGCTGATGTTACACAATGCTTTAGTCTGCTGAGCCACCAGGCCCTTGCTTTAATATCTTTAAGGATGTTTTGAACTTTCTTAAGGCAGCGGGAGCTATAAAGCTCTTCCAAGGAGGGGAGGGGGCAACCAATGATCCTCTGGGCAATGACGTTGACCCTCTGGAGCGCTGTCCTATCTGCCACTGTGCAATTGGCAAACCATACAGAGGTGCAGTAAGTTAAAATACTCTCTATGGTGCAACGGTAGAAAGTCACCATCAGTTCTTTACTCAGTTGTTGTTTCCCGAGTATAAGTCTCATGTAGTATAATCTCTGCTGGGCCCTTTTGACCAGTGCTGCAATGTGAGCGCCCCAAGTCAAGTCCTCTTTTAGGATAACACCCAGAAACTTAAAACTGGCCACTTGCTCCACTTGGTCTCCATTGATAAGCAAGGGCTGGATGTCGGATCTATTCCTTCTATAGTCCACTATAAATTCCTTGGTCTTATTGGTGTTAAAGACCAAGTTATTGTCTCCATATCACAAAAGCAACCAGTCCACCTTATCTCGATAGGAAGACTCATTCCCCCCCACTCCCGGAGATGAGTCCCACCACCAATTTGCAGTCCCATCATCTGCAAATTTAATATTAGTATTACTGGCGTAATCCTCAGTCCTTGCATGTCTATGGAGATTCTCAGTCATGCAACTCATGGTTGTCTCAAAGGTGGGGTTTCCCCCCCCCCTCAAAAGGCAACTGGACTATATATATTTTTTTCTTTCCTTGGCGAAGTAGAACTTTCGCTTCTCATCCAAGACTCTTTATCGGTCCTTACGCTTCCTCTTTTCTCGCTCTCTCACTCACTCTTCGGACAACTTTCACCGGGTGGGAGTTGAGGCCCCTTCCTGTTCCTGCTTGATGCCTCATGGAAAGTCAGCTTCTTCCTTTGAGGGGGCAGCTTGGAAGGAACCAGAGCTGTGAATCTGCAACCCTGGTCACGTCAGCGAGGACGCTACTTGGAAGTTCCTGCTCAGGTGGGTGGAATTGATTTCCTGGGCAAAGCAGGAATGTTTCCTTGGGGTGTTGAGATGGGGGGAGGGGGAAGGAGAGCACCTCTGCTGATCTGAGCTCTCTGGATGCTGAATTGGAATCCATTGGCCTGCTGAAGTAGGAATGGACTACACCTTTAGATCTCCGGAGAAGGTGGAAATCTTCCTTGTTGGAACAGCTCTTGTAAGAGAACTTGGAGCATTGGTGGAAGAGGTTGGCAGTTAAGTTATTGTGCCTGGATCTGCCACATCAGAATCCATCCCAGAGATGTGAGTAAATCATTGGATTATCTGTGGCGGATATGCCTCTTTTCCTGCCCCTGGGTACTGTGGAGATCAGCATTAGGAGCTGAAATCCTTGGCTGGAAGCTAAGAATGCCAAGCATTTGGGGAAGGGGGTGGGTGGGATTTGAAGGTGGTATGGGGCAGAGGGGGGAAAGATCATATGATTTCTCAACAGGCAGGAAACCTCAGGGAGAAATATATGAAATAAAAATCCTGCTGGATCAATGAAGCGAGACCTAAGGTGATCAACAAGATTCCAGCAGATGGAAGAGAATTGAATATGAAGAGAATTGGGAAGGACCTAGTAGGGGCCAACCGTTAAGCAGGAAAGTCCAAGTGAACCTGCTTCCTCCATCTAAAGGCTTTTACTGGGGCTTCTTCCTGCCCCACGGATCACTTGTTCACTGAGATATGATCAGTCCGGCTCCTTATTAGCATTTTATCCAACTCACAACTGAGTTATTTTGAAAACAATTTGGGTTTTCCTGGATGACTGAGAATCTCCCTAGACATCAAACCTTTGGGTTGTGATCGTAGCCTTATTTATTTATTTATTTATTGCTTCTTATTTATTGCTTTTTATTAATTTTTATGATTGCTGATCGGAACTGATCTCTGTAGGTTTCTCAAACTCCATTTTAAAAAGGGTAACATTACATCAAGAATGTTTTCTAATACTGGGGAGACCTTGCCCGTCAATGAGAAACGTTTGATTCTGGCAGGTCACACATCTAATCAAATCATACATTGGAATAAGTAGGACACGCGGGACTGAGCCCATCCTGGATATGTGGTTGTCTGTCAGATTGATGACTTTTGAATCCCACCCACACTAGAAGCAAATATGCTGTTAATGGATCACCTGGCAATCTCTTCCCCGTCCTGCAGAGGAGGCATTCAGCGAACCGGTAGCGGTGACCTATAGCCTCATTTTCGATGCCGCGTACAAGCAAAGCACTTGTGCAAAAGGCCATGCACAGGCACATGTGTGAAGTGCAGAAGGCATACGTGCACGCTCACATTTGCGAACTGGTGGCAAACTTCCGTGAATCCCACCGCTGCTTCCTGGATCTTCTGTGGTCCACCGTCCTTAAATCACCTTTTGAGTTCTTGTATTCTGAGTGTGGCTGACTCAACTCTCTCTCTCTTCCCCTCAGCCTTATTTGATAATGCCATCATCCCGGGCCCCCATCTCGGGCTAGCTCTCTCCTCTCTGCCCACTCCCCAAATATCTCCCAGGGTTATATCCTTCCCTACCACTAGAGACAATCCAGTCGTCTCAAGTTTATAGTGGTCTTTTGGAAGGAGAAAGCCTACTTCCCCGTTTGCCTCTTTCTCAATTACTTTTCAGAATGACTTCAGGGCCTCCTTTCCGTAAATAGGATATTGAGCAATAAAAGAAGAAAACGTCAAGAAAACAGCTTTTTCTGTTTGGAAAAAAAAAACACACACCTTGGAACTGTGCCCATGAAACATAGAAATCCAGAAGCTGAACTGTTACGACATCAGCCTCTCTTGTGAATCAGTTCCTAGTCCTAAACATGAGGAAAGATTTTAAGCGGGGGTGAAATCCAGCAGGTTCTGACCGGTTCTGGAGAACTGGCAGCGGAAATTTTGAGTAGTTCGGAGAACCGGCAAATACCACCTCTGGCTGGCCCCAGAGTGGGGTTGGAATGGGGATTTTGCAGTATCCTTCCCCCAGGAGTTGGATGGGAATGGGGATTTTGCAGTATCCTTCCCCCAGGAGTGGGGTGGGAATGGAGATTTTGCAGTATCCTTCCCCAGGTGTGGGGTGGGAATGGAGATTTTGCAGTATCCTTCCCCCAGGAGTGGGATGGGAATGGGGATTTTGCAGTATCCTCCCCCCAGGAGTGGGATGGGAATGGGGATTTTGCAGTATCCTTCCCCCAGGAGTGGGATGGGAATGGGGATTTTGTAGTATCCTCCCCCCCAGGAGTGGGATGGGAATGAGGATTTTGCAGTATCCTTCCCCCAGGAGTCAGGTGGGAATGGAGATTTTGCAGTATCCTTCCCCTGCCACGCCCACCAAGCCACGCCCACAGAACCGGTAGTTTAAAAAAACCCTGGATTTCACCACTGATTTTAAATGCAGTTTGAGAAGAGAAGCTTAAAGCCAGCAAATACTCTCTATGTTTTTTTTTCCTGAGCTGGCTGAAGTTGAGGGAAGAAGAGCAGCCAATGGGGGAGATTGGGCCAGCTCCTCTCTCAGCCCTAAGAAGAAGGCGGCAAGGGAAAAAAGATCTGACAAAAGTTTGGCCAAAAAACTGGCAGGGACTTGTCCAGATAAGTGCCCTTCAATCAGATCAGGAAATAGCAGCAAGGGCTGCCACCCTCCCTTTAAACATGATTTTAAATTGGGTTGATTTTTTCTGTTGTGGACATTTCACTACCCAACTAGGCAACCTCATCAGTGCAAGGTTTTCTCTGTGCTCAATTTCAGTGACACAGTTTAATTTGATAATGCCCCAGGGTCCTGTGTTATTTCAATAGAGTAGAATAGGGTAGAGTAAAATAGAGTATGTTTGCATATGGAACTAGCTGAGACAATAACTTGAAAGCAGCAAAGAAGTTTATTCACATATTTGCAAATACAGATGGATAGAAAGTGGACACAGGGAGAGAGAGAGAGAGGGAGGGAGGGAGGGAGGGAGAGATATGTAATGATGTCAGAGACAATTTGGGTGGGAGATAGGGAGGGAAAGAGGAAGGAAGGGAGGAAGGAAGGAAAGTTCATGAAGAAGCTATTTTCTGCTAATGTCCCATTTGCTTCCCAAATATGATATTCTTTGAGAGGCTTGCCAGCTTTTGAGAGGCCTGCTTTAAGAGGCAGAGGGATGGAGGGATTTCTTCAAAAAGAAAGTTGAGATTTAGGGACCAATGTCTGTGAGGGTTGTCCCCCAAACTGGGCCTTAGCTTGGTGTCAAAGCCGACTGATTGCCAAACACAAGGTGTGACACAAGAATATACTTTTATTTTGGTACCAAGATAGAAGGACCCTGCTTTGAAAGCTGCCAAGACCTGATCACAGTTTTATAACAATTTTTATCCTCATAGGTGTGTCACAAAGACCCCTTTGCCCTCTCCCTAATAATGCCTATAATATTGATTAGTTATCTGGATTACACCCCCCCCCCAAAAAGCTTTTATGCTTGCTATGCAAAATAGCTAAATCTCACTCCACCTGTTGCCTATCCCAGGTCACAGGTATCTTGCAAAGTTTCTAGTTTCTAGCTGTGTGGTTTTGGGGGTTTGGGGGGCAAGATCCAATATCCTGGCTAAGTGGTTTCTGACAGGTCAAGATCTTTGCTTCTGCCTCACTTCATTAACCAATGCAGCCCCCTCCCCTCTTGCCACCACAGCCCCCCTCGCCATGCTATCAAGAAAGAATTGCAGATCTCCTATTAGAGCAAAAAAGGAAAAAGGAATAAAAGATTTTAAGTTGTTCTAAGACAAAGAAATGAAGACAAGAGTAAATGTATGTCAGGATTCATATTCCTCACTTTCATGTCCATCACACCGGGGTCCTATCTCCACCTATATGACCCTTCCTATGATCCCCAGGGCCTCATCTGTACATATCATGTCCATCCCACCCACATCTGGGCCCTATCTCAACGTATGACCCTTCCTCTGATTCTTCAGAGAGACAAAGAAATCGCTTTCCTGGGTGACCATAACGCCAGTTACTCACTGAGTAAATGAGTCAGAGAAACGACGAGGGAGAAATCGGGCTGAAGAAACAGGGACTTCCCCTCCCTAGACAGGGTGCTGGCTTCCTTTGTCTTCCTCTTCTCAGTGACTCAGCCTGGAAAATGGGTGTCCGAAGGAGTATTTTTGTCAGGCTGTGGAAACTTTCTTCACACACACTTTCTATTCCTTCTGTTGGGAGATTCATCTAATCTCTGATCAAAGAGCAAGTGGCAGTCATGGCTAGGAGGAGGGCATTACCACAGCTACATGCCACATGACCACTTTTGTCTGTTCCTAGACTGGGAACTTCTAGTCACCTCCAGATTAGACTACTGTAATGCATTCTACATGGGGCTGCTGTAGGAGATGGCCAGGATGAGCCTGAGGGAGGAGTCAAATGCATCATCAGCCTCGAGTCCCTTCGTATCCACAAGATATCTAATTCCACCCTATCTTAATTCCATTGACTCTTATTCACCACCAATTTGCTTTGTAATTCAGATTCTTGTACAGCAGGGGTGTCAAACTTGATTTCATTGAGGGCCGCATCAAGGTTGTGTTTGACCTCAAGGGGGCTGGGGTTGGCGTGGCCAGCTCAATGTCACTCATGTTGGGGGCGCTGGTGGTGGCCCAAATGGTCTGTCAGAGAAAACAGGCTCCCAAACTCTGTTTTTGCTCCTGCAACCCTCTGCCAGCGAAAATTGAGCTCGGGAGGGCCTCTGTTTTTGCTGGCAGAGGCACCGTGGGCCAGTCCTTCACTGTCTCCAGGGCAGTCCCGCACCCCATGGGCCAGATCCAGCCCCTGGGCCCTGAGTCTGTCATCCTGTTGTAGAGAGTTTAGAAAAGAATATAATTTTTATTGGCCAAGTGTGATTGGACACACAAGGAATTTGTCTTGGTGCATATGCTCTCTAAGCTTGCAATAAATCTTTACATTCTTTTGGACTGCCTGGGTTTCCTGATTTCCGGGCTTGACAGCTGCCCTGGAAGACTATCTGGAAACTTCAGTGGTCAAATCGAGGTTTAACCTTCACAGTCCTTCATGGCCCAGAAACACCTCATCATCTCCCATTAGATCCAGCAGAGACAGAATATTATGGGTTCCATCTGTGAGATGCCTACATCTGATGGGTTCCAGAAGGTTCTCTGCCATGTATAAGGTGACCAATCGTCCTCCTTTAGGAAGGACAGTCCTTCTTTTGTAAGTTCTGTCCTCTCTTGAAAAGTATCCTCCTACATGTCCTCCTTTTCGATATTGGAAGACTAATCTGTAAATCTCCATATTAGATTGATGCCGATCCGATCCGTTGTGTGTGAAGTATTTGTTTTTGACATGATGATTCATCAAGGCTCGGTATAGCGCGATGAGATGTAATTATGAGACACGTGTGCTCTGCACAGGATAATTGTTTTGAGAGAATGCGCCGGGCGCAAGTGGTTTTGTTTACTTCTTACCCAAACACGACAAGGCACACCTGCACGCATTAAGACTCATTGATGCAATGAATAAAATGTTTATTTTATTTACTATTTTTTTTCTTCAATTTATTTGTGTCCTCCTTCTCATTGTAAAAAAGTTTAGCCATATACCCACCTAATGGAACATTCTCCTAATGGAACAGAACTCCATCCTGGTTAATGTTCCGGAGGCCCCTCAAAACCTGGTTACATCGAGGGGTGAAATACTCCCTGTTTGAACCAGATCGCCCGATCCGATAGCGATGGCGGCAGATGGTTTGTAGAACCGGTAGCAAAAATCCCTGTGCCTCCCACCACCACCACCAACATGCCCAGCTGAGCCACAGGATCATCAGAGGCTTTTTTTTTACTTTTAAAAGCATTTTTTGTACAACCTCTTCCGATGAAAAAAATGCTTTTAAAAGTAAAAAAAAAAGCCTCTGATGATCGCGCTGCTCAACTGGGATTGTCAGAGGCTTTTCAAAGCATTTGTTTCTGCAACCTCTTGGCCGAAGAGGTGGTAAAAAAAATGCTTTGAACAGTCTCTGAAAATGCTTTGAAAAGTTAAAAAAGAAAAAGAAAAGCTGGCCACGCCCACCCAGTCACATTACTCCCACCACCACCACCAAGCCACACCCACAGAAGCAGTTGTAACAAATCTTACATTTCACCCCTGGTTACATCCCCAGGCTTGGAGGTCCTAGAGAAGCGATTACAATTCAAGGTGATTCCCTTATTGTCAGTGATGTCTGGATAATCCTCTCTACCTTTGTGGTTTGTGGATTTTAATGTTTTAATGTTTTTACATTTTAATAGTAAATGTCTCTATTTTTTTCAATGGCTGTATTTAGAATAATCGCTTTTATATTAGTTTGATCGGATCGTTGCACGCGGCCGAGGGTCATTCAGCTCAGATGGGCAGCTTTATCAATCTGAGAAATACGCAGATCACTTACCAAGCTGTGCCAGTGCCAAGAACAACACTGGTCATCTATGGCATGACTTTTGGCTATTCTGTTTATTATATTAGAATCTAGAGCTGTGATGGCAAATCTATGGCATGGGTGTCACAGGTGGCACACAGAGCCCTCTCCTGTGGGCACACGAGCCGTCACCCCAGGCCAGCTTCACATCTCCCGCCATCCAGCTGCTTTTTGGGTCTCTGCTGCGCATGCATGGGGGGCGGGGGACATGCAGGAGATGCACGTGCATGCGTGGGGGGGGTTGCACATGCATGCACGGGGCCATAAGCATGCGGAGGTCAGGACGCATGTGGGGGGGGGTCACGTGCATGCATGGGGAGTATGGGGGTTATGCCCGATACGTGTGGGGCATGGGAGCATAAGAGAGTTGTGTGCATGTGTGTGTTTCACATGTGCATGCACAGGGGTCACATGTGCATGCATGGGGGTCATGCGGGGGGTGGGGCACATGCAGGGGGTCGCACATGCTTTGCTTTTGCCACGCAACAACAAAAAAGTTAGACATCACTGATCTAAAGATTAGATTATTGCACAGCAAAATTCTGGTATGCATAGGAATGTACAGCTGATGTCTTAACACACACTGGACAGATTGAACTCCTGGCAGTGGACAGAATTAGCCACAGGTTCGGCATCACGGGTATAGGGTCTCCTCCCTGAACAGGGGCTGGACTAGGAGATCTTCATGGTCCCTTCCAGCTCTATTCTGATTGATGGATTGAAATAGCGGAATAGAATTGTTATAAACAGTGCACATTTGCATATGGAACTACCCGAGACAATAACTTGAAAGCGGCAAAGAAGTTGATTCACATATTTGCAAACACAGATGGATAGAAAGTGGACACGGGGAGAGAGAGAGGGAGGGAGAGGGAGGGAGGGAGGGAGAGAGAGATATGTAATGATGTCAGAGGCAACTTGGGTGGGAGATAGGGAGGGAAAGAGGAAGGAAGGAAAGTTCATGAAGAAGCTATAATTCTGCTAATGTCCCATTTGCTTCCCAGTTGGAGATAACCCCCTCCTGGATTTTTTGAGAAGTCCAGCCTCGGCTTTTCTGCCTCCACCATGTCGGACCCGGAGGATGAGGATGGTGAAACTTGTTGGAACAACCTGGAAAGCTTCCGTGTGAAGCTGATTTCGGTGATCGACCCTTTCAGAATAACACCTTACCTCCGGCAGTGCCGAGTCATCAACCACGATGACGAGGAGCAGATCCTGAATGATCCCAGCCTGGTACTCCGGAAAAGAAAAACAGGTACCTGCCAATCTTCTGGCTTTGCAAGAAATCTGAGTTTGCACAACGTATCAAACAAGAATGTCCCAAAAGTGTTTTTTCAGGAGGCAACTGGACTTTCTGGTTTTTCTTTGAAGAAGTTTTGCTTCTCATCCAAGAAGCTTCTTCAGCTCTGACAGGATGGTGGAGAATAGAAGGATGCAAATGATCAGCTGCCTGCTGCATTCCCCACCATCCAGTCAGAGCTGAAGAAGCTTCTTGGATGAGAAGCAAAAGGCCTTCAAAGAAAAAACAGAAAGTCCAGTTGCCTGCTGAAAAAAGCACCTTTGAGACAACCATGACTTGGATGACGGAGAATCTCCGTAGATATCAAACAAGAAGCTTCCAGGACGCACTTTTAGCTGGCACCCTTTGTAAGAACCAGAAGCAAAAGGAACGAGGCAACCTTATCTGATCTTCCATCCTTCTTTCTTCATGGGGAGAACCTGACAGGGACCAGAAAGTCTTCTGCCTCTTTTCCTTCTCATCCTTTTTCCAAACTCTCCTCATTTAAAATTGAGCTTGACTGCAATCCCCTTGGCTGAAACCTCTGGCCCATCTGGGAAGCTATCTTCCTGCCTTCCTCAAGAACAGTAGCGATTCCACCACGAGAGGAAAGTCAGCTCTTTTCTTAGAATCTCTTTGAAGAATATATAAAACTGTCTAAAGCAGGGCCTATCAAAATGAGTCAAGCCGTCAACATCAGAAGGTATTTTCCGCTGGGTGTGAAAATCATAAACTTCAGAGTTATGGCCTTGATGCTTGATGAACTAGAAGTCCTCTATTCTATTCTATTCTATTCTATTCTATTCTATTCTATTCTATCCTATCCTATCCTATCCTATCCTATCCTATCCTATCCTATCCTATCCTATCCTATCCTATCCTATCCTATCCTATCCTAGTCTAGTCTAGTCTAGTCTAGTCTAGTCTAGTCTAGTCTAGTCTAGTCTAGTCTAGTCTAGTCTAGTCTAGTCTAGTCTTGTCTTGTCTTGTCTTGTCTTGTCTTGTCTTGTCTTGTCTTGTCTTGTCTACTTTCTATTCCATTTTCTATTTTCTATTCTACTCTGCTCTCCTCCACTCTGGTCCATTCCACTCCATTTTCTATTTTCTACTTTCTATTATTTTTCTATTCTATTCTATCTCTGTTGGTAAAATGGGTGTTTCAATGGCTGCAAAACTCTCACTCCTCCTTCGTTCTGATCGTTTCGAATTTTGCATTCCATTCCATTCCATTCCATTCCATTCCATTCCATTCCATTCCATTCCATTCCATTCCATTCTATATCTCTATTCTATTCTATTCTATTCTATTCTATTCTATTCTATTCTATTCTATTCTATTCTATTCTATTCTATCCTATCCTATCCTATCCTATCCTATCCTATCCTATCCTATCCTATCCTATCCTATCCTATCCTATCCTATCCTAGTCTAGTCTAGTCTAGTCTAGTCTAGTCTAGTCTAGTCTAGTCTAGTCTAGTCTAGTCTAGTCTAGTCTTGTCTTGTCTTGTCTTGTCTTGTCTACTTTCTATTCCATTTTCTATTTTCTATTCTACTCTGCTCTCCTCCACTCTGGTCCATTCCACTCCATTTTCTATTTTCTATTTTCTACTTTCTATTATTTTTCTATTCTATTCTATCTCTGTTGGTAAAATGGGTGTTTCAATGGCTGCAAAACTCTCACTCCTCCTTCGTTCTGATCGTTTCGAATTTTGCATTTCATAATTCATAATTGCAATTAGGGGAGCTTTATTTTTCTCAAAAGAGGATCAGGTAGGCAGAAAGTAATAGCTGGCGAATTTCACACTTTAGTAAAAATCTGAAATTGACCCAAGAGAAAAGCTGTACTTTGTATCTGATAGGCTCCATATGAACATATTTATCTGACAGGAAGCTATGGAGAAATCTGTTCTTTGAGAATTGAGTGTCGCATCAAGCCTCCTGCTTGGTTGGGTGGGGTGGGGTGGGGTTTGTCTAGATTTATTTATTTATTTATTTATTTATTTATTTATTTATTTATAATTTAATTTCTATACCGCCCTTCTCCCGAAGGACTCGGGGCGGTGTACAGCCAATTAAAAACACAACATCTACAAACATCGAATTTAAAATAATTAAAAGTATTACACAATTTCGGCCTGAATTTAAAACCCAAAAATTTAAAACACCCAATTTAAAATCATTTACATGGGTAGCTCGAGCTGTATTGGCTCCCGGTGGTCCTCCGGGTGCAATTCAAGGAACTGGTTACCACCTTTAGAACGCTCCATGGCTTACGACCTGGATACTTACAAGACCGCCTGCTGCTACCAGTAGCCTCCCACTGACCAACTCACTCCCACAGAGAGGAGCTCCTCTGGGTGCCGTCGGCCAAGCAATGTCGGCTGGGGGCTCCTGCCCTCTGGAACGATCTGCCCCCCCCCCCGAGATATGGAAGATTTCCGACTTACGCACCTTCCACTGGGCCCTCAAGACGTTTTTATTTCATCGAGCCCGGCTAGCCTAATTTGCCTTGCCGAAATTTTAAATGTGTAATGGGGAATTTGTTTTAAATTGATGTGGGCCAAAATATTTAATATCTTTTAAAATTGTTTTAAAGTTTATATTTCTGTGTTTTAAGTTGGCTGTACACCACCCTGAGTCTCTTGGGAGAAGGGCGGTATATAAATTAATTAAACAAACAAACAAACAAACAAACAAATAAATAAATAAATAAAAAAGAGAGGCAAAAGATTAGAAATTACTTTGTGCAGGAACAATCTGGACCACTGAATTCAGCCATCTGTCCAGTCCAGAAATTGAGGTTTTAAAGACTTTGTGCTCTGTTCATCTTTTCAGGACTGCTCCTAGATCTCCTCCAGAGGACGGGCAAAAAGGGCTTTGTGGCTTTCCTGGAGAGTCTGGAGTTGTACTACCCACATCTCTTCAAGAAAATAACAGGCAACGACCCCACCCGGGTCTTCTCCATGATAATAGGTAATACTTTGTTCTGGTAGCTCTCCTGAGGTCCTCTGGTGACATCACAGTTCCATCTTTGGCCAACTGAAGTCAATGTCAAAGTTCTGGTTGATGAACCAGAATCTAGCAAGCACTGGCAAGATGATCCAATCTCTTCATGCAAATAGTGTACTCTTCATTGAGTACACTATTTCGGCAGAGAATGAAAGCAAAACCAGACCTAACTCATTCCCACACAGACCCAAGTAATTCAAGTTCAGTTTCTTCCTCCCTCTATGAGACCAAGTCACATTGTCCAATGGAGTTTCTTGGTATTGTTATGGGAAGGTCTGGTAAAGTTCTGGCAAAAACCTGCTGAAGTGTCCTTAGTTCCCATCTTGATGCCTGAAACTTTCTTACTTTCTATGTACCCTTTCCTCCCCCCCCCACCCCCAATGGTTCATTGACAAGCTGAGAAGTTATAATAGTTGCAATAGCAAAAATGTCTTTTGAAGCTTGACAGTCAAGATTTCAGCAAAGGGAGGTATCTGTCAAAGTAATGAAACTTGGGGAACACCTTGGTCTACCCCTGTTGTGCTCTTCGGGTCCCCGCCCTGCTCTCACCCACCAGGGTTCCTCTGCTCTGCAGACACGGCGGGAGAGTCCGGCCTGATGGAAGTGCTGATGAGCGAGGTCTCAAAGCTGCAGGCAGCTGTCCGAGAAGAGAGGCAGAAAGTCCAGGAGCTGAACGTGACCCTCAGCACCAAGGAGGACACCATCAAGGAGATGAGGGTGAGGGACAGTGTCCTGCGCAAGTACCAGGAGCGGGCACACAAGGTGAAGGAGGAGAGGGACTCCCTCAGCAAGGAACTGATGCTGTGCCGAGAGGAGAACTACAAGCTGGCCATGAAGTACGCCAAGCAGAGTGAGGAGAAGAACGTGGCCCTGATGAAGAACCGGGACCTACAGCTGGAGGTAGGATGCTTTGTTGCCACTCCTTGCTTCCCTTGAGCAAGGGGAAACAGGCCAGGGATGGGGCGTTAGGATTGATGTGAACTTAACCTGGGAATACCTGAATTCCGATACCAACTCTGCCATGAGTTCATATACATACCATGAGCTCAGTGGTGGGATTCAAATTTTTTTTACTAATGTTTCTGTGGCTGTGGCTTGGTGGGCGTTGGCAGGAGAAGAATACTGTAAAATCTCCATTCCCTCCCCAATCCAGAGGAAGGTTACTGCAAAATCCCCATTTCCTCCTGATCAGCTGGGACTTGGGAGGCAGAGAATAGATGGGGGCGGGGCCAGTCAGAGGTGGTATTTACCGGTTCTCTGAATTACTCAAAATTTCCACTACCAGTTCTCCAGAACTGGTCAGAACCTGCTGAAACCCACCTCTGCATGAGCTGTGTTTATATTACCCGTTTAGCCAGGCCGATTTAAAACCTGGCCCCACGTTTCTAAGAGTTTGGTTATTTTCATGTCAGGATGTGCTTTGTGGTTTACCCTCTATTGGGGGGGGGGGGGTGTCTACGACAAATCACCGCAGCCAACTCCCCACAACCGAAGCGATATGGCCAACTCACCGCAGCCAACTTGCCACATGACAACTTGCTGTGTGACAAGAATTACACTAATATCTAAGAATTAAAAAGAAAAAAAAAGAAATTAAGAACTAAGATGATTAAAGGCCTGGAGACTAAAACATATGAAGAATGGCTGCAGGTTTTGGGTCTGGCTAGTCTAAAGAAAAGAAGAATTAGGGGGGACCTGATAGCAGCTTTCCAGTATTTCAGGGGCTGCCACAAAGAAGAGGGGGGGGGGTCAAATTATTTTCCAAAGCACCAGAGGGCAGGAAAAGAAACAATGGATGATGTTCTGTCCCCCTTCCTCACACAGGCAAACGTAATACCATGCATGCCTGCCAATATGTTATTAGATAAACAGATTAGAATTCTTGGCAATCCAAAGTTTTGGCAGCAAACTGCGAATGCCTGCCAAGACCATTTTCACTCCCATAAAGCAGAAGAGGACTTTATCTTCAGTCCGTTCCAGGAGCAACAAATTATCCACGAGACAAGAGTTTAGTCAACGTTCAGTCCAAAATATATCCAAGCGAATTTCAGAGATCACGATGTGACTTTCAGGGTTTAACTTTGTCCGTCACCAAGCCCGAAGAGCAATCCCACCCATTTTTATTCCTGGTGCGGCGTGGCTCTGTGACTCAGCTCAATCTCTGGCCCTCCCATGCCTCTTCCTTTGCTGCTCACGCTTCTCCCTCTGACGCTGCCTGGGATCAAGCCAGGATTCCTCATCCTCGCTCCCTATCAATTGGTGCTCCAATATGCCTTCCTCCTGGCACATCGCAGGCTGTTCCTCCTGGTCTTCGGATGAAACCTGAGGCATTGCCAGAAATGAGGGTCCTGGAGAGGGAGGCCCTGTCAGTTTCTCCCTATCACCTTCGGAGTCCTCTTCCCCTGTTAGGACAGGCTCGGGAGTCAGGGTCACAACGAACCTCAAATGATGAAGCACCTACAATTTAGGGAGGGAAGCTGTTCCACTGGTTAATTATTCTCCCTGTTAGGAAGTTTCTCCTTAATTCCAGGTTGCTTCTCTTCTTGGTTAGTTTCCATCCATTGTTTCTTGTCCTTTGTTCTCCCAATTGCTCATTTGGTCCCCTGGGAACAAGATTATACAGATCAAAGGTGTAACTTAGGGCTGAAGTGTAAATTATCCCTGGGATGATCTCTGCAGTTCCAGCTGAGATAGGTACCATCTAAGAAGATGGCACAAGAAAAACAGGAAGAAGATTGATATGGGTTCAGATAAATGTTTGACAAATACCAGATACATTACAGAAGCCTAATAACAAAATAGGTTTGTTACAGGAGATGCAAATATAAAAGCATAATATATGTGATACAAATATAAAGGCATATTTGTGTTACAGATATAAAGGTACAATATATGTGTGTTATACAAATACAAAGGCTATATATGTATTACAGGAACCTAATAGTTACAGAATAACAAGTTTCTACTAATTCTAGTATACTAGTATATCATATTATAGTATTATTTATTATATCCTTATTATTTTTTTCCTTCATTATCTTTCCATTGATATATACTGCTCAAAAAAATAAAGGGAACACAAGCAGAAGACATCCGAGATCTGAAGGAATGAAATAGCCTTATTCAATACTTTATTCTTTACATACAGTAGTTTATACATTGCTCAAACACCTAAAGGGACAAAACGACTGTATGTAACGAACAAAGGCTATTAATAAGGCTATTTCATTTATTCAGATCTCGGATGCCTTCTGCTTGTGTTCCCTTTACTTTTTTGAGCAGTGTATAATTTTATGCTACTACCCCCCCAAAAAAGTGGTGTCATTAGCTAGTTTTTGAAAAGACACTTTTCCCAAAAGGTTTCCATAATTTCGACCACTACTGTAAATAAATGTTTTTTTAAAAAAGGAGGCCACACGCAGGAATTGATCTCCCCCCCCCCCCCACAATGATCTGTCTTCCCTTTCCTGTCCCCCAAGATCGACTGCCTGCGGCATAGCCTGATCAAGGCTGAAGATCACTGCAGCCTGGAACGGAAGCACACGCTAAACCTGAAGGAAGCCATGGAGCAGCGGCCTAGCCACGAGGCAGTGTGGGAAATCCAGCGGGAGAAGGACCTGCTGTTGGCCAAGAACAAGGAGCTGGAGTGCACCCTGCAGGTCCCTTCTGGTTCAGGAAGGGGGAACGACTGGCAGGACGGGGTGGGAAGAGGGCCCGCAAATACCTGCGGCCCCTTGAACAAAATTGCAGATAAAAGGTTTTGAGGGGATGCAAATTTTGATGGGAACTCTACGGGAAAGTCTTAAGTTCTTGAATTTAAGTATGACAGCTTTGCAAAAAGGAAGGATTCTCTGCAAATAGCCTGGCTGTTTATAGCAATAGCACTTAGCAATAGTACTTAGACTTATTTGCACATACCGCTTCACAGTGCTTTACAGCCCTCTCTAAGCGGTTTACAGAGTCAGCCTCTGGCCCCCAACAATCTGGGTCCTCATTTAACCCCCTCAGAAGGATGGAAGGCTGATTCAACCTTGAGCCGGTCAGGATTGAACTGTTGGCAGTGGGCAGAATTAGCCTGCAATACTGCATTCTAACCACTGCACCACCATGGCTCTTGGATAGATATAGATATATAGATATATAAATAGAGATAGAGATAGAGATATATAGATATGGATATTTAGGTGTTTTCTGAGGTTTTCGCAGGTGTTTGTATGTAGGTCTTTAGTTATTTGGGTTTTCTTCCGTGTAAAATTGGAAGTGTCTTGGCGATGTTTCGACGAAGTCTCATTCGTCATCTTCAGGCTGGTGTTCTCGGCTTCATGCTTCCAGGAGCAATGAAGCCGAGAACACCAGCCTGAAGATGACGAATGAGACTTCGTCGAAACGTTGCCAAGACACTTCCAATTTTACACGGGAGAAAACCCGAATAACCAAAGACCTACAGATATATAGATATAGCTATATAGAGATAGCTATATAGAGATAGAGATAGAGATACATAGATATAGATATAGATATATAGAGCCTGTCAGGATTGAACTCCTGGCAGTGGGCAGAATTAGCCTGCAGTACTGCATTCTAACCACTGCACCACCATGGCTCTTGGATAGATATAGAGATATAGATATAGATATAGATATAGATATAGATATAGATATAGATATAGATATAGATATAGATATAGATATAGATATAGATATAGATATAGATATAGATATAGATATAGAGAGATAGAGATAGAGATAGAGATAGAGATAGAGATAGAGATAGAGATAGAGATAGAGATAGAGATAGAGATAGAGATAGAGATATACAGAGCCTGTCAGGATTGAACTCCTGGCAGTGGGCAGAATTAGCCTGCAATACTACATTCTAAGCACTGCACCACCACAGGGAGAGGGATGGAGGGAGAGAGAGCAAGAGAGAGTGTGAGAGCGTACTTAGACTTATATACTGCTTCACAGTGCTGTACAGCCCTCTCTAAGAGTCAGCCTTTTGTCCCCAACAATCTGGATCCTCATTATACTGACCTCGGAAGGATGGAAGGCTGAGTCAACCTTGAGCCTGGTGAGATTTGAACTGCCAAATTGCAGGCAGCCGGCAGTCAGCAGAAGTAGCTGCAGTACTGCACTCTAACAACTAGGCCACCACGGCTCACAAAGGCGGGGGAGGGAAATGTGAAGGGGTGTCTATTTTGTGACTTTCCTGTCTTCTAGGTCACCAAGAATGGCAGCTCCGAGAAGGACGGGGTCTCCCTCCAGGCTCTCGAGGCCGAGTGGAGGCGGGTGCTGAAGGAGCAGCAGGAGCTGGTGAACACCACCTGCGATTTACGCCAAGCGCTCCAGAGAGCCGAAGACGGGCGGGATAAAGTAAGTGGTCAGGCCTACAAAGCCACAACATTATATCTTGGAGGGACACCGATCGCTTCGGAAAGGGCATGGGGGGAGATATCTGGAGGCAGGAAGAGGCTCAAGAGGGACAACTGGAGGCATCAGGAAGAGCATGGAGACATGACCAGGACCCCCAAGAAGCCCTTGAGAAGCGTCATGGCCTTGTGGGAGCCTGGTTCTGAGGAGGACGACGAAACGGAGCCGGAGCCCACAGAGGAGGATTGTGCAAGGGGAGTGCAAGGGAAGGAAGGGATCCCCCTTACACGATCTTCCTCCATCGTCCCCGGCTCCCTCTCATCCTCCTCCTCGTATCCAGGCTCTGACAGGGCCATGACAAGAACTCTGCAAATGCCTCCCCTTCCCTCCAGGAGATTCCTCCAACTGCAGTTCTTAATCTGGAAGGAATGAAGGAATTTTTCATTCTCTAGTACTACAATTCTGAACCGATGTGTGGAGTTTAATGATGGAATCCAAGGGGAAGAGCCGAATCCCCGTGTTTTACTGGATTACTTAACCTTGCCAATGAAAGCGAATCAGATTTAGAATTGAGCCCGGCTTCACCCATATCTATCCTTTCCCGATCGGACTGGATGTCGTTCCCGCAAGTGGACACAAAGGCCAGGCGAAACTCTAGAGTCTCCCCAAATGTTGTGACCACCAACATGCGGATAATGGTCTCCATGGCACTGATGAATATTTGTATTTAATCTGCATTAATTAAACCTCCCAGTGCACTTTTTCTTTCCATGAGAAAGACAGCCAGCTGATTTACTGTCTCAAATAAATGGAGATTAAATGCACAAGTCCCTGAAGCTTTCTTGACAACTTTTTCAGAAGTGTTTCGCTCATCTTCCTCTTCCTAAGGGTGAGAGAGACTTATAGAAGACTTTTCTTTCTTTCTCTCTTTCCTTCTTTCTTTTCTTTCTTTTTCTTTTTCTCTCTATCTTTCTTTTTCTTTCTTTCTCTTTCTTTCTCTCTCTCTTTCCTTCTTTCTTTTTTCTTCCTTTTTCTCTCTCTTTCCTTCTTTCATTTCTTTTTCTTTGTTTCTTTTCTTTCTTTTTCTTTCTTTGTTTCCTTCCTTTTTTTTCTTTCTCTTTCTTTTTTCTCTTTCTCTCCCTTCCTTCCTTCCTTCCTTCCTTCCTTCCTTCCTTCCTTCCTTCCTTCCTTCCTTCCTTCCTTCCTTCCTTCTGACTTGGGGATCCTGAAAATGGAACCAAGATCCCCCTCCTTCCAATATTTGAGGGTCTGCCACAGAGAAGAAGGGATTAAAGTACTTCCCTAAGCATCAGAAATCCAGAAAGGAATAATGGATGGAAACTGACCAGAGAGAGATTCAACCTGGAAATAAGGAGAAATTTCCTGACTGTGAGAACAATCAACCCATGGAACAGAAATTGACTTCGGAAGTTGTGGGAGCTTCATCACTGGAGGCTTTCAAGAAGAGACTGGACTGCCATCTGTCAGAAATGGTTGGGCAGGAGGTTGGACTAGATGACCTACAAGGTCCCTTCCAACTCTGTTAATCTGAATGAATGAATCCTCTCATCAGCAACCTACCACCACATTTTTCTTCCACAGTATTAAGACTCAACTCTCCAGGTTGCACATCTCATCAAAATACTACCATGGGTTGCTTATCATAGCTTTCAGGGCTATGTGAACCACGATGGCTAAACCACGTTCTACCCTTCCGTGGCATTTAATTTACAGGGTTTTTTGACTCTCAAATCACTGGAAATTAAAAGTTCAAGTCCCTGTAATTTTCTCGGCAACATTTTCTGCTTTAAACCTGGTTTAAAAACGAGTCCAAGGAAGTGTTTTGTGATCCTGACAAGGGCGGCTCCTTTCTTGTTCATTAAAAGCAGATTTTCTCCCCATATTTTCCCCAGAATATGTAGAGACTTTTTGGGGGGAAATGAGCCCTTTCTACTTTTTTACTCAAACCCCTGACACCATTTCGGTATCTCCTCCCACCTCACAAGGTTGTATTCTACTCGAGAGTGAAATGGCCAAGGCAGAGGGTCAGTCCTGAAGGCCATTGGGAAGGATTCACCTGGACTCCAAGATCTGCCCAACTTTCAGAGTTTGGATGGAGGCAGCTCAGAGCCTTGCTTTGAATTTGAAGCTACCTGAGCAGATAGAGATGGTTGATGTTTCAAGCAGAATCATTCTTGTTTTCCTTAAAGGTTTTTAAAAGGACCACTTAGATGAATACGGGGAGTGGTGCAGTGGCCTACAGGTGGAGCTCTCGCTTCTCTCAGGAGGCTGTGAGTTCAATCGTAGGTAGAGGCAGATATTTCTCTCTCTGGGCACTATGAGATTATATCTGCCGAACAAAATTCTGCATTGGCGACAGGAAGGGCATCCGGCCAGTAAACATTCTACTAGCTCCATTCAGTTGCCCAGACTCTACCCCACAAGGGATTATGGGGTCATTAAAAGAAGATGTTGACTTAGGTGAATATGTCCATTCCTCTTCCCACTCAAAATCTAGCTAAGGAAACTCTGCCCTGCCTGAGACAATAGCCAGAGATTCTCCCACTGATTTATACTGTACTGTTTTGCCAGCTTGTAGGAGAGAAGGAGCTCCTGGAACTGAGATGCACTTCCTTGCAAAATGATAATCAAATTTACCAAAATCGTATCAAGGCTATTTTAAAACAGCTGGAAGAGGTGGCTGCTGAAAGAGATCAGGTAAGGATCAGCCTATCTTTCCCCAACCTGGTGCCCCCTGATGGGCTGGATTTCAACTCCCAGATTGTATCACCCTCAGTTTTGCTCTCTTATAGACTAACAGAGTTGGAAGGGTCCTTATAGGTCATCTAGTCGAACCCCCACCTAAGCAGACCTAACAAGGCTCCTAAAATCAGTGAGTCTTATTAGAAATAAATAACTAGGGAAGAATAGCATGGTTCCAGCTTTTTAAGAGGAAGGGATCAGTCCGTGTTTGTCAGCCTTACAATGTCTCAACGTGTGATCTTCATTACCCAGAATTCCCCAGCCTGAGTGTGTGTGGCCATTGTTGAGAATTCTGGGAATTGAAATGCAGATCGGAAACTTGCCATGGTTGGGGAAATGCTGAGATAAATTGGAAAATTCTGCCCTCTGTTGACTGAGTGTAGGTACTGCAGAGCACTAGTACTTGGGAAAGGACATGTCAATGCTGCCCACTGGTGGCTGATTTTGATACTGCAGTTTCAAAGCAGAAGGAAGCTATAGAGTTCTATGGAAAAGTTACTTCTACATCATCCTGGGAGAGGAAGCTCAACCCACATGTGGGCTGCAGATGCCTTGTGGCTATTATTCCAAGTGGGGATGACACAGTACTAGCCCATGAGCCTGGAAGTGAGGAAATTGAGGAACCCCACAGAGCAAGGATGGTCAACGATGATTCTGCTATGACAGGGCTGTCAAACTTGATTTCATTGAGGGCTGCATCAGGGCTGTGTTTGACCTCATGGAGGGGGGCTGCGGACGTGGCCAGGCTGGGCATGGCCAGCTGGACATCACTCATGTTGGAGGGCACCTGTGGTGGCCTGAGTGCTCTGCCAGTGAAAACGGGTCCCAAGCTCCGTTTTCAGCTGCAGCAGACTCCTGCAACCCTCTGCCAAAGGAAACAGAGCTTGCGAGCTCCACACACGGCCCTCCCGAGGTCCATTTTTGCTGGCAGAGGCATGGCGGGCCTTTCCTTCATTGTTTCCATGGCCGCCCCCGCGGGCCAGATATAAGCACTTCACGGGCCAGATCCTCCGCCCCTCCCCATGCCTCGAGTTTGACTCCCCTGTGGTATGGGAAAGACCTTGTCCCAGGACAATGCCGTGGAAATGGGAACATGCTTTGGGAATTACCTAGGGTCGTGATGGTGAACCTATGGCATGCATGCCACAGGTGGCACGTGGAGCCATATCTGTGGGCACGCGAGCGTTGCCCTAGCTCAGCTCCAGCACGCATGTGCGGACTGGCCAGCTGATTTTCAGGCCTTCCAGAAGTCAGGAAACAGGCTATTTCTGGCCTCTGGAGGACCTCCGGGGGTGGGGAAGGCCGTTTTTGCCTTCCCCAGGCTCCTACAAAGCCTCTGGAGGTCTGGGGAGGGCGGAAAACGGACCTTCTAGTCCCACTGGAAGTTTGGAAACAGGCCATTACCGGCCTCCGGAGGGCCTCCGGTGGTGTATGTGAGGAAGGCCGTTTTTGCCCTCCACAAGAAAGCCTTTGGAGCCTGGGGAGGGCGAAAAATGGGCCTACCAGGCCCACCGTGCCATAAGGGGGAGTGAGGGGATGGGGCGCATTGAATTATGGGTGTGGGCACGCGCATGTGCGAGCCCCTCACAGTTCACCTGCTTTTGGCACACGGCGACAAAAAGGTTAACCATCACTGACCTAGGGGGTACTTAGATCCCAAGGATGGCACCTCAACTAACAGGACCTGAGATGGCCCAACACACAAGCTGAGCTAAAATGGGTTTGCGTGCCTCGTGGTTCAGCATCTGGTGAGAAGCATTCCGTGGCAGATGTGGGGAAAGCATTATTTGGGCGTGACATGTTACATGAGCACAGCAGCTGTGTTCCATCAGCTCGCATTTGGGGTTCAGTGTGCTGCGTGAGCCCAGCCAGCACTGGGGATCCTTGCCTCTGTGCTGGCTGGCTCAGTCTGCCCGGTTGGTGGGCTTTTCTGGCAACTCTCTTTCCCTGCTCCCTGATGGGATGGCTGCAGGCTCTTCTGACCCAGGAGGACTGCCACAAGCAATACTCCCAAGGCCTGAGAGAGAAAGACAGCTACCGGAAGCAGATCCGAGAACTTGGGGAACGTTGTGACGAACTGCAACTCCAGCTCTTCCAGAAAGAGGGACGGCTGCTGAGTGTCGAAACCCAACTGAAACGGCTGTGCCGCAATCCCTCCACAATAGTAGGTTGTCGGGAAAAGTGCCATTGGGAAAGGAGCCGGGGTGGCGCAGTGGTTAAAATGTAGTATTGCAGGCAAGCTCTGCCCACTGCCAGCAGTTTGATCCTGACTGGCTCAAGGTTGACTCAGCCTTCCATCCTTCTGAGGTGGGTAAAATGAGGACCCAGATTGTTGGGGGACAGAGGCTGACTCTGTAAACCGCTTAGAGAGGGCTGTAAAGCTCTGTGAAGTGGTATACAAGTCTAAGGGCTATGGCTATTGCTGTAGCTGTAGCTGATTGGATGCTGCATTAGGAGCCGTAGTGGCGCAGTGGTTAGAATGTAGTATTGCAAGCTAACTCTGCCGACTGCTAGCAGTTTGATCCTGACCGGCTCAAGGTTGATTTAGCCTTTCCGTCCTTCCGAGGTGGGTAAAATGAGGACCCAGAGGCTGACTCTGTAAACTGCTTAGAGGGCTGTAGAGCACTGGGAAGCAGTATATAAGTGTTATTACTATTCATGTGAATGTTCATTCATGGCCAGTTACGACAGTGGGAGGGATGGTATCCAAGAGATGATGTATCCCTTGCTGGTTTCTGCTGTGAAAAGGCTCTTTCCTGGGAGCCAGGTAGCATGCAGGAATAATAAATAGGTAGTATTATAAGAAACGGTAATGAGCTGTTTTTAACATCTTGCCAATTAACTTCTTGTTGTTCCAGACTTCAGATCTTGAAGAAAACTCATCCCGCAGCTCTCAAGAGGTGACTTATGAGTATCTGCTCCCCTATTTTTACTATTCCTCCTGCCCCCGTTTGGGCAGCGCTTTAGATTCTTACAGCCACAGACTCTGCTCTTACTGTCCGAGGGTCACATGGGAGAAAGAAGGGGAATCTGGAAATGGTCTGATCCCCAGTTGCTTATGTTGCAGAGACTGTACTCACACAGCACACTACAGCTGTTAACTAATAACTTCATCTTTTGTGGGTTTACATACACCAATTCATACATTAAGCAAAAAGGCTAGATTTCTGCTTGCTCCAAGTTTAAGAACCACCAACCCATTGCATTGCAAACAAAACATAAAAAAAAAATACCCAAGCAATGTTGAGTTACTGTACATCAGGAATTCACGATATTTTTGAAATGATGAGACATAAAATTTCCATCTCTTCTGCATTTGTTGGATGGATTTCGTTTCGTTAAGAGCCGAGGTGGCGCAGTGGTTAGAGTGCTGTACTGCAGCTACTTCAGCTGACTGCTAGTTCAGCAGATCAAATCTCACCGGCTCAAGGTTGACTCAGCCTTCCATCCTTCCGAGGTGGGTAAAATGAGGACCCAGATTGTTGGGGTCAATATGCTATTTAGTATACTGTCGATTGTTGTAAGCCACCCAGAGTCCTCGGAGAATGGGCGGCATAGAAATAATAATAATAATAATAATAATAATAATAATAATAATAATAATAATAATAATAATAATAATAATAATAATAGTTGTTGTTGTTGTTTAGTTCTGTGCCTTTATAGCACCTTAAATAGAATTCTTTATTGGCCAAGTGTGATTGGACACACAAGGAATTTGTCTTTGGTGCATATGCTCTCAGTGTACATGCAAAGAGAAGATACATTTGTCAAGAATCATATGGTACAACACAATGATAGTCATAGGGTACAAATAAGCAATCAGATCATACTAGGATACAATCAGTATAAATTGTAAGGATATAAGGAACAAAGTTAGTCATACAGTCATAAGTGGGATGAGATGGGTGATAAGATTAATAGCGCAGACTTAGTGAATAGTTTGACAGTGTTGAGGGAATTATTTGTTTAGCAGAGTGATGGCATTCGGGGAAAAACTGTCCTTGTGTCTAGTTGTTCTGTTGTGCAGTGCTCTGTAGCGTCGTTTTGAGGGTAGGAGTTGAAATAATTTATGTCCAGGATGTGAGGAGTCTGTAGATATTTTCACAGCCCTCTTTTTGACTCGTGCAGTATACAGGTCCTCCATGGAAGGCAGGTTGGTAGTAATTGCTTTTTCTACAGTTCTAAATGCAGGTTTATTTCAAAATTAATGCAGGAAACATCACTTTTTGCATTTTGTAAACAAAAAAAAAAGGAAAGTAATATTCCTTCAAAAATAGAATATATTCTCATTTTGCATTCTTCTCCCCCTTTAATGCTCGTAGCTGACTCCCCAGGGAAATCCAGACGAAGATAGGAAAGGCACCAAGCCAAGTATGTTTATCTGTGACTAGCTATTCTTTTCTCTCTCTCTCCCCTCTTTCTTTTTCTTTCCTTCCTTCCTTCCTTCCTTCCTTCCTTCCTTCCTTCCTTCCTTCCTTCCTTCCTTCCTTCCTTCCTTCCTTTCTCCTGCTCTGCAATTCGACCACAAGGAGGATTTTAATCCTGGAAGTCCTGCCAATGGATCAGAAAAGGTTACCATGATCTACCATCCCTGTCCCCACTCTATACCAGTGAATTGTCAGCCAAGCTTGTTTGGGGCACGAATTTAGCCCTATTTCAGAACCCAGCTAGGCCCATGTCCAGAAATAGGCCAACTGCCCATTCAGACACTTGGAACGCATTCCGACTTCCTTTATCCCACAAGACTGCTTTGTCTGGTCTCATGTATCGGTTCTCTTTCCAACCAAGGGTGAAATCCAGCAGGTTCTGGAGAACCGGTAGAGGAAATTTTAAGTAGTTTGGAGAACCAGCAAATACCACCTCTGGCTGGCCCCAGAGTGGGGTGAGAATGGAGATTTTGCAATATACTTACCCCAGGAGTGGGGTAGAAATGGAGATTTTGCAGTATCCTTCCCCTGCCACACCCGCCAAGCCACACCATGCCTACCAAGCCACGCCCACATAACCGGTAGTGAAAAAAGTTGGATTTCACCACTGCTCCAAACCTTTTGAACTAGACTTGTATTCAAGGGGAAGTATTTGCAGATCCCTTAAGTGTGTTTTGGTGGCCAGATTTCAAACTTGATTATCATCCCTACCACTCCCTTATTTGCAGAAATTCCAAATTCACAATACTGGAAGAGTCAAATCTTGAGCATCCTTTTCACCCTAAAAGGTCTACAGTTTTCATCTTCTCTTGAGCTGCTGAGAGCTTCCCAATTCTGTAACTTCATACTACTCAGAGCCTTATTTCTACTCTCTTCCTCCAGGAAGGAGCCCGGTGGATGGGGACCTGCCAGAGAAAGGGCATCGGCGAATGAAGGACAGTTTTGAGCATTATCGGAGGTAAATCTGGTGCAGAAAAAGCCCTTCCCCATCACTTATTCAAATCAAATCAAATCTTTATTATGGATACAAGTAATTATAGGTAGTTCTCGACTTCCAAAGGTCCATTTAATGACTGCTCAAAATTACGACGACACTGCAAAAAGTGATTTACGAATGTTTTTCATACTTACCAACCGTTCCAGCATCCCTATGGTCACGTGATTAAAACTCAGGCTCTTGGCAACTGACTCGTATTTATGACCATTGTGGTGGCCCGGGGTCATGTAACTTAACCACTGTGATACTAACGTAACAGTTGATTCACTTAACAGAAGCCAGAAAGCTCATAGAATGGAGCAAAATTCACTTAGCAAATGTTTTACTTAGGAACAAAAATTTGGGGCTCAATTATGGTTGTAAGTCGAGGACTACCTGTAGTAAGTTAGTAGCTTATTCATACTAACATTAGTAATACTAATCAGAAAATTAGCAATGTGGAATATGACAGGCAAAATCTATCACATTCTTGAATCATGGAACCGAGGCTCTTTTAAGATCTGGTGATGCCACTGTTACCACCTAGCGGAATTTAAGCTACTGCACAGAACCTGGAACATGACATGTTGTAGCAGGATTAGCCCCTGCAAACTGCAGGGAAGGGTAGACTTGTCCTAGCTTGTTGTTGTTTGTTTTTTAATGACCCATAATCCCTTGAAATGGGGTGGTCTCTGGGCAACTGAATGGAGCTGTGTATTTACTGGCCGGATGCCCTTCCTGTCGCCAATGCAGAGTTCACAGCTGATATATTCTCATTGTGCCCAGAGAGAGAGAAATATCTGCCTCTATCTAGGATGGAACTCACAGCCAATTGTGAGACAACAGCTTCGCGTCTAGGCCACCGCACCACTCCATTGTCCTGGGAGCCTTGGGTATTTATAAAGTAATGGTGAGATGAGTCTCGTACGAAGGTTTCTGTAGTACAGGCAGATGGGAAGTACTTGGCCTGTTGTTTCTGTGTGTCCAGAGTCAGAAGGGCTTTGCCTTCCTGGAGAAGGAGTCGTCCTGGATCAGCGTTCACACATCCCTGAGGGGAGGGGAGGGCATCAGTGGTGGGTTGCCCCTGGCTCGCACCAGTTCTATAGAACCGGTAATAAAACCGGCGGGAGGCTCCGCCCATCGACCCGGACGTCATCAGAACGCTTCTGCGAATGCGCAGAAGAGCACGCACGCGGCCTTGTTGCAAACCAGTAGTAAAGGTAAGTAGAACCCACCCCTGGAGGGCATCATGTCAGAGTGAAGACCCTGCCAAAGGTTAGGGATTGCAAGGTTAGTTAAGGGTGCCATCGGAGAGGCAGAGCACCTGTTAGTCCCATCACTTATTCTTAAGACAAAAGAAAAAAATATATAATTACCCAAACCAGCATGTTGTTTGTTGCTCCTGAGAGAAACCATGGCAGTTTCGCAAGTCGCAGAGATTTTTTCCTGCCTTCAAAAGCTTGCTGTGTTTTGAGTTGTGAGGGCAGATTGCAAGAGACAAAGACGCCTCTCGTGCCTGCAGTTGGGACCTGCAAACATCCATTATCCTTTGAGGACAGGAGAGGGGTGGGCGCAGCCATGATGGTTGGCACGAGAAGGAAAGGCTGAGCATCATTTCAAGAGCCAGTCACTGGAGAAGCTGAATTCCCAGGCTCAGCCTCCTGCCCTTTCAAGGCCAGGTTAACACCACAAATTGGCAAGAGTTGCCAGAGGTCATCTATATGTTTTTAGCTGGACGGAAGCAGCATTTGTGTTCCTTTCTCTAAACCAGGGGTCAGCAACTTGTGGCTCTGGAGCCGCATGTGGCTCTTTCATCCTTCTGCTGCGGCTCCCTATCACTGGTCGGCACCACAATTTTGAGAGGAGCTTCGGGGGGGGGGGGAGAGAATCATGGCGCACCAGGAAGAGACTCTATGGTTAGGAACAGGTTTTCCGGTCAGCTGCACAATTGATAGGTAGAGGAAAAAGGATGCCGCGCTAGGAGTCTCTATGGTGGGAGAACTGGACTTGCGGTCGGCTCCAGAATTGAATGGGGGGCTTCCGGTTAGGACTGTTGTGGCTCTTTGAATGTTTAAGGTTGCCGACCCCTGCTCTAAACCAATGTGGAATCTCCTTGCAGAAAGAGAGCTCTACGAAGGGTGCAGGAGAGCCGCTATCACGAAGCTTACTGGGAACATTCCTCAGGAAGCGACAACACAGACACCGAAGGCTCCTGACCCACCTGCCTGCTACCTCGAGGGAGATGTGGAGAATTCAGGGGACTCTTCAACCGATCTCCAACCCATCCTCTTCTCATTCTCAAGCAACATGGGCAGCGGGAGGACTAAATAAGTGAATTATTTTGCCGAGACCACCTAGATTTTACATCCCTATCCAGCTGACCGAATGATGCTGTCCAGATTCCTTCCCACCATCTGAAGGACTTGGAGATCTGGAGCAGGTTTGGGTTCAGGCCAAGGAAGACTCAGTGGCTGTGCGGTTTAGACACCCCATCCACCATCTGGATTTCAGATTCCAGATTTTCTGTTTATATATTGGCTGTTGCTTCTTCTCTCTTTCGATTCCTGGTGTGTTTATGTGGTATGCCACCCAGAAATCACACTGGCTGTTTGTCAGCATTTATTACAGGTAGTTCTCGATTTCTGACTGGTCGCTTAGCAACAACCCAATTTCGAAGTTACAGCCACTTTAGTACTACCAATTGTTTCCCCTCCCACTGAGCCAAAGAACTCTGCAGTATTCCACCCTGCCTGCCTCCCTCCATTTTCCACCCCACATCCCTTTCTCCTCCTTACCCTCCTCACTGATCACTCACCTTGTACTGTAGATCAGGGGTCCCCAATCCCTGGGATACGACCCACTACTTGGCCATGAGCTATTCGGAATCGGGCTGTGGAAGCAGTAGGTGAACGCACACACATGCATGCATCCTGCGTGTCAGCAGCGGCCAAGCATGTACACACACACACACACGCACACTCAATTTACTGGCCATTCATGTGGAACCATCCCCCCACCCTCACCCCGCCAGGCTACAAAGCCAGGAAGGCTGTAGATCTTCTGGAATCTCCAGAGATCATGTTGGGGAAGGAGAGAGGTCTTCTCTGTCCCTGCCCCATGTGACTCCATGCCAGAAGTGGGAAACATTTCAGAGGGACAATTTTTTGCAGCCGCTTTGAAAATAGGGCACTTCCAGGCAGTGCTGTGCAGCCTGCAGGGATGCTGAGGGTGGAGCGGCCTGCTCTCCTTCTTGTCCTTATATAAGGTAGTCCTGGAATTACAAAATTTAGTGACTGTTTGAAGTTATACCTACACTGAACAAGGAATTTATGGCTGCTTTCCCTATTTATGACCATTGCAGCATCCCTGTGGTCACAATAAAAATTCGGATGCTTGGCCACTGACTCATACTTATGACCATTGTTGTGTCCAGGGGTGATTTGTTCCCCTTTTGCGACTTTCTAACAAGCAGTCAATGGGGAAGCCAGATTCATTTAATAACCGTATTACTAATTTAACAGCTGCAGTGATTCACCTAACATCTGTGGCAAGAATGATAGCACAAGTGGGGAGGTGTACACGCACACATGCGCACACACAGGCCAGCCATTCACATAGCCATGGCCCACAGGTTGAGGACCCCTAGACTCCATGTTTTCTGCTATTCAAGTCTCACGTGCAATCGGTTATCTTTGTTTGATCATTTGCTGAGACACGTCAAATGTACTGAACGTACATTATCATTTATTTCTGTACGTTATAAAGACTTGATTCCCCCTTAATAAATGCTGTTTGCTTTGCCCGAGTTATTTGGAGATTTGTATTTTCAGGTGGGCAAATAAGCCTCTTTGCAAAAGTCAGTTTCTCTCAAATTTAGGCATCAGGTTCTTATCAGCTCCATGCCAAATTTGCAATGCCCGAGTTTTGGAGGCTACAAATTCAAGGGAATCACCACCCAGTTGTTCAGAAAGAAATGGAGCTGATTCTTACATCAACCTATTTTTCTATGGGCAAGCTCTCCGTTTTCACCACTCCCCGATTTGTTCATTTTTCTCCAGGAAGCATGACGCATAGTATGAGAACCTCTGCCGAAGAGAGCTTTGCATGCTTAATCTGGGGCTCCTCAGGTTTGGGTATTCCTATTTGTTGGCCTCTTAGCCTTCAGCCAGTTTGTCCTTGGCTATGACATACTCTTATGTAGACTATCCGTAGGACATTATGTCCGTGCCCTCTAGATAGGGAACTGCAGGACTGTGTAAACAAAACACAGGCTTTAGGTGTGCTACCATTGAGCTTTTTATGCTTTTCATACTCAATCCTTTCATAATTGAGATATATAATCATAAAGGACCCCATTAGATGTGGCCTTTATAGAATTTAACCTCCGTTCCCCAACAGGTTACCTGCCTCCAATTTACCTCCACTTCATTCAGTGGGCCGAGTTGTACTTTTCTTATATTTGATGACATTGTTATTACGATAACAAACCTTAGTTGGCCTTAGAAAGTTCCTTGTAGCGATTTTTTTTTACTAAAGTCAAAAAAGCATCAGTGGAACAGTGAGGTAACCCAAATGACAAGTTTAGAATTTTAAAATACCTGGGATGGTCCTACATGCTATTGGCATTTGGAAAACCCATATAGATTATATGAAAGAATTAGCAAAGAGCTCTTTCATAGCCAAGACAAGGCATGTATTTCCCGCAGCGCTGAAATGGTTTGAGTTTATAGCCCACATATTTTTACAGCCACATTGTTCTGATGATGAACTGAATACGTTTGTGATGGTACCAGTACATGGAATTGAATACACTGGCACTCATAGATTTATGCACCGTTTGCAGAATTTGAAAGAGGTGGACAATTTTGTAAGAAAATAAATGACCATGCAGTGTGTGATTCAAATCAATATTATTAGGTTTCACAAGTTAGGATATTAAACAACCCATGATAATAAAGAAATAGTAAAATGGTTCTGTTCCCAAGTTTGCATATCCTTGAAAGTTTGGGCTGATAATACAGTATACATCCACAGGTTGAATGGGCAATATCCACACCTGTGCCTTATTGGATTGTAATTAATTAGGTCTGTGAGAAGTACTTAAGCAGGTTCTTAGCACTAGAGATACTCTTGTGCATGTGATCCAGGGCTGCAGAATTTGCTGGTCATAATCAGTCCATTTATGTTTCTCTCCCATATGGATTTTTAGGTGGTTTTGGAATTGCCATTCGTTCTGAAGGATTTAGCACACGTTGTGCATTTAAAAACTTTCTTCTGAGTGTAAAGTTTTTAATTTTTACTGAAACATATTTTGGCTGAAATGTTTTCCACACTCCATTAATTTTTAGGGGTTTCCCCCCAGGTGAATTCTTTGATGATCTCTGAGTTTTCTGCTTGTTGTGAAGCTCTTTCCACACTCCAGGCATTTATAGGATTTTTCTCCTGTGTGGATTCTTTGATGTCTATAAAGCTGTCCCTTCTGACTGAAGCTCTTTCCACACTCCAGGCATTTATACGGTTTTTCTCCAGTGTGAATCCTTTGATGTCGACGTAGGTGTCCACCCTCAGTAAAGCTCTTTCCGCACTCAAGGCATTTATATGGTTTTTCTCCAGTGTGGATCCTTTGATGATTATGGAGCTGTCCACCCACAGTAAAGCTCTTTCCACACTCCAGACATTTGTATGGTTTTTCTCTTGTGTGGATTCTTTGATGCTTAGAAAGACTTCCGCTCTCACTGAAACTCTTTCCGCACTCAAGGCATTTATATGGTTTTTCTCCAGTGTGGATCCTTTGATGGTTATGGAGCTGTCCACCCTCAGTAAAGCTCTTTCCACACTCCAGGCATTTATAGGGTTTTTCCCCTGTGTGGATTCTTTGATGTGTATAAAAATGTCCACTCAGAGTGAAGCTCTTTCCACACTCCAGGCATTTATATGGCTTTTCTCCTGAATGGAATCTTTGATGTGTATAAAGGTTTCCCACCACATTGAAGCTCTTTCCACATTCCAGGCACTTATATGGTTTTTCTCCAGTGTGGATCCTTTCATGCCTATAAAGGCTTTCCCTCAGATTGAATCTCTTCCCGCACTCCAGGCATTCATGTGGTTTCTCTCCGGAATGGATCCTTTGATGTCTGTAAAGGTTTCCCAAATGACTGAAGGTTTTTCCACATTCAAAGCATTTATGAGGTTTTTCTCCTGAGTGGATTCTTAGGTGGCTTTCAAGGTGGTCGTTTCTTTTGAAGCATTTTTCACATTCTGGGCATTGATATTTCTTCTCTCCTGTGTGGATCCTTAGATGGTTTTCCAGATTTTCATTATTTTGGAAGGATTCTCCGCATTCCTGGCACTGATGTTCCTTTGCTTCCTCCTGGATCCTCCGGGGCTTTGGGGCTCTTCCGAAGGAGCCTCCGCCCTCCAGGCCCGTTTCGGGGTCTCCGTCAGTTCCGTCCTCCCCGCATCGCCCTCCAGGCAGCCGCCTTTCCTGGGCTCCCCATGGGCTCATCCCTCCTGCAGCCCCGGAGCCCCCCGGCCTTTTCCGGCCGTCTCCCGGGGAAGCCGCGCCGGGACCGGGCAGGGCTGCTCCGCGGGGCCCGCTCTCCTCCTCCTCTCGGCCGGCGCCTCTTTCCTGCATCCGCCGCGATCCTCCGTCCTCTTGCAGGGCAGAAAAAAAGGCAGGTCACAGCTGCGTCCCCTTCCCTCAAGGGAAGCCCAGGCCGAAGCCTCCGTCTCCCCCGGGCCTTCCGGGCAGGCCTGAGGCGGATACAGCCTCCACCTCAAAGCGTCCGCTCGCCAGACCAGGCCTCGGGCTTCCTTCTCCGCCCCTCAGACTGCGCCCTACCGGCCTGCCGAGCCCGTCCGCAGGCGAAGCAATTAATCGCCTCAGTCGTTTATTTAATCCCGGAAGTGGAGGCGGGACCTCGTTGCGCGCCCTTTCCTAGAAGCTCCTCCTGTTCCTCTTTTGAGACCGCCCCCAACGAGGCCTCTGCCAATCGCCGCCGTCCCCGGAACGACCAATTGGCGGCGTCCTTCCTCAGTCGGCCAGATGGCGCCTGCGTAGTGCCAAGGCCCGTCGTGGTCCCGCAGGGAGGGAAGGCGGGGAGGGGGCGGGGTTCCCTTGAACTGGGGGGTGTGGTCTTCTCTTCCCCCGCTCCCCCCCCGCCAATTCGGTCATGCGGAGGTTAAGGGGGTCTTCTGGGGCTGTGACTTTCCCCCTCCCTCCCCATCCGGGGGTCTCTCCCTTGAGGGGGGGGACACCCAGGGAGAAGAGGCGCCTGTCATTATAAACCCAGTTTTCCAAAATTGTCCCTTTGATTCTTTTCTTTCTGGCAGGATTTTCCTTTCCATTTCTCCCTGTTTTTGCCATTTTTTTTCATAACGCTTCCAAACCAACCCCCAGACTCCTTCCAACCTTTATGTTTTCTAAGCATGCCATTTGGGACAAATGTCATTCCTCTTTCACGTTCCAATAATATTGGTGCTTTCCATTTGTTAACAGATTTAACACAGTTGGAGGGGACCTTGAAGGTCATCTAGTCTGACCCCCCTGCCCAAGCAGGAGACCCTACACCATTTCTGACAGAAGGCAGTTCAGTCTCTTCTTGGAAGCCTCCAAGGATGAAGCTCCCACAACTTCCGAAGGCCACTTCTGTTCCATGGGTTGATTACGCTGTCAGAAAATTTCTCCTTTATTTCTACGTTGAATCTCTCCTTGTTAAGTTTCCGGTCATTATCCAGGGAACCTGGATAGCTCAGCAGACTAAAAGCATTGTGACTAACGCCAGTTGTCTGCAATTACTGTAAATTCAAATCCCACCAGGCTCAAGGCTGACTCAGCCTTCCATCCTTTCTAAGATGAGTAAATTGAGGACCCAGTTTGTGGGGGCAAAGTATGAAGGCTATTGCTTAACGCATTGTAAGCCGCTCTGAGTCTTCGGAGAAGGGCGGCATATAAATCAAATTAAAAAAAAAATTCCTTGTGTGGCCTTCGGGTGCCTTGGAAAATAGCTTGACCCTGCTCTTTGCTTTGGGAGGAAGAGATCCATGTGGCCCTTATCTTCATTCTCCTCTATTGACACATTAACATATATCATCACCAGTGGGAGAGAAGGTTTAAATCTCTCCTCTTCATGTCCATTGACAATATTGTTCTTACCCCAATCTTGGACACCTGTTTGATTTTATAAATTCAGAAAGCACTTGTAGACCAGCAGCTTCTATAGAAATGCATCTGGAGGAGCCAAAGTATATTACATAAATTACAATGATGATCTCACTGGGATTCCCCTAGTGTGAAATGCAAACGCTGTGATCAGAATGCTTGGAGGAGTGAGTTATGCAGAGGGTAAAACAGACCAGCTAAACCAGGCTAACAGACAAGTTAAACCAGGCTAAACAGGAAAGCTGTCAGGCTAATAAATGTTGCTTAACATCTCAGAAGACTTGGATGGCATTTATATCCCTTAATTTTCTTATACAAATTAGGGTAATGCAATTCGAGCTTCATAAAGGTCATAATAATCCCATCTTCTGGAGAGTAACTGCAGATGAATGACAGCAGGACTTTAGCTTGCAACAGGACCGCAAGATCTCTGAAGATTTCTCTCTGCTTTAAAATGCTCAAGAACACCCATGTAATCCAGGGGAAGTTTGCAGCAAAAATGATCAGGTCTAACAGAGCTGCATGAAATTTTAGAAGGCTGTTTTGGACTTGGGGGTTGAAAGTAACTCTTTCTGAATGGACTGAATTCGATCACAACCAATCTAGCCAGCCGTAGGCAGCTACTGAGAAATGCTGAAAACACATCCAAACAAAAGGATTGCAATTTTAAGGAACAGTAAATTGTGGAGAACTTTAATGTTGGAACTGGGCCCACGTAGCCTTTTGAAACTCTCTTCAAATTTTTTCCAGGAGAAAAATACATTCTCCAAATGAAGTCATAAGCAAGTTACCCCTTTTGTAACAACAGAAGTATTTGTAATGCAAACACAGTTGATAGTCACCAGTAGGGTGTTTATTTTAGCATTGTTCTATGGTGCTTCCACCAACCTGGAACTCTTAAGCTTTCAAGGGGATTGGAATGGTAGGGAGCCTCACTGTTCTTGGCTGGTGGACAGAGAAATAAGAGTACAGTTCCACTTGCTTTTGGTATTTTCTGCTAATGGGCCCTCAAGTTCACCCTTTCGAATTTGAAGTGATGTGGGTTTGTTTGCCACCACTGAAGCAAGAGGCACTTTGCAAGAGACAAATCAAGCCCTGGGAATAGATCCTTCACATCAAAAGCTTCTCATTTCTTTTCTCATTCTCAGCTTCCAGTTCCAGCAAGGATTAAAAAATTCCAAGAATCTCAGCAGTCACCAAAGTAGAACAGTTCCTACATTTCTTGCTCAACCGTCAGATATAACCAAACTGATCTGGCTGGTTTCTGATCCGTAGCCAAAAGCGATTAAGCTCCCAAATTCGTCCCAGAAGCTTCAAAATGTTCCTGCTACTTTTTTTGCAAGCAACTTGGCTCATTCCTTCCCTCCAATGGCTTTTGGGCTTGGAAATATTCATAAATAAATGGTGCTTCCTTTTTCTTGCACCTATCGCAACTCACGCTGAGCATGGACTCAGCTTCATGGAGGTAAAATCTTTTTTGAATGAGTATCATTTTTCAGTACAGAGATTGGGTGGTTTCACACGTTTCACCTGATTGCTCCTATTTTTCTTGATTCTTAATTGCACATTGAACCATAAATTCAGCCAGTGGTCTAGCATTATTGCTTGGGCGCACACACAAGACAAATCAAGGGTACCTCTAAGCAGCTTACGTAATTGTGTGAATGCATCCAGGTTTAATTTTTAGGTTATTTCACAGTTGGCTTATTAAGAACTGGTAGGGGAGGAGAAATATAAGTAGCATATATTTCTACTGGACGGTGTCACTGACCTCAGGCTAGCAATCCTTGAGAGCAGGTTTACTCTAGCACAGGGGTCTCCAACCTTGGAAACTTTTAAGACTTGTGGACTTCAACTCCTAGAATTGGAGTTGAACGCTGGGAGTTGAAGTCCACAAGTCTTAAAGTTGCCAAGGTTGGAGACCCCTGCTCTAGAACATGGGTGTCAAATTTGATTTCATTGAGGGCCGCATCGGGGTTGTGTTTGACCTCGGGGGGGGGGGCATGGCCAGGTTGGGTGTGGCCAGCTCAACATCACTCGTGTCAGGGGCCCTTGTGGTGGGCTGAGTGCCCTGAGGGTTTCAGGAGGCCGTCACACTCAAAAACGGAGCTCGGGAGGGCTGTGCATGGCCTTCCCGAGGTCCGTTTTTGCTGGCAGAGGCACTACGGGCTGGTCTGTCGCTGTTTCCATGGCAGCCCCACGGGCCAGATCTAAGCACTTCGCCGGCTGGATCTGGCCCCCGGGCCTTGAGTTTGACACATCTGTTCTAGAAAGAGAAATGGAAGTGTAGGGAGTGATCCATGGAACAGAAATCCTTGGCTCCGATGGCATGCAAGGAAATAAGATGCTGGTTCTATACCACTAGGTGGCCAGTTTGGTGTAGTGGTGAAGCCACCATGCTAGAAACTGGCGGATAGTGAATTCTTGTCCCCTCCCCCTTGGGACAGTCACATCCACAAAGCCCTAAGAAAGATGCAATGGCAAATAATTTACAAGAAAGCTTTCCAAGAAAACTTGTCCAGGCAATTGCTGAAAATCGATATTGGCTGACACATAGATCATTGGAAATGATAAATAAATTGGGAGGAGAAAAGAAAAACAAGAAAAAAGGCAGGGAGTTGACTGCAGTATGAATTTGTTAATTAATAATTAAATGTTAATGGTAACATTTATTATCACTGATTATAACCTTCAGTGGTGGAGTACTCACAACTTCTGGAGGCAAGCCTTCCACTGGTCAATTGTTCTTGCTGTCAGGAAATTTCTTCTTAGTTCTAGGTTGGGTCTCTCTTTAATAATCTTCCACCCGTTACACTTCTCTTGCCCTCAGATGCTTTGAAGAATAGATTAATCCCCTCTTTTTTACACAACCTACCAAATATTAGAAGCCTGCAATTATGTCACCCATAGTCCATCTCTTCATTAGGATAGACCAGGTCCTGCAAGCGTTTGTCATATTTATTTTTCAAATAAAAAAATAATAATAAACTGAAAAGGGACACAGGCAGGAAGTGGAAGATGGATGCAGGACTCAAAAAAGTTTCCACCTTTGGTGGAACGTTTCCCAATTTTTGTCCCTCGGCCCATTCTGGGCCAAATCCTGCTCTTCAAAAGAAGAGCGGAGAGTTCAGGAAGAAAATCAATGTACAGGCATGTGACAAATGCCAGGAAATAATTTCTGTACTGCTAGCCTTGGTTTGTTGAACTATGATTTACTAAATGGACGACTGTCAAGGTTCATCATGCTATCAATTCTCCAAGCTCACATTAACCTTGACTCCAATAAGTCAGAAATAAAACGGGAGAATATTTATAGCTCAGGGTTGACTTGACGGGGTCCTTGGTGCCGTCTGAACTGGGCGGTTTTCCTTTCCTATATAGGCATTTCATGACCCAACTAGGTAACATCATCAGTGCTAGAGTGGGGGGGGGGGGGAGATCAATAGGATCCCCACCTGTTCAGAGATTTGAATTATGGGGTCCTTGGTGCTGTCTGAGCTGGGAGTCTTTCCTTGCAGACGTTTCATGACCCAACTAGGTTACATCATCAGTGCAAGAAGGCAGCGGGGCTTCCCTTCATTTTATAGTCCAGTAAGGCGAGCCACTTGCATTTTTTTTAAAAAAAGCCAACTTCACTTCCTTGCAGCACTGATGGTGTTACCTAGTTGGGTCATGAAACGTCTGCAAGGAAACAAAAACGAGACCCCTCAGAAAGCAAAAGCCGAGGAAAGGGCCTGGGTGGGTGAATGCAGATTGGAAAAGGAAAGGAAGGAAGGAAGGAGGGAGAGAAGAAGCCCCAGGAGGGGAGGAGAAGGAAGGAAGGAAGGAAGGAAGGCAAGAAGAGAAATGGAGGGGAAGAAAGGAGGGGGCGGGTCCGCCAGGCCGGCCGGGAGACTAGGCCCGGCCGATGGCCTCCCGGTCCCGCCCCCGTCCGTCCGCCCGCCCGCCGCCGGCCCTGCCTCCCTCCCCGCGGGCGGCGCCTGTCCTCGCGGCGGCGGCGGCGGCGGATCCCGCGAGGCGCCATCGCGGCCCGGCAGGTGAGCAGGAGGAGGCCCGGCCGGGAGACCGCGGTCGCCATGGCAACGGGCCCGCCACACGGGCCGGGTCTCCAAGGCGACGCCCTGGGGGTCTGTGGGGGTCCGTGGGAGCGGAGAGGGGCGGCTGGGGTCCGAGCCAGCGCCGCGTCTCCCGACCTCGATGGGCTGCAGGGAGGGCCGGGCAGCAGCTGAGGTGGCCCGGGAGGGGCTCGGAAATTTTCGACCGGGGGAAGAACGCGGAGGGGTCCCCTTGCGGGGCTGTCGCAAATTGGGGGTGGGGGTTTCTGGCTCACCTGCGCTACAAGGTGATTTTAATTGAAATAAATAAAGGGGCAAGGAAGGTAGGCTGCCACCTTGGCATGCAAAGGTGTGTATGTGTGGGGGTATTTTTTATTGTGTGTGTGGGTGTGTGTGGGTGTATGTGTGTTTATATATATATATACACATACACACACACACACATATATGTATGTATGCATGCATGTATATGCATGTGTGTGTATGTATGCATATGTGTATTTTTTATTATTTTTATTAGATATAGATATAGATATAGGTGTGTGTGTGTTTGTGTGTGTATGTGTGTAGTGTAGTGAATCTGATTTCACTCAACCAGGGTTGCAGAAACATCTTGGTTACGTAGGAAAACTATTTGTGTGTATAAAATTTTATACACACAAATAGTTAGATATATATGTATTTTTTATTTTACACACACACACACACACACACACACACACACACACACACACACAGGAAGGTCTTATTATTTTGGGGCTTATTTTAGTGCATGCGATCAAAACCCTAATGGGGCTTTTATCAGGGGATGTCTTATTTTAGGGGAAACCAAGATGTTTCTGCAACCCTGGTTGAGTGAAATCACATTCACTACTTTCTGGGGAGTTTTTTCTTTCTTTTCATTCTGGCAGCCAGCAGATTTTGTGCTTGCCCATTTGCAGAGTTATAGAGCCAGAAATAGCTATATAAGTCTCCAAATGGGCAAGCACAAAATCTGCTGGCTGCCAGAATGAAAAGAAAGAAAAAAACCCCCAGAAAGTAGTGAATGTGATTTCACTCAACCAGGGTTGCAGAAACATCTTGGTTACGTAGGAAAAACCTGGCTTAAAGAAACACACACACAAACACACACACACACACCCTCCCTATATCTATATCTATATCTATATATCTATATCTATATCTATATCTATATCTATATCTATATCTATATCTATATCTATAATAAAAAATACACATATGCATACATACTCATGCATATACATGCATGCATACATGCATACATACTTACATATGTAAAAAATGTAACCACAACGCACACTCATCTCTAGCCTTCTGTGCTTTGCAAGAGTGTCTTTGTGCTGTGGGGGGTGGGGGTGGGAAGAGGCCGAGTTGGCTTTTGCCACCAGCCAGGCAACCATTTTGTGAGTGGGCATAGCATGGCAACCAGGTGGCGAAGAGACCCACAACTTTTGAAGAGGAGCCCCCGCGGCCCAAAAGACCCAGCCTGGCAGTGTTTTATTTCCCATTAGAAATAACTTTGGTCTTGGTGGCAAAGAGTGTGGGATCCCTGTTAGCATGTGCTGAAGATTGAACCTGTGTGCTAACCTAGGAAACAACACATCATCATGCCAGGGTCGAATGCAGGGCGGCTGATGTGGGTTTAACAGGGATGACACCTCTGATATACCTGAAACACGATTCTCAGGGTTTCCTGGTGATGTGTTGGGTGTTGTACTCCCCTAATTTCTGGTCTGCTACCAGTGACGTTCTGAGAATATATTGTGTGAACACAGCCAGTTGGATCACAAACTGTGATTAAAACAAACCTTGGCTTAGCACACAAGTCCCCCAAGTGTTTTAATTGCAAGTGTCGGAGTAGCTTTCTGGGTTGTGCCTGTTGAGAAGAAAAAATTTTCCAGTAATCATTTAACTTCACTGGTTTAGTTCTCCTTGGCACAGTTTTAATCTCCTGCCTATTCGCTTTAAGACTTAAAAGTTCAGGAAAGTTCCCCAGACACTGGACTAATTCATAATCTCATTGCCACCATATATATGTTTGTACTGGTTTCTATAGAGTTTGGAGCCTTTTGATACCTCTTTCGATTTTTCTTTTACCAGTCCCATTATTTTTACATATCTTTATTGTTTAGTTCCCGGGCATTTCATGGTTGGGGATTTTCTTTGAGCTAGTCTATTTCCCAAAAAATAAACTAGATAAATGCTGGAGGTAGTTTTTGATCACTTCAGCAGGTTGTAAGTTGCCTCCTAGGAGTAAAATCAAAGTTTTCGTTTCCTCTTTTTATCTGTATGTGGCTGTGGTTGTGAAAGATTAATAAGGTGTAATAATTACTATGCTACTTGAGGTTACCCAATTTCTCGATAAACAAGTATTGATTGGCAACTGTAGTAATTAAAAAAAGCATGGACTAAAGATTTCACACATTTGATAGGAAAAACTTAGTGCAATTCTTTATGGTGCTACTTAATTACTGTTATTTACATGTTTGTTTTTATTTTAATGTAACTCTTCCTCCAGAATAAATCCAGAGAAGCAGAAGGAAATTAAAATTATCTAATAGATAAAGAAACTCCCATAAATTATTGTTTTGTTAATTTAGTCTTTTACTTCAGATAATATAATGCAAAGTTAATGTTAAGAAAAAATCTAATCTTAAAGGAAATACTCTTATCCTGCAAATACTCAGGAAATATTTGTGTTTCTGTAGCTGCTTTATCTACATTTTTTTTATATTTTTACTAGAATGGAGGAGCGGTTTGCCTGACATACAATACATTTTCCAGCCTTCACGTCGCCCAAGAGGATGTTTCTCATGAATACCTCTCCTTTGGTGGCCCTTCCGAGAAAATGGGAGCCCTTTCCTCAGTCAAGGAATTGCAGGTATCCGGTCTGTTTCTCAGAATCTGAAGAAGATCTGGCTAGGACAGCTGTCAATGCCAAAGTCCAAATGATCATAAACAATCTGCAAAGTGAAGAAATTGCCCTGGGTGCCAGCAGCAAATATGGCTGCATCGTACAGAAGAAACATAAGGCAGCAAAGGAGAGAGGGCACAAATTTAGGAGGAATGACCAACTGCTACAGGAACATATTAACTATACCCTTCATAGCTATCCAACAGACTCAGATGGAACGGACATGGAAGAGAGCACAGAGTTTAGGCCTCTCGCCTTGAATTCTGACAGTGATGATTCTGTTGATAAAGATATAGAGGAAGCCATTCAAGAGTACCTGCGAAACAAGGGCCAGAACCTTACCTCGCTATCAAATAACACCAAGAATTTGCCTAGTAAGGCTGAAGATCATCCAGTCCAACAGAAATTCCCTTCACATGATGCTGCTTGTCATTTATTTCCTGCTGGTTGTGGCCCCATCAGCTTGGCCCAGCCGTATGTCATTCCTGATCACGTCGAAGATAATGTCCGGTGGGCTTCCTCCCCTTGTAGTGTGAGCAGCGACGACTCTTTTGAACAGAGCATAAATGCCGAGATTGAACAATTCTTAAAGAAAAAGAAACAGCAAGCAAGAAGGAAGATCCCGAGGAGGAATAAGCCGTTTCACGAGAAAGAAGACCTTCAAGAGAAGCTAGGCCTCAGTCAGAAAGGCGGCATGAACAGAGGGAATCAAAATTCTTTAAAGCAAGGAAACAAGGCGTACTTCTCAAAACGGCATCCTGAACTACACAGCATTGGCACGGCTACGTGCTTGAAGTCAAAAACCAGCGAAGAGCCTCCAGCCTGCAAAACAGAAAGGCAAGCAGGCCTTTCAACTCCGACAGTTCGTGATTCCTCCTTTCTGGAAGAAAGCAAAAATAGTAGGAAAAGGCCAATCCTTTGCAACGCCCGGAGAGAGGAAAGAGTTGAGTGTGCAGATTTATCTGATTCGAGCAGCGATGACGGGATCGAGGAAGCTATTCAGCGTTATCAGCTTGAGAAGATGAAGAAAGCTGCGGAGTCCAGAGCAGGCTGTGTTTCTTTGCAGAAGGAAGGGTTCAGCACCAACAAGGCAGAGAATATCCCTCCAAGCCTGACAAGTGCCTTGCCAGAAATCACTCAGAAAGCTCAGCGCTGCAAGAGGAAGGATGTCAGCGTGAAGGCAGCGGCGATAAACAGGCCCGGCATGCCTTCTAATCCTCTGGGGAAAAGCAGAAGGTTTTCTCCTCCAGAAAACAGTTTTGCCAAATGCGCACTCACACTTCAGGCTTCATGTCGAGTAGACACGGCTGCTGAATTAATGTGTGCAGAAGCCATACTGGACATTTCCAAAACTATTTTGCCTCCCCCAACAGCAAGTGATCATAAACTATTCTCAACTAGTCCTTCTTTTTCTTCGCAGAATGTGCTACCTTCCCAGTATGAAAGCGACAACAATATCGTGGACAGTGATGATAGCATTGAGCAGGAGATAAGAGCTTTCTTGGCTGTCAAAGCAAGGACCAAGCATTTGCTAGCAAAATCCACTTTCCAAGTGCCTCTGTCATTGGGGCAGTCCAGCGAGCGGACTCAGAGTTCCAAGAGAACGTTCCCCAAATGCCTAAAACTGCCACTCAATCACAAAAAGACGTTTAGGAGGAAAAGTGAAATAGTCCCCCAGAATGAAGATGCACAATTAATCTCAGAGGTGGAGTATTTGGATAAGAATCTTCCAAAATCCTCTGTGAACCAACTGAAAAATGAAAGAACTGGAAAGGTAGTTATATATCCAAAAGGCACTCAAACCCTTATTCATTCTACCAGTGTCCCGTGTCCTTTGTCTCATGATTCTGGAAGTGTGGTAGAAGGTATAACACTAGGTTTGCAGAAATATGGGGCAGATGATAAAAGCAGCTCATTTGATAGCGATGAGGATTTGGATACAGCTATCAAAGATCTCCTAAGATCCAAACGGAAACTAAAGAAAAAATCCAAAGACCAAAGAATTCACTGCAAAAAGAAAGGCCCATTTGGTGATGCTGAAATGCATATTTTTTATAAGAATGAGAGAGACGGCCAATCCCAAACTCCCACTTTATTAAAAAAGTGTCTTGTACGTTCCAGGACAGACATTAGAGAGGGGAATGTAAAGAAAGGGCCTCTGAGAAAACCGAAAAGTACAATAGAGTTTGAACCTGAATGTAAAAAGGAATACCAGACCAAACTAGTCTCTAGAGCGGAAATCCGACAGGCCACAAAGAGCCATTCATGTCTGTGGACTCTGACATCCTTGACAGATGAGAGCAGTTCCGTAGACAGTGATGACAGCATTGAAGAAGAAATCCAGAAGTTCTTGGCTGAAAAGGCGAAAGCTGCTACCAGGGTAGGGGGATTACCAGATGTCACTGGAGTTGCTGGGACTTTGGGAGCTGATAGGCCCCAGGCTGCTCTGTTGAAAGCACAGTGGCAACTATTCGGGCAAGGAAGCCCTGCCTCAGAGAAAGAGGGTCAAAAGATGGACAATTTGGGCCCACCAGGCTCTGAGGTGAGCAGCCGCTGGAGATGCGCAGGAGAGAGTGAAGGAAACGCATATCACCCCAGTGAACAAGCCAGACCATTCACGGAAGACGGGGGCAGCCAGGCTCCAATGGAAAACCCACCAGCCGCAGACACCAAGGAGATGGAGCTGCCTGTAAGAAGAGCTGCAGTCCAAAGAAAGGACGTTTGGGAGGACAGGATTGATCAAGGAACCCTCTCCTCCGGGAAGGGCAAAGCGGAGGAGCGTTGTAAATGGCAAAATTATTTTAAGGCCGTGCCCCCTTTCGAAAGGAAGCGCTCGCACGAATTCAAAACATCCAGCAAATTTCTAGCAGGTCTCAAAGGTGGTGGGAATAAGAAGAAATCTGAGCTTCTGGGCAAAAGACAACAGGACATCAGCTTTTCTTTGCTCAACAAGCATGGAGGGAACTTGGCAGCAAATATGTTTGGGGAGGGGTCTCTGCCCAAAGCGATTGTGGGCTGCAGAAGTGAGGCAGGAGTAAGAGAAGCAGACCAGGGTCCCAGGTTCCAGGCAGGAAGTTTGCATACCTGCAAGCAGGAAAGAAGGGAGGGAAGCACCCAGGAGACCACCGTAACCACTGAAGTGGTGAACTTGGTCAAACATAATCGTGTGGAAAGCCACAAAGGAAATGCCAGCCAAAGCCTCCCTTTGCAAGGACCTGGCATAGAAGAGAGCACGATTAGCCCAGGGGTATCATGTATTGAAGTCCCTGTTAGGAGAGGGAAACCCCTGGAGTACAGCCCCAGTTGGGCAAAGGGCGAGGTTCCCGAAGGCCCTTGTGATTTATCCCTGAAAGGAAAGGGGATCAGCCAAGGTAGGACAGCAGGAGAGCAAACCCAGAATCTTCTAGAAGGAGGTTCTGCAGAGTTGGGCCAGTGGGAGAATAACCCACTGTCTCCTGAAAACAATTCCAGTTCTTAACTTCTTTATTTTATGGGATTGGCATTCTAAAAGGCAACTGAATAAAAAACTACATTCTAATTTAATGCTTCTCACCCAAAAGTTAGGATGTGTGTTGGAAGAGATAATATACAAAGTGTGATCCAGGTTCCTGTTGCATTAAGAGCTCAGCTCATCCCTCTGTAGTGAATGAAAATAAATACCTCTTGTCACAGAGATTCGGCTGTGTCAGAGAACACGATGTCATGATGGCAAAGCAACCAAAGTGATCATTTTTTAGAGAACTTGAAATTGACAGTGGCGGAGGCAGTGACCATAGAGGTATTATCCATAATGCCCACACTTACAAAGAAATACATCTCCAATTGCACCTATCCAGCTTCTACTGTCTCTCTTGATAAGAGTGAATTTTTTTTTTAAATACGAAAAGGGCAATGCTGGAAGGAAATCTTTATATGACAATTTAATACAGCATGCTTAACTGTGGTGAACGTGGATTTTCATAGCAGATGAATGCCGTCACTGTGTTTTCAGGCCATCTTCTAGTAAGCTTTCCTGGTCTGCGGGGCTCTTTGCCCCGCAGCCTTCCTGGCCCCAGTTTGCAAGATTTGGAGAGACAGGATTATTATGGGAGCCTGTTCAACGAAAGACCATCAGGCTGGATACCAAAGGAATGCTAGAATTGAAGTCCTCTGGTACCCTCTTAAAACAGTTAGAGAAGGTGTTACAAAAGAGGCAGAACAGTGAAGATGAATGAGCCACTTGTAAAAACACATTTTTTTTAAAAAAAATATGTTTTTATAACTGAAAGTCATACAGATTTTTTAAAAAAAGAATCACATAGAGGCTCCTTTTCTGTTCTGGAAATTTCCTTCAGTTCAAAATAACCAGCATCCTTGATAATGCCAAAGGGAGGGGGGTCCCAAGACTGGAAGCATCTTTTTTTCTTTTAGATTCTTCGAAAGAAAAAAAACCCCACCACCTTCAGGTTATTTTTTAGCTTGATCACTGAAGGGTAACGATCTTAAAAGAGCAGCCTTAATTCCAGACTGAAACTTAACCTGATCTTTTTCTAGTAGCACCGTTTTTCCTGTCCATGCTGCTTTTTATAGGATTGAAGTCCTGTGTTCTGTCCAGTTAATCTGTTTCTTCTTTGGGTAAACCCTACTGAACATTCCTCTCACGGTCATCCTTAGGGATTGGGGTGTTTGTTGGGGCCTTCTGTGTTCACTTCCTGTTGAACTTCAAAACTCTGTAGCTTGTAATTTCAATGCCCCTTGATTGAAGATGCACTTTTTAAATTAAGAAACCTTGTTTTGTATATAAGAAATGGTGTACATTCGTACATTTATAAGATTTAATAAACTGAGTTCAGATCATAGACCGTTGATCCAAACCCGTTATTTTTTTGTCATATAATTTGAAGAGGGATCGTCCATGTTCCAGAGTGGATTCAGGAATTCTGTTTTTTCAGGCAGTGGCTGGGTGACCCCTGAATTTGAATTGTGCACTAAGCTGCAAGTTGGGTCCTTTCAACTTTGCAGTTCTGTGAACATTTTTGTTCTGCTTGCTCTGGTAACCTTGGCACATTAGCACTCCCTGCAACCCTCACAGGGTCTTCTCTACTTTAGGGAATCTGGACAGGGCCCCAAAGAAGGAAAAATCTTTCCAAAACATGGATCTTGCATCAGGTCTCACCTGGAAAGCCATGGGCGAAATTCTCTTTGGTCCAATCACAGAGAGGAAAACAGTAATTTTTATGGGAATTGAAGATGGATTCTGTAAGAGTGTATTTTGACATTAAACCAGCAACCTGTCAAAAGAGTTCATTTTTAAGATAAGCCCCAATTTAACAAATCTACATTGCCTGGATTCTGGGCTGGCAAGACCACAACAGCAGAGTCACAAAAAAATGGAGATGGGACATTTTTGCCTTGATCTTGAATCCACAGCACTTTCGCTGGCATTGCCTGTAACAAGCTTTTATCAAAGCTGCTGCACTAAGCGGTAGTTTGCGTAACAATTGTTTGTGGAATACACTGGTGACTACTTACTTCCATATCCTTCACTTCTCTTTAATTTTGGTGGTTAAAGGGTCACACACATATGCATGGTTATTTCTACTCTTATTTTTCACTTGAGAGAAACGGACGCTTAGGAAAGGTTGGCGAGACTGCTTCAGGGTTGACATTAGAGAGATAAATGGATATTAAACCCATTGTGCAAATGACAGTGCTGTGATTTAGAGCTCTTGTTGAGCTTGGCCAGTGTGGAGTTTCCCTCCTTTTCATATTCACATTCAGTATTTTGAGGGGCTGCCACAATGAAAATGGGTGTGTGTGGGGGGTGTTGGGTTTCAACCTAAATTCCAAAGCACCAGAATGCAAGTCAAACGATGGAAACTAATCAAGGAGAGAAGCAACTTGGAATTCAGGAGAGACTTCCTAACAGGACAATTAACCAGTGAAAGATCTTGCCTTCGGGCATTGTGGGTGCTTCATCACAAGGTTTTTAAGAAGAGACTGGACAGCCATTTGTGTCAAATTGCATAGGGTCTCCTGCTTGAGCAAGGGGTTGGACTAGAAGACCTCCAAGGTTCCTTCCAGCTCTATTCCGATTAATTTTTCTCCTCACGCACTAACCACCTGGCTCCAGAAAAACGCGTATCCGAGTCCTGGGGTACTAACAGGTTGCAACGAGGTGTTCCTAAATGTTGTGAGTGTCCCCACACCCCCTCCATTTCAGAGCCACCAACAGCTCCCCAGATCACTCCCACCCACCCACCCACCATCCCTTAAAGCAGCTGCATCTTTTTCTGGGGATTTAACAAATTGCAGTCAGGGGCCATGTGTACACCTAACAAGTCCCAGCATACCCACCTGGCTTCATATCAGAAGCGCTGCACTTCCTGAGTCAATGTACTGAATTATCAGATCCAGATTTTCTCTTTTCCCCCCAACTCGTTTCTCTTTGGACTGCAGGCATCATTCAAAAGTGAGACGGTCTTGGCCCAGCAAAAGCAGATGCCACAAAATTAGGAAACTGCCATGAACACAGAGCTCTGGTTGATTCATCTCAATGAGGGGAAATTGAGTTGTTCCTACGGCGTCCTCGGTGTTCTCCAAGCTCGGTGGTTTTCTTGCAGACATTTCATTACTGAACTAGGTAACATCCTCAGTGCTAGACTGACAATGAAATGTCTGTGAGAAAACCACCAAGGTCAGAGAGCATCAAGGACCCCACGGTTCAAACGTGAGCTAGAAAGATTCTCTTCTTATCAGTTGCTGTGGTTTCTGTGGGACAGAGGTGAAATCCTTGACTGGCAAAATAGGCCTTGAGCTAATTTTGGAACCACGCACAGAGACCCGGCCATTCTCAACATTTTTATGGCAGGTAATGTTGCTTTAACATGTTCATCATATTAAAAAAGAGGCTAAGACTGTTTTTGCAAGCTACAAGCCCTCTTAGGAGCATTTTGGAGTCTCTCTGGTGCAAGCCACCTTTGGAAAAAAAAGTTCCAAGGAAAGAGGGGGTGGGGGCTTTACAAACATTTCGAGGAACCATTTTTTGGTCTGATGGTTGGAACGGTAAAAAGCCAAAGGAGAGCAGGAAGCCTTCCTGTGCCCCTCACTCCGAAAGGGAGGGTCCTTTAGTTCGGTAACTGGGGTGGAAGTTGAGGGTATCCAGGAAAGTGATGAAGTTGTCGGGGCCAGTCACATAGCTTTTTTCCATGACGGTGTTGATGCCATGGTTCCTGTACATGCCGAACGTGATGAGACGGTTCGAGAAGGCATGTGGACTGACATGGAAACTGGTCTGCGAAGAGTCAGAAAGAGGAGGGCAAACTTTTAGTCATCAGAAAACAGGCCATTGACATCATCTGGAGCATTATAACAATCACGTCGGCCTCATGGTAGGTGCCAGAATCCCCACAGGGTCCCCGGAGCTAGGGTGGGTCTTCATTAGCAACAGTGGCTCTTCCCTCCCAAGGACCAGCCTATAGATTTCCACTGCTCTCCTCTCCTCTGCCTTCTGCGCATCCGCGCTTCAGGCACTGGACCCAGCAGTTCCTCCTCTTCCTCATCAGCCACCTCCAGACCTGGGGGCTGTTGACTCTCCAACTGAGGGCTGACGGACGGCCCAGGCTCCACCTCTGTCTCTCTCTCTGCCAACTCCATTCCCTCTTCCCCTTCAGAGCTCCCAGGTTGCCCTGATCCTGAGCCTTACTCCCACGCCTCCTCCTCCTCCTCTAATTTGGCTGCAACACCCTTGGAGGATTTTGGCTGGCTACTGCCCCTCAGCCCAATGTGCCCCACGGGAGATAAAATGGAGGCCTCCATGGAAGAAGACCGACCCTCTTGCAAATGTTTAGAAGCATGTCAAGACTGAACAAGGGATGGTAGTCTACTCAGCCTAGCCAATATTGTGTCAAGAGTTAATTCAAGGGCCATCAAGTTCCTTCTCCTTCTCAAGGCTGGAGCCATATTCTTTTACTCTAGGGGTGAGGAACTATGGCCAAATACCACTTAAATTAAGCTGAAAGGAGACAAGGGAATTTGAGGCGTAGCAAATTGTAGGAACCTGCTTGCATTCACATCACACGCCATGCCAAGCAAATGCATTAAAAGCTGGTTTATTTCCTCACTGAAGCTCAATTCATGAGCTTCCTGATCAAGGACCAGCCACCATAATATTCAGATCTCAATACTAACCGGCATCTCGTGCACTGTTGGTGGTTTAGCTCCGTAATCCATGTTGGTAGTCCTGAACAATGGGTTGCGTTCTTTCACTCTGAAATGACAACCACCACCTCAGCCAGTAGGATTCTTTCTTAATACTTTATTTATTTATTTATTTATTTATTCAATTTCTATACCGCCCTTCTCCCGAAGGACTCAGGGCGGTGAACAGTTAAAATGAACGTGAATATAAATAATTAAGCCAGTTTGGCTCAACAATTAAGAATCTTCAGCATAAAGATTTAAAAAATTAGAAAAGATTTATGCCAGACCGGCTTGGTGAAAAAGAAAGGTCTTAACTGCACGACGGAAAGTACGAAGATCTGGGATCATTCGTATCCCTGGGGGTAACCTGTTCCAAAGGGTAGGTGCCCCAACAGAAAAGGCTCTTTCTCTGGGAACCACTAGTCGGCATTGCTTTAGTGATGGCACCCTGAGTAGGCCTACCCTGTGGGAGCGTACTGGTTGGTGGGAGGTTATTGGTTGCAGAAGGTGGTCTCGTAGATACCCAGGTCCTAAGCCATGGAGGAGTTTGAAGGTAAGAACCAACACCTTGAAGTGCACCCGGAAGACCACCGGAAGCCAGTGCAGCTCGCGTAGGAGTGAGCGCATGTGAGCGCCATGTCACTCCCAATATCACCCGCGCAGCTGCATTCTGGACCAGTTGGAGCCTCCGTGTGCACTTCAAGGGGAACCCCATGTAGAGAGCATTACAGTAATCCAGACGGGAAGTGATGAGGGCATGAGTGACTGTGCGTAAGGAGTCCCAATCTAGAAAGGGCCGCAACTGGCGAATCAGGCGAACCCTAATTTTAAAATTTACTAATTTTAAGGGAGTAACATCGAGTATCTAGATCTAAGGAGAAATTTCCTGACAGGAAATACAATTCATCAGTGGAACGAACTTGCCTCCAGAAGTGGTAGGTGCTCCAATGTTGGAGGTTTTTAAGGTGAGATTAGACAACTATTTGACTGGGATGGTATAAGGTCTCCTGTCTTAAGCAGGGGGTTGGACTAGAAGACCTCTGAGGTCCCTTCCAGCCCTGTGATCCTATTTCTAAATAATTTCTACATTTCTTTTTCCAAATGATTTCAGGTGGTTAAGCATTCAGCGTCTCCTCTCCTCCCTTCTCTGCTTTCAAGGAGAAACGGGACTGGCATCTGTCAGAAATGGTGTAGTCTCCTGCTTGGGTCCCTTCCAATTCTGTTCTGTTATTTTGCTCTTTTTCATTTTAGAAATAAATCACTGTCCACTCTCCTTTTTTTTCTTCTTCAGAATAAGTCTTTCCCCCCCTCAAACTAAGGAACCAGTTTCACCATCAAGGGTTCTGTTCACACGTACCGAAACCTTCAATAGGCAAACCAGGTTAGCATTATGTTTGAAATTGTGTTCTGTAAGCTCTTTGCAAGCCAGTTCCTGTACACCTTGCCCCTTAAACCACTCCTCCTTATCAGAAAAAAGGTCCAGATTTATTGATTTTAGATTAAAGTTATATTTACTTTAAAAAAAAATCTTTTATAATATTGTTTTGTTGGATTGTAAGTTGCCCAGAGCTGCATAACAGCAAGATAAGCAGAATATACATTCAATACATACATACATACATGCATACAATAAATACAATAAATAAACTTTTCCAGCCTCATTCCCTCCAGGAAGATTCAGAGGCTCCAATAAACTATGGTTTATTGTATTTTATTTATTTAATTAATTTATTTAATTTTTATACCGCCCGTCTCCTGAAGGACTCAGGGCGGTGAACAGTTAAAAAATAACATACATATAAAATGTGAATATAAGATAATTAAGCCAGTTTGGCACATCAGTTAAGAATCTTCAGCATAAAGATTTGAAACAATTAGAAGAGATTTATGCCAGACTGGTATAAATCATTTATTTATGGTAACAATAACCTGTACAGATGTTCTTACTAACCACAGTGGCTGGGTTTCCAAATCACGCTTAGCCAACTACCCAACTAACTCTCTCCCTTCTGCTCACTGCCAGGAGTCTGCCCTTTGGCTTTGTGCCCATCAGGTTGGCAGCTATGTGCCCGTCTGGGCCGAACTGAACCAAAACGCCCCTCCTGCCAGGGAATGCATCTCAAATGCATCTCCCCCGACCTTGCCAGCTCCACCTGCTTCTCTAACCTGGCGCTCCAACGGACTCCGGCCCTTCTACTCACCTGTAACCCCGAAACCATCCTGGGTGGTTGAACCGGGCAGGTAAATCCTGGCTCACCCGGTATTGATCGCTGGTTCTCTGGCCTGCGCAACTTTCCTCTGCGCTGCGCAAGGCAGCAGCGGTGGCTTCGGGATCGGGCTCCTCGTCCATGGGAACTTCTGGGCGGGCAGGGGTCGCTCAGAGCAAAGCCCCTCCGTCTGAAGGAAGAGAAGAGCCGGGTGGAAGACTAGCCTGGTACCCACCTGCCGGCTTTGGCGTGGAAACCAAGCTCAGGTTGCTAGGAAACCAAACCCAGGTTGCTAGGAAATTGCTTCAGGCATTCTGGTGCATTTAAAGCAACAGCAACATACATGCATTAGCCTGCACTTGATGGGGGGATGGGAAGAGCAGAAGTCTGCATCCCGTTTTCTTCCAATTTTACAAAGGACGCTGAAACCCATCACAGGAGACCCAAAAGTGAGAAGGTTAGAATAGAATAGAATAGAATAGAATAGAATAGAATAGAATAGAATAGAATAGAATAGAATAGAATAGAATAGAATAGAATAGAATAGAATAGAATAGAATAGAATAGAATAGAATAAGGAATAGAGTAAAATAGAGGAGAGGAGAATAGAATGGAATGGAATGGAATGGAATGGAATAGAATAGAATAGAATAGAATAGAATAGAATAGAATAGAATAGAATAGAATAGAATAAGGAATAGAATAGAATAGAATAGAATAAGGAATAGAGTAAAATAGAGGAGAGGAGAATAGAATGGAATGGAATGGAATGGAATGGAATAGAATAGAATAGAATAGAATAGAATAGAATAGAATAGAATAGAATAGAATAGAATAGAATAGAATAGAATAAGGAATAGAGTAAAATAGAGGAGAGGAGAATAGAATGGAATGGAATGGAATGGAATGGAATAGAATGGAATGGAATGGAATAGAATAGAATAGAATAGAATAGAATAGAATAGAATAGAATAGAATAGAATAGAATAGAATAGAATAGAATAGAATAGAATAGAATATTGGAAAAGAGAAGAGAAGAGAAAATAGAATAAAGTAGAGAATAGAATCGAATAGAATAAGAAATAGAATAGGAATAGAATAGAGAATAGGAATAGGAATAGAATAGAGAATAGAATAGAATAGAAAATAGCATAGAAAATAGCATAGAATAGAATATTAGAGAATAGAATAGAATATTGGAAAATAGAAGAGAAGAGAAAAGAGAATAGAGTAGAGAATAGAATAGAATAGAATATCAGAGAATAGAATAGAATAGGAACAGAATATTGGAAAATAGAAGAGAATAGAATATTGGAAAATAGAAGAGAATAGAATATTGGAAAATAGAATGGAATAGAAAAGAGAAGAGAAAATAGAATAGAGTAGAGAATAGAATAGAATATCAGAGAATAGAATAGAATAGAATAGAATAGAATAGAATAGAATAGAATAGAATAGAATAGAATAGAATAGGAACAGAAAATTGGAAAATAGAAGAGAAGAGAATAGAATAGAAGAGAATAGAATAGAATATTGGAAAATAGAATAGAATAGAAAAGAGAAGAGAAAATAGAATAGAGTAGAGAATAGAATAGAATATCAGAGAATAGAATAGAATAGAATAGGAACAGAAAATTGGAGAATAGAATAGAATAGAATAGAATAGAATAGAATAGAATAGAATAGAATAGAATAGAATAGAATAGAATAGCTCTATCAATATTTCCCAAAGCTGCCTGCAAATTGTAATTTTCAACATGACTAACAATGATGAATGGAATAACTGCATTAACCATAGTACACTATAGATGCAGTAATTCCACTTAAATTAGTCAGATTTAGTTCTTCTTGCTCATTCTGTGGCTTTCCTTCCCAGAGAAACATTCTGAATGCACCTTGTCTTGAACAGGACAAGATGCCTGGACCCCCAACTGGGCAGAATCCTCTCTCCATTGGGTGGTGGGGAAGCCCTTTTAAATTTGCAATCTAAAGCAAAAATGATGCAGCCCATTTCTTTAAAAAAATTAAAATTTCGTTTTTCCAGGTTTGGCAGCAGGTGAGGGTGAGGGTGGGATGGGATGGGGGGGCAAAAGGGAGATAGGCAGCCCCCACCCCCATGAGACAGCCTGCCCAAAGCACACCTCGACAAAAGTAACGGGGCGCCCCTCTCCAGCCCTGCCCCACTTCACCCCCCCCAAAGTGCCCAATCTAGGTGGGGGGGGGGGAAATCAGGCTACGACGCTTCGGCCGTCCGGGACTCGAACCCGCGACGTTGCCTAGCGACGCCCGGCCGAGATCAGCCGACGTCGGCCGAGTTGATAGCCGCGTAGGCGGAGTCATGACGGGGGGCGGAGCCTCTCCGGCTCGCCCCGCCCGGGATCCTGGCGCGCGCGGAAGGAGAACGAACTGCGCCTGCGCTCCAGAGCAACATGGCGTCCTCCAGGCTCCTCTGGCGGACAGGTGGAGAGGGAACCGCGCTCGGGGTGGAGTGGGGGATGATTGCGGGGTCTCGCTGGGACGGGGCTCCGGCCTTTGGCCCTGGGGCAGACGGGGCTTCGGCCCCGAGCGGGGTGGGGGTCCTCAGGCCGGACGAGTCGGAGGTCTCTGGCGCGGCTTTCTTGGCGCATACAGCTAGTCCTCGACATACGACCACAACGGAGCCCAAAATGTCTGTTGCTGAATGAGAGACCATTAAGTGAGCTTCGCCCCGTTTTGCGACCTTTGTTAAGTGAATCCCTGCAGACGTTAAGTTAGTAACCAGGTTGTTAAGCGAACCCGGCTTCTCCCCATTGCCAGAAGGTCGCAAAAGGGGACTGCAACCGTCATAAGTCCATGCCAGTTGCCAAGCCTCCGGAATTTGATCATGTGACCGTGGGGATGCTGCAAGGGTCGTGAGCGTTGTGAAAAACGGGCACGAGCTACACTTTTCAGTGAGGTGGTGACTTTGAACGGTCCCTAAATGAGCTGTTGTAAGTCGAGGACTATCTCTATTTGCCCAGCCTGCCCGTCTCTCTCCCCCACCCGCCCACTTTAAGATGCTGGACTCCCATCTCCCAGAATGGCCTGGCTAGTGTAAAGTCCAGCATCTTAAAGCAGGCAAGGGGGAGACACGGGGAGGGGACTGCAACATGGCGTGCTTCAAGAATCTCTATGGTTGTGGGGTTCAGAAACTGATATCCGACCCCATCCCCCAATCCTGTGATTGACATAAGGCACGTTGGACTACAGTGTCATCTCCTGCTTGCTAGGAGTTCACCCCCTTCACCCCTCGCCTTCTCTCTCTCCCCTACAGCAGCCCTTCTTCGGCCCAGCAGGTGTGGGACCGTCGCGAGATCCACATCCGGACTCCCGAGGCATCAAGGGACCCTCTCGGTCGCAGCAGCGAGCCAGCCAGAGAATGGTAAGATTCTCCAGGGCTTGGGGCTCAAAACCATGAGGAAAGCAGCAGAGGATCCTTGAGCACGGTGTGGGAGATGGAAGATGGAATGCTTGCCCATGGGGAAACTGAGGCCTAGTGGCTGCTTCTCCTTGGAGCTGTTCTTGATTTTCCTCTTGCAGATGTACAGGTATACATCTGAACCAGACTGTGTTGTTTCTCTGTGTCATATAATATATGCGGGTATATGCATAATTTTTTATTTATTTATTTTGTCATGTTTATATAGTGTATATTGGAGGTGGTGACCCTTTGAAAGCTGTATGCAACAGAATTTGATTTTAATGTATGCCGCTGAGTATACATTAGAATGACAGTAAAGTTTATTCCATTCCATTCCATTCCATTCCATTCCATTCCATTCCATTCCATTCCATTCCATTCCATTCTCCTTCTCCTTCTCCTTCTCCTTCTCCTTCTCCTTCTCCTTCTCCTTCTCCTTCTCCTTCTCCTTCTCCTTCTCCTTCTCCTTCTCCTTCTCCTTCTCTTCTCTTCTCTTCTCTTCTCTTCTCTTCTCTTCTCTATTCCATTCCATTCCATTCCATTCCATTCCATTCCATTCCATTCCATTCCATTCCATTCCATTGTAATTCAATTCATCACTATTTCTATTTCTATTCTAGATATTGAGGAGAAGCTTCTGCGGGAGCCATTGAAGCATGAAGATTTCTTCAATCTGCAGGAGCTGTTTTCTGTGAAGGAGCTCTTCGACGCTCGAGTCCACCTTGGCCACAAGAAGAGCAGCCGCCACAGGTCAGTTCTTCCCCAGGGCTTGCAAACCACAACAGAGCAAACTCCCTGGCTAGGCCCACACAAAACCTCAACCCTGATTGCCAAAACATAGTTGCCATGTTTTGCTTAGGTCCAAAGAAATAAACCCTGATGGGCTAAATAGACAGCATACAGCTTTTGTACCTGCATTCCCACAACCATGGTTGCCACCCACTGTAGCCTAGACTGGCATGTTGTTTGAATCCAGCCTTTGGGTCAGAGATTCGGAGCTAAGCATTGCTCACACAGCTTTCATGCTTTTCTAACTAACTCCTCAGATTTTCTCTAAGATTCAATTTGGGACTTTCAGCATGTAACTAAAGGGTTGATGTGTTTACTTTAAAATATAGTTGGATATTTTGGGGGCTGAGATGTTGGTTATATCTGTTAGATGTTAATCAGGTTCAGTTATAGCTGTGTGAATAGAGCAACTGGTTATTTCAGTGAAGCACAATTTGGTTAACTGGGAATCTCTACATACAGAAGATTATATACAATCTATACAGTACAATGCAACCTTTTTCAAGGACGAGATTTGTATATTCCTGGGGAATATGCAAATCTCTATATTATGCAAATATGCAAATCCGCACCCTGCTGTTTATATAGCTATTCTCCACCTCTTGCTTTTTAGCTCTGCTGACACTCATTTTAAACTTTATTTAACCTGAAACAAATCCATTTCTTTCTTGTACAGACCAAAAACTGCTCAAACACAGACACTTTTAAAGCTCATTGCTCAGTATGGTTGGGCCTGCTTGAGTCAAGAGCAGGAAGAAAACATGTGATGAGATGCTGGCCACCAGCTGGCTGCCTTTCAGATAGTGAGGGAACTGTAACTGTTCCTGCTGGCTCTCCCACCGCCTGGGTGGGATATCCACTGAAGGCCACCTGCAGGCAGACCGTAGGGTTCTTGGCACAGATGGCTGGCCAGTGTAAAAATAGATTGCTGGACAAGAGCCAGGGGTCCCACCCAACTTGGCATTGCTTTTCACTTTTCTTTCATTACCCAACACTAGTCCATTACCAGAAAGTCTTTTTTCCCAATGTAGGTAAAACACTTTCAAGTCAATGTCCGTGTGATAATTATATAATGGGTTTTGGTATCATTACCCAAAAAAACTCACTTTTACCCAATTTTGGGTAATTGACCCAGATTTGGGAAGCACTGACTTAGGTTCTTATGCCTGGCTGGTTGATTCGGCCTCTTTGCAAAAGCTTAGCATTCCTGCCTGGTTAAATAGAAATATGAAAGTTGTTCTGGTCATAAGTTATGACCAGAATCAAAGCCAGAAACTTGTTGTACATTGTTGTAGTCGTAAGTCGAGTCACTATGTAACCACACTCAATTCTGCGACTGTTTTTTTTTTCAATGTCCGTTAAGCAAATCACATAAATCGTAAGTTTGAACCCAGCTTATCTAATGGAGGTTTTTGTGGAGAAAATAGGATCATATTTAATGCAACCAGTCATAAATGCAAGCCTGTTGCCAGATTCCCAAAATGTGATTATTGACTGTGGTAACTTCGAGGGTGGGTTGGAAGTAACTTTTTTTTGAGTCTGCTGTCACTTCAAAATGTAAATCAACTACCTGTAATGTAGGAGTGGATGAACCTGGGGGAAAAAAGGGAAGAGTCCATCAGTCTCTGGGTTATCCTCAGCCCTTCAAGGTAGGCCAGACAAGGAAGCCAAAGTCACACAGATCAATATGACTTTTAGAACAGACCTGAAGTCTCAATGCGCGCCCCTTATATAAATTACTGTATTTTTCAGCGTATAAGACACACTTTTTCCCCCACTAAAAGAGGGTGGAAATGTTGGTGCGTCTTATATACCAAATACAGCCATTTTTGGCTTTCCGAAGCCCCACTCCACGCATCCCATTTTTGTGAAAAATGGGCCTGCTTTTGCGAAAAACGGGGAGTGCAGAGGGTCTGGAAGGCCTGCAGAGTGCTCTTGCTTACCTCTTCAAAATCTTGGTGCATCTTCTACACTGGTGCGTCTTATAATCCGAAAAATGTGGTACAAAAACCCTTGTTTTTATCTTTGTGACCACTAGAGAGGCCTTGCTGAGAGGCTTTCAAAGGTTGTAGACTCAGATCTGAGTCCTAGACTCAGATTTCTTTTACTTGCCGTTGGCGACTCTTCCCCTTAGGACCGTTCTTCACACTTAACGATTGTGGAAGCATCCCCTTGTGATCAAAATTCAGACTTTGGTCACCAGTTCACATTTATGATGGTCGCGGGGTCCCGTGATCCCCTTTGGGACCTTCTGACAAAGCAAATTCAATGGGGAAGCATGGTTCCCTTAACAACCGTGTTACTAGCTTCATAAGTGCAATGATTCTGTTCTGCCACAGCTACGGATCCCAAAGAACACAGCACACACACAGTCCGTTCAAACCTTAGTTTACTAAATAAACCAGTTTTTTACAAAACGGCTGTTAATTAACTGCATTAACAGCCGCCAAGAATTCAAAGAAGAATAACTGAAAGCTTACTATGGTTGGCAGAATGCCCAGAAGCAATTTGCAGGAAGCTGATAAGATAAGCAAGACAAGACATAAAGGTATGTGAACAGAGTTGTTCCCTACAAATTGCTTCAGTCGGTGTTCCTCCTTAAATAGGCGAAAGGAGTGGCCAATTAGCCCCAAGCCTTACTCTCGAGGAGAGCTCCTCCTGAGGAGCCACTCCTGCTTTTTAACAGCTCTGTGCGCCCGTGCATCGAAAAGAGGCTCCTCCTCTTCTTCCTCTTCACTTAAAGGAGCTTCTGGAGGTTCTGAAGGCCCTGGCTGAATCCCCGCCTCTGGCACCACCTCTTCTCCAGCCTCCTCATTGTCTGACTCGAGCGCCAGCTGCACGGGCTGCTGGCGCAGCACCACACCAGCCTCCTCGCTGTCTGAATCAGCTACTAGCTGTACAGGCCGCTGACGGGCCACAACAGATTCACTTAACGGCGGCAAGAAAAGTTGTAAAATGGGGGCAAAACTCCCTTAACAAATGTCTCGTTTAGCAACATAGATTTTGGCCTCAGTTGTGATTCTAAGTTGAGGGATACCTGTACAGCCGCCGCCTCTTTCACGGGGGAGTGGGGGGCATCCTCAGATTGACCCCTTCGGCCGATAGTCCTTGTTTGCCTCTTTATCTGGCCTGGGGACGGCTTCAGACGGGCTGCTTGTTTCCTCTGCAGATACATGGTGCCGTATCTCTTTGGCTGCCGTCTGGAGCACGATATCATCGATCTGGAACAGACGGCGCAGCACCTCCAGCTGGCCCTCAATTTCACGGCCCACGTCGCCTTCCGCAAAGGCATCATCCTCTTCATCAGTCGCCATCGCCAGACGTCCCACCAGGTGGAAAACGTGGCCAAGGAATGCGGGGAGTACGCTCACACCCGCTACTGGCAGGGCGGATTGCTGACCAACGCCCCCATCCAGTACGGCACGGGGGTCCGCCTGCCGGACCTCCTGATCTTCCTCAACACTTTCAACAACGTCTTTGAGCCTCACCTGGCCATCCGGGACGCGGCCAAGATGAGCATCCCCACCGTGGCTGTGGTGGACACCAATGTCAACCCCTCGCTCATCACCTACCCCATCCCAGGAAATGACGACAGCCCCTCAGCCATCAGCCTCTACCTCTCACTCTTCAAGACCACCATCCTGAGGGCCAAGGAGAAGCGGAGGCATCTCGAGGCTTTATTCCAGCTGCAGAAGAAGTCTGCCAGGCCCACGGCCCCCCTCCAACGCCCAGTTCCTAGGGTGGATGAGGACAATGGGCATCCTGACTCCTCAAGATAGGATTAGGAACACTGGAACTTGTAGTCTCTACATACCAGCTGGACTGTAACCTAACCCGTCCCATTTCTCAGCCTGCCTCTACTACAAGGTTGGGAAGCAGAGGTTGCAGATCACAGCTTCTAACTATTAGGGATGCTGGGACCTGTAGTTAATCATTAGGAGGGCCAAAGATCCCCCACCCTCCTTCTGTTCTATGCGTTGCCTTCCCACTTCAGTCTTCTCTCTTTTGAGCTGCTAATTTTTTTAAATTATTAATGTTATTCGATGCACCAGATGCAGAAGAATTGGCAGCTGAAGGAATAAATTGTCTGGGCAGTATTTTGGTTTAGCCAGTTCATTGGTTTACATCTTGACGGTCAAAATGCCAATTCAGGAGTTAATGATTAAATTATGATTAAATGATTCTCCAAAGCACCAAGAGGGCGGGACAAGAAACAATGGTTAGAAATTAATCAAAGCAACCGGGAATTAAGGAGAAACTTCCTAATGGTGAGGACAATTAACCAGTGGAACAGCTTGCTACCAGAAATCGTGGGTGCTCCATCACTGGATGTTTTTAAGAAGAGTCTAGACAGTCACTTACCTGAAATAGTGGAGGTTCTCTTGCTTGAGCAGGCGGGCTGGACTAGAAGACCTTTAAGGTCCCTTCCAGCCTATCCTATCCTATCCTATCCTATCCTATCCTATCCTATCCTATCCTATCCTATCCTATCCTATCCTATCCTATCCTACCATTGAGACCCATTTCAGCCCTTTGGCTTTGCTAATTCCCTGGAGGGCAAGTTTTACCTTAATTTGTTGGATGAAGCCATTTTCCCCCCCAAAGTATATACAGGTAGTCATTGAATTATGACCGTAATGGAGCCTGCCCATTACGGTCATAAGTCGTGACGGTCATAAAGCAGATCATATGCATGACCATCCCAATTTTGATATTCTTTTTTGCAGTGGTTGTTAAGGAAAATAAATGCTGCAGTTGTTACACAACCCCCCCCCCTTTTTTTGCTATTTTTTTGCCAAAAAAATTGAAATAAATGCTTGGTTTTGGCAAAAAATGTCGCAAATTGTGGCCACGTGACTTCCGGGCACTGCAGATAGCTCTAAATATGGGTTGATGGCTGAGCATCCAAAAGTCACATGAATGTGGGGGAATCCTGGCTGTTGGAACTGGGTTGTAAGTATCTTCTGGGGCAGAAGTCCCCAACCCATGGGCCACGGCCAGTATCAGGCTACAACCCATGTGGAACTCGCCAAAGAACTGGCGGGCGAGGCACGCCATGCACCCAGTCAACAGAAGCAGCGAGCGAGCGCACTCACAACACGCATCTCCATTTGCAAATGGAGCTGTGTGTGCATGTGCACTTGCCCATTGCTCTCGTGGAATTCCTTCCCCGCCCCCCTCCACTGGTCCGCAAGGCTGGAAAACTTTGGAGATTGTTCTTGGGGCTGCATTGTAACTTGAACGGCTGTTAAGTGACCAGTCATAAGTGGAGAACTATCTATAAGTAGCCACAACTCAAAAAGAGTTGGGACATGCATTCTGAGCATTCATCCAGCTGTGCTGCATATTTCTGGCTGGCTGGCTTGCTTCCTTTCTGTGGGAGGATTTTTGGTATCAAAATGTTATTCCACCTCCCTGAAACTTCTGGTGCTTTCCATTTCTTAAGGCAAGGCAAAGGTCTCAATAAAGAAAATCAGTACAAAATGTTTTATAAGTGGCATTTAACACCGGTGAGATTGGCTAAAATGTACGCAAATAGTGTAAATATAAGGTAGTGTAAATATAAGGACGGAACATTTTATCTCATGTGGTGGCAATGCCCCAAAGCAAAGAAATATTGGGAACAGATGAGATGGTTACAGGAGATAACAGGAGAACAAATTGAATTTAAACCCTTATTATTTTTATTAGGAATAATTAATCAAAAGAGAAAGAAGCAACTCCAACATATCATTTTACATATAGTAACAGCAGCACAAATTCTTTATGCCCAATGTTGGAATCTTGAAAATATACCAGCCAACGAGAGGATTACTCATAAGATATTAAAATGTGCCGAGATGTATAAGCTCACATTAGAAATAAAAGGCAAAGAAGAAACAGAATTTTACGAGATTTGGGATAAATGGTATAAGTGGTTAGAACAGAGAAACAAAAATGTATAGAAATAAATGTAGATAACTGTAAGAGACACATGACACAGTATTGTTAAAAAATGCTTATTGTTATGTAAATTAGAAAACTGGAAAAAAAACTGCCATTTTAGCTTACATTTTTTTTAAATTAAAAAAAATGTTAAAGATATATACATAGCTATTCAGATGGAAAGAAAAAAAACCTGTGAGTGAGGAAAAGTGAGCACCCATGTTTCCTCTCCATCTTGAGCAACTGCACATCGTTCAACAAAATAAATTACAGAGCAGATTTTGACAGCATGGAGCAGAACTTCCAAAGTGGGAGGAGTATCGTTGAAATATCCGAGACAGGTTTTGGTTTTTTAAGCCGTGTTGTTTTTGAATTCCAAATCAGTAATAAAATCTAATTTCTACAAAGGTTAACATCTCCATTAATTAGGTGTTTTCTTTCTGAACTTCAACCTCCAGGAAAGGCAAAACCTAATCTGGCTCAAAATCACCTTGGGAGTCCTAGTAGACCAGGGGTCTTCAAACTTGGTGCTTGTAGACTTGTGGACTTCAACTCCCAGAGTTCTCCAGCAAGCTATGTTATGCTGGCTGGAGTGTTATGGAATGAAGTGACCAAACAACATCCCTAGGTCAGCCAGAGAGAGAGTTTATTTGCGCAAAGACTCAGAAGCTCGATTCCCATCTTAGCTTTGAGTGAAGAGTCCATGATTACATGACAATTTTATACTGTTTCAAACAAAGGATTCTGCTAACACAGCAACTTTCCATATATGGTTAACATACATCTGTTATTTTTAATTAACATTTCCTTATTACTAAAGTTTTACATTATCCTTGCCAAACAATCATTCTGTGATAAATGACTTCCTGCCCAGGTGCTATTCTTGGTCTTACTAGCCTTTTAACTATATTTCATTCCTATCTTCTGACAGGTCTGAAGGGGCCTCTCAGAATATCAAAAGATTTTAAGCTGAGCTTGTACTTTCTCCAACCGGATGCATAGCCTGCTTTCAGAATATAGTTGCTTTTAGAATATAGTGAATAGAAAGTTATCCAGTGGTCATCTAGCAGCTCCTGCTACATTAGGAGAATTCTGGGAGCTGAAGTCCACAAGTCTTCAAGTTCCAAGTTTGAAGACCTCTGTAGTAGACCATCACTTAAACAAGAGCCAAGAGCGTAGGGCTGCAGTCAAAAAAGCTAGTTAGAATCCTTGGTTGTATCAACAGGCATAAAATCAAAATCACGTGAAGTGTTAGTACTGCTTTATAAAACCTTAGTAAGGCCACACCTGGAATATAGCATTCAGTTTTGGTCACATTACAAAAAGATGTTCAGAGCAATTAAGATGATCAAAGGCCTGGAAACTAAAACATAGGAAGAACGGCCTGACCAGGTGGCTCAGTGGCTAAGACACTGAGCTGTTGGCAGTTCAGCAGTTTGAATCCCTAGTAGGTGGTTGGACTAGATGACCTCCAAGGTCCCTTCCAGCTCTTTTCCTGTTGTATAAGGATTTGGGTTTGGCTAGTCCAGAGGAAAGAAGAATTAGGAGGAGACATGAGAGCAGTCTTCCAATATCTCAGGGGCTGCCCCAAAGAAGAGGGAGCCAAGCTGTTCTCCAAAGCCCCTGAGGGCAGGACAAGAAGCAACGGATGGAAACCCATCAAGGAGAGAAGCAGCCTGGAATTAAGGAGAAACGTCCTAACAATAAAGACAATTAACCAGTGGAACTGCTTGCCACCAGAAATTGTGGGTGCTCCATCACTGGAGGCTTTTAAGAAAAGACTGATACTGTAGGATCTCTTGCTTGAGTAGTGGGCTGGACTAGAAGACCTCCAAAGGTCCCTTCCAGCTCTATTCCCGATTCTATTCTATTTCCTCCCATCTGTAATTTCCCCAAGTTAACAACAAAAAAAAAATGGCGAAACACGAGGTCTTTTGTTCCTCGAGGTTTTCCGTCGAGCCTGCGAGCGCTCCTCAGTAGCTCCGCCCACTCCCCCCCTCTCTCTATATAAGGCGGAGACCACGTGCGTTCGGCCATTTGTTGCTGGGTTCGGGAGCGAGCGCAGGTCAGTCCGCTGCGGGTCGTCTGCAAACTTTCGCTGCGAGAGCGGCTTTAACGTGCTTCTGCGTTCGGAGGGCGCTTGTCGGGGATGGTGCAGGCAGGGTGTGTGAACTGCAGCTCCCATCGTCCCCAGCCGGCTGGAGAAGACGGGACCCGCTTTGCAATTAAAGCAGGCATGGGGGTCCACGCTCACCCATCTACCCACCCACCCCGCGGGATCTTGCCGAGCGGAGCTTCCCGGCCCCAGCTCAGCCTCCGGCGTGGACTTCCCATGCAGGAGAGCGGAGAACGAAGCTTTTGCCTCCTTCTGCCGGGGTGGAGGGTGGGGGGGAGGAGCCCCTCTTTTGAAAGCCCCCATCCTGTTTGGTGCCCTTGGGGAGGAAAAAGCAGCTGGAGCTAGAAATTGTTCGGAGTTAGTAGAGTACTGTCACTTTAAATGGGGGGAGTGGGAGACTTCCTGGGCTGGAGCTCCCTTGCAATCAATCAGAAAAGAGCTGGGAGGGTCCTTGGAGGTGGTCTAGTCCAACCCTCTGCCGTTTGAGACAAGTGGCTGCCCAGTCTCTTCTTAAAACATCCAGCGATGGAGCATCTGGTGGCCAGCTGTTCCACTGGTTAATTGTTCTCAAATGTTAGGAAGTTTCCCCTTAATTCCAGGTTGCTTCTCTCCTTGATTAGTTTCCATCCATTGTTTGTTGTCCTGCTTGCCGGTGCTTTGGAAAATGAATTGGCCTCCTCTTCTTGGTGGCAGCCCCTCAAATACTGCAATATTGATATCATGTCACCCCTAGTCCTTCTTTTCACTAGACTGGCCATACCCAAATCCTGCAACCGTTCTTCATATATTTTAGCCTCCGGGCCTTTGATCATCTTCATTGTTCTTCTCTGGACTTCTAAAGTCTCTTTTTGTAATGTGACTAAAACTGGATTCAGTATTCCAGGTGCGGTCTTCTCCAGCTCCTTCTGCATTTCAGCTCAAAGAACCTTTGCTTCCTATTCACCTCATTTCCATCCTATCAGAATTGGCGGTGAGATCTTCAGAAAAAGAGTTGGAAGGGACCTCGGAGGTCTAGCCTGACCCCCTCCTCAAGCAGGAGACTCTATACCAGTGGTAGCAAACCTATGGCACATGTGCCAGAGGGATCACTCAGCGCCGTCTCTGTGGGCATGCGCACCATTGCCCCAGCTCAGATTTCGGCAGCGTTTGTGACTAGAAAGCCAGCGGGAAGCGGGGCCAGGCTGCTTCCATCCCCCTCTCCACACATGTCCAAGGACATTTCTCATCGCCTGCCCCTCTGCCCAGCAGCCCAATGGGAGTGCTTCCTCCCTCCCCTGTCTGGGGTAAGGTGGGCGGCTCCCATGCGCCATGAGAGTGCGAGTCTGTGGCGAAGGTGGGGGTTAGGTTGGAGGGGAGCAGAGTGCTGGCCCTGCCTTGCTGCATACACCTCCCCTTCACCTTATTTAGGCAAATTCCCCAAGAAGTAGGTCCAACACATGTACAGCAGAGATGAATCAAAGGTAGGAAATGCACTCAGATGCCCTTTTTCAGAGCAGGCCAAAAACTGCTGGTCAGTGGACCATTGTCCCCTTGCGCTGGTGGTCAGCAGATTCAAAAGGAACCCCCAGCTGAGAATCACTGCCGTAAACGGTTGCTTCAGGAAATAGCCATTTCTTTAGTGTTAGCTATTTTTGGTATAGGGATAGATTTGTATTGGGTGCTTCATTTTTTTTTTTAATTTTGTGTTTCTGTAGACTCCCAAGTCTTGAACTACCCAAAAATGAGTACCGCAAAAAAAGCAAAAAGAGATAGTGGAAGATCATTCCAAGAGGTCTGGACAGAGTCATTTGGAGTGATTGAACACAATGGGAAAGCGTTGTGTGTTCTGTGTAATGAAAGTGTTGTGTGCCGCACATCAAGTGTCAGACGGCACTTGGACACCAACCACAAAAGTGTTGCCAAACTTGGCGAAACTGAAAGAAAAGAGTTTCTTGAAGGGAAGTTGAGGAAATATTCCCAGGATCTTAGTTTTTGCAACGATCTTCCTAGAGCGAGCCATCTGATAGCTGACAGTTTTCAAATTTCACACTGCGTAGCAAAACACGGCAAGCCCCTCTCTGATGGGGATATTATCAGAATGGCCCTGTTGTCTGGAAGTAATTCCCTTTTTCATGATTTCCCGAACAAGGATAAAATTATTCGACGCATCTCTGAGACGCCACTTAGCAGAAAGATTGTGAAAAATCGAGTCCAGCGCATGGCAAGTGATGCTGGTCAGCAGCTCGCCACTGACCTACAAAAGGCAGCCTGTTACTCCATGTGCTTGGATGAAAGCCCGGATGTAAATAATCAGGCAAGGCTAGCGGTAATCCTGCGTTATGCTGTTGGTGACAAAATGAGAGAAGAGCTGGTGAAACTGGTGTCTTTGCCTGAAAGAACACAAGGGATCGATATCTACAATGCTGTGATGGAGGCCTTTTTGTCACACGACATAAGGCCAGAAAAAGTGGTTTCAATTACTACTGATGGGGCACCATCTATGGTGGGGGCCACATCTGGTTTCATACAGTTCTTTGTTAAGGAAACAAAACATCAAGTCATTCAGTTCCACTGTATTATACATCAAGAAGCTCTTTGTCCCAAGGAATACAGCAAAAAATTTGACAATATCCTTAAAGATGTCACAAAAATGATGAATTACATCATGGCTCGTGCTCTGAATTTTCGACAGTTTCAAGCACTTTTTGAGGAGGTTCAGGCACAGAATAATTGTTTACCTATGTACAATAATATCCGGTGGCTGAGCAGAGGACGAGTCCTGGAGAGGTTTGTAGCCTGCTTGGATGAAATTAGGCTGTTCATGAATGAAAAAGGGCAGGAATATCCACAGCTCACTGATACGGCCTGGCTTACCAACCTCATGTTTTTTACAGATTTTACACTACACTTCAATGTACTGAACAAACAACTACAACGTGTAGGGAAAACAGCAGAAAGGATGTTTTGTGATATCAAAACGTTTGAGAGAAAACTGCAGGTTTTTGAAAGAGACCTCGAAAGTGGGCAGCTGAAATATTTTCCAAACTTAAAAAGGCATTTAGAAAACTCTACAACATTTGCAGACAATCCTACAAGCCGTCAGGAAATTTTCAAGGAATTTTCTAACATTGTAGCAGCTGCAAAGGTGAATTTTAGTAACAGGTTTTTCCAGTTCCGTAAGATGGAGACAACCCTGGGTTTTCTTACTTCTCCAGATAAAGCCAAATTTGAAGAACTCGATCTTTCCTGCTTACACTGGTTAGATTTAGGAAATCTGGAAATGGAGCTATTGGAATTTCAAGAAAGCTCTATCTGGAAAAATAAATTCTATGACCTGCGTGAAACACTAGAGAAGATAGAAGGGATGACAAAGGACAGCACAGTTGGTTCTGACACAGTTGCCACTACTTCTGAAAATGAAATCCTTAAAGTGTGGAATTCTCTGCCAAATAATTTTAAGTCAATGAAAGCTCTTGGGATTGCTTTCCTGACTTTGTTTGGATCATCGTATGCTTGTGAGCAGCTGTTTGACACCAAAATGAAATCTTTAAAGTGTGGAATTCTTTGCCAAATAATTTTAAATCAATGAAAGCGCTTGGGATTGCTTTCCTGACTTTGGATCATCTTATGCTTCTGAGAAGCAGTTTGACACCAGAAACAGATGACTTTTGAGTGCTGCATGTGTTGCTCTCAAAACTTACAATGTATGAGCCAAGGTTAGACAAATTATCAGCATGGGAAAAATCACATTAATTGTTCAGAAGCGTGCCAAATGCAAACTTTTACCTTTCAATAAAAAGTTTGTATCATTTCAAAGATTGTATTTTTCTTTTAGGACAAAAGATGTTAATGTACGAGTTGTTTTTTTTTCTAAATTTAAAACCTCAGTATTCAGGTTAAATTGCCATGTTGGCCCTTTGCGACAATTAAGTGGGTTTTGGGTTGCAGTTTGGGCACTGGGTCTCTAAAAGGTTTGCCATCCCTGCCTGGACAAATGGCTGTCGAGTCTCATCTTAAAATTTGAATTTCTCTTTGATAAGTTGCCATCCGTTGTTTCTTGTCTGGCCTTCAGCTGCAATTAAGCTTCTCCAAGTGTTTGTGCTATGAAGCTCCACTTGGATTATAAACAATTGTGGGTGTGAATTGTGGGTTTGGACTCACTTTTTCCCCCTTTTTCATTCTGTTGTAGGATTGGAGCGAAGAAGCCTCCATGGGTCCAAGAGAGTCCTCCCTTGAGCAGAGGTGAGACTGTGACTTCCCGGGAGATCCTTGCCCCCCAATTCAGGGGTTGCACTACAATTGTTCCAGCTAACCAGTTTTGCAGAAGTAACCTCTGCAGAAAGAGGAAACTGCAGCAAGGCCTTGGCAGTGCTAGTAAAAGGCCAGATCACAGGATGGGGCTGGTGGGGCTTCATAGCAAAAGAGAGGTTTTAAAAGAGCAGAGACAGTGTCGCAACAACCTGCAAATATTTATTATTTATTTTATTTTATTTGTTTCCATTTATAAATATGTACAGTGACTAAAGCACGGGAGGCACCTGCAGGTTGTCCTGTCCTCAAAAGGCATTCCTGGGGTTCGGGGCTGCCCCTACAAGGCGTTGCAGGCATGGCTCCTGTGCTGTGTTTGTGTCAGTAGGTGGCACAGAGAAGCAGGCTAGGTCTACGCTCAGTGCTCTGAAGGGTGGGCACTCAGAATGATTACTAGCCTGACAGAATTTGCAAATTTTCTTTTGATCCTTTGTGGGGGTTGCAGGGTCTGATCCCCAATGTTTGAGTCTGGATTGGATGCCAAGAAAGGAAGAGGACTACGCTTCTAAACTATTTCCGAGGGGTATTAAATTCAGCTTATTTCTCAGATGAATAGGAACACTGCCATTTCTAGTACTTCACTGCTGTTAACTTTAGAAAATGCAGGTCAACCTTAAAAAGAGTATTTTTCAGGTTTCCGTTCATCCACGGTGTTAGGAATTTTCAAAAAGCATGTTTTTCTCGAATCATTGGGGCAATGATTTGAATCCAAATTAACTAAACCGCTTTGTTTATAGGGAAATGATCCTGGCTCTTCAACACAGATTTAAAATGAGCTCTGAAAGGTAAGATTGTACTATTGTAGTGTTGTAAATGTTCAAATGAATTTGGAGGCTACAATAACTTGACAGAATTTGTTCTTGGCAGATTGTGCATTCTTTAAGACAGGGACATTTGAATTAAGCACTCCCCCCCCTCTCCCCCCCTCAAATTTAGTGTCTTCATCTGTTGATTTGAAGCCTTTATTCTCTTTTGGTTGTTTTCTGAGGGTGAAAATGCTTCATTTTGAATATGGAAATTCAATTCCAGTGGTTCTTCTCAGCTGCTTTCGATCTTCCTCGGTTGAAAACTGACCTGACCCATGCTGGCAAAACAGGTGTTGCCCAGCATTGGCAACATTTTAAGAATTGGATTTCAACTTCTAGAACTCATTAACCAGCCATGCTAGCTGGGGAATTCTGAGAGTTGAAGTTCACAAGCCTTAAAGTTACACATTTGCTGCTTATGTTCATATTTATATATGCCTCTATTATAAATTTGCTGCCTCTATTTCTATGTACTTTCAGAGAACAGGTTTTTCTTTTACATCTTTGGACCTATTAAAATTGCAAGAATTGCAGAGTAGTAAAAACTACTCTGCAATTCTTGCAATTTTAATAGGTCCAAAGGAAGAAATATTTGCTGAAAAGTTAACAACATGCACTTAGCTGGAGCATTTCATCTTTTAGTTGTTTTACTTCTTGTCTCTCATCCCTCCTTTATTTTGCCTTGCTTCCTTGATGACTTAATGAAGTCATATTTATAGACAGTTCTGTAACGTGACTCTGTGTCAGTCTTGGAAGCCATATTAGGCCAGAAGCTTCAATGCTGCCACCTCCTCACGTGTGGGAAAGTAGGAGAGGGGAGTTAGTAGACATAATAGCGTTCTTCCTATCGGTCAAGGTCAGGGTGAGGCAGCATCTGGAGGAGGAGTGGTCAGGGGCTGGCTTGAGGTGGAACGGACGATGATTGGAGCATGTGACCGAAAGGGGAGAAAGGGGTTGGTTTTGGGAGCTTTGTATTATTTATTTATTTATTTATTATATTTCTATACCGCCTTTCTCCCGCAGGACTCAAGGCGGTGTACAGTCAAGAAAAAATAAAAGATACATAAACATCATAAAATTGATAATTAAAATTATAGCAAAGTTTAGCCCAAATTAAATAAAACCTGGAATTATATAATATTTTAATCATTCCCAGTTAACGTGCTTAGCCCTGCCTGACTGAACATCAGGGTCTTGAGGGCACAGCGGAAAGCACGGAGATTAGGGATGTTTCGTATATCGGGGGCAGTTCATTCCAAAGGGTTGGAGCCCTTACAGAGAAGGCCCTCCCCCTGGGAGTCACCAGTCGGCACAATTTGACTGACGGTACCCGGAGTAGTCCCTCCCTATGAGAACGAACTGGTCGGTGGGAGGCTATTGGTGGCAAAAGACGGTCTCGTAAGTACCCAGGCCCTAAGCCATGGAGCGCTTTAAAGGTGATAACTAACATCTTGAATCGCACCCGGAAGACCACCGGGAGCCAGTGCAGCTCGCGTAGGAGAGGGGTTACATGGGCGCAATGAGATGCACCCATAATCACCCGCGTGGCTACATTCTGGACCAGTTGAAGCCTCTGGGTGCTTTTCAAGGGGAGCCCCATGTAGAGCATTACAGTAGTCCATACGGGAGGGCATGAGTGACTGTGCGCAAGGCATCCCAATCCAGAAAGAGACGCAACTGGCGGATCAGGCGAACCTGATAAAAGGTTATTGGGATAAAAAAGGATAAAAAATTATTGAAGGGAAGCCCGGGTTTTTCAGATTTGGGAATTCCCAGATGTTCCCTATTGCTAGTAAAGAGAACTTTAGAAAATGTCTGCTTCAGTGTCTTTACTGGGAGTCAGGGGTTTTCTGGAATGCTGACACGCTGTACTTTTCTAGCCATTGGCCAGAATGAAGATGTTTTGTCCTGAGCCTTACAAGGGAAACAGAGAAATCATGAAGTCCAACTCCAAAGGATTCCAGTTGTGGCATCACTGGCAGATGGAGGTCAGCATTCCCTTGGACAGTTTTTTTTTTTAATTTATTGAAATGCAACACTTTTATTATAAAGAATTAGTATGACATTTATTTGATGTTCCTTCCTTCTGGCCAGCAGCGTCCTGGGCGCAAGCGACGGGAACGAGATGGGACGCAGTTCTGAGAGGTTTCCAAGGAGTCCGGCTCCGTTCTTCCTTCAGTGACCTTCCTCTTCGGTTTCCGTTCAATTCAGCATGGGTTCTTTCCTCTAGCCTCCGTGTGCACTTTTGAGAATCCTCACTTGGGAAATGTGATTTTGAGTGAGCCATGTTCTGAGCCTCCTTGAGAGGGCCAAGCTTGCTTGTGTTCTTTAAGCACCTTTGTCAGCTGAGCTTAGCGGAGGGTCTACAGGTAATCCTTGAGTTATGAATGTAAATCCCAAGGAATCGTTTGATTGAATCATGTTAAATGAATGTGATCACTCCCTGCTTTCCCGGCCTGGGTTTATGTCCTCCTTCAAATACACATTCTGGAATTAAATCCCGTATCCTAATGAAAGCTGGCCAATGCAGAATAGAAGGAAAATATAGTTGCAAATAAAGTTTTCCTCAAATCAGAACGGCCTCTCTGTTTTCAATGATTCCTGCAAGTTTTGATTCTGCCCAGTGCTTATCCTACCTGGACTTCTTTCTGAGTAGGGGGAGGGGATGGGAGGTTGCAATGGCTTCCGTGAATGTAGCTGGCTCATGGTGCTGGGGCTCCATCCTGGCTGCCCCCCCCCCCCGCCCCCCAAGACAGACATGGGTTTTTTTCTGTGAAAAGCCGAGGCTGCCAGGACCTCACCCGCTCAGTCCCTGAAGAAAATGCCTTTTGGCTGCAAGATAATTTTCCAAAAATCTCTTGACGAGCCCATCCCCCAATAGTGGTTTGTTTATTAGATTTTTATCCTGCCCTTATTAATTTATAAGTAATTCAAGGCAGCAAACATACTGCAGGCAGTCCTCGACGTACGACCGCAGCTGAGCCCAAAATTTCTGTTGCTAAATGAAACATTTTTGAGTTTTGCCCCGTTTTACGAACTTCCTTGTCACCGTTCGTTGTTAAGTGAATCTGGCTTCCCCGTTGACTTGTCAGAAGGTGGCAAAAAGAAGCCTGGGACACCACGGCCGTCATAAATACGAACCCATGGCCAAACATCTGAATTTCGATCATGTGATCACAAGAATGCTACAATGGTCAAAACTGAAAAAGGTTTCATAAAGCATTTAAGTGCTGCTGTAACTTAGGTCACTAAATAAACTTGTAAATCGAGGATTACCTGTCCTGTGCTCTTTCCTCTTCCTATTTTTTCCGCAACAGCCCACATAATCTGTACCAGTGGTGGGTTCCTCCCGCTTTGGCCGAGCTAGTAGTAGTGACGATATGATGTCACAGAACCGGTTCTCTTTATTTGGGAGCTGCCCACCCCCGCATTATTCTTACCTTTTACTTGGCCCCACCCCCAATCTATTTGCTGCCTCCCGAGTCCTAGCTGATTGGAAAAAAACTTTAAACTCTTGCCACAGGGCTTCAAAAGGCCACCCTACAGTTGATCAGTGTTAAAAGGCAGTGTGGTGGTAGACCAGTGCGCTCGAAAAGCAAATGGTACAAATTTTGTGGGAATGGAAGAAATGGATAGATTATATGCAGAATAAATATCAAACAAGGAAGTATCAATTAGCTTTTAGCTGAATGTTATGTAGAAATTTATAGTATAGACGGGGCAGATTAGTTGGGGGGAATTGCATGATATGATATGATTTGGATTTCGCCTTGGGAAGTCAGGGGAGGGGAGGGTTGGGGAGGGGAAGGGGGGGGTAAAGTGGAAAAATTTGTATTTTTTTTTAATTTGATTTATATGCCGCCCTTCTCCAGAGACGGCTTACAGTGCGTTAAGCAATAGCCTTCATACTTTTGTATATTTATATTTATACAAAGTCAGCTTATTGCCCCCAACAAACTGGGTCCTCAATTTACCCACCTTATAAAGGATGGAAGGCTGAGTCGACCTTGAGCCTGGCTGGGATTGAACTCACAAGTAATTGCAGCAGCTGGATCTTAAATGCTGCCTTTGTAGGAGGCATTACTCCCCTACGCTACTCAGGCTCCTTAGTATTTGTAAAACTTTTTCAATAAAAATAAAAGAAAAACAAATGGGTAGACCGGTGCCAGTAGTAAAAAATTTTTAGAACCCACCCCTGATCTGTACCCTTGAGTGGGGTGAGCTGAGCATGTCTGAATGCTTTATTTTAACAGCTGGCACCATTCCATCTGCAGTCACAAATTTAAATTTAAGCTCAATCCTGCAGACACAGAGGAGAGCCCAGAAGGTGATGAGCCACCTCATCCAAGGATTGGGAGGGATGCCTAGATGGACAGTAACCCCACTGTCCTCATACTTATGACTGCACCCTGCAACATGATCATAATTCAGGCACATACCAACCAGCTTTGTTTGATAGTTACCACATCCTAAGGTTCGGTGAGCCATGGTGGCGCAGTGGTTAGAGTGCAGTGCTGCAGGTGACTTCTGCTGGCCGCTGGTTGCCTGCAGTTTGGCAATTTCATTTAAGTATCACCCAATTCATTTAACAACTGGAACGATTTGAAAAGCAGGGGTGAAATCCAGCAGGTTCTGACAGGTTCTGAAGAACTGGTAGCGGAAATTTTGAGTAGTTCAGAGAACCAGCAAATACCGCCTCTGGCTGGCCTGAGAGTGGGGTGGGAATGGGAGATTTTGCAATATCCTTCCCTCAGGAGTGGGGAGGAAAGGGGATTTTGCAGTATCTTTCCCCTGCCACGCCCACTAAGCCATACCATGCCCAAGCCACACCCACAGAACCAGTAGTAAAAAAAAAGGATTTCACCACTGCCAAAAAGCTTATAAAATCGGGCACGTCTCAGTCAAGGATTAGGTCTACAGCTGGCTCAGTTCTGCTTCCTTCCAGGACAGGAAGTCAAAGTGGTCATCTTTTTAAAATAGATGTGAAGGCCAGCTCCATAGGTGGTTGAGCTTGAAAAGCCTGGGTCTGTGGTCAGCCTGGAGGCAAAGCCAATATTTTTCTGTCGAGTGTAGAATTCCTCCTGTCACCGAGCAAGCCAACAGTGTGGCGGCAGCCGAAAAAGCCAATGCAATCCTAAATTGCATCAACAGAGGGATACAATCAAGATCCCGTGAGGTCCTAATACCACTCTATAAAACCTTAGTAAGATCACACCTAGAATACTGCATCGAGTTTCGGTCACCACATTATAAAAAAAGAAGTTGAGACTCTAGAAAGAGTGCAGAGAAGAGCAAGCAGGATGACGAGGGGACTGGAGGCTAAAACATACGATGAACGGTTGTAGGAACTGGGCCTGGCTAGTCAAGTGAAGAGAAGAACCAGGGGAGAGAGGTTAGCATCTTCCAACATTTGAGGGGCTGCCACAGAGAGGAGGAAGGGGGTCAAGCTATTTTCCAAGGCACCTGAAGGCCACACAAGGAATAATGGAAACCGAACAAGGAGAGATTCAACCTGGAAATGTGGAGGAATTTTCTGACAGTAAAAGCAATCAAACCATGGAACAGAAGTTGTGGGAGCTTCATCCCTGGAGGCTTTCAAGAAGAGACTGGACAGAAATAGTGTATGGTCTCCTGCTTGGGTAGGGGGATGGACTAGATGACCCACAAGGTCCCTTCCAAACTCTGTTCATCTGCAAACTCTGTAAGTCGTCTCTATCAGCAATGGATACCATACACCAGATTAGTCTATTTAGGGCCTGGTGAACGTGCGGCCTGCTACTGAGCCGAAAGTGAGCCTGTCTCCTGAAGCTAAGGAACTTAATTTTTCAGTGCATTGCAAGGAATGGGTGTCTGATCAGACAACCGCCAGCATTTGACTTCATCACACAATAAACCTGATTGTTGGATTCACCTTATTTTTGGGCTGATGCATTTCGAGTTAACTAAGAAATATACGCATTATAAAATTATAGTTGTTTGAAGCCAGCCTGAGAGTTGGCAGCATGGCTCTCGCAAAGGATGTTGAACCTTGGTTTTGAACTGGCTCCGCCAGCGAAGGATCAGCCATGTCCTTGAAGCAGAATCCACGAGAGAGAGAGAGAGACCATTTATTTACATCAGATAGACACTTGTCCTCTCCTCACCCTGGCTACACTCACCTGGAGATCCCCGTCAGTTCCACGAAAACTGCTCTTCTTTCTCATCCCTCCCCATCCCAAAGTTCTCTCTCGTCTGTGGCGCGCAGAGCCATCTCGGGGCACGCCAGCTGTTGCCTGTTGCTCTTCCAGTTTCCGGCACGCACATGTGCACCGGCCAGTGGGTCTTCGTGCGTGCATGCACGCCAGGAACCGGAAGACCAGGTGACTGGTGCGCCTGCCAGAAACCCACCACGCGCATACGAGCTGGGGAACTGCTCTTCCGCTTTCCGATGCACCGTGCGTGCGCGCTGGGGAGCTACTCTTCTGGTTTCTGGTGCTCCCCCGTGCCAAAAAGGTTCGCCAACACTTCCTTAGACTGAGTTGGGAAGAGGGGAGCCGCCCTCCCTGGCCTTGTCCTTGGGCTTCTCGGGGGCCTCTAGGAATATTGCGTGTTGGAAATTTCCTTCCACAAGAGGGTCTTGAGGCTGTTGAGCACCAGCGAGTGGTGCACCTCCATTTGGCTGGCCAGCCCGCTGAGCGTGGTACAGGTTTTCAGCTGCTTCTGCAGCTCCTCCTTCAAGTCACTCGGGGCCCCGTGCAACAGGTACTCCAGCAGGAGCCCACACACCTTGGCGAGGTTGGGCTGGACCACGTCGCTCTTGCACTGTTTCATGAGCTTATCGCACGGCGCCACGCAGTCCTTCCCGTAGGTGCAGTCCGTGTTTTGCTCACAGTGACGGCCCTTCAGGAACCTCTGGATGGTCATCTCCGCGGCCACTGTCCTGAGGTCCACCATTTTGAAGTCGTATCTGTTATTGTAACCCATGTTGGTGAAGCTGGCCTCGCAGATGTAGAAGTTGCCGTAAGCCCCATGGAAGATCTCCTCCACGAATTCCAGGAGTCCAATGGCGATTTTGGCTCGCCGGGGCCAAGCGGGGGAGAACCACTGGCGGATGACTCTGAGGACGGCGGAAGGCAGCAGCGGCTGCAGGAAGGGAGGGAAGTCCATGGTGTGGAGGGAGGTGTGGTGGATCGTCTCCGTGAGATACAGATCGCCGCAGTGCCCCAAGAGCCTGGGAGTGTGCTCCTTCTCGTGCAGGGAGAAGGTCAGCAGGAAGTCGTTCAGCTGCAGCAGGGCCCAGATGGATTTCGCTTCGGCCAGAGAAAGCTTCCCGTCCCGACTAACATCGGCCATGGCGATAATCTGGCTCACCAAATTGGTGAGGGAGGTTTGATCCCCAAGGCCAGCCTGTGAAAACAAGAGCAACCCAAGACATCTTGTGAGGACCTCACATTACAACATGGAAGAGCAGGGAGGAACATTTGCAATAGGATAGAGCTGGAAGGGACCCTGGAGGTCTTCTAGTCCAACCCCTTCCTCAAGAAGGAGAGCCTATACCATTTGAGACAAGTGGCTGCCCAATATTCCAATATTTGAGCAATGTTCCAATATTTGAGGGGCTGCCACAGGGAGGAGGAAGGGGGTCAAGCTATTTCCCAAAACACCCAAAGGCCAGACAAGGAACAATGGATGGAAACTGAACAAGGAGAGATTCAACCTGGAAATGAGGAGAAATTTTCTGACCGTGAGAACAATCAACCCATGGAACAGAAGTTGCCTTCAGAAGTTGTGGGAGCTTCATCCCCAGGAGCTTCCAAGAAGAGATTGGACCGCCATTTGTAAGAAATGGTGTATGATCTCCTGCTTGGGTGGGGGGTTGGACTAGATGACCTACAAGGTCCCTTCCAACTCTGTTAATCTGTCCAGTCTCTTCTTAAAAACTTCCACTGACTAAGCACCCACAACTTCTGGTGGCCAGCTGTTCCACTGGTTAATTTTTCTCACTATTAGGAAGCTTCTCCTTCATTCCAGGTTGCTTCTCTCCTTGGTCAGTTTCCATCCATCGTTTCTTGTCCTGCCTTTGGAAAATAATTTGACCCCTCCCCCCTCTTCTTTGTGGCAGCCCCTCAAATACTGGAAGACTGCTATCGTGTCACCCCTAATTCTTCTTTTCTCTAGACTAGCCAAACCCAAATTGGACAACTGTTTGAGCTTGGGGAGACTTTGAATGCTGAGAGGAACTGTTAATCTTACCAGGCTCAAGGTTGACTCAGCCTTCCATCCTTCTGAGGTAGGTAAAATGAGGACCCGGATTGTGGGGGCAATAAGCTGACTTTGTATTAAAAAGAACACTGCTCAGGGAGGGCCAAAAAGCCCTACTAAGCAAGTATATACAAAAGTATGAGGCTTAACGCATTGTAAGCCGCCCTGAGTCTCCGGAGAAGGGCGGCATATAAATCGAACCAATCAATCAATCAATCAATAAACCACGGGTATTTACCAAATGATGGAATGAAGAGCAGCTTGGCTCTGTTTTCATCTTGAAAGCCCTCAGGGCCAGGTTACCTGGAGACTTCTTATCCCAGATGGTTTCTACCTGTCCTACTAGATGCCAGATGGGCTTCTTTCGGCTCCAAACCATTTTATCCCCACTGTTCTTATGTTATTTGAAGTCAGTGGCGCATAAAAGAGGGATGTATCTATTTGAGAAACTTACATGGATGCCCGCTTTTTCTACCTATGGGTGGCTCACAGCAGCAGCAGCAGCAACAACAACAACAACAACAAAAACACACTATAAGATACACACAACCCAAAAATTCAACATCTCCAAAAAGCTGGCACCCTACAACAACATTCCCTGGTGCATAGATATCCACAGTGCCTGCGCTCCAGCCTCACAGGATCCCATCTGATCCCGGGGAAGAAGCCAACTTTTTAAAGGTCTTGTTTCTAACTGCCCTCATCCTGCAGTCTTGGATGAAAGAGATGGTTTACTTCATCATTTCCAAGATGGCCCTTTAATCTGTAAGCCCCTCCTTCCATGGGGCAGTTGCAGCCTCCCTTAAAAAATACCTTCTCTTCGAATTTGAATTCGAATTCAAACCTTTAGAGTACAACACGTGTACCGTGTTTCCCACAAAATAAGGCCAGGTCTTACATTAATTTTGGCTCCGAAAGACGCATTATGGCTTATTTTCCAATTAGGTCTTATTTTGGGGAAAATACAATAACTAAACGTCTCCGTCTAGTTGACAATTTTAACTGGGGTTTATTTTTGGGGGCAGGGTTTATATTACGAGCATCCTGAAAAATCATGCTAGGGTTTATTTTTCAGTTGGGTCTTATTTTCGGGGAAACCGGGTACTATGAGAATTGGTTGAGCCGTCCTCTGTGCACCCCACCAACACAATACAACTCACAGTGAAAGACATTCTGTGGCAAGGGGCAGCCTGCCACATTGCGAGCCACAAGTGCATGTGTGAATCGGCCCCTTGAGAGGCGGTTCAGAGGTTGTCTCCTGGAAATGGAGAGGCCACTCACTTTCAAGAAATTCAGAAGCATCTCCCGGAATTCATCCATGGACGTTCCCCTCGTGGGCTTGTTGAAGAGAACCACGTCTCTCCTAGGGTTTGTATCTGGGTTGCTGTCGGCCTTCAGAGCTTCTTCCAGGCCGCATTTGATAATCACTTTTTTCTCCTTCCAGAGGCCGCTATAGACCTGCAAGATACAACAAAAATGGTGCCTGGGAACTGTTTTAGCTTAACCTCAGCAGCTGGAGACTTACAATGCTTACAACCTCAGCAGCTGGAGACTTACAATGTACACTGTCCCGACTTATGACTGTGATTGAGCCCAGAATGTTATAGATAGAAAACCTTTGCATAGTAAATAATAGAACAAAAGTAATACTGAAATGTACTTTGTTTTTAGTTTTAAGATTGTTTTTATGACTTTTGACTTTTTTGTCTTTTATCTGTTTATATCAAATAAAGTTGATTTTAAAACTCAAAAAAAAAAGAAAGAAAGAAAGAAATCCCAAGATAATATTATCTTGGATAGAGTTCCGTATCAACCAGGCTGCATTTTCTTCCAGTTCTCTGAAGTTATTTTTTCTGAAAAAAACAAATTTTTCCAGAGACAACCCAGCCCCTGTCCTAAACAAGGACCTTGTCCTCAGCATAAAGCACATTTTAGGTTTAGGTATAATTTGATTCCTATACCGCCCTACTCCCGAAGGACTCAGGGCGGTGAACAGCCAAGAAATAAAACATGAAAATACAAAATTTAAAAACAATTTAAAACTACATTAAACAGTTTGGCCGAGGACAAATTTAAAACACCCCAAGAATTAAGATCCAATTTAAAATTTTCATTTTAAAAGGGAAAAAAAAAATTAGGCCAGTCGAGCCTGATGGGATAAAAAGGTCTTGAGAGCGCGGCGGAAGGTGCACAGATCCGGGATCCCCAGGTCTTACCTGCTGGGTGGGAGAAGGTGACAAGCAGTGTTCAAACACCAAGGTGTGGTCCTCACAAAGGTCTTTGCACATTGATCCCGAAATGATGCCTTTGCTGTATTGATCGCACTGAAAGAGAGAGAGAGAGAGAGAGAGAGAGAGAGAGGGAAGCCCTGAGCATCTCTTTGGCTGCGATGGCGAGGAATCAGGAGCACTTCCTGTCTTTATAAACTCAGGCTACGAATATTTTATCTACTTAACAATACTGAAAAACTGATTTCCATCAATTAAATAAAAAGGACTCTGGGCAATTTATTAGTTATTAAATACAGGTCCTCAAGTCCTTATAATAAGGAATTTCTCTCTTATTAGCAGCCGAATCAGAGGAGGAGGAAGCTGGGAATCAGGATCAGCATCAAGGCAAACTGAGAGCTCCAGGGGAAGAGGGAATGGAGCTGGCAGAGAGAGAGAGGCTGTCTGTCAGCCCTCAGATGGAGAGTCAACAGCCCCCAGATCTGGAGGTGGCTGATGAGGAAGAGGAGGAACAGCTGAGTCCAGTGCCTGAAGCACAGATGCACAGAAGGCAGAGGAGAGGAGAGCAGTGGAAATTTATGGGCTGGTCCTCAGGACGGAAGAGCCACTGCTGCTAGCGAAGCCCCACACTAGCTCTGGGGATAAAAGGCAGGTGGCAGAGAGGAATAGATGTGGCAGACAACTATTTATCTCCCGGTCGGACAGACTTGTTAGCCTACTGTGTGAGAGAGAAACTTTTTGCCGGGGTTGCTGGTGCTCCTAATAAAGAAATCATTGCTTCAACTACAGAGGGTTTGTCGTGTTGTGGTCCCTCTGGAAGCTGCCCTGCCCTCACTTCTCTGCTGGCCGGAGGAGCCCCTCCCAAGAGAAACACTCACAATGATTGCTTGGCAGACATGTCCCCGGCAGAGCTCGGAGTAGGACGAATAATGCATGTAGACCATCCAGCTGCCCACAAAAATGCCCAGCCAGGCAAAGAAGAGGTACTTCACTTTGATGCCAGGAAGGCGGCTCTGATA